>JAECWS010000002.1:22435000-23035000 GCA_018150905.1 Drosophila ambigua
GTTCTTTCCCACGTCGAGCACAGCATCCTTGAAGTGAGCAAATCTCTCTGATTTACTATTATCGTAGTGATATCCCCCGTGCTGCGGATTGTTTTTGATGAACAGATAGTTCCCACTTTGTTCTATGCCCATTAAATTCAGTCCTGCTGGTGGTTGTGGAGATCTCAAAGTATATTTGGGTGGATAATTGTTTGGAGCAGGACCATCGGAGCGTGCATTCAGGCGATTCCGTTGAAACACATTTGGTCCTGGATGTCTATTGCGAGTGGGGTGGGTAAAGTGCTTGGGTTCGCCCAAAAAATCAAATAGCCTTGCATTGCGCAGAAGATCAGTGTCACTGGTAAATTCTTGCCCACTATTGTTACACTGCACTCGCGAGTAAACGCAGGCAAACACAATAAGAATCTTCAAAAGATTGTTCAATATATTTATTACGCCTTGCGACATTTTGGAGCTCTTTACGAAGAGTGTAATTACTCAATAAAGAATCAGAGCTGGCTCGTGGCTCGCGCGACTTGATTCCACGACGGTCTATTGATATTTGACATTTCTCAGTTCCGCAGCTGCTTCGAGATCTTTTCCGAAAGTAAAAAGTGGAATTTCTTTCAAATTTTACTCGCACACACACACAGGAAACTTTCGGACAGGCATCTTTTGCTATGCCATCCAAACTAGTTGATCTCACTTTCTTTGTTATCTTAGCACCACCGTCTACACTATGAATGCTCCGATGCGATGCAGCTTTTGCTGAGGTCTTGGGTCTTTGGGGTCTCAATACTTAGTTAACAGTTTGTTATTTAAAGAACCGCTAGTCGATCACAATATCACAAAATACAAAACAAAAAAGTCAATAAATCCAATCTTGCGAGCATCACATCTCATCTCACTTTCTTCTTCAGCTTTGATGGCTGACTTTGGCTCGGACTCGCGGAGGCAACTAAGTTTACAAGTGGAACATTTCTGAACCAGTCCATGTACGGGCTCGAAAACCTGTTTTGGAATCGTTACCACTGGGGCAATGTGGCTTGTTCGTCGGCCACATGCACACTGAAGCAAAAATGCTTCCATTTGAAAGTGTGGCACAGTGGAGCTGTTGCAAAATCAAAAAAGAAAGGCTATCTCTAGAGCCGCAGCTTTGTATACCCTCTCACTGAGCGATCGTCTGCAAAGATTTGCAAAAGGCTTAGCTATGGAGTATTAAATAGTATGGAGGAGCAAAACTCTACCGTTGATAAATGTCTACTCAAGAGTTCTTACTGGTTCGAATTCGGCAATTAATTAAATGTTTTTTGTGTACTATGAGAACCTTCATTAACAAAATACAAATGAATATGCAGTAAATATTATTCATTGTTTAGTAATTGTTCGTCTTGTAGGAGAAAGTTACATGTATCAAAGGTTATTCGTTTGTGTTCATAACTGGAGTCAAACGAGTACGGGTTTCCGCTAATCAGTGAATATTTGTACTCAGTTTAGAGTTTACAAGGTTTTCATTTCGTTTATTTAAGTTTTCGATAATTTATGCATTCTTTTAGCGTAAGATAATGAAAATGAAAATGAACTATAATTATAGATTATAATAGTACGACTTTCGCTTTGGTTTGGCATTTTGGCATTGGTTTCTTTCAAGAGAACAACATACGAGATATCAAAATAAAAGCGCTGGTTTCTATCATTGTCATGCAAAGCACCTTATAAACTGTAAATCTTTAATGGTTTCATTGATAAAAGGCCTGTTAGTTTTGGTTTTTGAAATATGATAATTATCTGCATGTTAAAAACCACATCAACGAAAGGTTTATCTCGATTAAAGAACTCAAGATGTTGGTCATTCTCTACACTGCGCACGAGAGTATAGGAACTAAGAAGTTTTTTCCTCATGACGATATTATTATTTATTATTATATTTATAGTTTAGAATTCTTTATTATTTAGTATTTACATATTTGTCCATTCCATATTGTCTAATCCTATATTTAAATGCAAAAGAAGTTATCAAAGACTAGACTAAAATCAAATAAATATTGTATTCTAAAAAATCATTTATGTGCTAATATAATTGCTTATTAATGAAAAATATTACATAGGAGATTCTTGATATGAATTTCAGTGTTTGTGCGCATATTCCATGTTAAAATCATGCGGAGGTGTTTCCCAATCCCTTAGATTTAAAAAAGGTCAAATTGCAAGCTTGCTCAGATGTTACATTCGTAATTCTAATTTAATTTTAAAATCGTAGGTCTTTAAATGCAAGTTTCCTTTGATTCTTCGCCATCCGTTCGGGCACTTGCACTATTTTCAAGTACGATCACAATATCTGTTCTGCTTATTACGGTTGAGTCTGCATTCTAAAAATATAAATTTTAAAATTAATGCAAGAAAATAACAATAAATTATATTGATCCTGTCATTTGATCACATATCATTCCAATGGCAAATATGAGCGATAGAGTGGTTAAATTCGATTTTGCATTTTTGCATATTTTTAAATGTAGGGCCTCAGATATAAATTACCATAAATCTTAGAATGTTCAACAGCAAAAAAAAAAGATAAAAGCAGGCAAACAGATAAAAAGGAAAGACTACGAGTATGTTCAAAGAAAAAGATAACGTATTAGGAACGTTATCAAACTGGAGATTTCTTGTTTGTATATTTACCTTTGGTAGAGGAAGGCTATATGTTTTCTTGATCAGCACTCTATTCGAAGACATAGAAGAGCTTTCGTTAGCATTATCATAATGGCTGGATCGAACGTGAACCTAAAAAAATTGTGTTGATTATATAAATATATATATTTGGCATGTCTATTGATCAGAAATATGCACATATTAGCTCACTTAATACTTACAGATTGAACACGATCGTAGCCCTTGTTGTTACCCAGACTTGTGGCCGTTGTGGGCTCTCGAAAGCTCGAGCAATCCCTTGCAAATCCGCTGTTGTAGTAGGCTCCCACAGGTTTGCCACAAAGTAACTCTTTAAATGCTACCCGATAGCGACGGGACATTACACTATATACTATTGGATTAATGGTGCTGAGAACAAGTAGAGTCGTTATAGAAACTAGTTTATGGAGACTTAAGTTATTGTTTCTTATTCACCATGATACGTAATATGCGAATCCAGCAATAGAGAACAGCCATTCGTTTATGTCTTGAAAATTTTCGATATTCTTTGCGTACAAGTACCAAAGTCTTTGAATGTGAAAGGGAAACCAGCACACAAAAAATGTTATGACAACAGCGGCTATTTTTGAATCGAAATTGAAAATATTTGCAATCCATTTTTAGATTATTAATATCTCACCCAACATTCGTATGACTGTCTTTTTTTTCTTTTGTGAGTTTCTCGCTTCTTGATTAATAGTTCCATGCCGAACACCTAGAACCAGAAGTTTGGCACATCACATTCGGGGATCAATATTTTCTATAATACTCACCCAATTTTAGTGTGGTTCTTGATCGTATCTTAGCTCCCATGCGCCCGTACAGCAATATGATAATGATCATGGGAATCACAAAGAACACACAAAACGATATCTCAAATATGGGTATGATGTTGGGAATCTCTGGGGACATTGAACAGAATGCAGAGTCTGCTATGGGGGCATTATCTGTAAGTTGAGTACAAATTATATGATTTGATCTTCAGATTCAGAAGGATCCAAATATAAGCATACCTAGTGGATAAATGAGATATTGAATGTCTGTGAGCAAACCAAACGGTATGGCGCTTATAAAACTTATTATCCACAGTGCAGTTATGATCCGCACGGCACGCTTGAACCCAACCATTGCATACAGGTACAACGGATAGCAGATGGCCAAAAATCGCTCCATGGAAAAGGCCACGATCGTAAACACCGACACATAAGTGCATCTGAAATATGTACGGGATTGTGGTTATGAATTTTCCCAAAAGAATTGTGCAAGAATCGAAGTTTCATTATACTAACGCCTCAGATATGAATGCTCGTATCTTGCAAAAGGTCAATCCAAAGAGAAATGGATACTGGTGCCAGTACAGAAACACTTCGGCGGGTAGTCCTGGATGTATTGATATTATTAGAGTGATATTATTATATTTTAATAAACCAACCAAAGAGTAAGTAGAGCAGATCAGAAACGGCAAGACTGAAGAGGTAGTAGTTAGTCGCCGTGTGCATTGTGGAATGTCTTATTATCACTATGCATACAAGAAGATTTCCTATCACCCCAGTTATAAAAACAGCTCCAAATATAATAGTAATCTGAAATGTTTTATTAAAGGGGAAAGGCACCGTCTTAAGATATTACAGCACAATTTATTTGCATTTCAAGTGTATAATTTAGTAGTGGATCGAGTGACTTACCAAAATCGCCTTATAGAGTGGTAACGTTTGTGGGCCCAGAACAAATTCCACGTATTCCGAAGGTGAGCAGTTGGCGGTGAAGCAGCCATACTCCTCTGCCTCTAGGGCATGTTCCGGAGCCATGTTAAAGCTGGTCGCCAGTATCTGATTTATATTGTCAATACTCTTATTGAACACCATACTACTATTATTGAGCTCCAGGAATGGAAACGACGGCAATTCCGTGGCCGATTCCATCTTGCTGGCAATTTAAACGCGCTTTGGTTTTCACTCCGTGCTAACCGTATCCGTATCCAAAAGCGGAGGCTGTTGAAATGAGTTTAATTGGGTAAAAGCACATATGGCGAATATTTTAGAGAGAGAGAGAGATCCGCCTATTCGTTATCGTAATGAAACTGCCACTGTATCTTTTAGGTGCCTTCAGATTACTGTGCGCCGTCAAGCGATAGAGAGATAAAAACGCATGGTTTTGGCTAATCTGTAGATACATTGTACAAATGTATGTACATTTGTGTATCTATATAGATATTATAAATGTAGATGTGTTTATTCTAAATTAAAAGAGATATGAAGCCGTGTTCATGCCGCAGAATGAGTAATATTTTATATTTACGTCAAAAACAATCAAACTTAAGCAAATAATTTAAGAGGCAATGGCAAAGAGCCATTTACGTACAAATAATAAATCATATATAAATGAAACCAAATTCAAATGTTATGGGTTGAATGCCCAAGCTTTCCATGCTCTCAGACCATAGACGAAACCTATAAACATCATTAGATTTGATCATCATTCTTTCTTTGCTGCTTATTATCATTTCGGCAATACGGATGTTAGCTGGAATTGGCCTTTGAGGATTAGTAAAGAGACTTCCTAGAACCACACACAGGCAACAGTTAGTTAGGTAACAGCGTTCAAGTAATGTAATTATGAACACATGGCTAATGCACCCTAATGAAACCATAAATATTTTCACGCTTCGTTCCTCTGTGGTTTCTGTGGTTAAGCTGAAACTAAATTTAACATGTACTAAGTTCATACTGGATGTGTTATTCTATGACACACATACATACATGCATATGAATGTGTTCATACCGTTACTTTCTCCGGGTAAAAGTTTAGATCTAAAGAAACGTGAAATATACTTTTGGAATGAACTGGAATGGAGAAATACAGAATAAACATACATGGCTGCTTAAGCATCAAACCACTTTCAGATAACTATATCAGATATATATATATATTCTTTATTTTATACACACACATTTACATACTTGGCCTTAGCCTAGTGACTCCTTCACACATTTAAAAAACATACGTTGAAAACCACAATTTTGAGGCTGTCACAATCTCGTAATTAGCGTAAAAATAAATGTATTCTTTATTTGAACAGTGTGCGCATAGGATGCACAGCCAGCAAGAGGTGCAACATAACTGGTGGCTTATCCAAGCGGACCTCACCAGCAAAACAAACTGAAAGGATACGAATTTTAGAGGTAAATAAGTGCGCAGGCGTTAAAGTCCCGACTCTTTCTGTTACGAGCTAGTGGATTTTAATTATTGCATTTGAGAACTAATTTCAAAAATAATTGCAGCTCTGAAACAATAAATTCATACTTTTGTTGAATAAGCTAAGACGAAGAATTCCTTTCTTACACTCTAACTTTGTAGATACAAGCACCAGTAAAATAATAAACATATGTGAGCACATTTTTAAAATGTTTATTTTAATTTAAAATAACTATGTCAGTAAGGAATTGACTCTTTGCTAAGGCAACAACTATGTTCGTATGTTTGTCACACACATCGTTGCGTTGATTGGAAGAGGCGGAAAGTTTTTAATTGTAATGCCAATTAGAGCATTGCATCTAAAACTTTGTAGTTATAATTCTTCACACCTTAATATATGCATGTAAATCGGACAGATATGTCACTCTAAGGGCAGGTGTCTGTGTCGTGTCGGCAGCCCAGAATATACAAAAAGTGTAGCATGTGTAGAACCTTTTGAATTAAAGTCATATTTTTAACATTGTTTGAATATGCATTTTACTCATTCTATTCGGAGTACTCATTCAACACACACAAAAAAATAAAAAACACAAAATAAATAAATAAAGAAAAAATATAAAAAAAACAAAAATGACTTCAATAGTTCCGAATCTTATACCGCCGGCAGGAATTGGAGCAGCCATACCATTATGGATGAAAATTGATTGGAGTCCTGAAATAGAGCATGGCATTTACAAGGACTGGGGTTCGTACTACTCTGGCCGGCGAAGGGAGAACATGGCCATGTACTATTACAACAAGGCACTCTCCATGCTACCCGAGGATTATGTGACTCTTTACCATCGGAGCCAAACTAAACGGAAGAATGCTCAAACCGAAGGCGCTCTAAAGGATTGTGCAGAGGCACAAAGTATGTTTATACTCTGAGAATGTTCTGCCCGCATAATGTTGTACAATATATTTTTTTATTAATTTATTTACAGGAATTTTAAAAGGACTTAAGATCAAAAACGCTCCGATTAATTTGGAAATTTGTGATGCTCTCTATGAACTGAATCAGCTTGAGATTGCCAAGGCGGAATTACACGACAATACTCGGCTGTTCAAAGGAAACAAGACTAAATCATTTGAGAAACGTCTCGTTGTGGTACGATTTATCGTTAATGTACATATATGTTTATATTGCATGATTTCTGATTCCTTAATGGGTTTAGGTTGACGAAAATATTAAAAACTGTTGTGGAGAAGAACTAACACAGTTTATAGCTTCGAATGAAAAGCTGTTAATCCATGTAAAGGAAATGGACCTAAAGGCACGCAATCAAGTTCAAAACAAACCACTCTGGAAAATATTAAAAGAACAACACAAATGCGACGTTTTAAGTATCCAGGAAATCGAAGTATGTACAAAACCTAACATTTTTTTTAGATAGTTCATGAAACAAGATTTTGTACTCAATTGTTACAAGGACGAATTACTCTCACCACTTGAAATTGCAAGACGTGGTCGGGCATTTGATGTGTTTAATCAGATTTACTTGGACAAATCATGGATTGATGTGGTATTTTTGAAAAAATTGCTTAGGTAATTTTGGATAAAAACTAATCAGTAGCTGAGTAATTATTAATTACTAATATAATCTTTCTGTAGGAACCCAACTTTGTTACTTGAACAGTGCAGAAACTCGAAATACTTTTTGGGAGCTCTAAATAAAAAGAAATACGATGAGCTAAAAAAATTCTTGGTATGTAAAATGAATGCTTTAACTATTGTGATATAACAAATATTTTTAAATTTTACATAAATATATTCCAGAAAATGCTTCATGCTCGTGCTCCCATGTACTACCTCCGATATAACAAATTCACGAACAAGAAACTGATGGACAAATTTCGGGAGGACTATCTTTACCGTATGCAGTACCAAACAAGTCGAAATATGCTTTCGGTGTTAAGGAGCATTCGAAGCCTTCGTGCTGCCGGCAACGTAACGGTGAGTTTTTATTTTTATTTTTTGTAGGGGACATTAAGGAAATTTTGTTGAGTTCAGAAACTTTCAAAGTACGTGGAAGAAGTTATGGGAGACTACGTTGTCTTAAAAACAGATCGGATCATGCCATGGAAATTTGAATTTATGAATGAAGTTTACAACACATTGGCGCTGGCATTTGCCGAACAGTGCACAGTTCCTCCCGATAAGAATCGTCATTCCGACAAGGATGCTCTTCTAAAGTTACTTCGCCTTCCCACCGACAAATCATGGGATGTTCAAAATTTCGTATTTGGAGACCGGTCGACTCATCAGGATGCAGATATATCAGATCCGTCCCTCTCAAAATCCAGGTAACAGTTTCTACCCAACCAAAAATCCACTCTACTATTGTAGAAATTCGTGATTTATAGACAGATGATAACTAGATTGGAAAAACGAATGCTGTTTGCCAAATATTCGATCGAGAAATGCTATCTGTTGCATCAAATTGGTTACACTCATCTCAAATCAAATCGCTTCGATGAATGCTGCTTTGCAGCTAGAAAGGGCTTGCTAGGTGAGGCAAAGGCTAGGTTTAATTATATCCACAAGTAACTTTAAAATTATTTTCAGAAACTAAGAACTGTAATAGCTTGATATGGCGTTTTCTGTGCACTCTTCTCATTATTAAGTCAAATGCAGCCCTCCACAAGGTTGAACGGACAAAGGAAGCACTGATTAGGGCTCAGAAAATGATGAACGAACTTTCTTCTCCTAAAATTGCTCATTTTGTGAATGTTTGTATAACCTGTAACGAAGAAGAATTTAATGTAAAGAAACAACGCGGTAGTATTCAAAGCCGACGTCAAAGTTCCTCGTCCGTGATGACTCTGAGGACAGAGGACACTGAGACTAGTTTTGAAAATAACCAAAAATAAGTGTGTAATAATATTCCATGTACAATTAATTGAAAGCATTACAGAATTGATTTTAAATATTTTTTGTAAATATATTCCTTCTACATTTTTCAATTCTTCTTTAGTCAGTGCTTGGTGAGGCAGCAGCTAGAAATGAAGAATCATGGTACATCGTTATAATGACGAAGAGAGATTAAAAGATTAAAATTAGACACTTTGTGAATTTGCTGAATCACAGAATATTTATTTCTCAGAATAGGTCATGGGGCCTTTGAAATGAGAGTTGTACTAAAAATTTTTGATTGAAAATGTGATTCATTATGTTCTAAACACTCAAACAAAACACACCACAAAATCAAAAAAAAAATCAAAAATCAACAAATAAATAAAAAAAAGATGACTTCAATAGTTCCGAATCCTATACCACCGGCAGGAATTGGAGAAGCCATACCATTATGGATGAAAATTGATTGGAGTCCTGAAATAGAGCATGGCATTTACAAGGACTGGGGTTCGTACTACTCTGGCCGGCGAAGGGAGAACATGGCCATGTACTATTACAACAAGGCACTCTCCATGCTACCCGAGGATTATGTGACTCTTTACCATCGGAGCCAAACTAAACGGAAGAATGCTCAAACCGAAGGCGCTCTAAAGGATTGTGCAGAGGCACAAAGTATGTTTATACTCTGAGAATGTTCCGCCCGCATAATGTTGTACAATATATCTTTTTAATTTATTTATTTACAGGAATTTTAAAAGGTCTTAATATCAAAAACGCTCCAATTAATTTGGAAATTTGTGATGCTCTCTATGAACTGAATCAGCTTGAGATTGCCAAGGCGGAATTACACGACAATACTCGGCTGTTCAAAGGAAACAAGACTAAATCATTTGAGAAACGTCTCGTTGTGGTACGATTTATCGTTAATGTACATATATGTTTATATTGCATGATTTCCGATTCCTTAATGGGTTTAGGTTGACGAAAATATTAAAAACTGTTGTGGAGAAGAACTAACACAGTTTATAGCTTCGAATGAAAAGCTGTTAATCCATGTAAAGGAAATGGACTTTAAGGCACGCAATGAAGTTCAAAACAAACCACTCTGGAAAATATTAAAAGAACAAAATAAATGCGATGTTTTAAGTATACCAGATATCGAGGTATGTACAAACATTTACAATTTTAGCACGTCTTACAATATTCTCTCAATTTATACAAGGACGAATTATTATCCCCGCTGGAAATCGCACGGCGAGGTCGGGCATTTGAAGTGTTTAATCAAATTTACATGGACAAGTCATGGATCGATGTGGTTTTTTTGAGGAAATTACTAAGGTAAATTCATGTTAAAACTAACCAATTGATAATGGGGGTTTCCATCAACTGATGGAATCGTCTATGTTCAGGAACCCAACTTTGCTACTTGAACAGTGCAGAAACTCGAAATACTTTTTGGGAGCTCTGAATAAAAAGAAATACGATGAGCTAAAAAAATTCTTGGTATGTAAAATTAATGCTTCAAGTATTGTGATATTAGATATAACAAATATTTCTAAATTTTACATAAATATATTCCAGAAAATGCTTCATGCTCGTGCTCCCATGTACTACCTCCGATATAACAAATTCACGAACAAGAAACTGATGGACCAATTTCGGGAGGACTTTCTTTACCGTGCGCAGTACCAAACAAGTCGTAATATGCGTTCGGTGTTAAGGACCATTCGAAATCTTCGTGCTGCCGGCAACGTAACGGTGAGTTTCATGTTTTCCCAAGTTTGGTTGTCATAAAAGGCATTTTGTTGGGTTCAGAAACTTTCGAGGTACGTGGAGGAAGTTATGGGAGATTACGTGATTTTAAAAACTGATCGAATTATGCCATGGAAATTTGAATTTATGAATGAAGTTTACAACACATTGGCGCTGGCATTTGCCGAACAGTGCACAGTTCCTCCCGATAGGAATCGTCATTCCGACAAGAATGCTCTTCTGAAGTTACTTCGTCTTCCCACCGACAAATCTTGGGATGTTCAACATTTCGTATTTGGAGACCGGTCGACTCATCAGAATGCAGATATATCAGATCCGTCCCTCTCTAAATCCAGGTAACAGTTTCTACCCAACCAAAAATCTACGCTACTATTGTAGAAATTCGTGATTTATAGACAGATGATAACTCGATTGGAAAAACGAATGCTGTTTGCCAAATATTCGATCGAGAAATGCTATCTGTTGCATCAAATTGGTTACACTCATCTCAAATCAAATCGCTTCGATGAATGCTGCTTTGCAGCTAGAAAGGGCTTGATAGGTGAGGAGTCTTCTATTACTTATATTGTAATTATGTCCGCAAGTAACATACAAATTCATAACTTTTTCAGAAACTAAAAACTGTAATAGCCTGATATGGCGTTTTCTGTGTACTTTTTTAATTGTTAAGTCAAGTGCAGCACTCCACAAGATTGAACGGACCAAGGAAGCACTGATATGGGCTCAGAACATGTTGGACGAACTGGCTTCTCCTCAAATTGCACATTTTGTGGAAGTTTGCATAGCATGTAACGAAGAAGAGTTCAGTCTAAAGAAGCAAAGTGGCAGCATTGCAAGTCGGCGTCCAAGTCGTTCCTCCAACCGCAGTAACATGTCGCTATCACTTTATCAACTAACACATTTACCTACATATACAAGCACGTAAAATTTGATTTCTGGAGAGACAACATATTAAAATTCGATGTGCACATCTAATTCCAAACAAATGTACAACTGTTTCACTAGCAAAAGTAGCTTCGTGTCCCGATACTCTTGCAGATCCATTGCTCCAGTTGCAGATACCCATGTCCTCTTTTGGTCGACTTAGTTCCTGTGGGAGGACTAGGACTAGTACTAGAACATAATCTTAAAAAAAAAAAAGTATATATAGGGTCTTGTTTCTTGAACTATTAATGATGGTTTAGTTTATTTCTCGATATAGTTAACTTAGGATGATGTTTTCTCCACTAGTTTTGCCATCATTTTTTCCTCCTTCGCCTTTCGCTTAGCTTCCTTTTGCTTCTTCTTGTCTTCCTTCTCCTTTTGCTCCAGCATCTCCGTGAAGCGCTCATCACGAGTATCCACCTTGAATCCAAAATGTCTGCGCACCTCCTCCACCAATCGCTCCTTTCGCTTTATCGCTGCAGCAGCCTCTGCCTCGCGTTTGGCCACCTTTGCATTCAAATCGGATTTCCACTGCTGTAGCTTATCCAGTTTCTTTGCTATATCTTCATCGCGGGCATTGGTTCTTTGGATTTGCTCTGCTTTCTCAAGGCGGTTCTTTTCCAGTGCTTTAAGGAAAGCCTCCAGTTGCATAACTTCTTTCTCTGCACTCGAATCAAAGCAGATCTTTGGGTTTACGTTGCTCTTAGCACCGTACTTGCCATAGACTTTTCTCTGATATTTCTCGGTCAAGTGTATCCAAGACTGAGCGTCTCGATACGGCAAAATACCCATTACAATATTTTTATGCTGCTCTTGTAGGCCAGATTTATTGAGTTTCTGTGCAAGCACAGAGTTATCCTCCACATCCTCATTAATTATCGAAGCCGGCAGCTCCGCAGTCGAAGCAGTTGAAGATTGTAAACGTAAAGGCAATAAATAAAGTTTCGTGACAACGTTTATTTTACGTAAATTCATTTTGCAGTATTTGTAAAACTATGTGTACAATTTTGTCACATTAGGGATGCAAGAACGTGTTGATAGACCGGTTATCGCAGATAAATTTCTGATGCATATCGATATTTGACAATGAATGATAAGGGTACTCTACTAACTGCCTCTTATTTTATGGATTTGATAGATTTGCTTTGGCTTGGATATATATTTAATATGTCAAGCTGTTGTATGTGAAAAATCATAAATAATAAAATTAAACAGAGTTCGACTATAAATTACTGGTTAAAGCTGTTATTTTGTTTAAATTTCATTTTGGCATACCTACAAGTCGCTTTAAAACGTTGGCGTGCAACATATTAAGATAAGCAAAATTACAAATATAGGGAACAAGTTACTTCTCTAGTCACACTGTTACCGTTACCGTCCAATCTCTTCTCTGTTTTTTATATATTAACAAGAATATTTAATCATCAAGAAATATATTTCCAAACGTAATTTATAATGGAACTCTATTCTACCATTTCTCTATTCTATTTAACTATTTTTATAATATTATTCCGAATATTATTTCTTGCAACAAGAACAAAACTACTTCCAAAGCAAAAGCAAAAGCCTGAACACGGGTATTTTTTTAATGCGTGTGCCGATATATATTTAGTGCACATATCTAGTATCACATGCAACAATCAAATCAAAGAAGCGCGTAAAGCAAGCAGAAGTTTTTGAAATCTTGTTTCAATGTGATAAATACGATTTGAATACACTTCAAAATGCAGAACGAAACGCCATTGAGTCAAGAAAAATTGGTGGGAAGGATTAAATCCGTTTATATGAAAAATTTCGTGTAAGTATAGTGATGAGCAGAAATGTGCTGACATACGCCTATTCCATACTACTAACCATACAGTATATATGTATATATATATATATATATATATATATATGGTTAGTGTCCATACACACAGTAGTCGGTGACAGCAGAATGTTCTTTTTTTTGGCAGGTCCTACAATGAGGTGACTTTTTGTCCCAAATTATACCTAAATGTATTGACTGGACCCAATGGCAGCGGAAAGTCTACAGTTGTCTCAGCAATAATGATAGGCCTGGGTGCCGAACCAAATTTGCTTGACCGCTCCGCCAGCATTGCCGACTACATACAAAGCGGCAAAACTGAGGCTACAATTGTTGTTACGATCTACGGTCGCTTAGAAAATACTACGGAGACTTTTCGCCGCGTAATTACGCCTGATGGCTCATCAAGTTTTTATGTCAAGAATGTTAAGCAGACGAAGAAAAATTTTCAGAGCATAGTGGCCTCTTACAACTTGCAAGTCGGCAATTTGTGCCAGTTCATGCCACAGGACCGGGTTCAGGTAACAACGACTTCGAATTGTAATTTGAACATGTCTGATTTATATTCTGGCGCAGGACTTTTCTAAAATGAATCCACAACAGCTGCTATCGAACGCAATAGCTTCCATATGTGACAATGACCTGACTAATAATTTTGCTCTGTTGAAAGAGATGCGTTCCAAGCAGACCAATTCCCATGGTGATCGTGAAAAACAAAAAAAAAACTTGAACAAGAAAAAACTCCGCTTGGAACAGTAAGAACACTTTAATAATTAAATAACTTAAAATTCTAATGCTTGCTTCTAGGCTAAAAATGTCTGTTGAGCAATTTCATGAACGCGAGGAAATAAATCGAAAGGTGAACATATTGAAAGCAAAGAAAATATGGCTTGAGTGTCAGAAAAACTCAGAAAAGGCTGCTGAATTAAAAGTACAATTGGACACAGAAAAAACTAATTGTAAGGAAGTGGAAATCGCCTACACCAAGCAAAAGCAAGCGGCTGAACAGGGTGAAAAGAAAAGAGTAGATCTAAGGAATGATTGCTTAAACGCGGTAATTGTTGCACATCGACTAATTATAGTTTCAAATTTAGTTCAAAGAATAAAGTGTGATATTCCTTTCAGATACGGTCTTTGAATCAGTCTGTGGCTGCCAAAACTGTTATCATATGTGAATTGGATAATTTGAAGCAAGAAATGTTACACAATAGATCGGCATATGCGGTTGGTACAATGTTTGATAATTTATAAATTGCTTGTTTAAATATTTTTACCATTTACAGAAGGAAAAAAAAAGGATAACGCAATCTTTAGTAGAAGCCGGAAAAGTAAAACTTCTGATGGATGCTAGAAATTACGAGCTATCAAAATTAAGCAAGAACAAGTCCGAAATGATGGCCGAATTCGAAAATCATAAAGAGTTGTTAAATAATGTTAGCAAAAAGGCAATGGAACAGCTTAATAAGCGACAAAAAGTAGAGAACGCTCTGAATGATGAGAAGATTCCGGAAATTACAGCATTGAAAAATAAGATGGAGAGACTAAAAAATGTGAAAGCACAAAAGAAGCAGGAGATGAGCCGAACACTACCAAATTTGGTTGCTGCTATGAATTGGGTTGATCAGAATAGGCACAAATACAAATTAAAAATTTATCATCCCATGATATTTGAGGTAATTATATTTGTTGTATTTTTTTGCAGAAGGGTTTGTTTAAGTGTTTCGATTAATATACTGCTCTTGACACCTTTCATCAGAATTCACATCCCTTGTCTGTCTGACGCTGATCCGATTCGTCTCAATTGACCATCAATCTAACGTTCTTTAGAAACAAAAAGGGAAACTCCATACCAAATAAACTAAAACATACATTCATTCGATGAACTATTCTATAGATCAGTCGAAAAATAAATCTTAGTGACTAGTTTTTTGTTTGCTCCACCCTCGTCATTTTTAGTTTTTAGTGGAAAGCGAGAACGCCGCGATGTACTTGGAGAGTGTGGTAAGACAGCGCACCTTTATGCGCGAGTCCAAAAATCTGTAGAAGCAAGAAGAGAAACTTCATACATCATAGGCAGGGCAGGAATATCAAAGCACTAAAACATATATTCCTTCGATGAACGATTCGATGGATCAGTCAGTGAGAAAACTACTAGTGTTTGGTCTTATCCACAATCGTCATTTCAGTTATCAATGGAAAGTAACGATGCAGCGAAATACTTGGAGAATGTGGTAAGACAGCGCGACCTTTTTGCATTTGCGTGTGAGGACAGAGAGGATATGTCTGATCTGATCAACGAACTATGTGTGAAGCAGAAGTTGGGTGTGAATATTATATACTGCGCACCAGCTGATACATGCCCATATAGTCCCACTGTATCTATAAGTACACTGCGGTAAGCCAGCCTCCTATTACCAAAATACATACATATATCCATTGTATATCGATTGCAATATTCTTTCATTTCTAAACAGACCCTTGGGATTTCACACATATCTAGTTGATCTAGTCACGGGACCAGCAGCCCTAATCAACAAACTGTGCTCGTCATACTCAATCCATAATATTCCCATCGGCACAGACGCCGTAAGCGATCATATATCATCCATTCCAAAGCAAATTCACGTATATTTTGGAGGTAAATACGAGAGGTGGTCACTATGGTCCTACTTTTACTAACTAAAATATGGTAATTTCTAGGCAACAAGAGGTTCACGGTAACAATGTCCAGATACCGGCCTGAATCAATACTAACTGAAAGCTCAATACAAGAAAAAAATCTACTGATTGCGATTGATTCGCAGCAACTGGAGGCGCTTCAAAGGCAGTATTCCGAAGTTGTCATACAACGAGACAGACTTCGAAATGCAATTACATTACTCGATTCAGAGTTCGAACGTTTGCAGGCCAATCGTAAAGAAATAATTGAAAAAAAGAAAACGGTCGAACTAAAGCTGATGAATGTGAATCAACTTGAAGGCGAAATAGAAAACCTTTTGAAAAAATTTCAAAGGCTTAATGAAACGTCCAATTGTAAGTAATTATATCAAACCGATGCAAACCAATTCACATTTTACGTAATGGAATTACATTTAGCATTGGATTCAATCAAAAAGCAAGTACGCGACACTCTGCTTATAAATATGAAGAAAATGCTAGATGCCGAGGAGAGACTAGTCGCAAATTCGGAACAAATAGGCAAGTGTTTGTGTGAAATGAAATTGACAAAAGCAATGGAAGCCGTTTACATGCAACAACAGGAAACTGAAACCGATTCACTTAAGGATATGGAGGAAACGTTAAGATTATCAATGGTATGTAGTAAAATACTAAATACACAACAGCAAATTAAATTTTAATTACATTATTAGAAAAAAATAAACAAACTGTCGGAGCTGTACGAAGGTCAGACGCGAGAGATTGAAAAGAAAAAATGCGAAATTAAACTGCGGTGCAACGATTTGCTTCCAACCGATTCGACATTCCCATTTAAAAACGAATTTGAGAATATGGAGGGTATGGACATTAATGAAGTTCGCGAAGTAATAAACGACCACCAGGCCAGATTTGAGTGCATAAAATGCATAAATTCTGATGTAAGTTGACTTTGCATTCAATTTACTTAAATTCAATATATAATGAAATTATTTTTAGACAATCAAAGATTTCAATGAGCTGCAAAACGAGGCAAAGGCCCTCGAGGAACTAATTCAAGTATCGTCGCACAAAGTGAAAACAATCGAAACCAAAATGTCTGCATTATACGAAAAATGGAAACCTAAATTGTACGACCTAATAAAAACGATCAACAATAAGTTTGGCGAATTCATGGAATCCATCGACTACGTGGGAGAGATAAACCTGTCCAAGTCAGATAGGGTATAGCATACATATATTTTAAATATTTTCGTATATTCTTAAAATTTTCAAAATTTTGTATTTTTAGTACGACTTTGATACATATGGCATCCAAATAATGGTTCAGTTCAGAAAAAATACCCCACTACAGGCTTTGGACAAGTACATTCAATCTGGTGGCGAGCGAGCAGTTTCCATAGCAATTTACTCGTTAGCTTTGCAACATGTTACTCACGTGCCATTCAGGTAATTATTTTACAAATGAAGTCAAAGATTCGAATTTTTAGATAATATATATTTTGAAGATGCGTCGATGAAATAAACCAAGGCATGGATGCTAAAAATGAACGTAACATTTTTAATCTACTATTAAGGGAAGCCACCAAACCTGGATCGGCTCAATACCTTTTTGTTACGCCGAAGGTATGTAACTATTATTACAAAGCGTAGGTGATCAGGCTGTGCGTTCTTTTATAATTGTCCCTGAAAATAGTTCGCAACAAAATTAAGAAATATCTGACAATTATAACCAACGAGATATATATTCCATTTTGTTCTTTATTTTCAGCTGCTGTGCGATCTAGAATATAATGAAAAACTGTGCGTCCATGTTGTGTACAATTCACGAACAGTTTCGGAAAACTTGAAGTTTCCATCGATCGCTCCAATGGATAATTAATTTATGATTAATGTTGAATATTTTGTAATCAGCCAACGAAATATGGAAATCAACTTGAACTGAAAAGCTATGTATTATTTTCTTATTAAAAATATTAAACTGAAATATGGTAGAAGCTGGTTTACATCCAAGCATAGATAAGTTTGTAAATGAATTTGTACCACATCTACCACAGTACCATTATAATTATAATTATAATTTTTCGACGTATTGAAGATTTCCCACGACTGACCATATTGGTATTTCAATATTTTGTAATCAGCCAAAGAAATATGGAAATCAACTTGAACTGAAAAGCTATGTATTATTTTCTTATTAAAAATATTAAACTGAAATATGGTAGAAGCTGGTTTACATCCAAGCATAGATAAGTTTGTAAATGAATTTGTATCACATCTACCACAGTACCATTATAATTATAATTTTTCGACGTATTGAAGATTTCCCACGACTGACCATATTGGTATTTCAATATTTTGTAATCAGCCAAAGAAATATGGAAATCAACTTGAACTGTAAAGCTATGTATTATTTTCTTATTAAAAATATTAAACTGAAATATGGTAGAAGCTGGTTTACATCCAAGCATAGATAAGTTTGTAAATGAATTTGTACCACATCTACCACAGTACCATTATAATTATAATTTTTCGACGTATTGAAGATTTCCCACGACTGACCATATTGGTATTTCTATATTTTGTAATCAGCCAAAGAAATATGGAAATCAACTTGAACTGAAAAGCTATGTATTATTTTCCTATTAAAAATATTAAACTGAAATATGGTAGAAGCTGGTTTACATCCAAGCATAGATAAGTTTGTAAATGAATTTGTATCACATCTACCACAGTACCATTATAATTATAATTTTTCGACGTATTGAAGATTTCCCACGACTGACCATATTGGTATTTCAATATTTTGTAATCAGCCAAAGAAATATGGAAATCAACTTGAACTGTAAAGCTATGTATTATTTTCTTATTAAAAATATTAAACTGAAATATGGTAGAAGCTGGTTTACATCCAAGCATAGATAAGTTTGTAAATGAATTTGTACCACATCTACCACAGTACCATTATAATTATAATTTTTCGACGTATTGAAGATTTCCCACGACTGACCATATTGGTATTTCTATATTTTGTAATCAGCCAAAGAAATATGGAAATCAACTTGAACTGAAAAGCTATGTATTATTTTCTTATTAAAAATATTAAACTGAAATATGGTAGAAGCTGGTTTACATCCAAGCATAGATAAGTTTGTAAATGAATTTGTACCACATCTACCACAGTACCATTATAATTATAATTTTTCGACGTATTGAAGATTTCCCACGACTGACCATATTGGTGTTTCTAACTAAACTGATTTGACGCTATTCTACGAGGCCTTTGAAAGTCTGATCGATAAACTGAAATGCAATGATGCACAACGTTTTGCATACTTGAGTTTTACATTGGCTTCATTTGAAGATTGTAGTAAAGCAACAATATCTTATTACAACTTGAGTTTTCCTTTATCTTAGCATATTTATATACTGTATATACACCTATACTATAATAATTTGTAAAAATAATATGATGTAATTGACGATTTCTCAATGGTTACTATAAAAGATGATGTAAAATTCATTCAGTTTGTCAGTTAAGCTTCAAACGCGAGGTCCAACTATCAGACGTTAACTATAAATCACTTTGAATATTTGTGTGCACCCATTATAGTTGGGATTTTTTAGATCAGCAGTTATTGCTATACAGCCGTATTAATAAATCTTCTACTGGCCTACTAAGTCCCAACATAATGAGAGTAAAAACCACTTGCTTACTGTATTTCTAATGTAATACACAGTTAAAAACTATATACAAGCGCGTGAAGTGCAACTAAATATATAAAGTGCGTCCTTGCTTTCATTAGTCTGAGCTTTATTCTCGGGAATAGTTCAAAAGAGAACTCCGAGAATCAAAAACGAAAAGCATGTAGTGTGAATGACAAGGTAGGTAGATTGATGAAAATTGTTGCTAGTAATATTTTATACAACAATCGATTCGCATCATTAAAATGATTATATTTTTTTCATAATTTGATTATTTTTCTGCATCAATAGCAAGTTATTTATTGCGTGAGTTTGTTATTCATTCTGAACTGAAAAATAACCAACATTAACATTTAATTTATAAAATTAATATGTTCTATTCCTATCACTTGCAGCAGCGATTATTTACTGTCGTCACTATTCGATATATGTATACTATCGATATCTGATTTATTTTCTTTAAGTCATGAACTGCCACCACTAATTACAATTAATAAAATAAACGTAACATTTTTAGGATGAATTTAAGTGCTATTCTCGTTTTGCTAAGCATCGTCGCAAATGGATGGGTAATAATACAGATTCATTAATATACCAAAGATTCTATAACACTCTAGCGCACTCACACATACGCAAGTGTGGAGTTAGATTTCTTTAAAAATTGTGCTGCTGTCATACATTTTTTTTCCTCGTTACGCATCTTGTTGTGTTATAGAATCTTTGAATATATACCATTTACAATAACTGATTTTTCTGCATAGTGCTTTCTGGAACATGACAGTTGGATTACAGTTGAGCTCCATCATGCGCTAGCATCCAACTCGGACGAATTTTCTTTCCGCGGAAATGTTACAATTCCAAGTCTTAATTCGGGCTTGTCCAACGTAGCCCAACTTCCTTTGACACCTGGAGAACTGGACGCGTTAAAGGTAAGTACAAATTTTCAGACCGGCAATATAAATATGTACGTACATACAACATGCAGTTCTATGAAATTTTGCGACTCCAGGGTAAACCAATTGCACATCCAATTTCATTATCTTATATTTTAGGCTCTCGCCAAACAAAATGAGTTCTACCGCTTGAAGGCGACTGTGGTATATCCTAACGGCAGCAAGACCCGCTTCATTACATCCAACAAGGCCTGCAGCTTGCTGCAAGCTCATCTGAACGATGTACTATGGATATCACTAGATCCTTCTGGATACGTTACCGGTGTTACTGCTTCTCAGGATGCATTGCCAAGTGCCGACGGCTGCACAAGCGATGAAATAAATAATTTGGAGGAAACGCACTTTAACACCGATGTGTTGATCCGTCATGCCGAGCTAGCTCCCGTACCAGATACAGCTGGCTTTATTCAAAAGGTCGAGCGTGAGCGCGAGGCCAGGGATCGCGGCGAAGTTCGTGATAACCGAGGATTCTTTGCCAAATATGTAAGCTTAAACCGTACGATTTGATAACAACGCAAATCAATAATTTTTGTTTTTTTTTTAGTGGATGTATATCGTTCCTGTAGTGCTATTGGTCTTCATTTCTGGAGCCACAAACCAAGACGGAGCTAAATAATAAATCAAGTAATTAATGTTCACAATTTAAATAAACATCCTAGACAATTCTTTAATTCATACTAAGTAATAAATTTGCAGTTTTTGAATACGTGCCCCTTGCTGGCAACGTCTTATCTTCTACATTCTAAAGATAAATACTAAATAGCAAATATTGATTTGACAAACATCACAAACAATAGTTAAAAGTCTTTTCGGCAGGGACATGGAATAAATATGCTATATTACCCTATATAACTAGCGATAGGCGATATTCGAGAATTCAGAAAGAAAAGTTGGTATTTTCAACAAATTAAAATTGTTTGCGTCGAAAAAAGTTCTGTACAAAATGTACATACAAACATAATCATACATATGTATAGCATACTAGAAAAATGTTTATTTAAAGAAGTTGTGGGGGGTTCTGCAGACTTCTGAGAATAAAGGTATTTTAAAATTGACCAGATGAGTGTAAGGCACATTTCCCTCTCCATCTACGACGTATTTATATCCGAGCTTTATAAATCCGAGTCAATATAGTCCTGCCTGTATATTTATACTTAAACTAGACTCCGTTTTACAGCTGTCTAAACGCAATGTTGTGTTCAACGTATGTACAATAATATTAGTTCATGAAAAGTAAATAGGCTTTTACATTTCTTCCTACGATTTTATTAAAATCAGACCAAAAAATCTTGCTGGGATATCTAACTATCAGTTAAACGGGGTAACCAAGAGAATGTTGTAAAAGATGGGTCCAAGGGTTATGTTGATTAAAAGTCAAAGTCAAAGGAGGGACTTCTAGGAGCATATAAACTTCGGCAGCTAGCTATCTCATTCATTTTTTATTTGTCTTTTTTCTATAATATGACACGGTCTTCTTATATATTACCTGGTACATTTATTGTATATTTAACCTAAGATCCCTTTTACAACTGCCACAAGTATACTGTGTAGGTTTAATCCAAGTCGAAATGTAAAATAAACCATAATTAAAACGTTTGTAGACAGTAAATGGAGTGGGCAACCAGAGAGAATTGTAAATTACACGCTCGCTTAACCACGGGCCACGCCACCCCGAATTGGGCTTGAGTACGCTGCGTGCCGAGTGGTTGCAACACAAAATTGTAATTACAATTTCCTGGCGCTTTTCCCAGAGAAGGTGCACCGGTTGTGAGTGTGAGTGTTAGTGTGAGTCCGAGTCCAAGTCCCCCCTCAACGAGTGCTAAAAAATAATTTTGACAATGTTGCCTATCAGTGCGGTGAGGGCTACGTGACAATTTGTCGATACCCGAATTTCTTCATCGGCCAGCAACGCCCTCGGTGGTGTAAAAAACGACTCGGCCCGCCTTGCCCGTGCTCCTTTTATTTCTACCCGCAAAATTCAGGCAAACCAAACCAAACATGTGGTAACCCCATAATTTACGCCCAAGGAAGTTATGATATTGATTACCATAAAGTCTCTCCAAGGTAGCTTTCTAGATTTGTTCCCCCTAATGCGAAGAACTTAATTGCACTACGTCCTCTAGATAATCTGCCAATACTCCTATATTGACAGGCATTTAACAATGGGTTCTTGTTTAAATTGTTACATTTCACGTGCTGTGCCGCTTAATCCGCAACGTCACCCTTTTTCTGTTAAATTTAAATTATCTATTTGCTAAACAAGGCGCATTCAAGGATAACAAAACAAAACACTTTTAAATTTAAACACAAAAAAATTGCTAGATCAAAAAGCATAGTTGGAAAAGAGCCATCTGTCAAAATTCTCGTCATCGTCCTACGCAATCTGTCAACCTTCATACTTTTCTCATTTGGGCGACATTAACAATGTCGTTGAATTATGGGTTGAACTGCGGTGCACGATACACAGGCCTAATAAAGTATTTCGTCCCGGTGCACTTGTCAAGTGTTGACATACCAACCCATCCATCCATACCCATACCCAAACCCAGACCCATCGCCCAAGCCGGTCATTAAAATATACACTTTTTAGCCTTTGAGTCCGCATGCGATTCCAAATTGGCCGAATCCACTGCGGAGACGACAACCCAGGGTGGCGCGGGACTTACAATTACTTAAATTGTTCATGCTAATGTGTTACCTTTGGCCCATATTTAAACCCGATAAATACCACGACCACACTTGAGGGGTGTGTTCAATCGGAGCAGCACCGCACTGGACTGGCAGTATTACACCCCCAATTAGCCGATGGTTTCGTACTCGCATCTACCATTTATACTCTTGTATATCTTTGAATGCGTAAAATGCTATTTCTTTGTTTGGTTTTACATAATGCGAGAGTGCCTGTGAAGACAATAATTCTTCAATAAAATGTACATTTGGAGCTGAGAGAGAGGCTCAGTCAGTATATAGGCATACGGAATATAGTAGTACAATAATGCAAGTATTTGTACAAATATTCCCATACGGATATGTATTCATGGGTATTAAATTTGTAACAAGTTAGCAGATGGCGCCAATTCAGAGCCCGCGTGTGAGTAGAGTGATTAAACAAGCGTATCGATACGAGCAGGAGCAGAAGCAGGGGCAGGAGTATGAGCATTCAGTCAATGCTGCGTACCCATCAATGCTGAATCCAAGTTTACACAATCCCAATTCAATTTAGGATTGACAGGTTCATAAACGGCATTGTTCACTCTGTTTGTATTTGAATTTCATGCCCGAAAACAATTGTTCTTTTACTGCCCACACATTCATGGTGCCACAATAGGCAGGCAAGAGGCTTATGCACTCGAGTAAATACTGTTTGGTCATGGGAAAGCCAATTGCGGACTTATGCAGGGCGGCGCGGTTTATTATTATCGAGATAATCCCTTTAGGAAACGTTGCCACAAGTGCACCATTTTCCGGGACACAGTTTTGCGAAAGATATTATTACGAGTATTCTGGCAGGTTCTATTCATAACACTAAAGACTCAATTTACATATAAAGAAGAGGCGTATACTGGCGGTTTCTTGAGACAATCAATCCGAGGGATACCAATTTAGAAGCCCATACCAATCTGCCTTTGACCTATGATTTCATCCTTCCAATCAATCAGATTTCTCCCTATCAACGAAAATATTATTTTTTTCAGATTGTGGAATAAATTTCAAAAAGGAATTGAATTTCAAATTAGGTTGGGAGTTCAATGGCTTGGTTGAATATATTTAATAGAGGGAAAGTTGAAAGGATTTGTTTATGAGGAAATAGACTTCAGTGCGTTTGCCTTGAAAATATACCCAATCGCTCTGCTCGGTCTCAGATGTTCAAATATGTCAAAAAAATATCTGATTTGTGTCAAACAAAATCTAGCTCTAACTCTTATAATATCCCAGTTCCTTGTGCTGCTTATTACCCATATCAATATGTACTTTATGGGGTCATAAATTTCTACCTTAATATAGGGTGGAAACCAATAATTAGTCCTTTTGTGAGTATGTGCCATCAGTATATCCCTATGTAGTAGGAGTATACAGAGATGTCTGGTAATCGAATTTTCTGAAGGGTTAATTTACATTCTGTTTAAAATATTCATATTGGTTAGAATTGTAACATAATTCATAAAACTGAATTCCTTTAAGGAATAAATGTGTACCATTATTTTCTATACATACACACATACGTACGGAGTATACTCCAAATCACTTTAACTGCTGGTAATCGGCGAATAATCTTCAAAATTTGCATGTACTGCGCTCAAAAGAAGGTATTTGAGATCCTTATCGTGCGCATTATTCACGTCACGTCTGAAGTATTCAAGGTATAGTAGAAACTGCCCATCAATTTCACGTCTTGGCATCGCATCGCATCGCCCGAACGAGCCAGCGAGCGAGCCCCGCATCGAGTGCTCGCCCACAAGGCACAGACGCGCGTTCCTCTCATACCATACCCATGGATACATGGATATTTCCCTGGACGCTGGACCCCCTACCCCGTACCGTGGGCCCGCTGTTAGTGGCGTTTTACGATGTTAGATTGCGCCGAATCCTGCTACTAAATTTTTGTCTGGACGTATATTCAGGGGCGATGACGGGTTATTGTGGGTGTTATGACAGACTGGTTTGTCCTCGTCGATTGTCCTGAGACTGGACCACAGTTTTTGAGCAATTATAGGCTGAAACTTTTATATGTCGCAACGCAACGCAACACAAAGCGGGCAGGCTTCAAGTGTTCCGTTCCCCCCCTCCCATCAAAGGCTCGGCTCTGGTCGTTCGTAGAAGCTCATTTATAAGCGGCAGCGGCTGCAAAAGTCTTGCAAGATTGCACATGACCGCCCGAAGGCAGGGCTCCATTAAGAGATGAGGCAGAAATACCGGCGTCGAGTCTGGCACGGGCTAGTGTTCATAATTTTCTGTACACGACCACAGAAAAGGGTGCACTGCCGCTGCAACGGCAGTCATTGACGAGCAGAGATCGGCAAATATGTTAGGAATTTGTTTTCGATGCTTTCCAATGGCGAGGGAGCCATTGTACTCCCAACCGGGATACTGGATGCATTCGAACGTCTTGCTGGTTTGCTGCTAAACAAAGTTCAATGCCAATGCTTTACTTTTGTCATATGTTAGATACAAAATCTATGTATAACGATGTCTGCACTGGGGTAGAATGTGTTCAGAGTAGAAACATCGACAATAACGACACAGGTCAGCGTTTCCTTAGGCGTGGAAGAAGCTGGGGCCGATCGGAGGCGATGCCGGTTCTAAAGCTTGAGCACTGGACCGATTGCAGATTTCGCCGCGAAGGTTAATATAAAGCAAAAACAAAACAGGGGAGAGCAACCCGTGTCAAAACTGTAAGAATAAAATATATGCCTCTCAAGTTCTTTGGTGATTTTCGTACACCCTTGCGTTGTGTTGTGGTCCGTGAATATCTAAAATATAAGCCAAAAACTATAGAAATTCGTATACTTATTATAGACTAAATATAAAAGAGTGCAAACTAAATAAAAATAAATAAATTAAATTTATATTGACTGGACCAGCGTTAAGAGTACACAAAATGTGACTCTATGGTCGCATACCCAGTGGAACAGAGGTAACATGAACTCAGCGCAAAAGTTATGAGCACAAAATGCAAAGTCAAGCAAGCAAAATCCTATAATTAAACAATTATAGCAACTCCCACTTTTGCTTGTGGTCATTGGCTGGATGTGGACCCTTGCGCTATGTGAGCTACTCCTCCTTTCTGCAATCTGGACGGATTTCGCCAAGTGTAGCACGATTCTGGTAGAGGCTGGTAGGCTGCCTGGCTGCCAGTGCCCGGCTGCCAAGAAGCCATGAAGAAGAAGGAGTGGAGCGGAGCGGAGCGGTGGCAGCCGCAAGTACGTCCTTCTGTGGGGAATGTTGCGCATGCTTAGCGTGTCTTGTACTACACCTTAAGCTCCACCTTCGTCTGGATGGCTGCATATCTCAGGAGGGATGGCGAGAGACCCATAAAAATGTTCGTATTCGATTTCTGGCATTGACATCTGCAGTTAGAGAAACAAAAAATGTATTAGGAAAATGTTTGAAGCATTAATAAGATAATAATTGTATTATGGGTGCAATGATGAATCTTCCCAGGCTAAGAACCAGCTATAATCATTAATGAGGCCATGGAGATGACGTCAAATGGGATCTATACATTCTAAGAGGCAACGCATACGCATACCTCACAAGACACGAAGAAACTCGACATGCACGATAAATTATTTAAGTCAGTGGATGATCTTAACCCCGAATCTGTATCGCCCAAGAGGAGACTTGCTCCTGCAGAATGCACTGAAATGCGTGGCTCTACTCGTTCATCTTGCCGACTGACCGCCAGCATACAACTCCTCTCTGGCCTCTCCGCCTCGAATACTCGAGAGTCCAAGTCCAAGTCGATAATTAACACACAAGCGCGGGGCGTGATGACCAACGAGCTACAGAACCAAACAAATTATTAAAAATGAATTAGTGGAAATATAAATATATGATTTCAAAATCCCATATACAGGTCTTCTCCTCGTATGAACCCAAAATGCGCTCGTGAGGTCGCACTCGAGTGTGTCTGGGACTGGAACTGGGACTGGGACGCACGTGCTCCTAGGCAGTCGCCTACATAAATAACATAAAACCCTCGCCTCGAGACTCCCGATGATGGCCGCAAGGGCCTCCAACTTTCAGCTCCAATGCAATTGCACTTAAACGTATTTTAAGGTATATTTTTCCGTTTGGTTTTTGTTTTGTATAAATATATAAAAGCCATTAAATACTAATCTATTCTCGATTGCTCTGCTGTTGCGGGGCAGGCTAATGATGCGGCAAGCATTTAGGGCATCGACAAACCCCAATGCAGGGCAATCTCTTAAGTACGACCTGCTGGAGATGATTAATTAATAATGAATACATTCCTACAAGTATTGCTGCGGAAAACAAACCTTTTCCCATTTCTCATTATTATTTTGATTATCATATTTATTCATTAAATAAATTTACGTGTATGAAAGTTCAAAACGAAGAGACAAAGGTAATCTATCCTTGCAGTTCGACGATATTGTATAATCTTGACATCGGGACATTGGGAAGAGAAATAATTTAAATTTAGCCTGTTGACATGTCTTAAGTTACAAAAACGATTTTCTAATCATAACTTTATTGAACTTTGCTTTAAAAGTTGATTGAAACTGCGACCAGAAATGTTTCTTTATTATGAATAAAAGTAAAATTAACTATTCAAAACATAAATTTAACGAAAATATTATAATTTTTTCAAATTATTTGATGCATCTGTTGAGGGTTCTTTTTTTGTTTGTTTTGTTGCATTGATTTTTAAGCTACGAGTATGATGAAAGTAATGTCAGCTCTCATGCTTACCTTTAAATGTGGCCGCCAGTGAAATATACTCCTCCCCTCTCCATGGAGGTACACACAAACGTATGGATGAGAATGTAAATCCGTAAAAAAGAGAAAACCCGGAGAGAAACCAAAGAGAACGAAGAGAAATAGAGCGAGAGAGATGGATGGTGAGAGCAGAGCAAGATAGAGGATAAGAATAGGGGTTGAGTCAATGATGATTTGTACATACAAAACCGCCTCTAACGTTCCCGGGCCAGCCTGCCTCGTGAAAATTCTGCCAGCATCCCCAAAAGCGATATGTATTCGGGCGGTCTATTGGGGCTTGTGCTGTGCTGTGCTCTGCTGTGTTGACACAGCAGCAGTGTGAGAGGGGAGAGTACTGTAACTGTGCTTTTTCTTTGTTCGCATCACCAGTCCGTCCCCCAGTTACGGTTCTAATACAGGCAGAATCTTAATATATATGTGTGCAGAGGTACACACATCCTCAGGCCATGAATATCAGAAATTAGAGGATGGGGATGAGGATTAACACGTTCATACATTACTATCAATATAAACGGGAGTTGTATATTATATGTATTATATTGTGTATATGTACATAGGTACGGTACATATTTGGTATGTGTAATTATGCACTTTTCGACTACATGGAAGGCGGCCACATGACACATTTGGCTGTCTCGAGGGCTCTCGGGTTTCGCCTGGAACGAGAGTAAAGTTGTATTTCCTCGGGAGATATTGGCCCGTGGACGAAGATTGTGTGTCCGCCGCATCCGAAACTGAATCTCAAAAGTACGCATGTACACGCGTCCAGGGAGTCGCCAACTCCCCAACAGCAGCAGCAGCAGCTCCCCACCGACACTGCATGCTATGCGTACGAGTATGTGTTTATGTATGTATGTACATATGGATGTATGTATGTACTGGCACAGGTACGATACTCTCCTGCCATGTACACGGATGTATGTACCGTTCACTGTGCACTGTACAGTAGAGCTGCATGTTTGAAAAGCTGCGCGCTATCTTGGGTATATTTGGACGTAGCGGACGGCATGGTATGGCATGGTATGTGACCAACAGAAGCTGCATGCATACACATACACCCCCGGGTAGTACATAGCCAAAGGCTGGGTCTTGGATACCGTCCCCACCCCTCCACCCAACCACCACACCAACTCGAACTCCCGAATGTAAGCTTGGAAAATCCTTTGGCCGAAAACCACAAAGGAGATACGGAAGTTGTTTCAGACTACGAGGACACGAGACGACGCCAACAGCGCTCCAGTCGCATTGGAACCTCTTTTGTAAAAGTGTAGGAAATCTGAACGGAAATTTACTAAGCGGATGTCAAGTCCGACTGCTTCGACTCCCAGTCCGAGTCCGAATTCAGGCATCCCTCCTCTACACCTCTAACCGTACCGAGCCAACCAAAATAAACGTGTTTCGAAAGTTCCGGCGGTAACGCGTGATTTACAATACGAATATCCACATCTGTCCCACATCCCTTGTGCCTGTCCCTGTCCCTGTCCTGCCCGGTACTGCCCTGTGCTCCTCGTCGAACGAACGATTAACATAAATTTGCAATTTTGGCCAAAAATACGAAGCTGTCATCATTCTGGATTTTACAAACAACTTCCGACGGAAGGTGCACAGACCCGTCGACCAAGTGCCAATTGAAAAATTGCTTTAACAAACTTTTTCGTTTATTTCCGTAGGAGTTGGATATGTCCTTTCTGGCTACCTTGGATGCCAGTGCCTGGCAGGTATTTATCTTAACTTTACTCTTGCTATTTATTTTTGTTATACACCTAATTTGTATTACCATAATCCAATCGGCATCCGGTTGTCCAGACATTCCGCATTTCAGAGTGACACATACGAACACCAGATGTTCCATACGTTTTCTTTTTCATCGAAATAGTTAATGTAGAACTATGTATCGCGAAAACCTTTCTCACAACTAAATCAGGATAATACTGGCCACATTCGGAGGCTCTTACAATGGTAGATGGCATATGGTGATTTAGTTTGTTTGTTACAAATCTGTTATATTTAATCGAACGTGATGACAATTTTAAATGACACGAAGGTAGAAAGAAGCTTATGAAAATTCAGAGCGTCTTTCACTCACATGAATTTTGGATTTGAGTGTGCTCAAAATCTAGTGGATAATGCATAAGATAAGATAGGTGGATTAGTTGAGAGCATACTCTTCTTGACTCTGCATTGAATCCTGTATAGTAGTGACGTTTCAGTTGTGGAAACTAATACAGATCGTATCAGTTTTGTTTGCGGTATTGAAACAAAAATAGTTTAGAGTAAAAAACCAGAAAAGTCTAAAATAGAAATGCCAACAGCTCAATTCTCTTTGATCAAAGTTATCAAAACATATGACCAGATATATACCCGATGAACCTGCTCGAATAAACTACAAAGCTCTAGTACCCTTTAAAGCTCAAAACTGTTCATAATAAACCATTCAATTAAGAGCTGGAATATAAGTATACTGCAGGTCTTTACCAATAAGTAACGTAGCTTTTCAAAGTTTATTCAATCTTTGCCGCATAGTTGGCTAAAACTCTTTTGCCCCCTCAAAATGGGGTGAATTTGTTCATTTCCCTGACTGGTAAGCTGAAATAACATAATTATCTAAAAAAAAAACTGAGTACTGCAGACTTCAGACAATCGAATCATTTATGGTTAGTTTCTTCGGGAAGGCATGTAATATTTTGATGTTGAACCGTTTCCATAAAACGCATAAGGGCTGTTTCCAACATTTTGGGGTCAAGACTTGCAGTTAAATCAGATATTATTTTCTCATGTTCGGACAGGGCTTATATAGATATCAAGTTGCTAGTTAATATATATGGTAAGCACATAGTTTAGCAAGAGCTCCTAAGACAGCATTTCGTGAGGAGACTGAGGTGAAAATTGTTGTTTATGTTATAGTCCTTCAGATCCGGGCAGATGTAGTTGCGAGCCATGAAAGATCAAGAATGTATAAGTTTCATAGGCTCGTAATCGCTTCGTTCCCCTTTCCCTCGTCACATCAGTAGTGTGTGCTTGTGAGGGGGAGGGAGAGTGTGTTTAACCGGACAGCGGTCGGCGGTCGTTTATTCCTGGATCCAGTTTGGTCTCGTATTTACACACCGACTTATCCTCTGTCACCGGCAGTTCAATTCGCAGTTCTCAGTTGTTGTTGTTGCTGTTGCTGCTGTCGGTGGCGGTTGGTTGTTGGAACGGTGGCGTTCTGTTTGCGCAGACCTGTCGACCAAATGAACCGAATAATACATCAAACGTTCTTTAATGGGGGTGACAAATCCTCGACAGTTGGCGATACTGATTACTTTATGAGTACTATGTGCCCTGTGTATGAGGACGGACGGACGGACGGACGGGTGGCGTGAGTGTGTAGTGTCGTTGAATATTCGTTGTTGGTTTTTCTCAAAAATTAATCAAGGACCGCGAAATAACCACCAAACGATGCAAAAATATGATATTCCTCTTTTACTTAAATACATGTAGGTACATTTATGCATGCAAAAGTTACGGGAAGAGTATGCTTACTCTTACTTAAATGCTATCTATGTAGCGCTTGCCATCTGTCTGTCTGCTCGTATGCTGATTTCGTCAGCCTAAACCGATTAATTGGTCTTACTTTTTCTATGTGCATGCAAAACGTGACAATTGGGCTCAAATACCCCGTGGCCACACTCAGATACACGAATGTGACAAAACAAAGAAGTGTCGTAAGGGCATACTAATGATTTAAATAAATATGTATGTAGATGTGGCGACAGGGGACTCATATTTCCTAATGATGTATCTGCAATATGAACTTTTAAATAAAGGAAGGGTACATGAAATCCCCATTGCTTGATGGGTAGGATAAAATACCCCCATCGCCAGCATTAAACGATTCAAAAACTTTGGAATCATTAGAATCTACACTGCACTTAGAATTTATTTAGTTGAACATTTGTCCGTAATAACATCTACTAATGGAACATATTGCCCCATTTGAATGCCCAGATACTAGAAAGAGGTATTTGTACGACGTTTATAAAGGATATTCCATGGTTATTAGCTTTTCCCATCACCGAACAAATTGATGTTCCGCTCTTTGGTTGCCTGTCTCACGCCTCTATCACATTATTATCAAAAATTCAGGACGATATTCAAAATCTGTTGGCCCAGCCTAAGCATGTGAAACATCAGAATTTGTATAATCTAGCGGAAGTAATGGCATTACCAGCACACAGACTTTGCCCGCCGAGACGCTCTATTATATTTGAAGGCCAATTATATGCATAAAGGGATTCTCGAGATAATTATGAAATGACGTACTTTAGCGGCCATGGACACCGCCACAGCCACGGCCACGGCCACATCCTCCTTATCCACGTTATCCAATGTTCTGGGTAGGCTAATAATTCGATATGTTAATGCCTGAGCCCCGTTTTGTGGGTAGACAATCGGCTTCAGGTTGCACAGAGAGAGGCAGGAGAGCCAGAGCCAGAGCCATAGCCATAGCTGGAACTCCGAAAAAGCGACCCTAAAGCGCAAAATAATGGCACGTGACCATACTTATGCCATTTAACACATGGGGTATTACTACAAGGCATCAGTCCGTTCCAGCGTTATCCATCCAGGGTACGGGTACTCTCCAAAACGCACCCTCTCCTGGAATTATGAATGTACCGGGATAATCTTTCCGCCCGCACGAGCACGAGGACGAGGACTCTCCTTAGTGGGAAATTGGACTGAAGAGACTATTGAATACTTCAAGCTAAAAAGTGAAAAGCCAAGTAGTGCGAGTGGCAACGAGCGCCGTTGCGGCGACACGCATATGTTTTTTCTGGGGCCGTGCGGCGGTGTTTGTTTCTTTGTAGGAAACACACACCTGAGTGGTCCATAATGAAAATCAACAACCCAACAGCCCCCTCCCCCGCCTATTATCAACAGCACGAAGAGAGACCGAAGTACCAGAGGGCTGGTTCTGGTCCAGAAATTATACGAGTACCCCAAACAACATACTGCATAGAAGGCGGATACATTACGATGGTTGGACACGTGACCTGAATGCCGTCATTTTAATTAAATTTATAAAAACACAGAGCCACGATCGCGAGTGTCTTTTTGTCAGCCTAATTTGATAACCTGCGAGAACATTGTAGCAAAGGGATTCGATTTGTTATTTCAGTGAAATTCAATACGTCCGATGCTGCGAAATTGAATTTTGTGGCTATTTTCCAGTGCGTGTAAGTTTTGGTTCCTTTGAAAGTTGAATTGCGGGTTTTGTGGACTGCAATTTGTATAATAACAACCATCTGTTAAACTGCATAAAAATAGGTCAGAGATAGTGTGGGCATAGGGCATTCGATAATATGATTCTTATTTGATTTTAATTAAATAAAAATTACGTGATTTAATCGGACATAGGCACGTACAGGCACCTACCTATATGTATATGATTCATAATTGAATATTTGCCTTCTTTCAATAATTCTGCACATATTTATATGCATAAACATATGTACCTGCATGACAGCGACGGCGTCCTCGCAGCACTGTACTTATCACGTGATTTATATTAATGGCGGCATATCATGTTTCACGCGTGCTCGGTGCTGGTTTTGACTGCAAAACAAATTTGTCAGTGGGGGTCGGCACGCGCTGCATTTCGGGATAAAGTTATCAACGACAGGTCGGGTCGGCCACAAGCAATTGCAAAACTGTGCAGACAAACTCGCACCATACAGATGTGCATATGGACAGGCACAGGCACCGGCAACGGCAACGGTACCGGCACCTAGCCAAGCCTTTTTCCATAAATATACAAACAACATGATCGAAGTGATCAAGTTCTTTGCATATACGCCAAATGACTTTATTAATCAATATCAATAAATCTCAGGTTCTTGTATTTGAAGGAATAGTTGGCAAGATATTAAAACATATTCAACTTATTAAGGGATTACATTAAAATGAAAGTATTTTCTCACTCATTATTCTTTTAAGAATTTGCGGGAAAATCTTTCCCGAAACTTAATTGATAAACATAGATATGCATACATACGTATGTATATTGTATTGAGAAAAAAACACCGTAAAATGTACCGTCGGGTTTGTTCCATCTGCGCTGTGGTTCATTTCGTTCTCTTCTGCGCAATGACATCCATCGGAGCCACAGGCACTAGCCAAATTATGTTAATTGTATGGGATTTCGCTACTGTTGCTGGACACCACAGTCCGTCCAGCCATGGGTCGAGTTGGCCATTAGTGAACATGCTTAATTATTATTTGGTATGGTTTCCCCAACGAACATGCTGAAATATTTCAAATCAACAAGTCTTTATATCAAACCAAACAAGATTTTCGGCGATATCATATGACTGGAAATAATAAGATAAATTGCTAAAAACATACATAATTGCTTATACATAGTAGGTATATGTTTGTTTGTATGTATTTACTGAGCAGTCTTTGGAAAATGTTTAGCCAGTTAGTTTGTGACACTGGGTCTTTAGTTCCAGTCGTCGCTGACGCGTGTAAGCGCCCCTCGAGAAAACTTAAAAGTGAGCAACAAAAAAAAATAAGGCAAAATGGGAATATCTAATTATAGCTTGGGGCAAATATGCAACTACATACATATGTACATACATAGGTATTCTCACGCGCATACGAGAAGAGTCTTGGCCAACTCCTACTACCACGAAACGGTTACCGTTCAGCACCATTTCAGTTTCTACGCACTTTTTTTTGAGCCCATCTTGATTCAGAAACGCATCCGCGGGCCCTTGCTTATCTTTGCAACAAAGATTTGCATTACAATATATGTATGTACACTGTACACACATCCGTGGAATAAGCATTGCCACATACTCGTATACTCATATATGTATGTATTTGCGTTGTGTTTATGTACTAACATCGTACATATGGATGCAAGTCTCAGATTGATCTCAAACCGTAACCAAGCCATAAAGCTATCGGAAAGGAAGCCCATTTCATCAGTCCTTTCGGCTTTAATTAAAAATATAAAACCAACAATTATAATTATTTGCCATTCGCATCCGAAAATACACTATTAAATTGTACGTAAGTATGTATGTACATACTAGTAACTAGTTTAATCACTGCCGCTTTTCGGAAACAAGCGATTCGGGTCGGGTGTTCTGTGTGCCAGTAAATCCATTTGACGCGTCGTCACGCACAAAAGAGTCGTGAAATGGTCGGTCAGCGGCAGTTCATTAGGTAATAAAACATGAATACTGAATTGCGTGAGGCGCCCTTTTTAGCTTATAAAAAAGGATCCTACATATGTGAGAAAATTATCAGTGCGTTGGAGTCGAACCAAATTGCCACTATTAAATCGAGCGAATCGTAACTACAGCTACAGCCACAGCGGACGGACTGGACTGGATTGGACTGGACTGGCATCAGCGGTGCAGACACATGTCCAATTTGCAATAAATAACAGCAGACGGTTTGCTGTGGTTTGCGGTTCTGATTCCAAGATTCCGAAAATTAAAAGCAAACATCCAAATACTACGAGATGTAAGCATTTCGATGAGTGCGTGGACGGCAAGGGGACTCTTAAGGGATATAAATTGGACTATAAAATCATTAAAACGCTTAATAATAGTTAGCTTAGCTGTACTTAAATATTTACGCATCCAAATGGTATAATTATGTAACAATAACGCAAGGCCATGAAAGACAAAAAGAAAGGGCATGATGAAGTTTGTTATAAAGATTAAATTGGGTTGGCAGGAGGTACAAAGAGGTGAACCAAAGTCCAGGATGAAAATCTTATTTTCATCTATTTAATGGAATAAATATCCAGATTTGGATACTATAAGGAACGATCGCTCATGGATCCGGTCTGATGGCTGTATGCTAGACACTGGGTAACTGGGCCCAAAGCCAGGCTGTAAACTAATGTCTTTCTTCAGATGCGATTGAAATTATGAAAAACTATTGGCTATTTTCCCAACATGAATTTTCACAGTAAAAATAATCAATAAGAAGGGGTAATTATTCACCAAATGCGTGCTTGAGTCGGAAGTTCTTAATGAACTTATATAAGATAAACAAGTACGCGTATAAATAAATTGAAGTACACACTCCCATATATGTACATAAATACATATGTATGCGCATGTATGTATGTACGTAATCGCAATCCCAATCTACTGTGGGTAAACACAGCTGCAAATATATTTCCTTTTGACCTCGAATTTAAATGGACCGCTCGTCGTCTGTGCCTCGGTGGCTCGGCGGTGGCTGTTCTCTATTGGGCTGCTCGCTGAATTGCGAAAAAAAATATAAAAAAATACAGAGCGGATTAAAGGTGCACATGAGCACAGCCGTAGGAAATATGCTGCAAACATCCGCCTGCTGCAACTGCATCTGAAAATACACACATACAGCACACCACACCACACCACACCATACCAGAGAAACAGCAACAGCAACGGAGCCACACACCGACGACAAAAAACCTCTGCTCTGCCAGAGAACCGCCGCCCGTGCAAGGGACTAAAGCTACGACGACCGCGCGCTCATCTTCCCCGCGGCTATTGGCGTCGTGCAACATTGCAGGAGCCTTTTTCCACTGCTGCCTCGCTATGAGCCATGGCCCAGGCCATGTCGCTGATGATTCGTGTATCGGAGCCGGAGACGGAGTCGCCACCGCCACAGCTACAGCGTTTGGCTGCCAACGGTCGGTCGTTCGGTCCGTCGGTCGGTCGGCTTCTCCCGAAATTTGAATCTGCCTGCATCTGAAGACTTAACGAATATGAACGAAAGGGCCCGAGGCAGTTACTACACTCCACTCCAGAGCATGGGTATGTACTCGTACATGTGGTCGAGTGAATGCGGAAAATTATGGCGAAGTAGTTTCAGATACAAACACTCAATCACATGGGGTTCCATTTGCATACGCCACTCGGCACTTCCCCTAATAGCAAAGCCCCACCAAATAGCCAAATGGCCAAATAGATCCCAATACCCAAAACCCAAAAACTAGGAAGTACGAGTCCAGCAGATATCTCCCCAGATTCCCTAATTACACAAATACTCGTATATGGCATTGGTACTGCAGGAATCGGAATCTGACATTAATGTGTAGGCTTAAAGGTTGTAAAAGTAATATATTTATTTTCAAAGTTTTATTTTGGGCAAATAGGGGGTCCAAACTTTATGGCTATGCAGTTATTTGCATTTAGAATGCACTTGTCTCCTGCCGCAAAAGCGGACCGGAGGGACCCAGCAGCAGCAGCAGCACCAGCAGATAAAGGAGATCTGCAGAGAGCCACAGATTGGCAATCACTACCATGAGAGAGGCAAGGCAGCCCAACAGTCAAGGCAGTAGTCATGCAAGTCCTGCGGCATTCACGAGTTCCTCCCGGGGCAATCGCATTTAAGACGCATCTTAAATGAGGTGCTCAGGCTCTCTGGAGAGTTGAAGACAGCAGCGAGGCAGGCACACTGGTGCAGGCGGGCAGGCAGTCAGCCAGCCAGGCATCCGAATCCGATCCAGCCAACGACTGTAGCGAAGAAAGCTGCCATTTTTGAAATTACGGCCTGCAATATTCCACATACTCGCACAAGTGCTAAGTATGCGTGTATGCCGGCGATTACGAGCATCATCGGTGTAGGTGTGGTGGCAATATTCGCAAAAAATACTCGTGTACTCGAATGCATTTACCATAAACATTGACCACTGTACTGTGCATCACGATTTATGGCGGTGCTGCGGGGAGGAATGGGAATTAATTGGTAATGCGAGCACTGCATCAGTACCGACTGGTCGAATCGGAACTGAAAATGGCGACCTGATCATCGATCGATCGATCGATCGATCTCTTGTCGTGGCCACAATCAAAAATCGTGCCGATGCCATGAAATCGTCGAAGTGGTGTGGAGGAGGGTGGTTCTACAGTCGCAATTGTATAATACTTACCTACTGGTACACCTCGTACACCTGATCGTCAGCTTCCATTTCGCAAGATTTACAGCTCTTTGCTTCGTGTGGTAAGCCAGTATATGTATTGTATGTACATATGCATAGGTTATATGTATGCATAGACATGACTGCACGATCACGCTTTCATACTTTTATTTCCTTTGTTGCATTTTCACTAAATTCAACCAATGAAAACGTTAATGCCGCCGGAAATACAGTTTCCCTTTTGACAGAAATATGTCCTGCTTTCACGGCAACTAAATTCATTTAATCCGTTTGAATTATTTAACAGCTACTGTCATAATTCAATTTCATCAAACAAACCTTAAATGTCTGGGCTTAACAAAGATAACTGATTTAATTCGCTCTTCTTGCTAATCCCTTTCGCGTTAAATCTAGGGGCTAATTGTGTCAACTGAACAACGGCCGGAATAGAAAGTACATAGTAACTATCTTTGAGGTTACTTGGTATACATTCAGGACATGATACGATTTTCGAGTTCAGGCCCATCATACGATGGTTGATGGGTTGTGTCCCTCTGTTTGAATGTTAAGCACATATCACGCTGGCAGTAAGCGTACTTTAAAACCTTTTCCTTTCATTGTGAGCGGATTACTATTAATGCTCTTTCAGCATGTTTTAGTTTAAGTTTAAGGACAAGCTTAAGCGGCTGACCAAATTTCTATTCTTTTGTAAGAAAGTTCTATTAAACTTAAATATTGAAAAATGGAGAAAAGAGGGATGAGGGTTTTCCTATAATAACAGATCTTTAGTTATTGTGGAGCTACATAAAATACTCGAAAAGAATAGCCCTGCTTATCCGTATCCATATAAATAATGTAATGTTCTTTTAAAAATGCAAAAAGTAAATTTGGAATTAAATAAAGTATACGTAGACATAACTATTTGCAATTATTGTATTATATGGCCATAGATAATAGTTTGTGGTTTGATTAGCTGTGACCACCTAGAGGCTGCAATAGAATTAATTTTCTGTAACATATTTTAAAAACACATTTGATATGATTTCATTTATTTTGCTTTCATGTTCCAGTGCATTGCATTACTTGCTAGCATCTTTGATTCCAATTACTTGTCAGCAACTGTACTTACTATGTGTATTTATAATATTTGAATATGAGCATAGTTTAAAAAATATATTCATATTAAAAGAAAATGTTATTAGTGCAAATATGTACATACATATACTGCAAACCATATCTTTGACATATGTATTAAGGCCTTCACACTCGCGTATGTAAATATGTACATATGTGCTTAGTATGTACATATGTACATGCAGAGCGAGGGAAAAGGCTATGGGGCACGTACCACTGGCAATATTTCAGCGTCCGAGCGCGCAACATCAATGCCCAATGCCTGGGTTTTTCCCAGTAGCAAAAGTTACAACCCCTAAGGGCACAGGCACGCTCGTTGCCGTTGCCGTTGCCGTTGCCAACCCCAGCTTTCCGCATTATTTTCCAACCCCTATATGCATCCACACACACACACTATCGTAGATACACGTATGTATCTACCATGTCCATATCTGTATCTGCGTGAAGCTGAATGCCGCGCCAACCGTATCTGTATCTGTGTATCTGTGTGTGCAGAAGCTGCAGTCGCAGCCTCTGGGTTCGGCCCATTGTCTAGTAGTCCGCTTACGGGGCGGGGCTTCCGAAATATAAATGGCTGTGGCTGCTCTCGCCTCACTATATGCTACATGCACTACCAGATACACGGCACACGGCACGGCACACAGCTCAAGTGGTATGGTATTGGTAGTACGTGCGGGCCAACTATGCGCTCTTTACAGGTTTTCGCTCTCTCCCCTTGTGCTCTTTATTTCTGTTTCTGTTTCTGCTTCTGTAACGCGGTGCTCTCAGCATCTCAATCCGTGGCATGTGGCATGTGGCATGGATGGTTCTCTTTGGCGATGGATGCGAGAGAGAGAGAGAAAGAGAGAGAGCGTAGAACCTGCTCCACGACGCTCTCCTTGTGTGCTACCTACCACCCATACCACGACACAGAGATTCATCAAGCCAGCGAACGGGCTTAGGCTTTGGGCGTTTTTCCTATGTGTTTGTAAATAAGTCCATACATGAATGTTTACGAGTATATAGATATACGTGTATGGGGTTGGGGGATGGGGGAATGACAACGGCAGCAACGGCAGCACCAGCAGCAGCGGCAGCATCAGGCAGCATCGCTTGTAGTACATCCCCCGAAGGTTTTTGAGGCCAACCTGAAAACTCAACTTCAGTCGAAATATTACCGTCTGTGGCTGTGCAAAGGTAGAATTTTGTTTGCGGGTTTTTTCCTTTTCCACTGAATATTGTGCAGTGTGCAGTGTACTCGACATTTGACCGATTCGATTCCGATCGCGGTGTAACTACTTTTACGGAAACCAAACCTTGGATTGGATTGCCAACGATTTAACCCGACGCCACACAAAAATCTGCACAGTCTACAAAGTGTATCGATTGTACATACGAATGGATACGAGTACACGATAAGCAAATAGAAACTTTATAAATACGATACTCGCAAAGACTCGCAGTTGCCTTACCCAGTGCCAAAAATCAATTTTAAATAATTACTTAGTGATTGTACCTGTCAAAGTAACAGAAAAACAAAAACAAAACACACACAAAAAACAAAACAAAAGGAGAACAAAAGGAGGACAAATCTACGCATATGCATTCTACAATATTTGAATAAAAGCACTCTACTATTGTTAAATTAAATTAAAATGCATATTTTACATCGCACGAACGACCATCAATTCGAGGATCAGAAGTTTATGATGGTAAGAAAAATAATGGGATACCTTTAAGTCTGGGTTTTCTGTTTGGATAAAAGTCGTTCACTATTGTTTGTGTAAGTTATCAATCAATTAAAATAGGAGTATGATGTAAAACGGGGAAAATAGTTTATTTAAAGATCGTCAGTTGGATGATCCTGATCATTACCATGGTACACCACATAATAACAGGGCTCAGACACGACCGAACATATTTAATTTGTTGCGTCGATTTGATAAGCTAAGGTCTCGCTTAAGATAATTTCACCGTGGACTGCAAAAGTGCTCTATGGAAATTATCCGTCATTCGAAATCTGCAAATTAACGTTGAGTTGAGCAACGTAAAGGCCTACTCAAAATCAGATATTGAACCATCGAAGCCACGGGGCTGCGCCTGTTGATTGACACTCAAATTTCCTTGGGCACTTTCAGGCACGCAAGCACTTTGCCCAATTACCCGAAACACATACTCCACTGAGTGAACTCTGATTGCCATATTCACAGGCTGATTACCATTCTGGACTTGACCATTCTAGCAGCAAAGATAATGACCAATTTATAGTAGAGTCCAATTTAAGCCCGTGTACCATCTTAGCTTTTCCTATCTTATTCGGAAGTCACAGGACTTTAAAATATTCGGCTCCAAGCCGAGGTCCTGGTGCCAAGCATCAATGTACAAACAACCAGATTCCCGTAAAGATTGAAATCATTGGACACTCTGCCGCGCTTGGGATGCTTGGGAAAGCTTCATCAAGAACCGAATAAATAGAGAGGTCCGAAATAATTAGGATATGGGAGCTAAGAGTCAAAATTACTAAGATTTTGTAATTGTTTTCCTTGTGGCAATTTCCGTAGATCGTTAGATAATAACAATATATTTAATTGCGCCAATCGGAATATCATATTTAATACTATGTTTACTATATGTTTAGTAAACTTTACGTGAGTGAGAGGGATACTTCGCAAACCAAATGTGGTTCCCACAGTAAGCAAACGGCTTTCTTTAACATGGACAGACAGACGGGCATCCTGTGAAATAGGTCGAGAATTTAAATGTATACTTTAGGGGTCGGTCGGAAAAAATACAAGGAAAGGAGCCAACCCCTGCACTCTCAGAGTACGATATTCCGGGTATAAAAACACTTTTTCCCACTCGGACTTAGCTGGCTCCCGATATATGTACATATGTACCACACCGACGGCTACGGGAGTGTGTAAATCTAAGAAAGAAAACAACAACAAAATAATACTGCTCCAGAACAGACGCCTCCTTGGCAAATGCTGAAAATGCGTGGGTACATGCTCCCCCATTTAATTAGCAAAATTATATGGTGCATCTGTCTTCCAAGAACTTTTTTGATGCCCGATAAAAAATAGGGCAATTTGCGGGGCAAGGGCCAGAGATCAAAACAAAACAAAAACCCAACGAAGAGGTTGAGCAAAAGTCATCGCCCACAAAAATCACCATGCTCGCCCTCAAATGGGTATGATGCCGAGTATGTTGGCATTAGCTTTGGTTAGTCATATTCTCCGCAAGCTGCTGCATGCTGCCTAAATCAGGTAAAGGTAAAATCTGGCTGGGACACTCGCGTGATGCGTTGCCAAAATAATTTATGAGATCGGACCGCAACACATCGTCAATTTGCGTGCGGTGCCCGACTGAGAAATAATGCCATATAGCTCTGATATGCGTTCCAGAAACGTTCCCATCACGGTTTTTAAAATATCAATAAAAAAAGATTTAGGCTTGGAGCTTTTTTTTTGTTTAATACACAGCACAGCGCTTGATCTGTAGTTTATGTAAAAGACTGATCGAGATCGCTCTGATTTATTGAATAATTTCTATACAATTTATAGTAATTATTCAGGTATTCAGTATGCACACAAATATGAAAAAAATCGCACACCCGCTACTCAGATTCTTGAATATCTTTCAGCCTGGATTGAAACATATTGACGTGAGTCCGTTTAAGGTTCGAGGCGATTGCGAGAGCTCATACATTTCCCGATGATGGATTCGTTCTCAAGCGAGACTCGAATGAAAAAAGGAATAAACACAAAATCAGATAAACCGTTTTTGAGTTAAATTGGATGGCCACTAACTCTGATAAGCTATCAGCAAAATATAACACGAAAATATATTTTAAATTTAGAGTAATACTCTTGTGAGAAACAATCTTATGTTTATGAAATTCTATCAGTTCCTACACATTTATCCCACTATATTTGTAATATCGTAGCACCAAATAGCACATAAAGATGGTGCCACAGCACACAAGGAAGAGGCTGGCATTGAGTTTACAAGTAATCAGATTTTGTGCCAAATTTTCCTTTAGATACAACAGGACAATCTCGACTCGTCTGCTTAGGAACATACAAGTTTACCGCATTTTATATAAACCAAGTATTATTCCGATTCCCTATCGAGTTGTGTCTTTTGTATGCACTCAACTTATTCGCTAGTCGGTTTTTTAATGGTTTACATTTAGCGGAAATGCGCAAACAATTTCAATCAAAACATATAGTTTATACAGATGCATCTGTATGTGTAAATTCGTTAACTCCTTTCATATTTCAGTGATAAAGGAGATGTGTAGAATCTTATAAATCCACTCTAAAACATTTCCGTTCATACGCATCAAAATTGATTTCATTTGCAAAGAGGAAATTAAAAAGTCCAACAAAACTAAATTGATTGGCAAGATATATGTAAATGTTCATAACGTGGCCACGATCTCCAACCCAACCAAACCAACGAAATCAAGTGTCGGGAACGTCGACAACGTGAGCTGAACGGCGTGTGTTAGGCTCGTGGCAAAGGAAGGAAGCAAGCCAACATTGCTGTTGCGTTGCGTTGCGATGGGTTGGGTTGGCTGGGTTCCTCCGCAATATTGGCCATGGCATAAGGTACCGACATGAAGTAAAAGGAATGAAGAGTCCAGCCAGGGCTGAACGGCGACCCAACATATGGACTGCAGTTGGATGGGGCTTCTTGCGCTTGCTGCTGACGTTCAAGCCGGTCTTTGGGACTCAGATTGCAAACGGTCTAAACGGAGCAAAGGCCTACCTGTAGGTTTGGCTTGCTTGCTGGCTGGTTGGCTGGCTAGTGTGGTGATTCTTATGAGGCTGAGGCTCATTCTTCTATTCGTCATTTGTACGCTAGAACAGCGATCCGACCCAGTCGCTGGTTCTGGGGCTCGATTTTGCTCCTCCAAGCTTCGCAAATACCCAGCAGGTTTAATACATTTATGAATGAGTTTTACTACTTCATTAAGGCCAGTGGCCTGCTTCGTCATGGCTTTGTGGTGGAGTAACACTGCGCTGGCTGTCCGTTGCAGGCGCGTTGTTGGAGCGCGTGCTTAGCCAAGGATCAGAGAGGATCTGAGTGGAATGGAATGGAATACCTGGATCGCAATAAGCAAAAATCGATTATCGTTCGTTGCACATTGCCATTGTTGTGAATATTATATTTAGTGTTTGGAAGCTTCCTCTTAAATTCGTTTAATTTATAGCCCAAAAAACGCACTTGGCCCTTCCGACAGATCCAACTTGCAGTTCCAATAACCGGCAGCACCGGACATCGAGCCGCATATGTAATATAAATGGAAATGAATATATTTTAAGAGTTTCGCGGACTTTAATCTAAAGTGGCTCCAAGTTGTGCGTAAATGTTTACAGTTCCTTTCACACAGGAGAGCAGGCCATAAATTGATTCTTGTTATGATTAACGATATAAATATTATCACAATATTAGCATTTCTTGTTCTAACTTGGCCAGCATAGCCTTCTGTGTCTCCATAAGTGACGCATACGTTTTCCTGGCAGCCAAAGAACAAGCCCCCCACAATTCCACCGCCATTTAACTTGACAGCGTAATTAAAAAGTCGTGACCATGCGTTGAAGCCAAGGAGCCTTGCTAAATATTAGGGCATACTCGTTTTATATGTCGTATTATAATTGGCGGTGTTCAGGTCTGGTCTGGCACTGGCACAGGCACATGTACAGACACAGGCACAGGTAGCGCGAAGAGAATTTCGTACCGTACGAGTATCGTATCATATCTTCGCTGAGGAGGAATGATGATTTGGTGCCGTAATTTCAGTAATAGCAGCAGTCGGGATCGACGTCAATTCCTGGCTCCTGCTACTGTATAAGTATTCAGAATCATTACGTCATCGACGAAGAATTTGAACGTGCTTGCTCCCGTTCTTATGGTAGCCACGTGCTAATTAAATTATTATTTGAAGCCGCTACAAAGTTAAGGGATTCATTATTTCTTTTTTTGCGCATTTTCAAGGGTCATCATAATTTTGACTTATGTAGAGCTTGGCTTGCCATGCAGAGAAGGCTGCAGTTCGGTAACTTTAACTATAAACGAGCTACGTGTAAATGTTTTGTACCAAGCTCCATTGAAACATTATTTATGATTTTATCCTAGATTGACATGTTTTTTACCTATAAATGCACATGTTTGTGTTTTATAAATACATTTATCCTGGTTCTGATACCTATTATTGGAACCCGTTAGCTGCAGTTTCTGTAGTTTCTGCATTAATTGTAGCCTGAAATTATAAACAACATCGCAAGTCCATAACATGAGGGAAAAGTCAACACGAAACCGCTCTCTTCACCTCGGGAAAGCGAGACAATTTTGAAAAACCACCATGAATTGAGAGCGAAAAATGTCCGTATTTGGCGGTCATTTTCAAAAGTAAAAGTTTATTAATATATGGAAAAATAAATATGTCACTTGATTTGTTTTGCCAGAAACGTAATTTTCAAAATATGCCCGATGGACTTTTTGCCTCGTGATTGGTTTGTGCACCCGCTAAGTAGGTGTACACGCTGAATTGAAATTTCGAACTGGTTTCGAACTTACCAAAAAAAAACTCGTCAAAAAGAAAAACCTCTGCCGAAAATTTGTACGCGGTTTTTTTGTGCGCTAAATGAGTTTGGCGGTCATTTTCAAAAGTTTATTAATATATTTGCAACGCCCCCTGCTGTTCCTATCTGACATAATAACCGTTAGAGGGCGCCAGAAATGGAGTTTTTCTTTTTTTTTTTTTGGATATTCCATTTAGGTTTTTTCCAGTGTAGCCCGGGGACTGGCAAAGAGCGGATTGTGGAATAGCCACGGGGACGGCCACAAGAGCAAACAGAGCTCAATCTCCTGGTGCACCGCATCATCGGGGGCTCCTACGTCTTGTATTTAGCCACGAGCTTGGCAGGAGCATGCACCTTCTCCACGCAAACGCTGCGATAGGAGACTGCCACGATGTTCTGATATATCCCAAAGAAATAAAACATAAAATTGTGCACGGATTTTCCAAAACACGCTACCGTGGGATATAGTTCCGATAGAATTCCTAACTTAAGTACTTACCTTTATTCAAAGTTTTTATAATCCACTCATCAAAATTCCTACCTTAAATCTCTATTGAAATCGCTTGTGCGGATCACAAATCTATGCCAAAGAAAGTTAGTTACTAGAATTGATCGAATTGGTGCTAAAAAAAAACTGAAATAGCTTTTCTAAATTAATATAGCATCAGCAGGATGAATTGGTGAATATTCAACTACTCTCTGCTAGGGTATACGGTTGGATCACATTGGACTAGGAACTATAATAGGCTGGCTTGAAAAGTGAACCCTGATTTCGGAGTCAAAACTCTTTTAATGGCAATTGATCATTCGCAAGTGGATAACATTTCATTAGAATACCAAGTGAAGTGCCCATTTATGTACATGTGTATGTGCATACGTACATACATCTATGTACCGACATATGTACGCGTATGTGAAGAGATATGTGTATGGGGTCCGTCACAGAGAGCTATGATTGCCGTTCTGAACACACTTGAGGTGAAACTATTTCGACCTGCTCAACAGCTTCCAACTGTCTACCTGTGCCTTCAAAACCAGATAGTCAACCAGCTAACAGACCATTCGAACCTTTATAATTTATTTATCTTTATCTTGAATTACGCCATGGGAGTATTGACCAGGGTAAGTCTGTAAATTTCAGCATATTCATGTCGGGCAATAGCAATGGCAAACAATGGAGTATAATTCTGAATTTCATGTGATTGAAAACTAAGAGTTTCCAATCGAACAATTAATAGTAAAGAACAAGAAGAAAATAAATAAATAAATAATAATAACAGCAAAAAGCCAAACCAAACAGTCGCTCGCATCGGCTCGCATCGCCTCTCTCACTCCTCACTCACATTCGCCGGCAAAGGGTCAAAAGCATTGCCCAAATAGCCACGCATCCAGTTACTCCGATACTCGTGGAGACCGGGGCCAAGACAAGAGTCTGAAGTCGCCACTTTGACGGTATTGAGTGACGGCAAACCGTTGAGAATAAGCGGGACGGCACCCGATGGATAGATGAACATGCGCGCGTATCTGCGCGGCTTCCAAAAAATTAAATTCAATTTAGAAGAATACAAACAGACATGACATCTATGCAAACTATGCAAACTCTGACCCCCCATAGATAGTCTAAACTTATTGTTCTACTTGATCGAAAAACAGTTATTGGAAAACATTATCCAACAGTGCGGCTATGATGGAGTGACGACGATCATCAGACTCGTGTGTATCCGCTGCGATTTGGCTTATAATTAGACTCAAGCACGATTATTTCGGAGTGTATGCGAGAAATCTCTTGGAAAGACCTCTTGGAAGAAACCTAGCCCAACGCCGAAAGTCGAAAGCCGAATATTCAGGCAAAACAAAAGACAACCGGTTTATCTGTATTCTTGGATATTCTATTTGATGTTGGCAAATGACAAGATAATCCAAAGTAATCAATCAAAATTATTTAAATTTATTAAGCCACAATAAACTTGAGCCCAATTCGCAATTGCCACGTTCTTAGGCTCCAGCTGAATCTAAAGCCAGACATGATCTATCCCCCCTGGTGAACCCAACGATCAAGATTACTGAAGGGTCATTTACACATACAAAATAAGCAACATGTTAGTACATGCACGAAGGGTTCTCTGCTCACGAATGTATTGTATGAAGATTAATTTACTTCCAAAAGACTGATATAGTAACGAAGCTATGGCAGTACAGTAGTGGGCGCACCGCCCACTAAGGGATTTTCTAAAACTCTTTTTCCTGGAGGATTAGGACAGCACGAGATATCATTTTTAATATTGCTTTGCTTGTCCTTTTTATTGACTCAAGTGAATATAAAGTGCCGCCGGCCCAATAAGAAGTCCATAATAATACTGCAAGTAGATTGGCAGAATACAGCAGGTGGTGGTATTTGGTCCCTGCCTGGAGCAGCAAGGAAGTTCAACGAAGATCTTCTTTTGTGTTGAGTGCTATCAAATAACATTTGAAAATTATTTGTGCAACAAATGCGTCAAATTACAAAGCAATTTAAGGACACGTGGTATGCGTACCCGTTCATTTCAGCAACATTCTCCAAACTACAAGAGAATGTATATCTTTATTCACCGAATAGTTTTAATAGTATGAATATTGTACATATGTAATTGAATGCGCCATCAATTTGACTTAGTGAATTAAAACGATGCGAATTTGAGGGAATGGAGAGTATGAACCATACCCAGGGCCGGCCTTGTTTGGTTGCACTAGGAGAAATGCCTTATTTGGACCACAATGCCTTTGCCTCTTCAATACGGTCCATACATCTGTACATATGCAAGCCAAGCACATTTGCAATTGAATAAACATGTTCAATTTCTGAAAACCTCAAGCTTTTGTGTCAAATTACTGTCATTCTTTTTCCGCAATCTTCGGACACAATGAGGAATTAAGAATCTGGTGAATGTAATCAACTAGGAGTATCCAATGCTATACCCCGACCCTGCTACCCTCCTAAAAATCCATAATGTATTTATTTGGCTTATACAACATACATACATATTTATGTAAATACGAGTAACATTTGTCAAATTTTAAGAATCAATAACCGCATTTATGGATAATGTTGCGCATTCTTATCATCTGAATCTTGTATTGACACTGTATCCGGGATATTCAAAGGCCACACACCACGGACGGGGACAAAGTAAAATGTCTTGCGATATCAAGCCCATTCACTAAGCTAGTAGCTTCCGACTTCACCCTTTATCCTGCCCCGTGCACGTATTTGTACAATGCATTTAAGGTTTTCCATAATCACAATGGGACCTTCACAGCCAATTCCTTAACAACAACTCCTTAAACCGAACTCTTCTCTAACGGTAGCATAGCATAGCACATCGTAACGTAACGCTGCTTTGTAACGACTCGACTCCACGAATCAGCGCCACCGAAGCGAAGTTGACGTCGACGGTGGTACGTTGGTACGTATGAAATATTTCTGCCTTTTTGGCACACTGCCGAGACTAGTTTTCATTTCGCGTTCGTCTTTCACGGAATAGGGTTCTTGTTCTTGCCGTCGGCTCGGATCGGGCAAAAGCGTCGATTTCAGATTATTTCTCGCCTGCTGCCCCACGTGCGAATGTGTTCCAGTAAAGAAATAAAATAATGATACAATATTGTGGCTTGAACCAATTCAATTTCAAAGCATAAATTGGATGACATGAATTAACTAACATCAATGAAAGTGTGTGCTTAATTATTTCCTAGGAGTGACAATTCTGTGAAGTTAAATATGATAACATGACTTTAGCGTATGTGGATATGCCAGCGGTTCATGTTCAGGTATTTTCAGAATCTATTCAAAAGGTTTGGCATCATCTCAAGTGTACCTTACTACAAAAACAATAGTCATTGAATGATTCCATTGATACTGCATATGTTTTTGGCATCCAAAAGCTTTACATTTGTTTTTTATTCGTACCAGTATCGAAAGAGTTTCCCTCCAAAGACTTTTGTGATTGTTTCTAGGACTTTGTATATGAAACATTAACCGGTATTGCCGGTGTACTGATACAACAACTGTGATGACGCTTTGGCCATGTAAGAAATGGATGTAATAATTAACCGATTGTGGCGAATTAAGCAAGATTAATGGAAAATGTCTATACATATAACACTAGTCAACACGATTTTTCCTCAAGGAACAAAACCAACTTTTTATTAAAGATTTGGGGCTTAGAAATGGTTTGATGATATTTTTTTTTTTTTCTATGGCAGAACTTTTTTTTGAAGAATTTTTGAAAACTGGTATTTTTTTTAAGCTTTTTCAGAGGTAGCGCTTGTTTTTTTCACATAATTCTAGTATCTTTTATCTGGTTGTTAAGAACTTTAATAAAACAGCTAGAAGATAAGCCCAAACACTTTGTGATTTCAGCTTACCGTCTGGGAAATATAAAGCATTGAAATGCAAAAATGATGATTTTTGTGCGGTATTATTTACGAAATTTTGACTTTAAAAACTCAGGAAAAGTCGAAAAAAAATTATATCCTGTGTTCTCTATTTTTTTGTGTAGAGGTGCATTAATTTGGCAACCTTCAAAAATGTATTTTTTGTCCATTTTTTCCATTTTTTAGGTTTGGCTAACGAATTTTAGCTCCAAAGTCTCTCCATAGATTTTAATGAGCGATACCTTAAACGACGCCAAATTAATGCACCTCTACACAAAAAAATAGAAAACACAGGATATAATTTTTTTTCGACTTTTCCTGAGTTTTTAAAGTCAAATTTTCGTAAATAATACCGCACAAAAATCATCATTTTTGCATTTCAATGCTTTATATTTCCCAGACGGTAAGCTGAAATCACAAAGTGTTTGAGCTTATCTTCTAGCTGTTTTATTTATCTTTGCAAAATATTAAAGTTCTTAACAACCAGATGAAAGATACTAGAATTATGTGAAAAAAACAAGCGCTACCTCTGAAAAAAGCTTAAAAAAAAAATACCAGTTTTCAAAAATTCTTCAAAAAAAAGTTCTGCCATAGAAAAAAAACCATAATTCTTTAAAAAAATTTAAAGCCCCATATCTATCAGAAAAAGTCGGTTTGGATCCTTGAGGAAAAAAAAAGTTCGGTTTTGTCGAGTAGTGTAATCTAGCAAAGGTGTAACCATGTGCATCGCGATATTCCAGCTCCTATAGTCTCGGAGTTCTAGTTGTTCATGCAGATAGAATACGGATAAGTCGGACTATTCCGATTAAAAGTATATGCTTTATGTGGCCAGAATAACTTCCATCTGCTGTTTACATTTGCCCACATTGAATTTTTCAATATAGTTGTGCCGGCCCTAAAAATAATTAATTGAATCATTCCGACTTGGATGACTTTCGGTTGTAATAGTTCAAATAGTAGAAAAAACTTCTCTGTTTATTATCGAGGCTTATTAGGTGTCCAGAAACATACAAACAAAATGTTGTAGAATCATATCAGACGATGGTTAAAGGATCGACAACGGGTAGATCTACTAGGGCTCTATATAATGATCTTATGTATATAGCTTTCATCATCTCGTATCAGCTGTACAAAAATTATTCTGTTACTCCAAATATCTCACTAAATGCGAACCTAAACTAGTCGCAAAAAATAGTATTCCTGATGCACCTATAAATTAAAAATAAATGAGGAATAGGATTCAAAGTTTCCTATTGGCTGGCGGAATTTGTAAGCCTTTTTCAGAAAGCCCATTTGATTCCTGCATTGCTTGTATTAATTCACGGATTCCCATGATTTATTCTTTTGGTATCAGGAGCGCCTTAGTGGACATGGGAGTCTAGGATTGTCCAGCAGCAGTGCCGCTTACACGACCCATTCCGGCGGACACACAGGTAGAAGCGGTCCGGCCACGGGGCATAGTGGACACAGTGGTACTCATGGGTCAGCAGCTACCATGCATCATCAATCACTTCAGTCTGATTTCCAGCCTCCGTATTTTCCGCCACCGTTCCACCATTCGACGCAAAGCCCTCCTCAGCAACAGGTAAGTTATCATCTCTATCGAACTAATTCAAGTATTTGCAATGTTATTTAGATAACTGAGTACTTGCAGAATCACGGTGCCCTCGAATACCTGGGCACGGATCCGTATGGCCAGCCATTGTCATCGTTACATCACGCCCCCCTCCATCACTACAATCAGTTGGCGGGCCTGAGGTCGACGCAAGATCAACTTGGGATTCATAGAACCCACAGAGAGGCGGAGCTCCAAGGACATGTTGTAAGTGAAGCAAATTAATACTCACAATAAAGCAGTTTCCTGGCTTCAATCTTTCGCAAATTTAAGAATTTTTTTGCCTTTGCATTATTCTTGCATACTTTGCTACATTCTTGGCTTTGCAAGCCCAAGAGAATTTTCAAGGGAAGAAGTTGCTCGTCCCTGTCCCCTGCCCTGTCCCTGCCCCGCCCCCTGCTATAGAAGTTTGAAGTTATTTTCTAACAAATTCCATTCGAGTGCATTACAAAAATTATCCGCTTAAATATGCTAAAAATGTTCTTGAGAATATACAAAAACCATCTTGCAAACAAGGATGGAAATTCCTATCCCGCAGAAGGGTGACTATGCTCAAAATTACGAGTACATTTTGGCTAAGTTCTGCCATGCCATGCAGTAAAACGCATCATTTTTGATACGAAAAGGCGTATCCTTGGCAGGCACTTGTGCGCATCTGTACTCATATACGAGGACATTTGTACATACATACAACATTTTACGAAAGTATGTGTAGAAGCCGGTTCGCATTATTCCCAAGGCTCTGGGATTGGCTAGGCTCCTTCAACCCCTTGGCAAATTAAAGACCCGATGTATCGTAATCTGGCAATTATGGTCATGGTTTTCAAAATTTACTTAGCCAGAGACCGATGCAACTTTGTACGCGTACTGCAGATACATACATAAATACATATGTATGTTAAATGTGGTCATTTTTATATCCAAGAGCACCGCGGATGTACTCGAACTTAAGCGGAAACGTGTCCGACCCCATAAACTTGCGATGCGCTGCCAGTTGAAGCTTCATTCCCACAACTCTTTCCGCCCCCGAAAATCGAGAAAAACCAGTTGTAAAAACGAATACTAAACGCTACCAACTACTAAACGGCTTCTTCTTATTCAATGAGCGTTTGAAATATGTTTAATCTATAATATTTTCCAGTCCCAGCTGGCTCATGGATTTCCGTACACAGACAGAAGAGGCGACTACAGCAGTGCAATATCGGCGGGAGCAGCGCATGGAACCCGACTCGGCCATGAACATGAGTCCCTGGCCCTGCATCAAGCGCTGCAAAACGCTGTCGATGATGTTCAAGCACCTGCCATAGATGACAACGTAGCCTTCATGTCAGACCTTCCACTTATCAAAAGTAAGATTGATTAAATATTTATTAAATACTAATAATTATTAGATTTACCAAAAGTGAGTAGAAACTTTTTAGAAGTTGATAACGCAGCAAAGGAAACATTTCCTGATCAATATCCTTGCCATGTCCGGCAAGAAAGCTTTTTGCATTCTGCTCTTTCAGTTGCTTTGACACAACCAAGACTTGGCAAACTTTGTAAAGATTCCATTTTGGAGTTATGAGTTCTATTCTTAGGAAAAAGATTATGAAAGCGGAGATTTTCATTTCACATGATTATATTACATTAAAACATTGACTTTACATAAAATAGTGTGTTGAAATATTCTTTCAATTCATCTGCGCATACAAAATCATTGATGCAAAGAGAAAACATATAGTGTGTCTATGTAAACGAGTTTAATGTACTCATGTACGAGTGAGTACTTTACATTTTTGAGCTTGTAAGTACCACCGTACCGTACCGTGCCACATATCATACTGTGAGCAAGGCGGAACCTTGAACACACCTAAATAACAATGAATGACCAACCCCCAAAACGAATGATGTTATGAAATAGAATCTTGCCCTTCTAATTGGCAGGATTAGGGGTAAAATGATCCCTACGTCCTGCGCTCACACTTTGCCAATGCCGAACAATCACAACAATAGCAATAATAATATATTTCCTTTACAATGAACAAACATGTTCATGTTCCTCCCCGTACCGTACGAATGTCTAAACTAATTTTGAGGTTTGAATTTTTTGTGTTGTGTATTTTTGTAGGCATGAAAAGCGGTAAAGATGCAGGGAACATTGGTTCTGGTTCCCCCAGTGAGGTATTCTGTGCAGTTCCTGGTCGCCTTAGTCTCCTATCGAGCACGTCAAAATATAAGGTCACCATTGCGGAAGTGCAACGAAGACTGTCCCCACCCGAGTGCTTGAACGCCTCCTTGCTGGGCGGAGTTCTAAGGAGGTACGTTGTTTATGCCCATGAGTCTTCACGAGTTCCATCCATTAATACGTTTCTTTGCCTATGCAGGGCCAAGAGTAAGAACGGTGGTCGTTTGTTAAGGGAGAAGCTTGAGAAGATCGGCTTGAACCTACCAGCGGGAAGGCGAAAAGCGGCGAATGTGACGTTGCTAACATCTTTGGTGGAGGGCGAAGCAACCCATTTGGCCAAAGATTTTCACTTTGTTTGCGAGACAGAATTCCCGGCCAGGCAGTTGGCGGAGTACATTGTGCGTCATCAAACCGAGCCCAATGATTCATATCGACGAAAAGAGCTCATCCTTCACTCCCAGCAGGTAAATACATACATTAATAGATAGCTGTTATGTGCGTAGTGCTCATTCGATAATCTCTTTAAATGCTCTACAGATCACAAAAGAGTTAATGCAGATCTTAAGCCAAGATCGGACGACTCATTTTGGAACAAGATCACAGCACTTGCTGGAGCCGTCGATGCAGCGTCATTTAACACACTTCTCCCTGATTACGCACGGGTTTGGTTCTCCTGCAATAATGGCCGTTCTGCATGCTTTCCAGGTAAGAATCTCAGCATCTGCTCTAAATGTTACCTGTTTGTAGTTACATCTTGAATTGAATTTTCTCTTGCAGACATTTTTGAACGAATCATTAAACTATTTAGAAAAGTTATACCCTTCGAATGGAGGTGGTATGGTGTCGTCATCATTGGACAAAAGTAAAATGGACAACGAAAAAAAATGATAGGCCTAGGTGTATATTGCCACAGATAAAAGCAAATAGTATTTTAAGGATACTTTCAATAGTACGTTAGATACGGCAAACCATAAAATAATAGCATACCTGTAAATTAATTTATTTAGCTAAGGTGTAAATTATTTAATTTTTGTATATCTCTAACTGTAATTTGAATGTAAAATATTCACACCTATAATATACATCTAATTTATTTAACTTAGAAAAATGCATCGACTCTTTACAACTATTAAAACGAGCTGATCTTTAAAAATAAATTCATTTGTAAGTAGAAATGATTAAAAAGTACTCATTTTTAATTTTCTAAGTAACTTAACTTACAATTTAAAGATTTTAAACTGATGCGAAAGAATAAAATGTGTTTTTAAAACTATTGCTTATCAATCTTTAACAACAGAACAGAAAAATAAATATAAGAGCGTAGGATCCTTCCCGGGGATACCTCCCACTAACAGTCTGCAGACATTTTGCGGCCATTAATCCGGCCACATTCCCTGACATAATCAACGGCTCATTGACCAGTCAGCTGCACTACAGTCAGGATCCTCCCGATCTTGGGAAAGTAGGTCCTTCGTCGATCTGTCCATATTTGCCAGAGTTTGGTAGAGTCCTGCCAAACGGTTGCCACCCGAACAAATGTCCTAAAGCATTGTCAAACATTTATTTACAAAATAAATCGTTTTTTCACAAATAAGATAAATAATACAACTACAATAAAACTTAAACTAAAAATAAACATCATTGACGTTCCTAAACTAAACTCTGCTTGGCTCCCAATTAGATATTCAGAATCTTGTGAAAGTTTAATGATCTCCGCATCTAATATTTGTTTAATCTGATTGTTTTGATGCTCTGTAAAATGGAAACAAAATAAGTAATAAATTAGAAGCTAAGTTAATTGAATCTACAATACCTTCAAGTTCACTTGTAGCAGCCCACTCCACAATAGGTTTTTCTTCCAGATGGTTATTAGTTTTTCTCGATGTAGTCCTTATCCAGTCAAGCTGTTCACAATGCTTCAGTCTGGTACTGGCTTCAGTAACTTCATGCGCACCAGCTTTAGAATTATTACTGGATATCCTTAAAGGTAGGGGGGTCTCTGTCAATTTCTTAAACTCTGATATACGGTTTAGGTTCTGCAGCAAGCTTGATTTGTGTGAATTCATGGCAAAGTCTAAAAAGGTAATCAAAACCCAGTAGCAAGCCTTCTCGATATGGGTCGAGTCGAGGCAGTTCGAGTCCCCATATACAGCAATGCGTCCTTGGTGTGGAACATTCACATTTTGAAGATAGCTCAGACTACGTTTACTCATTTTTGGTCGTACGAATCTACTTTTAAATTTTGAGTTATCGGTCGAAATGGAATTGTTTCCATCATTGCTGTGTTGACTACTGGAATTAGTTTGAAATAACCCCAGAATCGGTACAACCTTTTTGGGTTCTTTTTTTGAAGATTTTGAGCCAGTCATAATCTGAAAAGAATAGGGTACAAAATTTATATAAGCTCTTGAGTAGATTCTCTATAAAAGTACCGATAGGCCTTGGTCGTTTAAGCTGGTTCCCACCACAATATCATTTGGATTGGATGGAAATTTAACAATTGTTGTGCCACTTGCATAATACATGGAATGATCGCCAAGTTTAAAGTGTCCCTCTCCAACAAAGTCACCAAAACCGATACCAAATGGTTTCAACAGGTCATTTAGAGCTGGAATATTGGCACCACCAGTGTCCGGTATCCACCATTGTCTAGTATTCTCGTCGAAGAATTTGATTTTCTTCATCACTGTAGTGTTGTACCAATCAGCGAATATGATCACGCTAAGACCGTCCTTATGAACATATTCCTGTAAAATATGTACCTCATCGTCATCAAATTCCTTCTCGGGATCTACAACCAATAAAGTGCCATAATCTGATGCGTTGAAGCATGTGTAGGGTTCACGCAAGACATCGACGTAGTATCCAACGTTTCGTAAATATGTATACATGTCCTTGAAGTTTGTATGAATGTGGTCCGCTCTCCAATCAAGAGGATCGGATTTCACTTTTAAATCATCTCGTGGTATATACCTTGGAGGGTACCTCAAGCTGTGGTACTGGTCCCACAAAATTCGTTTATTCCTGGGCGGTTTTTGTGTGACTTTTATGGTTAGCGGAAAAATCACTTCAGTTAAAAGTGTTTCGTTCCCTTTGTCTCTCAAACTTTCAACTATAAGAGATATGTTTCCCTTCGAAACGCCTTCAAAGCCTTCTCCATCTTTATTAACAGCTGAAACGAATTACAAACTTTTTTTAATCACACCTTTGCGTCTTTGCGTACAATGTCACTTACCAATATAAACTGCCATCCATCCAGTCCACGGCCAGAGAATAGGGGAAAATCGTGTTGATATTTTGAGAAAGTTTCCATGATGATCTACATCTGGAATCCATTTTGGAGTACCTACAACACGACTGGCAACTGATATTCCATTGAGTATAGTTACATTCACAATGGCCACGGAACTCCCAAAGTAAAGCGGCTGGGAGCTGTATGGCCACATGTAATTCGAAGTATAATCAAGTAATGGTGGAATTAGACTTATTTTCGGCCTATACGATAGCAGGCTTTGCATGCTTTTCAATAGGCTAAGCTTTCCCTGGCCCTGCTCAAACATGTTATAGGATGGAAGTTTTTCAGCTCCTTCTATGATTACTTGTTTTAATGATGCTGGGTTTATCAGTTCAATTCTATGAAATGCGCCGCTTATAAGCAACGCTGCTACACCTGCAACAACTGGCGACGAAACTGATGTTCCCGATAGGCGTCTACAGCCTGTTCGCACATCACTGCCCTCCACCTGGCTGCCATAGGTGACTATGTCTAGCCCTAGTCTTCCGTAGCCAAGGGGCAGCTCCCATGTGGTCATTCCGCGGGAGCTGAACTTTGCAATTTTGTCATCAAATTGAATGCCGCCTACACCTATCACATCGCTCTGATCACCAGGATTGTTAAGAGTCCCATATAGGGGGCCATCATTTCCAGCTGACGAAACCATTATAACATTATTAGCCGACAATTCCAGAACCTTTTCAACGAACGGCGAATCCATAAAATCTGGCCCACCTATACTAAGGTTGAGGATGTTCACTTTTCTGTGTATCGCATAGTTAAAAGCATCCAAGAACCACGAAGTGTAGGAAACCTAAATAAAACACTATTTGGTTAATTATTTCATTGATTAATCCACAATTATCTTACCTGAGAGTTTGTGAAGACTTTAAAGATGTACAACTCAGCGTCCGGGGCAAGCCCCAGGCATTCTTTGGAAGATGCTATCACCCCGGCGACAAATGTGCCATGGCTAACTCTATCGTCCAGAGACTTTTCATTTGTCCAATTAGTTCGCTCCTTAACATTCCGGAAATGTGGGTGATTCTTGGTTAAACCAGTATCAAAGATGGCTACTTTTACACCTTTTCCAGTTATACCCAGATTCCAAAGGACATTTGCATGCAATACTGACGACACTCGTCGTGACCGCTTATCCTCTTTGCGTACTATTCCTAGAGGACGACGGTTGTTATCTATTATAGTTGCATTAAACGTCCATGCCAGGGTTCGTTGCACACTTCGCTGCGGCACGACTGCCTTAACTAATGGATGAGATATGACTGTCTTCACAATTTGCTCTATCGCAGATCTTTCCGAAATCCGTAATACATCAAAATCGCTTGGATATTGGCTAGCCAAATTTGTTCGAGGTAAGATTCTCCAACTTGATATCTAAAGTAAATGGTTATAAGTAAAAGGTGATCATATCATACATAATTTAATCATAGGTACACACATTTGAATTCAACAGCTTAGTTCGTAGAAAATTCTCTCTGACCGTAGAAAAGTATTTAAAATGAAATTGAACAATGAATGAATTTGGCACGACGGTGATTTTAAATTTGTCTGTTTCTGATGTCGTGCACGCAGGAATACATTGAAACAAAGTCAAGCCGCTTATTGCATTTATCAAACAAATAAAGCTATACACATTCATTTAAGTTAAGAGTAAAAATAAGTTAAAATAAGAAGAGAAGACGAAATAAACAAAAGAGCCGAACTAGGGCTGCTAAACCAGAGATGGCACTATCTGCATACACATCTATCGACTAGAACCAGCTGTTCAATATTAGTGTGGTCAAAATTACCAAACACTGATGGGTACTCTTGAAAACTATTTACTTCTGCCCAAGATTTATGGTCCATTATAGACTGTAAAATTTCAATAACATGACTGTTATTTCTAACTCTCGATATTCCCCTTTTTTCAATATCTGATCCATAATTGGCACTTTTGTTTAATAATAAACAATATCTGGTTTCCACCAGAAGCTGATGTTGGGAGTACCACTAATGCAGCTACTAAAATACTACTCTTTTTCGTGACCGCCGGCAAAGTTTTTCAATAAAAATTAAAGCAAAATAACCTGCTGACGGTAAGCGACATAAGCATTATTTTATGCAACAATTATTTGATTGTCGCGTGTCCTATTCCTATATGTTCATACAAATGTATGTGTGTGCACACATCTTCATACGCATGTTTGTTGGTGCAATTGTGGATACATGAAAATGTAAACAATTATACTAAATATATTACTGCAAACTACATGTAATGTAACGTGTTACACAAACTTCCATTAAGTTGTGTTCCTATTACAGAGTTTGGCTAATTTGCGCGACTACACCTGGAAGTAACTAGAATCATGGAAGAGTTGTGCGGTAGCAATTCATCAATATCCGCCAAGACAGCTTTGAGCGAGTGCTCAGCCGCTTGGATCAATTACTTGAGCGCTCTGAACAGTCTATGTACATCTGGATCCAAGTTAGCTCATTCTATAGCAGTCCTGGAGCAGTGGTCATTAAATGAAAAGCCGTTGTTCAACAACTATACTACATCTTATTTAACAAATTCATGGAATGATCTGGGAAGGTAAATACAAATAGATGCGGTGTGACAAAAAGCTCTGACACGAATATAATTAAAGGGCTAATTAACTCTCAGCCACTTGAGTAATATATTTCCATGTCTTTAAATATCTTCCCATAGGGCCACAACTGTGGCAACAGGTACTGTCAAGACTCATATGTTGGCCATCCTACAGGACTTTGTTACCATACCTTCCGTGGATCAATCTGCTGCTGCAATAAATACCGAGCTCGAACAAAAACGACTCAGAGAGCATAATGAGCTTATCGTTCTAGAAAATGCACAATCAGTAATCAACATTCAGCATCAGTTTTGTGCAGCTAGCTATGATGCGTTTTCATCACTAACATGCTGTTTCGTGTGCCAATCCCCAGTCGGGTTTCCACATGAGCAAGACTGTAGTGTTATCAAGCAACGGTAAGAAATCTGCTCATACTACTCGTAAAGCCTATACTTATCTTTTTGTGAAAGCTCTCAATACGATCAACGGTCACAAACCCCATCGCCAAACTTGTGCGTCTCAAATGTAAAATCTGATTCGTCGAAAGGAAATTCCCTAACCGATCAGCGCCCCATTGCAATTGGAATTACGGAATCCGGTATTATAATACGTTTGCATTGTTTTTTTTAATATTTACATATATTTTTGTTTGTTTCAAGTGGAACAACAGCGCTGTCCATCGCCGCTTCTAACGTATCATGACCCAAATCCAATGCAAGCTATTTTTGAACACACACGTGGTCCATTGCCAAACCCAGGACACTTGCTTTCGATGAAGACCCCATTCCACCGGAACGTAAAATCATCGCTAAGTTTTCCGTTGTTTCCTTTAAATGGTCAGCGGCGTTGGTCAGAAGCTGCTGCAGGTGAAGTTATAGATGGAAACTCTACGGATCCTGAAAGCCAGATGAGGAGATGGTCCATGCCATGGGAAGCAACAAAGTCTGACACCAACACAGTGACATGGAACCAAACCAGAATAATGCCAATGAATACTTTAAAGACCGCTTCTTATAAAATGTCCAGCTCTGACCGATATACTTCTCATAATTCTGGTAACACATTCTTCACATTTCAACTCTTAAACTTATAATATCATACCGTACCATTTCAGATGGAAACTGCCCTTTGCCATCGAGCAGCCAGGATGGTCTACTTGAAGCTATTCAGTTACTCTCAATAAAACCAACCACAATGAATCAAATAAATCCTCATACTTCTATTCCGCCCACCTCTCCGGATGGTGGCATAGACTAACTTTAAACTTGGATAAACTATTCGTTTTTTTGGTCAATAGTGTCAGAAAATTCACTATATACAACTGAAACCTAATCGTGCCGTTCTTTCTATCTACAACATCGACATACGCACTCACAGAAGTCCATTCCCACAAGTGTGTAATGATTGAAACTTTTAGTTCTCACGGCATAACTTTACAATGCACTATCCCTACGAAGATTCTTCCGGGTCCGGGCATACAAGTACTTTTAAAGATGATTTACACTGCAAACTATAGTATGTTAATCTACTAGTAAAAGATTTTATTTGTGCTTGTATAATGCCATTCATTATAAGTAGGTAAATCTTACACACTTAATGTTATGTAAATTTTCGGTTTTAAAATTTAAATTATGACACTAGTGAGATATTTTCTATTTCTTATTCCTACGAACACTTATAGTTAAAATACCATAATATGATCTATCTTTCTCTTTTTTTAATGATGTATACACATACGCACATATTTTTCACACAAACATACATATTTATGTGTGCATATGGGTTTTTGTTTTGTTTTGTTACAAATATGTATATTAATTATAAGGTTATCCGTAGTTCACTATTCGGTGTTCACTAGTAGGGGGGATTTCTATCATACAGTTTTTCGTATTATATTTGTATTAATATAATATTTATTACTAGATTATATATGTATGTTTTATATTTAATTATTTCTTTAGATATAAGTTGTACTTAATATTGTATTATAGCTATCGACTAAAAAGATATCTTGGAAATTATATTACTTTATGAAAGTTTACTGGTTAAATCAAGAATTTGGTTAATAACGAAAATGGGTAATGAACTAGGAAAATAAACATTGAGATGTATCCGACTAGTTCTTATTTTGACATGTTGACTATTTAAAAGGTGTCTAATTTTTCACTATCATTATTGGTACAATGCAAGTGCAAGGCGCATACTACTGCGCATATACAAGACATTGAGCGCTGCTAACCATTTTTGAGTTCATAGTGTGTAAAAAAGTACTGACAATTTAAAAGAATAAGATTTCAAACCCCAAATTAGCATGGATACCGGATCCTCAAGTTCTGCACAGTGAAAAAAGAAACCGACGAAGTAGGTACAAGTCCCGTAACGGTTTAAGGATTTTGTTAAAATCTATTTTAAAAATGGATCATATTTATATTAATATAATATAAAGTATGAGTGCCAAACAAATTCTGGGGCTATGGGATACTGATGGACGAGAATAACTCACTTAGAACTCAATCAAAGCAAAAAATGATTCAAATTAGATTTACAGTCGTGTTGGTTTCAAATTGTGACTACAAATCAATGGCTTTTTAACGTGGGGGTTTTAATTGTGTTGCCTTTGTGATTCCAATAAATTTGACAACTTACAAATAAGCATACCATAAGATATAATACCTTTTGTGAGGTATGGCGATATGCATCGTATAAAAGTTTGAATCATTATGTCTAAGTGTGATAATATTTATATGTAGTCATGTTTATTTCTAAATGATTAATATATATGTATGTAGATATATGCATGTACTTCGGCAATGAATTATTTTATAAGTATTTTCATTCATACATACATATGCTTTTACACAGATATATATATTTTTTAATATATTTAGAGACTTTTGACATTTGTATTTGAATATTTACAATAATTCATATTTTCGCGTACATTTTTCATTGCATAATTTGATATTTTGGGGATGGGAATATAATATAGCTGAGATATTCAAAAATATAAAATGATACATATGTATGTTCCTTAAAAAAAGCTAAATAAACAAAAAATATATACATAAATTATATATGTACATATATTCCTAATCAGCATCAACACCGAGTCGATGCAGCCATGACCAACTGTCTGTCTGTAGAGACACTTGGATATCGTAGACTAAACATTCTATAACTACCCAATTTGATGTAGATGGGTCTTCTATTCTGCTCTCCATAGAGTAATGTGTCTCTTTTATGTATATATGTATGTATGTATATGCATTCTTGCATTAATTGTTAAAATAACTATATTTAATAGAAGCGTTACGGCGTTATTGCTACAAAAAATGGAATGCAAGAACGACTTCCACCACAAACACAAATAGTTTACTTCATAGAGTTTTTAAGAGTTTAGCCTATTAGATTAACTTCCTATAAAGAACATAAGATTAAGATTATTATATTCAGATTTTAATCTTGTTACGTTCTTCTTAGTGTACATACATACATATACATACGTATAAATATGAATAATTATTTGCTAAAGTTTTAGTAAGGCACCTTTTAAATTATATTTGCAAATAATTGTTAAACGCAATATTTTAAATACTGATGATAGGATTGAATACCAACGCAAACATACATAAAACTATTCCACATATGGTTGGAACTAATCTCTTATTGCTTGAAACGCCCATTTTATATTCCATATCGATGTCGAGAAGAAGGTCATGATTTCGCGTATAAAATTGGTGAATATCGCTGATCTAAAAAAATAATATATATATTATAAATTTTGTCCAATCCCAGAGGCTGAACTTTGTACTTTTAAAAGTGAAACATACCTCATTCCAACCATATTTGTTTTTAGCTTGAACAATCGCTTCATATACGGCATTATGTTCCAGGTTTTTGACTACATACGACATCAAGTAGTGGGATCCATCTGTCCTTATTGGCGTTGGTTTGATGTGGTACTCGTGCCATTTACCAGGATGTTGATACGTTTCGTTCATCTAAAATGTAAGATTGTTTATTGGTTTATCCATTTCGTTGTGTTCACTGTTACCAAAAGCCGCCGGTACAGTAGTTTAATCTCATCCAATGGAGGCACAGACTCGATTGCCCATGTTAGGTTGTAGTGATCTAGAAATCCGCTTAATGCGGGAGAAATAAAATCAGCTGGACCCGGACGGCCGGAAACTTCAATATATTTCTTAGTTCTGCCCAGGGCATTATCAGCAACACAGCTATAATTGCCGAAATCTGTCGGTTGAAAGTTGCGAATAATAAGGCTGTATCTATCATCACGTGGGTACATGGAACGGCGATCAGTGGGATCCAGTAAAAATGAATTTTGATACCATAACATCTGTAATTAATAGAAAACAAACAAAAAAAAGGGTTAGCCATTGGAAAACGGTTAAGGAATTTACATTATTTTCTCAAATTTACTCTCGATTCTCTTATCTTATAGGTTTAAAGTATTGTACTACTTACTTCAGAGCTCACATCACCGTGCACAACGCAGACCAGCTCAACATCATATCCTTCTGCAGCATGAACCCAGGATTTTTCAACAGTAATTTCTGGGGGAGCTGGTAAACAAAAAGTTATTATTAAATGTAATATTTACAATTCAATCACTATTATTGATAGTGATATAGATTTGATATATACTCACATAATATCGTTAGCTGTATGTCCATTGAAACTCGCTCTTTAACACCATTATCCGCTGAGCACTGATATGTGCCGGCATGGTGTCTGTCCACATTCTCTAATATCAATGTGGAACTATCCGATAGATGAGTTGGGCCAGAAAAAACGTCTTTCTTGAACCAGAATATTGTTGGGACCGGATTACCAGATGCTTTGCATTCCAATGTGACAGTGCTTCCTTTCCGTGCTGTCACTTGTCCATTATGGGGCAGTGCCCTTAGAGTTGGTGGGACTGAAAATAGTACAAAGTTGTTAAGTAAGTTTCAGCAATATTTAATTGTAGTTGAAGATAATACCCAAAATTTCAACTGTATGGACTTGGTCACGATTTTCCTGATCTCCAAGCTGGCATATGTAGTCCCCGGCATCCTGCGTTTTAACTCCATTGATCTGCAAGTTGTAGTCGCCAACAATTTTAAAGCGTTGATCTCTGGATATTTTAAGATGCCCAGCGGTGAGTACAGATGAACCCTTTCTCCACAATAGCACAAAAGATCCAAGATTTTGTACTTTGCATGGCAGCTCTATTGTTTCTCCGACAATGACTTTATAAAGGTGACCTCTAGATAAAAATTTCGGAGCAGTTGTGGGTGGATCGTTCTCTGGCAATATGAAAGAGCCATCTGGAAAAGTATAGAGATTGAATTGACCATTTATTTGAAACTTGTTCAGTTTTGATTTATTCTAAGAAAGATTCAGATGCTTTCGCATCTAAAGACTTCTGATTTTGAGGATATTGTTTGAATAGTTTTTTTTTATTATTATAAGGATTTTTCATAGAAAATAAAACGTAAGTACTTACCTATGCAATATATAGTAAGCGCAAAGAAATATAGAGCAAATTGCCAATACGATCTCCTTGAGTAGTAACTCTGAAAAACACGACAAAATGTTACATGAAATTTATTTTAGCAAATTAGTTACTTTTTTTTTGCGCTGAGACACATAAACATCACAAATTAAATGATATGGATAAATAAACTTGTAGCAGAAAAAAAAAAACTACGACGCACAGAACCTAGTGACATATCGAGCGATCTGGGACTAGATTAAGACTTAGGGTATACCTGATCCTTGGAGTAGTGGACATTGAAACAGAATAGAGATTCCTAAGGTTATCAGAAGAGCGGCTTGGCCAATGAAGCAGAAATACGATCCCCATAATAACATGAAAGCTAGGAAAATATCATGTCATTTGTGGTTTCTGCAATGTCTGTCGAAGTCTTACGAAAATCTTATTAACTATTGGCTAAATATAGAATTTCTGAAACTGCTGCACTCTGTTGACGGACAAATTTACTACAGAAAATAAAAGAACCGCCGATTGATACTGCTCAGTAATATATATATTCAGAAATGTATATTCTATTAAGCTTCCTTTTGCAAGTGGGCAAAAGTGAAAGCTATGCTATATACATACATATGTACATATATACTATGCTCAAACATACATACATATGCACATATGTGCAGAACGAGATACATAAATACGAAACGAAATATAGAAACGTTAATAAAAACTAGGGAATAAATATACATTCGCAAATGCGAATAATGTTAATATATTTATTCAATAAATAATTCCGATAATTCTTTGTGGGGTCAAATGGGGCAAGACAAGGCACGGACCGACTCGGCTAAAAAACGAAAAAATGTTCATGGCACGGTGTGCCACGGCAAAAAAGACGCAGTCCATGCGCATCTCTAGTACAAACTAATCAATATGCAGGCGTTTTAAACCCCAAATGAAAGAAAATTTTAAGCAATTCAATTATAAAGTTGATAAAGTTATATGAATGAATACATATATCTAAATACACACACGATACACGCTTATGTAAAACTTATGTACATACATTGCAGGAACATAGCATACATACGTACATACTTTGACATTATTACAGACAATAAATCTTATTTGATTTTAAAAGTGAAGCATTTAAATTACACAATTATGTTGCAAAAACGCCAATTAAAGCTCGACATTTATGTTGTAATAAACATTTGTGATGTTGGGGGGCACCACAATTTCGTCCTTACCATTTTAATATGTATTTATTGTGCGTGTGTCTTTCGTTTTCTTCACTTTTCGCTAACCACCAGTTATTTGTATATCGTAGGCTCATTAACTCTCACACCGAATCACTATTGCTTTCTAAATTAATATCATTTTCTCTTTTTAGATGTATAAAATGGACTTGAATTGAGGACTGACAAGTATAATTGTATTTATTCTTAAAAGTTATATTAGTGGAGCGCATGCTCAGACGAAGGCAGTGCTATATCGAAAGCTTTTTGGAGCTTTGGACACATGAAAATGTCTGGCATCGTATCTGCATTACACTCGTACCTATCAACCTCAAAATAATATTGTATGATATTTTTGATTGCTTTATTATAACTCGTTTGTTGTATACCGCTTTGTGCAAATCAGGAATTAACGAGCCAAGCTTTTCAATGAGCGAAGCTTGTTGTTACCCAATGTTTAATATTTATATTTATACACCTCTATATCTTATGGGTTCCAAAATGTTTCATATGTTTATTTATATTTGACTAATACATTTGAATTTGAATATTGACGAGCAGTAAGTGCATGTGATATCCACCTATTTCTTCTTCTTTTGTTTTGCCATCTTTTTGGCCATAAACTTGCGTCTTAATTTTAAAAATTTGTTTGACTTTCCAAACCATTTGTCAAACTTGTCCATGAGCTAAGAATAATAATTAATATTACCAATTTCTGGGTAAAAAACTTTAAGGTTTTACCTTTTGATCCGGAGGAAAGGTTGGCTCATCATTTTTGCTCAAGAAATATTCCAAAAATTCGTTGGGGTCCATCGGTTCATTTTTAAGCCTCATTCTTCGTGAAACATCTAATGTCTGACTTATGTTCTTTGCGATATCACCAGAGTTATATGCTTGCAGGACTCTCGCCAGTGCAGAATATGCATGCTCCTCCATGTCTTCAACGTTTTCTGTCATTAGTTCCAGCCAAAGCAGGAAGCTGGTGCCATAGTCACACTTCGGTATAAGCAAGACTTTTTGGAATGCTTTCTTGAATTTTCCCTTCGCAGACCATGGCATGTTGCTGGTCCCCAATAGAACAACCTTGTCAGATTTTTTGATATTTTTCAAAATGGCTTTCGATATGGAAGGACCGAGGAGCGTTGGGTTAATTTCCTTAAGTTCAGGCGGAATCTTTTTCAAGAATAAACGATGTGCTTCTTCGACATATAATATGGCTGGCTGAAAGGCCTTTGCTACTTTCATAACAACATGTAGGAAATACTTCATGTTATCAGCAAATTTAAAGACTTTTTCTGGACTAAGATTCATAAATACAGCGTCTAAAATATAATGATGATAACATAATTGTAAATGATTTATCACGTATAAATTCATGACATATTTACCTAATTCTGATGCAATTATATTACAAAGTAGTTTTTTCCCACTGTTAAGGGGTCCTATTAATAAAATTGACTTTGGTTTATCAATATCGAACTCTCCCATTCCCAGCATTGATTCTTGAATAATCATTTTGATATCCCCCTTGGCTGGACCCAAAGTTCTGTAAAATGTGTTCGTACTCGTAGAAGTATGTTTGGCTATGTTAAATCTTAAACTATACGAGTAATAGTACTAACGTTAAACCATCTTCATCTCTAGTTTCATCGGCAACAAAGTTGAAGTCGGTGATAAATTCATCAAAATCTTTGTGCGAAACTTCCTCTATGATTCCTTCATCTTTCAGTTCTTGGTACAGTGAATCAAGCGTTCGATCGGCTGTCATGTCCTTGGGCTTTTTCTTCTTCTTTTCCTTTTTAGCTTTTGCCTTTTTTACTTTTTGAGCCTTATATTTTGTCTTGGTGTCCTTGGCCAAAGCTTCCCTAAGCAGCTCATATTCTACCCTAAAATATTATCGATTCAATCAATGTTAATTTATAATTAATTAACAAAACCTTCAAAATATAATCGGTATCCCAAAGAAACGATCTTAGATGCATTGCGATGTACTTACCTCATATATTCATCAACCAATCCTCTCAGCTCCTGATGTATCTTTGCCAACTCTTCCTCTGTAATCCAGTCTTTGATCGGATCGTGATTTTTGTTGAGGTATTCGTCAATGTTTCTCCAATCAAGAGCAAAATGCTTCATTGCCTCTTCAATATTTGCTGTAAGTATAAACATACATACATAAATATACAAACCATAGAGTAAATGTTATTGCTCTCTCTCTACCTATGGCTTTGCTTGAAGTTATCTCGTAGGCAACATCAATAATTCCGGCATCTTTTAATTTTTTCCTACGTTTTGCGTCCTTCATTTTCTGCTTCCTTATTTTGTCCTTTTGTTTTTGTTTTTCTGCCTTTTTCTTTTCAGCCAACTTCTGGCGCTCCGCTTTGGTCATAGGCTTTTTACCTAGGGTGTCCTGAAACTCTAATGGAGTCATTGTTTCATCGATGACAACTAATATGGTTCCAGTTTTTATCGGGTCGGGGTATGGGTGGAAGTTTCCAGTCTTTACATAACTATTAAGGAAATGAAATGAATAATTTAAAGCATACGAAAATGAGTCGAGAAAACTTACAATTCTTGAAACCAGTCACGAATATGATCCGAAATGTCTTCCATCATCCAAGGAGTTCGCATTTGCAGAATCCTTGTTCGTTCATCAGTAATTAATTGAACATATTCCTCGTCGAGCTTTTTCTTCAACATCTCCTTTTTATACATATCCAGAACTGAATTCGCAAAACGGTTCGGCCGATTTAGCTTCCTCAGTTTTTTCATACCGTATAATTCTTCTTTAAATCTTCTCCTTATTTTCACAATCTTTCTTGTTCGGTAGCCCCTCCACCAAGCTTGTATCTTACGAGCTGCATCGTCTCGCAGTTTATTTTGCATTTCCAATTCTTTCTCTGTAAGAAAAGAATCATTTTATAGTTAAAGGATATACATACCTGTGCGGCATCAAAATTATATACATATTTTTCTATTTACCATCAATAGACGGCTCCGAAGCATCCATTTTTTCTCTTAAGTTATCACATGATTCAAAGTCCTTTAAAAAATCGGCCGAAAAAATAGTTCTCTTGACAGGGATACTCATTGCCTGATCCGGCTTGAAGGTAAATCTATAGTTGATTTTTTTTCTTTGTTGAACCTTGAGAAATTTTTTTTTATCATGTTTTATATTTGATTGATACACACGAGCTCTGCGCGCCCTTTCGTGCGCCTGAATCAGCTTTACTGCTTCCGTAACTTTGACCCAATCCTGTGCCGCCTTCTCCTCCTTTTCGATGTCATTCATGTACAGTTTGTTGTCAGCTAAAATATTTTGAGCATCCAAGGGACGGCGGTATAGAAATTGAGGTGATCTCCATATAACCAGATCCCGGGGCGTGAGCCTTCTGGCGACTAATGCTTTATCCATATAAACGTATTCGCTCAACTCCATGCCTTTCAATTCCTCCTTGAGTCTCATAAGCTGCTGTGTTGCACTCTCGACGAGAACGCGTACCACAGCTCGTTTTTGCACTTGATAAGTATTATGATAGATGAAACTCAACTTGTCTACCAGTTCTACATATAACACATAAAGCTCTGAAAATATTTTAAATGAGATAGCCTTCTCTTCGGGGGGTTCAAGTTTCTTCAAACGATTCTGCTTCTTGATTAGTTGCCCGATATCCTTTCTGGTAGATACCCATAGCTTATGATTAAGGTCAAAAGACATCATTTTAACTTTATTGAATTGTACAACTATTCTCTGAGGGAGTATGTATGTGTATATTTTGTATTAATTTGTATTTATAGACTAAATAAAATATTAAGTCGATTAAATGATTTTGCATGGGTTACTTAGTACCAATATAAATTGATACACAATCTATTACTTATTTTTCATGAATAATCAGGGTATTTGGAAGGGCACTACAACCGCCTCTTTGTGGTCGATCTGTATTTGATTTACACCGATGAGCGCTTTCTCAATAAACAATTGCATCTGAAAATGTAAGCAAACAGGAACGAAATGTAATAAGGCACGAATTATGACTTCACTTTGACTATAAGCAATCAGGTCTGTGACTGAGACTTACAAAACTTACAAACTTAATTAACGACTAACCTGAAGTGTATCCTTAGCAGAGATTGGTTTTGTTATATAAAACTGATGGCTGGGCACATCCTTTAGCAGACCTGTATACATATACATTCAAAGCAAAGTTTTTATCATTTTCCATTATATCGTTATAGTACGCATGGTGAGCCTAACCTTTCAATGTTATGTTTGGGTTCTGCACATTGTTCCACTGTTGATGCAAGCGCTGCGAATATAATTTTATTCTGTCTGTGTACTCCTGATGTTCCAGGCTATGGCAATCCATAGCCCCCACATTGATCATGTTTCTAGAAATATAAATGCAGATAAGTATACATGTGTGCATACATATGTATGTATGTACAACGCATATGAATACATGCACTGCACTGCATCTTTATAAATACCCACATTGCTGTGTTCTGTACGAGTCTAGACAGTGCCGTTTGATCATCTTTTTTTGGAAGTGAGTGGGCATAGTCGTTACTTAAGCCATCCGAATTACTCCTCCTGAGCGCCGGACTATGGTTGACGGGGTCTACGAGTAGGTGTGTTCTTTCGTTTGGTTCAATGTTCTGCGAGAAAAAGTGGCAATGCTTATATTATTGTCCAAGAACGTCGAACAGCTTACCTGAGCACCAACGTCCTCGGCGCAATGCAAGCAACTGCACACTGAGGCAATGTAGTTCCAAACAGAATGCACGTATTCCATATTAAACGTGCGTTTTACTATTATTTGTATTATTCAATTCATTCAACAGTTTGTCAACAGAGGGCACTGCTGCAAGCCTCTACTATCGATGGTTATGAGACTATCATAACTAGTACTATCATGGAACTAGTATCGAGCTACAGTCGTTGCGCTTTTAATGTGGATTGTCTGCTATAAGATACGAAGACACATTTGTAAACGAATCGACAGGTGGCATCTAATTTTTACAATGGACAAGTTCCTAAAAGGTTTCAATGGTTTTTTAATAATTATTAGAGCTATCACGATAGTATCGATTGTTTTTTCAAAACATTCAACGTTGATATTCCTCGATTTTAATATTCGGTTTAATATTACTAGCTAGCTGGCCCTCTCAACACTAAACAAATAATTTTATCCGATAGATACATACATTTTTTACAAGATTGGCATGTTTTCAGAAGTTCTTTTTATTGGACTATTTACATATTAAGGTTCAAACAAAAACGGCCAAAGCATAAAACGTAAATGTTGACTAAATGTGACGTCAATGTTGCTGGTCAACCAAGTTTCTTCGGTGCGTATGGATCTTTGTATACCTTATTTCTTTTAATTGATGTTAAATGTTTTGTTCCAAGCTCCATTGAAACATTATTTATGATTTTATCCTAGATTGACATGTTTTTTTACCTATTAATGCATATGTTTGTGTTTTATAGGCTGTTTACATTGGGGCTGCGTCATGCTTCTTTGCGTCTTGCCGGAGACGCAGTTTTTTTTACATAGGTTAAGCATAGGGCCCTAGTGGTGGCAAAATGTTGCGTCAGTTTCTGATTCATGTGCGTCTATTCGATATATTCGATTGCTTTTGCTAATTTTTGCGCTTTTCTGCCTATCAGCGCAACTATCACCACTAATAACAACAAAAACTTGTAGATCAAAAATCAAATTTTGGCGCTAAAAATGTATGATTGTGCAAAAAGGTGAAAATATACATAAAATCATTAAATAAAATACTTGAGACTGATTGCATTATCATACGAAATTTCTCTGACCCCCTGATGCCATTAAGACACTGCTGGAGACGAACTTCGGTGGTTTTCATAAGTTTGCTTAACTGCTATGCTGCTTGCTGTTACCTGAGCTGTTGAATGAGATTCTTCAGCATCTTCGCCCCTTTCAGTCGCTTATTTTTCTGCAGTTGTTTGCATCTGTTTGTATATGTTGAACAATTTGATTTCATTTATTTGGTTTCAAAATATGCTTTCAAAATATAATAATATACACCGCATGTGTACTCAGCTAGAACTTTGCTTAAAACAAAGAAAACAAAAATAAGGCATAAACAGAAACGGCAGCCAGATTACAGACTTCAGGATACTATTTACATTTTCTTCGGCAGCTGCACGGGCGGCAGCCAGGTGTAAAAGAGAATGTAGCCGGCACTCGATACGACTTTGGACGTGTCCAACTCCGAAACCACTTCATCGTCAAACTTATACCAGCGTCCGTTATTGGCGCTCTTGCAGAAGGCCGTGTAGTGGCCGCCCTCCATGGTGCCGTAGTGATTCGAGACGGCATACAGCTGATAAGTCTTGGGCGTCATAGCACGCACCTCGGCGCCTCCAATATACGGACGCATTTCCAGGTTCTGCAGGGGAAAGCGCAGATTGTTTTCCTTCTTGGCATAGGCACCCGGGGATCTGGGATCCGCATAGAAGCTATGGTGGAAAGATGAATGAATAGGGAATGGATCATTTGCCGCGTCTACTTACCGCTTCAAATGCACCACCAGCATGGTCGGCAGCTTGGATATATCCAGCTTCTTGATTGCATCCCGCTTCGTCTTGCAATTGGGACAATTCCAGCCGTGGATGCGACCCCCACTGAAGTACATGTCCATGCACTGGTTCAGCTGGCACTCGTTGGTGTCCGGCGGCAGCTCGAGGCTGAGATTCGAGAAGCAATCGTAGGTGGCCGACTCCTTGTGGCAGACCACGCACTTGACGGTGCTCTTCATTTGTCCATAGAATAAATGCAATATAACGCTCTCCTTGGCCTTGGTGAAATTCAGCCAAGCCTTTTCTTCCGCGTCGCTCGTATTCCGCATCCGCGTCGCATCGAGCGTCTGCAGATCAGAGTGCAGCCAGTCCATCAGTATGGTGAGGAACTCGTGCGAATCCTGCTGATCAATGCCGCAAAAGGTCTTCTGGTACTGCCCCACCACACTCTGCAAGAGCCAAGAAGTCATGAGGTAGAAGGGTGATGTTTCCCAAAGTTTACCAAAGCTTACCCTCAGATCCCGACTGGCCACCCACTTGTATTGGCCATTCCACAGGTTCTTGAGGAGAGCTGCCACCTCCTCGATGACCTGGCCATTCGTCTTACTGCTGCGATTGATGTACTTCTTGTATACGTCCCATGTGCAGTACTCCATCAGATGGGGCGTGTTGCTCAGGCACTGCAGTATGCTGTTCATGTAGCAGTTATTCCCTAGGTTTTTCAATCCCGTGAGACCCTTTCCCTGCAAAATACAAGAAAAGAGATTACCGATTAACGATTGGAAGACCCAAAACCAAAGGAAAACATTGTGTTACACGTCGAAGGGGAAATATGGAGCTATAAATGCTGTAGGGAGGCAAAGCCTTGGGCCGCTGAAACTTTACGCCTGCAACGGAATTCATTCGGGGATTACGATTCCGAATCCGGGTGTTTGCTGCTGTTGCCAAACAGTTTCGCGATTGTAGGTTTCTTCAGTTTGAACTTGTTTTGAGTGCGGACAGCGAGAGACTGCTTTGGAGGGGTTCCGTTGGGCGTCTTCAAAACGTGATCCTTGGCTACTGATTCCCCCCAGTGGGTGGGCGGGGCTATTTATAAGGCACGAGTGAGTCAAAACACCCATCCACACCCACAGCCACACACCCCCATCTAACGCTAGGCATATTCCTCACTTACCACATTGTGGCCTACAACGGGGGAGAAATCACGATCCCGTGACGCTGTCTTGTCGACACTCCTGGGCTTCTCGGCCAGACTCCCTTCCAAGGCCAGATCCAAAACGGCATCCCCATCGGTGGGCGACTCGTTCCGGGGCGCCAGCTCCTGTGGCGGTGGCTTGGCCGCGTGGGCAATGGCCAGCTGATGCTCCCGCCGTTCGCGCCGGGTCACCTGCTTCGGTGCCACCGTTTGGGACGTCTTTAAGCGCTCGACGTCGTCGCGCAGTCGATTTTTTTCCATTTCCTGTTGAGCAAAGAAAGATTAAGACAAAGTGTCGATTCGCCCTGCGGCTCACTCACAAAATCCGCGGCTTGGTTTTCATCGATGGTTTCGATGTCGTTGTTGTTGTTCTGCTGCGGCGCCTGTACTCTGGGATTGGTGCAGTTCGCGGGACACATCATGAAATTAAAGGATTGAAATTTTAAAAACATTAAAACTACATCTAAATGGATCGTCTGGCTCAGGTTTTTACCCAGCAGGACGAAGAATTATTGAAAATTTTAGAAAAATCGAAAATCCGAAAATGTACGGTACTAACTTGTTGGTAGAGTTCCGCTTCGACGACATTGCACTTGAAACCACTTGAAACGCAAATGAAAAGAATGCCGAAGCTCGCGCCAATACAGGTGTCAAACCATCGAGGGTACTATCGATAGTATCGATATTTTGCTGGTAACCTCTACGACCAGCCATCGATCATGATCATGATCATGATAGTATCGAGCTACAGTCGTTGCGCTTTTGATATGTTTGGATCGGTTGCTATAAAATACGAAGACACATTTGTAAACGAATCGACAGGTGGCATCTAATTTTTACAATGGACAAGTTCCTAAAAGGTTTCAATGGTTTTTTAATAATTATTAGAGCTAGCACGATAGTATCGATTGTTTTTTCAAAACATTCAACGTTGATATTCCTCGATTTTGATATTCCGTTTAATATTACTAGCTAGCTGGGACTCTCAGCTACAAACAAATAATTTTATCCGATAGATACAAAAATGTTCTACAAGATTGTCAAGTTTTGAGAGGTCCGTTTTATTGGATTATTTACATATTAAGGTTCAAACAAAAACAATATAAAACGAATGTGACGTCGTTTTGTGGCGCTGCCAGACTCGTGCAATCCGTAGTTGCTGCGGGCTGCCATACCGTGATATTTTGTGATATGAAATTCGTCAGGCCCTCCTCTTCGCACACCGTTGGCTGTAGGTTTCGACCGTCCGTCCCTCACGCTGAAAGGTCATGTGCAAATCCTGATATCTCGATCTCGAGAGTACTATCATTCAGCGCGGATGAGTGTCAGTCCTGCCCCGTGCGGCTAATTGCCTCCTTCCACGGATTGACGATAGCGATCAAAATACGAACTATGAGTGGTGTGAACATCCATGTGAACAACGTTCCACTCAGAACTTCAGCCAGCCGGGGTCCCGGAATAATAACTACTACAGTCTTTAACGGTTTGGGCTTAGTCCCCTAATTCTTTATGTTCTATGTCCTACTCGAGTAGAATGGATCGTTTTCCGGGTGGAAATTCTCTTCCTTTATTGGTTTTATGCGTCTGTAAACAGGGTTGAAGTAGCTCGTAAAAAACCTTTTTCAAATTCTTGTTCAGAAAATCTTTCCACCGATGATCTGAAAAGAAACAACAATATAAATGGGGAGCTTTAAAGAAAAAAAATCATAATACATACCTTGCCGCATTTCTAATTCTATTTTTGTCAAACGAATCAAGAATTATATTTAATATATTTTCAGCATACTCAACTGCATCAGTTGCGAGAAATCCGTTCTGACTGCCTTCAGAGGTTTCAATGATATCGAGTAGAGGACCTCCAGACCTATGAGCCACCATTATAAGACCAGCTGCCATACATTCAACAATTCCAATTCCAAAATGTTCATTCCACATCGTATGTATTCCAATATGAGCACTTTGAAATAGTCTCAGAAGATCATCATACGAAACATTCACATGAAATTGAACACAATTTTCCAGAGACAAATGCTTTGACAAATCTTCCATGTTTTTCAGCCTGTCGTAGTCATCTTTATTTCGGCAGGAGCCCACAATGACGAGTCGTATTTTGTTCCAGAGGGATTCCTCTTGTGCCAGCAGAGTTCGAAGCTCATACATAGCTTGTAGTTGCAGTGGATGGTCTTTTTCTGGACGAAACTGTCCCACAGATAATATGATAACTTCATCATTTTTCTCCGAGTGCGGAAGATTTTTAAGATGGCTCACTTCACAGGGAGGATACACACGATGCGTTTTAAAAGGCACATCCCACAATTGTAATATATGATTCTCAGTCCATGTGGAATTTACCATAATTGTGTCAGCGCAACGCCCCATCCATTTATAAATCTAAAAATTTTGTAAATAAGGTTTAAACTTTTGCCATATATGTATCCTGTGCAAGCAACTGACCTTTGAAAACAGGCGGTAATAGGCCAGTTTGGCCCAAGTAAGAAATGGATTTCTCGCCACATATTTCTTGTTGTTGTGTGAGAATTGCCGGCTCTGAACTCTCCTTAACATGTCGGTACTGATCACGGGGTAATGTACATATGCGCCGATTTTAGCCTGAACCAAATATCGGAATAGAGGAAAAGTAAACGCATATCCCATGGTATCAATAAAGATATCCGGAGGGAACTTGCAAATCGCTTCCAATCCCAATAACATCGATCCTAGGCTTTGGCCCAATAAAGTAAAGTGCGCATACGTTTTTGATTCTATCCAGTTCCGTTGCTTTAAAAACACAAACTCCACGTTGTCGCTATCAATAATTATGTTGAAGACATTCTTGGCCTTCTCCAATATGGAATTGGGGGACGCATCTATGTCTCCCGTATAAATAATCATCTTGGCATTGGGGTATTTTTCCTTAAACGAAACAATGTTGGAGAAATGTTAAAAAGTTATTTAGCTCTGAAGACACGTGTCTGGTTTTCACCAAACCCGAGTCCAAAATTTGTCCCATATTGTATCCACACATTTTATCAACATAGTATGTTTGTACATAATGAGTGATTGCGTGCAGGTTCTAACCAGTCTTTAAGGCAGATTGTTTACCTGCAAAGCTCTGACGGCGCACCATAAGACACGTTCGCCCCCACCTCCCGAGTTGCAGTAGGGATGAAAAATGCCAACATAAACCTTATTATCTGACGACAAAGCATGCATTTTCTTTTTCTTGTTTTGTAGCCACTGTCGCAAACAAATATACGAAGCAATAGCTATAGAGAGCAGAAGTAGCAATATCCAAAGGCTAGAAAGAAAACAGGTTAATAAAGGGCTCAAGCAAAAGTAAAATCCTTTTCTCTTACACTAGGACAATCATTATATAGTTAGTTAGTTTGTTGTTAAATATTTATCATTATTACACGTATCCCACGGCAGTACAAGCCGGCAGTGCTACCTTATCGATCACATCTGACCAGTGTTGTCAAATCAGTGTTTTTTCAGCCAGTTGTAGCTTTTTTTAAGCCAATTATGGAAAAAATTGAAAACAACAAGCAGCGGGAATTCCAGCTTTTTTTGTTAATTTTATTCAATTTATTTAACGCAAAAATATTGGCAGCACTACATCTGACACCTAGAAATATACCAAAATATACCCTACCATTTTCAAAATATACCTAGGAAAAAGAACTTAGCCCACTTAACCCCCCCTGTATGTAAATAGTGAAAAACCTTCCATTAAGCCGCGGAAAATAAAACTGTTTGTATATTTTTCTCGTAGATCCATCCTTCCTCTTTACTTACGATAAATTATTACCTCATTAAAAAATGTTTCAAGTTTCATAATATTCGTGCGTCAATCTAAATACCCGACAATAGTAGTTAACCGCTCTCTGACCATGTGGAACAACATTTAGGCGCGAAACTGAATGATTTTATATTGTACAAAAACTAAACTCTTTTCTGGTCTGTTGCTAGTACTGCTGTCTGCGACGTGCTTCATCCATTACGTAGTTTTCCAATTTTTAGTGAGCCCCTTCTGTTTATTCATTTTTTATTGAAAATATATAACCAAAGTTTTCTTATAGAAAAAGTAGTATCTAAAGAAATTAAATAATTTCTATAAAATGTAGTTCTTCTTATATTTATTCATAGAATGTAAATTATATTTTTGTTTGTTGTGTTGGTAAAAATTCTTCTAGCTCTGAATCTTCAATTTCACAGAGTCGAACCGAAATATTGCTATTGGATCCAATTTCACCGACAGCGCATGGAAAAAGGTATACCTCCTCTGAGTTTTCTGTAATATATTGAATAGTTTCGAATTAATTGATTATTTGAGGACTAGTTTGTACGCAAACATACCACTCATCGCTCTTTTGGTGTCCTTTCTTTTTATTTCCTTTCTTGAAATAAGTCCGTCGGTCACAGAGCTTTCCCCATCCGTTTCGCTTGGAAAATTCATTGGGGGTAAATATGAATCGGGATGTCTTAAATAAGCTTCGCCTGTTAATGATATAGAAGAATTAAATTGAATACGCCAACATTGAAAGTGTGAAATAGTTTAATAAACAAAAAACATACCTGTATTTAATTTGTAGTCTTCATTCTCGATATTGTTAAAAGAACTCAGTCTCGAAAGGGGCAGATTAGTTAATCTCGGCAACATAAACGTTTGAATGCAACTGTCCGCCTCAGAATCTGGATATTCAGATCCGATGTCCTCGTTTAAGGCAGCAATATCTCTGCTTGGATCAACATCTCCATCTTCTCCTGTTCGCGGAAGATACAAAATTATTTTAGTTGAATAAAAAAACAGGAAATAGTACAACAAACATTCGGATTATGTTACTATTAAAGTTTAAAAAAATGAGGATAATGAGAAAATAATCGAGACCCAGCACTCCTACAACACTGCCAAAGTGAGTTATGTATTGCCCTATCGCTTATAGATTTTTCTATACAGGCTCACATAGACTGACGGCGAGACTGATGGAACGAGAGAGAGGCATGGCTGTAGCCACTTGGTTGTTGATTCTCAGAAATAATATATTTAAGCATTCCTTTGCGTTGCGCGCGAATACATACGTGTACAAAATACGCCAAAGAAAAGTTGAAACTATTTGCAAAGTAAAACTATTTTTATATCGATTTTAAATCTATGCGATGCGATTAGTACTATTTAATTATATACTTACTATGGACGAAAAATGTCTTTTTGGACTTGGACTCGTTACTGTCATTACTGTGTACACTTGAAGAGTCAGCTATTTCTGCTCCTGGAACTTCAGTTATGTCTGGCAAGGGATTATGGCTTTTGCGAACCCAGTCGGAACAGTCCCAATGGTATTGACCGTTTGCGAGAGCAGAATAGTCAACGAAATTTGCACTTGAAGAATGGCACACGTTAGGCATTTCAACTTGGATTAGTTTGCTACTTGAAAATCGACTACCCGGTGATCCATAATCTCTTTTTAGTTCTAAAAAAAAAAAAAGGAAAAACATTTAATCAACATAAGAAATAACAAGAATAGCAATAAATCGTTCCGCTACTCACCATTATTTAACTTATTCTCACTGAATGTTCTTAAATGCATTTGTTCGCACCATTCCTGCTTGTAGGCAATACTATCTACATCGGGGCCGTGACAAGAGTTGTTGATGTTCACGTGCTGTTTATTTCTGTTTACTTTTTGATATTCAAATGGTATGCTTTCAAGTTCATCACCGGCCGAGCCGTAGCTCCGCAATATATCCAGATTATTAACGAATGTTGTATTACTTAGGAAGAGGTTATCGTTCGCAGCCGACGTATAGCTGATTGGGCGTTGGTTTACCTCCAGGTTACTTAATTTTATGTTTGCTTTGCAAAAATTATCCTTATCTACCATCGAGTTCAAATTCGCTTCCTTATACGATTGTTTGTTTTTGGCCTTTTCGGCATTACGTCTTTTCTTCGAAGACGAACTCCTCCTCAGTACCACACAACATATGGCAATACTTATAACTACTAATACAATGGTGGCGCCAGATATAATGCCGCTGATGTGTTCGAGGGAAAAGTTTTTCAGTTTGGTGGAAATCGAATTCGAATAGAGCGGATCCCCACAGCTGGCTCCAGTCAGGTACGAAGGACATATGCACCGAAAACTTCCCGCCTCATTGATACAAGTGGCTCCGTTTCCGCAAGGCTGATTCTCGCATTCATCGACATCGATTTCACAGCTTGGTCCTGTATAGCCTCGGCACATGCAGTGCGGCACTCCATCACCTTCCTCGCAAATCCCACCATTCATGCAAGGGTTTGGCGTGCAAAACTTCCCATATTCACATCTCTTCCCAGACAGGTGTATGGGACATGCGCAGGAGTAGTTATTGGGTCCGTGATATTCACAGCGTCCGCCGAATAAGCAGGGACCAGAAGAGCAAGGATCCAAATCGATCTCACAATGTGTGCCGGTAAATCGCGATTGGCACGCACATTCAAATTGCTCGCTTCCGAAATCTTTGCAAATTCCACTGTTCAAACATGGCTGAGCTCCACAAATGCCCAGATTTACGAGCACATTCGATGGATCGCACTTGAACTCTACATTTGTAAATCTTTTTAGTGCAGCCACAGTACTTCCACCGGAAATGTACAGTGGCAGAGACTCCATGGCTATTTTAATGTTGGCCATACAACCAATGAATCCTCGCTGAATATCCTCATAGCCGATAATTGATGGATGTGGCCGAACCTCAGCGCCGACAAAAATATCATTGGACTGAATGTTCAATATACCATTTACGCCCGGAGCACTGCCCTGCGAGACATGCTTGTTGTCTATCACGAGCTTAGCACTGCTGAGTGTTCGTTCCAGACTGATGACATGCCACTCTCCATCGGATATGTAAATGCCCGTTACGCTAATTACTCCTTCGCCGGAACCCAAATCGAACCGATATTGAACGGCGCCATTTATAATTTCCAAGATATTGTAATCCACTTTGCCGCTGGCGTACAGCAGGGTGCCACTTTGTTGCAATGTTCTGATTTGTAGTGAGAATGAGAATTCATTTTCCAAAGTGAATTTAGCCTTAATTTTATTTATTTTATAGTGGGCATAGCTCTTGCCACCAAACGATACTGCCGTGAATGAACTCACATCACAAGTTTCATTGTCACACTTTGAGGACTTTCTTTCGCAATATGTGCCCGAAAATCCCTTGGGGCAAACACATTGATATCCAACGATGGGTCCAGATGGTAGGCATATTCTTTGTGGCGAGCACGGGTCTGAGGAACATGCATTCACCGTTTCATTGCAATTCTTTCCGTCAAAGCCGGGCCTACAAACGCATTTATTCACCTGACTAAAGGATGGCGCAGCAAAGCTTATAACATCTGTGTATGTGGTTGTAATGTTGTTCTTCAGAATGTTCAAAATCTGTTTACAATCACCATGGACACAGGTGTTCTGATTTTTAAGACAGGTGGATGGCAGTACCTCCTCGACCACCAGGTTTGTCTCATTTTCGATCTCTTTCTTTTTGACAATCAACGACTGGCGAATCTCATCACTGGTAAAGAATTCATCAGAATCAGGTACAATTTGCTCCTTGCGTACCGAAATAACAACATTTAAATTGGAATCTGTGGATCGGGCATGGCGTGCGCTGGCCCGATTTAATTTTTCTGTTTGTAGGGTTATCAGAATGACATCTTTCTGGCGACAGCGCATTATATTTCGAATGGAGCGCATAAAAGTCTTTCTGTGACTCAACAAGAAATCCGATGCTGATATTTTACTGAACCGTATTACCACCGATTGTTTTATCATGTCATTAGTCACAAGTTCGACATAGATCTTCACAACAGCAAAAACGTTGAATTTGCCATCAGAAACGGACACGTTCAGCTTGTACAGTCCAATATCGAGGTTAGATATAGCGTATATTTCCCCCGATTTGTTTGAAATATTAAATAACTTGGAGCTCTTGTACGTGTCTTCAATGGCAGGCATTATATTATAATTTAACTCATCGTACTTATCCTGATCGGAGGCATGAACTCGACCAATGAATGCACCAGAGAAATCATCTTCAAATGAATTGATGGTAACCTCCAAAGGTGTCACAATGGGCGGGTATTGGCTTTCCTGGATTATTTTCACCAACACCCAAGTATCAGAATATAGTGGAGGTGTGCCATTATCAAATACACGTACTTGTATGCGGAATTCATCTTGCAAGTTATGGTTGAATCGTGAGGCAGTGCTCAGTGAACCATCCTGCTCCAGTCGAAAGAGACCGCCCTCGTTGCCAGAGCGTATGTCAAATGTGTATGGTGTACTATTGGGTGGCTCATCGGCGTCTGATATTTTGAACGATAGAAATATATATCCCAAGGGTCGGTTCTCTTGCAGCATAACGCTGTAGTTGGCACTGGCGAACAGGGGTGCATTGTCATTTGTATCGAGTATAATTACATTGACCTGCACACTGCTGCAGCGCTGTGGAATTCCTTGATCGCAGGCTTGAATCTCCAAATTATAGTTTGCAATAGTTTCTCGATCTAGGGGCCGCGACACGCTTATTGTGCCATTCCGTTTATGTATTGCGAACTGGCCTATGTGGTCGCCCTTTTCGATATTATAGTTAATCAGTCCATTTACGTTCGAGTCTTCGTCTGTGGCCTTGACATCTAGGATTGGAGTTCCCACCAAAGTGTCCTCGTAGGCATGGATGCGATACACGTTCTGCAGAAACTTTGGGCTGTTGTCGTTAATGTCCAAAATCGATATATTCACAAAGGCTGTGTTGCTCAGAGGCGGAGTGCCACCATCGATGGCCTGAATGGTGAGAAAGTAAAACTTTGACATCTCATAGTCCAATGTGGCATTGAGCGAGAGCACGCCCGTCGCTGCATCGATTTTAAATTTGATCTGTTCGTTGCCACTCATTATATAGTAGTGTATGTCCGCATTCACACCGATGTCCTTGGATGCGGCATGCACCTGACACACTTCCAGTCCATGGGTTGCATTTTCAAACACTTTGCACGAATATTGTCGCAGGCTAAACTCTGGCGGATTGTCATTTATGTCCAGTATACTTACAACCACACTTGCAATGGAATATAGTTTTGGTATTCCGCAATCCTCGGCTTTGACAGATAAATTAAACAAGGAAATAGTTTCACGATCTAGGCTTTTGGCCAACCTTATTATGCCTGTTGACTTGGATATTTTAAAATAATCACTGTTCTCGCCCATCAATGAATATTTAATTTGTCTGTTTATGCCAAAGTCCTTGTCCATGGCATGCACCTTTGTGATCAGAGTCTGGAGCTGGGCATCCTCCGAAATGCTCACCGAGTACTGGGCCATCGAAAATATGGGTGTGTTGTCATTGACATCATTGACTATTATAATTATTTCAGAAAAACACTCTGTTGTCAAGTCTTTGCCATCTTGAACGTGTGCGACCAATTTGTACTTTGGATGAGTTTCTCGATCCAGTTGGGCGGCCACCTTCAGAACGCCACTCTCCTTCCCAATGGTAAAGTCATCTGCCCCTTCGCCGGACAAGTAGAAGCGCAATTTAAAATTGCTCTGCAGGTCATAATCAATTGCTTTGATTTCAGCCAGAGTGGTGCCAATGGGAGCCGATTCATTGGTGACGATGTGGTAGCGAGGCTTCAGGCAGTACGGTGTATTATCATTTACGTCTTTTACATCTATTTCCACGTGGGCTTTGGCAGTGAATTTTCCATCAGTCGCAATCAGGCTTAGATTATAAAATGCAATTTGTTCTCGGTCCAAAGACTTCGCAATGAATAACTCTCCGGTTTTACCAATCTGGAATTGCGATTGTTTATCTCCAGAAATGATAAAAAAGTCCATATCTTGCTTCTCAATATCGGGGTCCAGCAAAAGCAGATTGATTAACACTGTCCCAGGCAAGGCATTTTCGTAGACAGAAATTCGATCGATTGGCAGTTTGAATGTCGGTGCATTGTCGTTATAGTCGACTATTTTGATTGTTACCGGAACTTTTGCATCGTGCTTTGGATGGCCGTTGTCCGAGGCAATTACTTTGAAATTAAATTCGGACTGCACTTCTCTGTCCAGTGATGTCAGCAGCGTGATCCAGCCAGTATAGATGTCGATGTCGAAAATGTTTTGTATGCTATCCAAATCATTCTCCAGATAGTATCGTATGTCCCCGTTTGGCCCAGTATCCGCATCAGTCGCCGTAATTTTTACCAACGAAATAACTCTATCACTATTTTCCGGCACACTTACGCTGTAGAATGTGTTGTCAAACTTTGGATAGTTATCATTCTCATCCCTCACATGTATCACAATGCTGGCATAGGCGAACAGAACCGGTACGGTGGCTGTTTCGGCCACCACAATCAAGTGATGCGACTCTTGCTGCTCTCTGTCCAAGGTTTGCTGGAGGATAAGCTCTCCGCTATCGGATATTATGAAATGGCCTTGTTCGTCTAAAATTGTAAACTTAAATGTGAAATTTCCCAATATGTGCAATTTTGTGAGCACCGTTCCTGGTGGCGTTGATTCAATTATTTTGAGTAGAACGGAGGCTTTCTCAAATGTGGGAATTGTGACATCTGTGTCAATGATCTCGACAGACACGGGCACATCCGTATGAAATTGAGGATCTCCACCATCGTGGGCACGGACAAAAAATTGATAAAGTCCTGTTTCATAGAGACCTGCATTGGGATTGAGTTTGATGTTGCCATTTTTCTCGTTAATTTCCAGGGTATCCTTTATTTTTTTATCGATGGAATTCTGCACAATTCGATAACTGATTGCACCATTTTCGGAAAGGTCGTTGTCCTTTGCTCTCGCCTAAAAAAAAATGCCGAAAAATTAATTAAACTCCCTTTCACCGCAATCCAATTTTTTCTAAATTTATACTCACAGTTAGAATTGTTTTGTTGGGTTTCGATGATGCGCTGATAACCATTTTGTATTCTTTTAATGGAAAGTAGGGAGCATTGTCGTTGGCATCATGAATCAAGACCTTGAGTGATGCAAATCCGAATTTTCCGCCGCCATCAGATACTTTTAAAAGTACCACGTACTCATCTCTCTTTTCCCGATCAAACGTTACTTTGGACGTTATTATTCCCGTGTTGCGGTCCATAATAAAGTAGTTTTTCATTTCCTCCGAATCAATTTGATAATACAGATTCGAATAGGGTCCAAAATCATTATCGGTCGCTTTTACCTAACAAAAAAATACGAGCTTAATTTTAGCTCACAACAAATCAAAATATATGTATATGTTTACCGTTATAATATTGTGTCCATGCAACAAATTTTCGGGAATTTGCGTCTCATAGATGCTTTGTTCGAACTGTGGACTGTGCATATTTTCGGGAAGTAATGCAATTTTTAAACGTGCGTACACCGTGTGCACTCCATCCGAAACGGATATATTCAAAACTATATTACTTTTGTCAGTGAAATTTAACATATTCTGCAGGGATATAACTCCAGATCGTCTATCAATATGATATGTTTGCAGTTCATTTCCATTGACGATTTTGTATTCCAGCAAATCAGTATCGCAAATATCCTTATCGTATGCTCTTGGCAAGGCAACAAACTGTCCGCGAACTGCTGCCACCGATAGTTTGATGAAGTACGAAGGTTCCACAAAGCTGGGAGGATTGTCATTCAAATCTTTTACTGCAAGCAAAAAATATTAAAGTAAATATAAATGTAATATTTTATGTAAAAATTACCTGTAATAAATATATTTGATCTCGAACTTAATGGAGGCGAGCCGTGATCTCTTACACTCACAATAATGTGATGGTATTTTATGAGTTCATAGTCCAATGGTGTTTTCAAATATAAATGCCCATCTGCGATGTCAATATAGAATAGTTCGGAATTGTTTTGGCCATTAATGGACTCGATGAAATACGAAAGCTTCGCATTTGCTCCCGAGTCTGCATCAGTGGCGTTTATTTGAATGATTTGTGTGCCAAATGATGTGTTCTCTGGTATGGTGATGTTGTAGATATCACTTTCAATCTCTGGATAGCAATCATTTACATCAATAATGGCCACGGACAAGACTACCTCAGCATAGATGCCAGAAAGACTATCAGTCGCTCGAATTGTGACGTCGTGGCTATTTTGTTTTTCGTAATCAAGTTCATTGACTACAAAAATTGATCCTGAAAGCATGGATTTTTTGTCAGTGATTATGATTATTGATTATTTGATTAATTATTATTTCTTACCTGTGTTGTAATCAATTTCAAACGATTGACTCTCCGACGATATGGTGTAAATGAGTTTTCTGCCCAAGGGACTCTCGGCCTCAATTGACACAAACAAGACCGCGTACATTTCCACGTCTTCCTTGACACTCACTGTGTAAAACTGTTTCTCAAAAATTGGCATTGATCGGTCTATCACCTGTTATCAATAATTATGTTTAATGTAACTTTTTCGTTTGTTAATGATAGTAATATATTTACCTTCACTTGAATCGGGGCCTCCGAAGAACATGGAGTTATGGCTCCATCATACGCTGCCACAGTTAACTCGTAATTTCGATTATGACCTTCCACATGTTGTTTTAAGGACAAATCTCCGCTTTTGCGATCCAATTTGAACAGTTCGCCATTTCCCTTCTTTAGTTCATATCGAACTTCCCCGTTCTCGGCACTGTCTAGATCAACGGCTTTTACTTTCATGATAATGGTGCCTTTGGGATCATCTATTGAGACAGTGGCATAGTAGGGCATATTGACGAACAAAGGACAATTATCGTTTACATCCAAAACGGAAATATAAACCGAAGTAACTGCTCTGCGCACATTCGAATTGAGTCCGTCAAACAATATAGACTTTGCCTCCACAAATAGTTTGTACATATCGAGCACTTCACGATCAAAAATCACTCCAGTTGTCTTCAAGGCACCAGAACTTATTCCGATATCGAACATTTTCGTTGGATTCAATATGCGGTATTCAACATTCTCATTCAATGTGTTCCCAACGACATTCACCAATCCGATGGTGGCCACCTTTGTGTTATTTTCAAAAGTTGAAAACCTATAGCTATCCCTTTTAAACAAAAAGTTTGGATCGACTGTGGACACGACGTTAATTTTGATGATTAAAATTGCCGAGTATATGCCATCGGAGGCCCGCACGTGCAAATTATAATCCTGATAAGGGCCATTATTTAATATTTCGAAATTTCTGAATCAAAATATTTGTTTAAATTAAAGTTTCAATAATTAGTCAATATTTAGACTTACCTTGTGGTTACAATACCCGTGTATTTATCTATTTGAAAGCATTCGTCGGTATTGCCATCCACAATGTCAAAACGTAAGCTATCATTGTCCGCATCGTAGGCTTTGATTTGAGTAACGAAAACGGTCTCAAATGTTGGCAGGAATAGTGTTACGTTGAGTTCCCTTTCATTAAACACGGGTGGGCAATCGTTCACGTTTATCACTTGTATTTTCACATGTGCTTTAGTATTGGAATGCAGTTTGGGTTTACCCATATCACTGACCTATAAAACGAAATAGATTTAATCTCAAATATAAATATTTGTTTATAATTTGTATACCGTGACGTCGAACAAATATTCCGAATCCGTTTCGTAGTCCAACGGTCGTAAAAGTTCGATAGCGCCGGTTGTTGGATCAATTTTGAAAAACTGTTTGGCAAAGTCATCATTTATGTGGTATTCAACCATTCCATTGATACCAACATCAGCATCTGCCACTTGCAACGTTAAATGACTAAAAGAATGGTGCATTCGTTAGATTATACACATTATAGTCAAAGACAAAGACTCACTGGTTGGCCGAATCGTGTAACTTTAAGACGTATGATCCAATTTCAGCGGATTCAGACAGAACTCCAACATATTCAGTTTGAAGGAAGTGAGGAACATTGTCGTTAGCATCTAGGATATGTACTATTATATTTTGGCATGCTGATTCGGCTGCCATGTTGGTTCCTTTAATCGTAAGGTTGAAAACCCTAAAATAATACAGAATAAGTTACGGATATTTCTAAAAAATGTGAACGCTCTCTTACTTGTTTATTTCATAGTCGATATTGTTGTTAATAACAACAACTCCCGTTGATGGATTGATACGAAAGCTTTCGTTGATATTGCCAGAAATGATATTAAAGAAAATAGACGACGATGAGCGAGCTGTAACCTGAGAGATAAACGAACCAATACTCAAATTTTCAAAGATTTCTATTGCCAAATTGTTGGCCGAGAACTTTGGCGGATCATTCTCAGACATTGTAACGATGATATGGACAGGTATCTGTGAGGATAAGGGTGGTTTGCCCAGATCTACAGCCTTCACTTGGAGCATATACTCTTGAATCTTGTTTATATTCAAGCTGTCGGCCAACGTTATGATGCCAAAGGTTGAATCAATTTCAAACACACTCCCCACGTTCCCTGTAATAATCGAATACTGAATCTCCGCATTGTGGCCACTATCTCGGTCTATGGCCCTCACTTCGGCCAGTTTAGAGCCAATCGCTGCACTCTCGGGCACTTTACTTTGAATTATTTTCGCCGTGAATTCCGGATGATGATCATTATGATCGTGAACATTGACAATTATCTTGGCATAGTTTCTTTTTCCCGGTGCTCCTTGATCTTTAACGAACACGATGAGTATGTGCTGGGCAGTTTTCTCGAAATCCAGTCTCTGGGCAACAATAACGTTTCCGCTTATGGAATCAATGCGAAACAAGGCAAGCGATGACGGATCCTGAGTGGCATGCAGGTGATAAAACAGTTTCTTTTGCTCATCCCTATCGGTGGCGTGCAGCTGCATTATAATCGATTCTTCTTCGATATTCTCCGATATATTAACATGATACACATCCTTGGCAAACTGTGGCGTGTTGTCATTTGTGTCGGCTACTTGAATCATTATGCTGGTATATGTAACAAAGGTGCCATCAGTCACACTTATATTCAGATTGTAAAACGTTTCCGTTTCGTAGTCCAAATATTTCGCCAACAATATGTTGCCGTTGTCCTGGCCAATATGAAATGTGTTTGCTTCATTTCCACCTTAAAAAAAAACCATATAATTTAATCAAGATTTTAACAGAAAGAGATTTTTAGAGGACTTACTGGAAATGTTAAACCACAATTGGTCGTTGTCATCATCGACCGCTAGAATTTGTGTGACCAAAAATCCAGGCTTGTCGGTTTCGGTCAATTCGACAACACTTTCAGTCGACTTTCTTAGCACTAATGGAGCACTTTGCGAATTGGGATTAACAGGGATGATGACTATATTAACTCGTGCAGTTTGACTCCGTTTAGGAATTCCATTGTCCTCGGCTTTAATGTGAATCTCGAACTCCATATCAGACTCTAAGGGTTTCGCTATAAATATGTGGCCCCTCGAACTATCAATCCGAAACTTGTTCTTTCCCTTTCCTGATTTGATGGTATATGTTACACGTCCATTTTCGCCCTCATCGCTATCAACAGCATGAACCTATAAGAAAACCAGATGGGAATTATAAGAAATGTTCAGCTAGCAAATAAAAATGAAAATTACCTGGAATATTGATTCGTTGACAGAAGCTGTAGATGGAACTTGAACTTTGTAGACCCGCTGGTCAAACTCGGGGCTGTTATCGTTTATATCTAAAACTGATATTACAATTCGCGAGGTGGAAGACAACATTGGAGATCCATTATCTGATATGGCCACCTAAAAAAACCATTAAATAAATATAAAATGAATGTAAATCAAGTGTGCGCGGTTAAGTCAAAAAAGCTACGTCGGGTCACGCTGCCCGATATTAGCAAGTACATCAACATAAGACATAGCTAACTGAATTTAATCGAAACCACTCGCCCTAATAATTTAAACATTTTGCAACAGCTAGGAAGCTTACCTCCAAAATATGTTCTGCTTGGTTTTCCCGGTCCAGTTTGCGTTCAGTTGTTTTAATAGCACCTAAAAAAGCAATGAACAAAACATATTCAATTATAAATTTAATAATAGGTACATGGAAGAATGATGTTCTATACCTGTTATTGAATCTATTTTAAAGTATCCCACTAGATTCCCAGACACAATGTTATAGGTTATAAATTGAGTTGGGTCTCTGTCGGGATCCACTGCAGTCAGTTTGATTATATCATGATTTTCTGCACTACCCTCTGTGACATTAACATAGTACACTGGCTTGTCCGTCAGCGGAATGTTATCGTTTTCGTTCTCCACTTCGATGTAAACCTAACAAATAATAAGGCACTTGATTAGTCAATTATTGAATAGTTAGTTTGTTGTGTTATTCACCTCAACACAATTGCTTAGGGGAACTATGGCGCTGTCCTGTGCGCAAAGTGTTAGCCAGTAAAAGTTTTTCGTTTCTGCATCAAGCTGGGATAAGGAGCTAATTGAACCTGAAATATTGATTAAATAGTTGGTTCATGGGGGAATTTAATCTCTTTTGTATTCAAACCTTGATCGTTGACTGTAAAAATCCCAAGTCCATCCCCTCCTGTGATGGAATACGTTATTTTGGAGTTCAGATCAATCGTGTCCACATCCCGGGCTGTTATATTCAATACGAACGTGCCCTTTGGGCTGTTTTCCCTGATTTTTCCCTCATACACGAAGTCATCGAATTCGGGAGCAAATCGATTCTCATTGACATCAATAATTTCAATAAGTATTGGCATATCCGAAGTCAAAGAGGGGAAACCACCATCGATGGCGCTCACAGTGAGGTGGTGCACCTGTCGGTTCTCATAGTCCAAATATCCTTGCGTTCGTATGGCCCCAGTATGTTTGTCGATTTTAAACAATTTCTCATCCATCGTATCCTCTTTCAGGGAGAAGAGAATTTCCGCATTGGGTCCAATGTCCTTGTCAATGGCTTCGATGACGGCCACGACAGTGCCGCGGGGCAGATCCTCCCGCACTTTGAATAGATATTCCTGAACTCCAAACACTGGGGCATTGTCGTTAACGTCATCCACTACGATATAGACAAGAGCCTCTGATGATAGCACTGGATTCCCACCATCCTTGGCAGTTATGTGCAGGGCATAGTTATCCTGTTTCTCCCGATCCAAGGGTGTATTGAGAAGAATGCATCCCGTAGTCTTATTGACAATAAAATCATTGCATTCAATAGACAACTCGTAAGTGATTTCCGCATTTATTCCCGCATCCGCATCGGTGGCATGTATGCAATGCACAACGGTGCCGATTCTTGCATTTTCCGTGAGTCGGAACGTGGCTAATGCCTTCTGGATGACTGGTCGATTATCGTTGACATCTATAATTGCAATTGGCAGCATTTTGGAATGTGATTTTGTGGGATTACCCAGATCATAGACGGTTATATTCAGATTGTATTCATGCTGGCGCTCTCTGTCCAAATATCCAATGATTTGAAGCTCCCCACGATCGGGATCAATACGAAATACCGAATCGTAATCTCCATCTGATATGGCAAACAAAAGCTTTCCATTATAGCCCAAGTCCCGGTCTTTAGCATCGATCCAAGCCACTGTTTCGCCCAGTTGAACACTCTCGTTGATGGACAGCTCCGATGGGAAGTTGACAAACTCAGGTTTGTGTATATTTTGGCCATATCGACTGGGTGTTAGTGCTATATCGCTGAGCACTGACGGCGAGACACTTTGAATATTGTTCTTCTCCGACAAGGCCAAAGTTTCCGCCAACCTTCGAGCCACTCCTGTCTCCCGGCACTCAAAGGAACCATATCCGTTCAATACATTGGGATCATCGTTCAGTTCGTCGGGTATTATGTGTATATTTATAATCAAGTCATCGGAAACATGCGTCCCGTCTGTGGCAGATAGTTTCATCAGACGATTGTTTAAAGATATTTTGATTAAATCACAGACAATGGACAGAGTACCGCTGGTGGGATCCAAGCTAAAACATCCATCCTCATTCCCATCAGTCAGACGGTACGATATAATGTCGCCAGCATCAAAGTCGATGGCCGAAACAACAAAGATTTCAGTGCCAATTGGGGCTGATTTCGAGACTTTACCAAAGCAATTGACCCGCTCGAATTGTGGTCTATTATCATTGATATCCTTCACCACAATGGATAGTTTGATTTCAGTCTGTCTTCTATAGGGTAGTCCCCAGTCCGAGGCACGTATAATCAGTTCGTAGTTTCTCTTCATCGTCTCGAAATCAATCAGAGATGTTGTCCGCACCACACCGCTAAAGTGATCGATCTCAAATGGCACGGTATTTAGGTTAGCTATGCTATACGAAATGTACGAATTTTCACCCGAATCCTTGTCCTTGGCTGTGAGTTTGGCCACCAACGAGCCAGCTAGATTGTTCTCATTAATGCTGATAATTCTGTTCATATCTTCAAAGATCGGATCGTTGTCATTCATATCCTGTACGTTGATTTTCACCTTAGCAGACGATTGTGTCCTCGAGCCAATATTGGCCTGATCAATGGCCGAAACTGTCAGTGTGTAAAAGGTCTTCTTCTCTGCATCCAACTGCTTGGCCGTGTACAGCATTCCGGAATCGGGATTAATGCGAAACTCTTCGCCTTCATTGCCACCAACGATTTCCAAATAAACCAAAGAATTTTTACCCAGCTCTGGATCACTCACTTTCAGCCTAATAACAGGCATGTTGATGGGCGCCGTTTCGGGAATCGACACCTCGTACACTTCTTGTGTGAATATGGGCATATTCTTGCGTTCTGGTTTGATTAGTATAGGAACGGATTTGTAGGAAAATCTGCGCGGTGTACCCAAATCCTCTGCTCTAAGTGTTAGATTGTAAATGAAATCTTGTTCCTTCAGGTGTGCGAATTGATTGAACTCTATATAGTATTCGTCTTTGACATCTGCAGATCGTAGAATAAACGTGCCATCCGGATTGCCATCGAGTATCTCCAATCGCCCAATGTTACCATTCACTCCAATATCCTTATCGTTTACTCTAACGATTCCATAAATCAAGGGATTCGAAGTGGGTGTCACACTTGAAAAGGTTTTGGCGTAAATTTCCGGTGCATAAAAGTTTACCTTTGAATTTGCAGACAAAATGTTTAAAATAAGAATAAGAACAGCCGTTACCAAAAAATATATCTCTATAAAAAAACAATTTGTAATCCTACAACTAGGTTTATAATTCGGAAGGACAGAAGGATTTCGTCTACTCATTAATGGAGCAAACGCTGTTCACTAGTGCGAGTAAATATAGTAGCTATTTTAATTGCCATTCACATATAATTTTATTTACCTGTTTCACTGAAATGGTAACTCTGGCTTTGCTTGCTTGAGGGTGCTGATGACTTATCAAAGATCCCCGATCATGGGCCAAGACAGTGAGCTCAAAGTGTGAGTTTTCCGCATACTGAAGCTGCTGCAGTACTGTGATATCCCCGGTAGTTGGGTGTATGGCAAAGAATTCACTATCCATCAAGAGACTGTAGTAGATTTCCCCATTGACCCCGAGGTCAGCATCGTCAGCACTGACTTTAAGGATACTTTGATACTTTGGCGTATCTTCGGGAACAACCACATTGTATTCTGTGGGATAGAACAGCGGACTCAAGTCATTTCGGTCGAGTACTTTAATGTGAATGCTGGTTTCCGTTTCATAGCTGGATGTGTTGGTGTCGTTCAATGTTATGTGTGCTTTGACTTTGACCAAGTATTCGTCGGTTTTCTCTCTGTTGAGCACAACATTATTTGTGCGCGTTCGAATGGCCAAGAAGGCAAAGTTTCCAACCAGTTTCTCCTCAACCTTGAATAGCTTTTCCTTATCGCCACTTATTATCCTATATTTAACATCCGTGTTCAGGCCGACGTTCAGGCCAGCCAGCTTCTCATGTAATTGTCCCTTGGCATAGGTCTTGCCAAGGCTGTTTTCTGGTATCGTAACATTGTAAACATTGTGGCTAAACCGATATCTATTCTCCGATTGGCTCGGCGGATAATAGTCGTCATTTTTACTTTGTACAGCTGGGATTATTATCCATAGACCACACAAAAGCAAAACCCAATGAAATATAGTGGAGGCTTTTCTTTTTACAGGCGTCACATCTTTTTTAATCTTCATAGTAATCTTTGACTATTTTTATTTCACATAATATCCTAGAAAAATAAAGGAGAAAAAACATACAGCATGGAATCAATAAAATAACAAAAAAAAAACCTAAATTCTTTCAAAGATTGCAAAAAGTTAAATCAAAGTAAAAGGTAATTTTTGTAAATAAACTGTTATCTGAAAACTAAGTACTCAAACGTTCGATGTACGGTATTGATACATAAATAATACCGGATATAAAGGCAAACACTGTCTACTATAATATTTTTTTCCAATATTCATTTCAATTGTCTAATTAGGCTTTAAATAAATTACTGCTATACTATATCTTTAGACATATCTTTCTATGTGTGTTCCTATGCCAGCTGAATAAAGGGATATATTTATTTTGGTAGACAAATAATTCTGCCGAAAGAAAAATGTGGCCAATGTTTTATTCCTCAAATGTTGGGGTTAGTATACATAGATCCTGGACAGGATTTGTTCGTTTTTTTGTGGGATCGGATATGACTCCTCTACATACACAAAACTGCAAGGGTAGATCTTGCTGCGGTAGAATTTCATCAGAAGCTTTATTCGAGTATTGCTACTCCCGCCAGAACGCAGATCAGAGCCCTTCCTACACCGTCACATTTATTGCACACATTCGAATCGATTCACTGTTTTCTTGTATACAACAAGTCTCAAAGCAATTAATGTGTCGTATCGGAGAGCGGGTATCTTATGGAGAAAATGCCGACTTAAGCATTCTCACTTTTTGTTAGTGAGAAATATGGACTATGGGGCCGATGCCGATCCTCTGAGTGTTGAACGCCTTCACGGAATGTAAGCCACTGTGTGGCATTTACATACCTACATAATATGTACGCATGCAGTTTGTTCAGTTAACATGTGGTTTTCTTGCACAATTCACAAAAAAAATCAACCACCAAGCTATTGAAAAACACCCACAGCATTTGTTAGTTATTGTTGTGTATTATTGCTATACATTTATTATGTTTAAACCACCTCAAAGACTAGTTTAATCGTGTGTACACATGTATTTACATATGCATGCACACAGATGTATGTACATAGGCGTGTATGTATCTCACATTACACAGTTTGAACTCAATCTTTGGAAAAAACTCAGCAAGTGGTTATTTTGTATGAATGTTGGAATAATTTCACTTTATTCGTTGTTAAATGTGATAACTCGCACTTATAGATAATTTTAATTTAACGATCGTTGCATTTATTTGCCCACTAACAGGTATTTCACTCTGAATTACATGCAATCGAGGCTTCTTGTTTTATTTTATGTACATACACACATGTATGTATGCAGTTAACTACGATGCGCAGCTGTTCGTTTCAAAGAAGAAAGAAGATCGATATAATGTATCGATAGTTGCACGGAATTACATACATACGAAATATATTTGAAATTGATCTCCCGCCTGCTATCTGTGCACTGTTGCGACACGCACAAAAATGACACGTACACACACGTATTTTCTGTCTTTAATTAATTTTAGCGATAAATTGTCTTTTATTTTTGTAGCTGCAGTCGTATGTGTCGAATTTGGTTGGTCACTGGATTAGTTAACTGAGTGCATGATTAATTGTTTGTTTTACTTCTGATTCATTCAAAACGTCCAGTGCTACCAGACTACATACGGAAATGAATTGCTTGTGCACATATGTACAGTGCATGTAATTTGTTTATATACATTTGTTAAGCGCCATAATGAAATGAATATATTTTAAACAAAAAAGTTTAAAACGAGAATGCAGAACGCACTGATCTGTCTACAGTTATTTGCTACAACTCTCGATTACACTGTTTTCCATGCTTCTCCTAAGATCAAGTTAGTTAGTTTTTGCTCGAATCTTATTGAAATGGAGTGGTTCGATTCGTTTAATTTTTAATTGATCTTGGCTATAAAAATTGTGGCTAGCAATCTAAATATATTTAATTATAACTTCTTGAAAAAAAGGACCAACAAGAAAACTATTTTATTTTGTAATGCTCTTGGCGTACGGTAGTTTAGCAATTATCTAAACTTGGTGAATGTTTCTTTTAAATATCAGGATATTGAAATGGGTAGAAAAAAGTCATTGCAAACCACACATGGGCAATTCTTTACTTGAGTTTGGGCTCATTTAGAAATTCGCATTAATCCAAAGTACGGTTGCGGACCAGTTTCTGGCTTACATATTGATAGATTAATGTTGCTGGAGATTTCCACTATATATTCGAAAGTCAACTAAGTTCGCTTCACCGGCTGTTGATACATTCGTGACATTCATACAGTCAATCATTAATTCACAAGCAATTCGTAGAGTTCAAGGGCGAAATAAAGCATTTCAGTCCCCACATATAAACCAAACAGCCCTTTGGTAGGATTTTGCAGATATGGGACATTGTTTCGTTTGAATAATTATTACAGCCAATTGCACTCCAATTGAACAGCAATGTTCATCTGGCAGTCTCTCTTCAGTCTAGTCTATCATGCGGTGCGGCTACCAAATCGAAGTCTATTAAAATTTCATGAAAATGCTAGTATGTAACTCGACTACGATAAATGTATCTAATCCGTTATATTGTAGTTATTTTTGTGTGCGGCGTCAAGTAATAATAACATATTTTATCCTTTAAAGAAGCCGCTATTGAACACTTTCATTCCATCGTTATCCATATAGCGACTCTCTTTGTAAGTCATTTAAAGCAAAAAAAACTTTAAATAAGAATGTATTGCATTGCATTGTATTGCACATTTAACTCTTTAAACATTATTATGCAACGGTTTATCACGTTCACAAATATTTGTAGAATTATTTCTGTAGATTATAACACATCTGTACATTTCTATAGTTTGTACGATTTTTTTTTTTTTAAATAAACATCACTTTAACATACACATATTAGTGGATCCAATACGTACATAGTACATACATACATATGTAGTATCCTTTATGGCATATTTATGTGTGTGGGGCCAACGTTGCTTTTAGATGGAAACATATTTTTTTCATTTATTCGATTGAAAGCTCCTGACGCGACGCGGAAGTATAGGCCGTGTATGATTCCGTTATAAACCGCAGGCGAAGAGAGCTGACATTTAACTGTTTCATTGCCTTCTTTTAGGCGCCTGTCGCCTGTGTTGGTTGCATGGACTTTTCATTTCAATTTATGTTGTAACAACCGTAAATTTCGTTCTTCCTCTAGAAATCATACACGTTGTCTGACGCCTAAGCACGGAAAAATAAGGGTTCGTTTCGATCCCGGTTGCAGGGGAATGTTAGCGGCAGGAGCAAGCCTCCTTGGCTTACCAAAGAGCTTCGTAAATAGGAAGCGTAGAACATCCGCACATCCATGCTCGCCATCATTTCTCAATATGTCAGCAAACATGATTGCCGATCTTTTTGCCAAATTTTTCCAAACAACCTATTCACGCTATCTATTAACTCTACATGCTTCCCCCCAATCTGGAAGGAATCTTTTATTATTCTGCTCCATAGAAAGGTAGCTAGTCTGATGCAAATAATTATAGAGGCATATCTAAGTTATCTGCTATTCCTAAAATGTTTGAACAAATTTAACTCCGCATTTGCAACATCTCTGCAAATCACTTACATATATCTCCGTCTCAGCATTTGTAGCATACAACGTACAGGAGTTAGGAATATATTTAGCCTTCTTTAATTTCAAAACTAATTTTATTTACGAAATTTTTTTAAATTTTAACATAATAAACAATAAATAAATAAATAAACCTACACCTAGCATCAAATATATGTATGAATAACTAATTTCTGTAGATATTATTATTATTAGTGTATGATATAGTTGGATAATATAGATATGTAATAGGTAATGGCAAAAATATGTGGAGATAAATCAGTTAAACCTATAAGAAAAGGTAGTATTGGAATAGTGTAAGATTTTAACAGTATATGATAAATGCCAAAACTAGAGTAACAGTTTATAGCTAGAAACATGTAACACCGTCAATTTATGGTAACTTATCCATGCAATAAAATTGGTGTCCATAAAGGCAGGAAAATAATTTGCCATAAAATCAGGATAAAAATTGTATTGCAAGGATAAGTTACCATAAAGGAAAGATAACTGTATTGCAAGAAAAACTTACCATAAATGAAGGAAACTAGTATTATTTCAAGGATAATTTACCATAAAGGAAGGAAAATAATTTTATTGCAAGGATTCACCATAATTTAAAATACAATTATCCACTCTTCGTATGCCACATAACAGTGCAGCCATAACAGAATTTAATAATGCCATGTTACAGAGCTCAATTCCCTTTTCTTTAGTTAATCAAACCAATCAATGTTTTTATCTTGACGTAAAAATAAAAATAAATGCAGAACAAAGTCGATGTATTTGTTGAGATAAATAATTTGGCTCTTCATTTGGCCAAAACATGGTAACGCAATATCCTCTGGCTCCTCCAGCTAATTCCCAAATATAGGAGTATAACGTGTTTCTTTCTATACATATGTAAATATGTATAGGATCAGCACCACTAGTACTGACTTATTAAAAGCCGTGTAATTTGCGTGTATAGTCCACGTGCTGAACTGCAAGGAGAATAGTCAACGATTTTAACGATATTCGCTATATCCCAGATCAGTGTCCACATCATGGAGACGTTATTGGGGTCATAAAGAAACTTTGTAACAACTTGGTTTACTTTCTTATTCTTAATATAGATACATACATCCATTTATTCAGGCCGTTACGTGTTTTATTTTGTATGGCGATTAGTTAATTATAAACTCCATTCCTGGTTTTATTAATGTTGAGTTAAGCTAGTAAACGGATATAGTAAATATTTTCCTATTAACGTGGGCCTGACGATCTGCTTTACTTAGTATAGCATACGATTTAACAATTTTACGTCACGGCCGCACACAAGAAAAATATGGGTACATGCGTGAATCATTAGTTTACGTACATTTATTTGTATGTATTGGAAACGTAACTAATATATGAGGCCCTTAATTTCTATTGTTGAACATTTTTTTATAGTATTTGCGGCCTTCTTCAATTTTTATTCCAGATCATCAATTCCAGCTACCGATGAGCTGTCTAGCATTTTGCTGTCCACTTGCTGTCCCCCAACGTTGACCTGTACATCGTTCGACTCCGCAGCTCGGTTTCCGAACTCCTGCATTTTTACAATCAACATTGCAAATACCTGAGCAGGGAGGGACGATTGTAGCACTTGCAGCAAACGTGCTGGCTGACCACACACAACAATCGCATTTGCCAAATGCTCTACACCAGTTTCGAAATCTCCTCTGGCTATAAGGGTTTCACCCAACTGAATTTCTTGCAGAAAATATCTGTAAGAATATTTATTTGATTAGATGGAAATTTTCACGATTATTTCGAAAGTACTCTATGTATGTGGCGTGCAGAATAATACATTGATTGTATCCGTATAACGATTTTCGTATGGTCTTCTTTAAAACTTGATAGGATAGCTTGATAGGAGGCTCATTAAAGTGTCAAGTCAAAATAGCTTCTGCTTAAGTAGATTATGTTGAAGGACATTTGTTTTTGTTTAAGAAGGCACATGAACTGATTGTATGAAAATAACACGGCCTTCTACAGGCTAATCACCTTTGGTGCTGAATCATTATGAGCGGGGGAATAGTTTTGTTTGTCGTATACATCAACTGCAGACAACTGCAGATGCGCGTTTTAACTACACTTAAATAAGCCGAAAAAGTTGTTCGTTAGAGGCGTACGGTTTGTTCTGATGGTATGTACACGCACATATTTGCGTGCATACCAATGTATACTTCTGCACGTGCTGTCCTTATTATATAATCTGTTTTGGAGCAGATTTACTTACTTTTCGATGGCTTCATGGTCATTTAGATTTGGTATTCCTGCCTTGGAAGGTCCACTTTTTTTGCTGCGGCGGCGACCTATTCATATATTTAAATAACATGTTTCATTCGTGTTAACCATTGCAAGTACAATAATCTTACGCTCACGGACTTTCTTCTTATATTCGGGGTCATTTCGGCGTTTTTTGTCAAAGTAGATGCAATATCCAATGAACAAAGTACCAGCAACTCCAGCCGCAATTCCAATTGCAGTTTTATTCATTTCGAGCATATCAAAAAAATGATTCTTCACTTAAACTATATATATGTATGTATTTTTTTTATCATCAAATGCAATCGATAACTTTTTCTTTTCAAGTCAACTCTGTGCTGTGTCAAGTGACGATAGATGCATTCAACGATTTAGAACAATGGAGTTGGTACAACATTGTTCTTGCATATGTGATATATATACATTTTCAAAGAAACCTTTTAATTAATATGAAGGTCTTAAATGCTCTTAATTTGTATTTATTTAAATAAATACATCACCTCTGAAGCGGGCTATAATTTTTCTACATTAAATTAGCACCATTTTCGCGCAAGCAACAGCATTCAATCTACGCGTTTCGCGCTATGTACATGATGCCACTGTTTCTCTTCCAACACGTTTTTATCACTTTTCAAAGAAAAGTAATAAAAATTTTAAAAAAATTTAAAAAATGTTTTTTATTGTATAACCACTAGGTCATAAAAAGAAGAATAACAGTAATATCTGGTGATACTTAAAAACGTTCTTTGACGGAACTAAAGCACCAAGCACCTCCACATGACGGATATGTCCCCTTATAAAGGGTATAAATTCAGCAGTTACGGTGACGACATGCTAAATAATTCGCTGAAGCATCTAGAGGAAGTAGAACGAAGATAATTTGCAGTCAGACACTAAATTGGTTTGTATTACACAAAAAATAGGCCGAAAAGAAGAGAACAATGTCCCGTGGTTAGCTTCCTTGCCTCTCAGACTCCCTCCCAGTGTGGCTTAGATTATAGAAAAATGAGTAACTGTATCTTGATGTCGTGGCACATGGGAGAGCGGGAGAACAATCGAGAATGCCGAAACAAACGCGTGATTCATTATTCAAAGGTAAGCCCAAAAATGTTTATGCTATTCCATCAAAATGCAATGCAATTGAATTTGGAGTAAAATTGATATAGTTTACCGATATTACTGATCAGCATCAATAGCCCAGATGGGAAAACAATGTCCGTTTGTATAAACACTTGGATTTTGGATGTTATTATCGCTAAAACAATCCAATTTACTGTGCACTCAGTTCAGTTTCCCACACAGTTTATCCGTCTTTTTTTAATTTTGCCACGTATACTTGCTCTTATCTATTACAGAACATAGCTAGTTAATCAGCTTTATTTAATTTTTCAAATCTCTTATTAATAATGCTTGGATTTTTTAAGTTTTAAATATTTATGCTTACAAGTGAAGTTACATATGTAAATGACGCATAACCATAATGTATTCTGGGGCATAATTCGGAGATAGCACATTTTTTTAGATACAAACAAGGATACATACAAACAAAGTTAATTTATACGTGTGATTTCTGCATAATAACCTTTTTCTGTTGAACACTAGTGGCTATTCAGCTCTCTTATTGAACAAATCATAAAAAAAGGAAAATTAAATGATAAGCATGAGGCATTTGTTTTTAAATACGTTGACAAAGCAAAGTTAGTAGAACTAATTATGTACATATGTGTATGTGCATATGCAAATATGAATTACAGTTCGTTAAAATTAATTAAAATACATTTGTTTTTTTTAGATGTGTATCGATTGGGCTTCAATAGATACTCAACTCTCCAAGAGCCCAAAGAACCTATTGTGAAAAGCAAGGCCATACCTGGACCGAAGTCTCTTGAGCTAAAGAATAAACTGGATGCTGTTCAGGTGATTTGTATTTTGCATTCTCAACATTCATTAAGTGCCTCAAATTTTAAAAAACAAAGGAAACAAAGGAAAGTGAAAGTGAATATAATATTATTATAAAATTTTTGTATGTAACTATTAATTCCTAATAGTTACATAATTCATAAGAATAAAAACAATCTTAGTCATATTGGCTTAGTGATTATTTTATTCAACGCTTTCCAGGGATTCTTTGTTTCCATGACAATTTGTTCATCGATTTTTCTCTGAATTGATATTTTGGGGCAATAACAATTGTTCACACCACTGTTAGTCAATAATGAAAATATTAAGTCGTAAAGACTATAAATAAATTATTAAATAAACCTTAACCAAGAACAAATACCTCTTCTACAGAGCACCGGTACTATACAATTGTTTGCCGATTACGACAAGTCCGCTGGAAACTACATTTGCGATGTTGACGGAAATGTATTGCTGGATGTTTACACCCAAATTTCCTCTGTACCCCTAGGTTATAACCATCCGAGGCTCATCAACGTTTTCAAAGATGAGAAAAACCTAAAAAGTATGTAGTATATCCATCGGCCGTGGTTGAGCTTGCTTTCTTTTTGTGATTCCCCTTTTGTGCTTTCAGCTTTAATCAATAGACCCGCACTTGGGGTTTTTCCTGGAAAAGAATGGCCCGAAAAACTTCATTCTATTTTGTTGAACATTGCCCCAAAAGGATTAAACAAAATAACTACCATGATGTGTGGGTCATGTTCAAACGAAAATGCATATAAAAGCATTTTTATATGGTAAGTTTGTAAACATATATATTTTGTTTTGGGAACTGAGAGGATCCGTTACAACATGTTTTTTAATCCAATTTTTTTCCAGGTATCAAAATAAACTTCGTGGAACGACAGCCTTTACGGATCAGGAAAAATGCTCGTGTATGATAAACCAGGCGCCAGGCTCCCCCCAACTGAGCATTCTATCATTCAAGGGAGCCTTCCATGGTCGCACCCTAGGAGCACTCTCCACTACACATTCAAAGTATATTCATAAAATCGATATTCCATCATTTGATTGGCCCGTAGCATCATTCCCACAATACAAATATCCTTTAGATGAAAATGTGGCGGAAAACAAAAAGGAAGACGAAAAGTGTCTGAGTGAAGTTGAAGATCTTATTGAACAATACACCAAGAAAAGCAATCCCGTTGCGGGCGTTGCTATTGAGCCTATTCAGAGCGAAGGAGGTGACAATGAAGCATCACCAGAGTTTTTCAGAGGCCTGCAAAGTATTTGCAAGAAGAGAGGTGTTGCCCTCTTAATCGATGAGGTTCAGACCGGAGGTGGCGGCACTGGCAAGTTCTGGTGCCATGAACACTTTAATTTCGAGCAACCACCCGATGTTGTTACCTTTAGTAAAAAGTTACAATTAGGTGGCTATTTCCATAATGATGATTTTGTACCCAATGAGCCTTATCGAATCTTTAACACCTGGATGGGAGACCCGGGAAAAGTGCTGCTGTTGGAGGAAATCATTAAGGTAATACAGGAGGAAAAGCTATTGGCCAATGTAAATGAAACCGGAAAAGTTTTAAAAGACGGCTTATTAAACTTGGAAAAAGAATTCCCGAATATTCTAAACTCCACCCGTGGACGTGGCACATTTTTAGCTATCAATTGTACCAATACAAATGTGAGAGATCGTATTATAACCGCCCTAAGGCATACCGGTGTTCAGACAGGTGGATGCGGAGATATTTCCATTCGGTTCCGCCCAGCCTTAGTGTTTAAGAAATACCATGCCAACATTGTCCTGGATCGCTTCAGAACAGTTTTGAAATCACTTTAAGATTATCTACAAGTTAAATGAATGTGCTCTGAATATAGAAAATGAATGCTTATATACTATGTAAAAGGGTTAGAAAATTATTTTGTCTTGTTGAAATTGTATTAAATACCATTATTCCTATGCCGTCGTGAAAATATATTTTAAAAAACTTGCGCTTCCATACAACTCACATTGTTTGTTATACTCTTGAATCTTGGGAACTTGACCGGGCTCCTGCATGCCCTGGCATTATATCTACTTGAGTTTTACAGTGTGTAAAAAATAAATATGAGATGGGGTTGAATTTATCACTGATGGAAGTATGATTGCTGCCAAGGATTACAGGAAAAAGCTTGTTCAAGTTTATCTTTTCTACTTTGCAGGTAGGTTATAGTCGGGCCGCATGTATGCTCCTTTTACAGCTCTAGTCAAGGTGAAGGCTATATCGGAACGGATACAACGAGCGTTAAAGAGCACTAAGGGTCTTCAAATAAATCCTAAGAAAGACCTTACCTGTATTACAGAACTGCCCCATCTGCCCCACCGATGCACCAGAAGTAATATCAATATCCATCACAATACAGGTGATCGCTGGCAAAAAATTCAAACGCATTTCAGTAAAATAAAAAAAAACACATAATACATATGTATGGTGGTTCGAAAAAGACAAATTTAATAATTTAAATATTATATAATATTATAAGAACAATTTATTTAAAAAGAAATTTACATAATTTCCACACTGAAATAAAAACAATTTAAATTGCAATTACACTATACAATTAAATGATTATTGCTTGCTTTTCAATATTATTTCAGTTAATGGGACTGTGGATCACACTGTAATAATCGAACTATTGAAGGATCACTTTTGGCTCCTTCTATAAACTCCTCCAAGCTTAATTTGCCATCTTTGTTTCGATCCATTTGGCGAAATATCTTGTCCGTTCGTTTTTCTGGAGTGCTTTCGTCCTCTGGCATTTTCATTACCGAACCAACCATTTTATATATTGCCTAAAGAAATAAATATAAAGTAATTTTTAATATTGTATAGATGTTCGGGAAACTGGCAGAGTATATATGTATTTGAACGGTCCGTTATGTATTCACCGAATGCGCATGTACCTTTCTCTTTCGCTAGCTCTCTCTCAGTGAGACTTATTTATATGTACAGTATAGTCGTTTCTAGCAACAAAGACTTACAATTATTAATTATATTAAATACTTACTGTAACTATTTCCAGCATTTCTTGCCGCGATATGTATCCGTTTCCATCTAAATCATACATTGAAAATGCCCATTTCAGCTTTTGCTCGAGTTTACCTCGAGATGTCACACTAAGTGCGCACAAAAACTCTCTGAAGTCTATGGTGCCGTCGCCGTTTGCATCAAACGTCCTAAAAACGTGTTCAGCAAACTAAAAAGAAAATTAATACGTACAAATTACCAGACCATTTCGTAAGTTTATTTATTAGGTGATCATCTACTTCACCTTGCTCGCATCGCCATATGGAAAGAAGTTTCCATATATCTTCTTGAACTCCTCTACGGACAAATGGCCACTTGGGCAGTCCTTAAGAAAACCTTTATACCATTCTTGAATTTCAGCATCTATAAAAATTTTTATTATAAATGATATATTGTTCGACGTAAATATTTTCCTAGTGTTCACAGGTCTATGATTGAGCAAATCAATGGTGAGTTTCATGTGCTTCGTGTACTCGAAGTGCGCGCCTAAATTATCTCTCCCTCGTTGCACTAAAATATTTTTAGTATATTTACCTGTGAATTCTGTGTTTTGTTTAAGGTCCTCCAAGACTTCCGGCTTAAGTTTACTATTTTGCTTTCCCATTTTTTTAGACCAATTTCATTATAGAGTAATCTGTAATTGCAATATAGATATAGTCGATGAGAAGAAGATCTAATGAGCTAAGCAAATGATTACATTGAGTATAAATTAAGCAAATCGATCGCCCCCATCTGTTCAGTCTCTTATTTTTTAATGATATGAGACAGTTTAACAGACCCTTATTATGCAATTATATAATAAGTCCTAGTAAAGAATGAAAAAATTTCGTTCAGATCTTTCTTCACCTTGTAGAATTACAATGTATCATGCCGTCTTTTTCCTTCCTCTTCTCATTGAGAGCGGCATCAAACTTCCCTTAAAACTCACTGATACGGTCACCAATATCCTTTTCTGATAAATAAAATGACCTTTGACTTAGGTTATTTTGTCATTCTTTTCAGTTAATATTTATCCATTCCGTGCAGCTATTCTACTGACTTTAGAAGCGCTGGCACATTTACCACTAGACAGCACGCCATTAGCTAATCGTATTAGTTCTATAGAATCATAAGTACTTAAATATAACAATAGGTACTCCTTGAGCAATATTTTGGCCATCTGTCGGGCTTCGATTATTGATTTTCAGGCTTCCACTACAATTCTCATCATCATCAATCTGTTCCCGCACAGAGCCTTGATGCTTGGTGTTACGTTCTCTGTTATAATCTCTTTGCTTTCTGAGCAAGTCTCTCCCAGCAACACGAGAACAGCAATTGAATGGGTAAACTACAATAATAACGGACAGCCAACAGCCAGCTGAGGATCATACAGTGAGAACAATCAAGTAGTAATGCACAGCCAATAAGAATAATCTCATGTATGTATCCAAAAGAAACAGTATGTAATACATACTAAACATATAGAAAAGCGGTGGCATCATGTAATGTTTGTTGTTTAAGCAAACTTCGAGCATTCCAATACAAATTCCGCTTTTGGGAGTGATGGGAGCAAGACCACCGCTGACCTAAACACTATGGCATATACGTCGGGGTCATTGACATTCCTTGTACCAAGTTAGAGTAGGCGTTAGTTAGTTAGTTATTAGATTACAATCGAGGCAAACTAAACAACAATCTTAATGTTTAAAGAAAAAAAGTCATCATTAAAGAAATAGCCTGCTATACTCCATAAATACGTGCCCATATGGTGCGTTAATATTAAAAGTTATTAAAAGATATCAGCGCAGCAGATACTAGATGAATAGCATTTATTAAAGTTAAGAGTTTGTATTAGCTGCGGCTCCGAATAGAGCCCAGTGATATTATCATCCCCATATTAGAGTAGTTTTGATATTTGACCAAATTTAGATGCAATTCTAAATTGGAATGAGACTTATACAATGAAAATATTTTAATGATTCCATAGTTTAATTTTAGTATAAGAAATATAAATTAAATATTTATACATTTCATTACTGATTTCATCAAATACACACATATTGTAGGATATAATTGTTTATGGCGCCAACATTTTGGACAACTCTTCATCTTGTAAGCATCCCTTTAAAAACTCATCTTGCGTTAATTGACCATCATTATTCTCGTCCATCTTAGCAAATATATTTTTTGCTCGTTCTTCCGCGGAGTCTGCAGGACGATTGGATGAGCACGCTCCAAGCATATCATAAATTGCCTGAAATAATAAATAAATTTATCAATATAGAGGATTATGGCATGTTTTAAAAGTTACAAATTTTTCATTCTTTCATTTGATATTGAAATTTTTAGATACAGCAGGCAACTTGGATACAATTTTAAGAACTTTAAAACGTCGGCGATACTTTCAGTTCAGCAGATTAAGCACGGTTGTTGTATACAAAGAGTAATCAAGCGACTTTAGCGAGAGATATAGATTCGATTATGCCACGGAAGAACTTGTACTGGAAGACTGCAAACACTGTGCGAAAAATGCCAGCAATTTCAGTTATATTTACGCCAATCATCTAGGATCATCAAAGTGCCTCGCCATGTACACGACATGTATTTTGATTTTGCATTCTCGAGCATTCCCTTTTTCACTTTACTTATGTGCTTCTGGGCGCTGCTGCCCTAGATTTCATACCTGAACAATTTTGGTCATTTCTTGTATGTCTATGACACCATTTCCATCAACATCGTACATTCGAAAGGCCCATTTTAGCTTTTCTTCTGGAGTTCCGCTTGAAGTAACATCTATTGCGAGTAAAAATTCCTGAAAAATATAAAGATATTGTTTGTGTAGGCATTTTATAACATTTTTTTTGTAAATTCTAACTTCACATGAAAATATGAAAAGCCTGACAGTATTAATTACACACACACACAAACACGGCCACGAAACGAAAATTAACTAACCGTAGAAAAAACTTGCTAACCAGTAACGAGGGCAACGACCCCACAATTATTATAAAATCGAAGCGAGATGCATTAGACATGCCCCGCCCCAAAAAACGTGTTTCACCTTAACTTACCTTGACTCGAGTACCTTTAACCATATGTACATACATATGATCTGGACCTAGAGCACCCCCGATTCGGTGCGTGTGTACTTATGTTTATGTATGGGAGACCCATAATTATTAATTTATGGGCGCCGTGCCCTTTGTCCCGTTGGATGAACAGAAAACGAAGTCTGAATATTAAATACAATTCCATTTATCTGTGAATTTTGGTGTACATTTACGCAGGCGGATGGACATAGCTAAATCGCCTAAAAAAACTCTTACTTCTGCCTGTTGCCGACATTTGCACGAATTATAAAAAAACTTTTTTTACGATAAAGCAGATGGTAGGAATCGAAAATGTGGCATGTGTGGTAAGTGCTTATGAATGGAATAACATAAAATAATTACCTTGAAGTCAATATATCCATTTTTGTCCATATCAAATGTACGAAAAACATGGTCACAAAATTCCTCCGCATTTCCGGATGGAAAAAACATTTTATACATATCGACAAATTTTGCTGGCGTCAAACGCCCGTTCGGGCAATCTTGCTATACAAAAAAGAAACGAAAATTAGACAGTTTTTTCTTGTTGCAAGCCAAGTTTCACCAAAAGCGTCGTTAACTCACCTTAAATCCTTTATACCACTCTTTAATGGTGGCTTCATCATATCTTGTGTGGGTTTTCAAAAACTCCATGTCTTCTTTAGTTAAACGGTCTTTACTACTTAAGCAACCCATTGTTTTGCTTTGCACTGTTCTGTTAGTAACTTACTAGAGTCTTATACTTATTTATTTCAATTTATTCTAAACGTATTCAATGGCTTTTCCTTGCCAGTACCTTTCACATTTGACCTGGTGTTTGTTTTTGAACAAAAACCAAGTTTAAATCGATATTTTCGAAAGCATCTTACTGCATTACGTTAACGTTCCAAAGTCCATGAATTCAATTAAACCACGATATAAAGCACACATATAATTTTTGATCGAGCAACGACTCAACTCGTCAAATTTGTTTGATAATAAGTATGAAAAAAATTGTATTTGACTCTATTAACTTGTATATTTCATTTTCAGCCTGATGTGTACCAAAGGACTAAGCGAATCAGACGTTCAGACGCATGCGCGTAAATTCTCGTCTCTATACAGGACGATTATTGGTTAACCATATTTTTCTCTACACACTAAGGGTCCTTTTTCTTCTTTTTGTGTTAAGAATAACAAATAGGGTTGCCAAACTGTTACAGTTTATTCGATTAATATTTATATAATGTCTGATGAAAATTAAAACCTTAAAATTGTTATTTGTTAAGAAATTTAATTCTTTCCAGCTTAAATTGATTCACCAAATCATCAATTTAAAAAGATAAATTCTGCTATATTCTTAATTTACCAAAATTTTAGTTTAGCGCTAATACAAATGTAACTTAAAAATATAAAAATAGTTTCATATGCAATGATTAATTAAATAATTATTAACTCTCTTTATCATTTACTCAAAAGGACCCGCTGCTATTCTTAAGGCTTTGTTAAACTTCGTTCCCAGGAAGAAAATAATTTAAAGAAACTTTAAAAAGTAACTTATTTTATTTAATTTTTTATAAAAGAAATTGTAATTTTTCTGCTATGGGCGTTGCAGCAGTAAATCGACAGCAAATCGCGAGCTGAAACATTTAACATTCAATACTTTTCATAATTGCAAAAATTTATGTTATTTGTGCATTCGAAATTATTATTATCACGTGGTGAAATCATTTTAAGTAAAAAGATTAACAATCTAGGTGTGGTAGAAAACAAATTGGTAAAAAAAAAACCTCAAAGATCTTTATTAAGCTTCTCTTCAGGGTCTTCAGGCTTAGACTTGGAGGAACACTTTTGATCGCCACACATATTATTTAATTTATCAATGCTGAAAACTAGTCTATTTTTGGGTTATTAAAACTACTAAATATATACATATATATCGGATGCCTATATCCATTTTTTTATATTTTTGTATATGAGAAAGATTTTGTGAATATAATCCAGAGATACGTAAGAATATAAAGGTTTTTATGGATTTTAGTCAAGCACATCAGATTAAATCCGATCACTGTATCATCAAAATCCAGAAACACGATTTCAAAAATTGGAAATGTTTGTGTATGTTGGGGCAGTAATGGTATCAGGGCGTCAAGTTAAATTGCATTTATTGCGATAGCATTTTAGGAGACGCAAAATGAACAAATCTGGACGTAACTCGAGCATAGCCTTGCGAGCTGACGCTTTGGCAATTAATGGGGGTATCCATGCAATAAATTCCACTTATAAACTATATATATTTTATTTTACTCACGTCATAAGGTTTCCCGTCTTGCAAGTCAAATACCATTATTGACCACATAAAGGTTGTTGGGTTGCTGTAAATATCAGAATTAAAATTTTGCATTTTAAAAAGGCAATTGCAATGTGTTTTCACAACTATGTATAAGATACTCGCAAAAACTTGTTAATAAGTAAAAAATTACTCAATGTGTTCTTATATTTTTATAGTGTAAATTCAACCACTGACAAAATTGTATTATTAAATTTAACTAAGCCCTGCCATGCTGTTCGGTCATAAATACAATTATTTTGTTTCCGGTCGAATTCAGTTCATAAACAGTTATAGAGAAACCTTAATCATTATCTTCACCAACCCCATATGGAAAGCGGTTTACATATCTCTGCAGTTAGGCACGAATTCGGGTCAAACTTTTTTACCAAATTTAGTTTGCTTTAGAGATCAATCTAATGCGAGAGTATCTAAAGAGAGAACAAGACCTCTGTTTAAGTATGCCAGAAAGAAAACTCATATTTTACTGCCCGGCCACTCTGGGAGAGAGAGAGACAAAAGCGCAGGCGAGATTGATTTATTCTGGCTATAATAATGAACCGACGGCCCTGAATTTTTACAAGATAAGAACCCCATTTCTGAATCTTAATTGTCGGTCTCGAAATCTTTAGGTGGCATAAATTTGAGTTCAGGAGTCTGAACGCAAATCCGGTTTCTCTAGCTTGTATAGTGAGAACTAGGCGATAAACAGGAAGGACAGACGGATGGGGACGGACACGGTCATGGCTATTGATGCTGACCAAAACTACAAATGCTAGTATATAGTACGTGAAATGTTTCTTTCTGGGTGTTACACGCAGTATAAAAAAAAACAAAATTTCAGATAAAGCCTATCCTTCGGAGCAAGGTGGAACCCGAGTGGGTGGCGATTTCACTGGTGTAAACGAATCGCATGAATGCGAATAGTTATGCACATATATACATATGTATGTACGTATCTATATACGTACAATTAGGTATAGGCTATATATGAATATATATGTACGTATTTTGATTCGGATCTTTGCATCTATAATGTGCATATATGTTTACTATGTTTTTAATGCACCTGCATGTGTATATATGCATGTTGTATGTACATATACTACAATGAGCGCTATTTACATTTGTTTGTGCATACATGTCTGTTTACGGATTCAAAATTTACATGTCCGCATTTGCATCGGTATATATTTTACCTGAATACGAGTTACACACTCATTTTATGCACATTTTTCTTAAATAAAACTGTTTCACTGCTCCCAAATTCAATAAAACTTATTCGCCCAAAACACAATCAATACTTATAAATATACTGAAATATACCCTCTCATTTTCAAAATATACCGTAAATATACCCAGAGAAAACTAAATTAACCCGCTTAACTCCCCTCTATTTAAATGGTTGAACATCTTGAGATAAACAACGGAAAATAATACTGATTGTGTATACTTCTTGTACCTCCAATCTTCCTCTTTACTTACAAACAAATATTACCACGATATCTTTCACCTGAAATGAGTAAAAAATGTTTCAAGTTTCATAATATTTGTGGCTAAATGTAAATACCCAATGGCCAACAATGGGTTAATTGTTCTCTGCCCATGATCCGAAATAATATTTCTCGATATTTGGTTCAATATTACTAGCCAGCTAGGACTTTCAATACTGAACATTTAATTCTATCCGATTGATGAATCAATTTTCCACGAGATTGGTTAAATTAAGGGACTGCCTCGTACTGGATTGTTCAGAAAATAAGATTTATTTAAGCAAAACCTGTCAAAGCTTATGACGTACGGAATGTGACGTCTTTTCTTTTGTATATATATCTAGCACTCTAGCACTGTAGACTACAAAGTTTGACTGGAATAAGTTGTTGCAATAAGTCCAGTTCATATTTTATTATTTAAAATACATCGTGCTACTGCCAGGTCGATGGGTGAGTCGATTTCTAACCCATCTTTTTCATCAATTTCAACGATTGAGCACCTAAAACAATAATTATACAGTGGAATTAGACTTGGTTAATACATCTTGATCGTGCTAAATTTTTATAGAGATCTATCACCTGTTATTTTGTAGCACTCCACTCTCTACTAATCGTCGCTTGGAAAAATAAAACATTCCTGTTTCAACTATATCTCCTTTCCAATCTTGGCGCCTTGGCCTGGACTCTGAATTAAAGCCCACGGGTACCAGCAAATTATCAACGAGTTCCCATCTTAAATAATGCGACCTAGCAAATCAATAATCGTGAAAATAATCCGGTGAAATATTTCTAATAGCAACCTTACCTTTTGGCTGCGAACACACAGTCTTGGGTTTTGAATGCCAAAGCAGCTTCTTTAATATATGTTTGTTTCAGAAACACAGAAGTACATTGAAATAAAGAAAAATTATGAATAGCTTTGTGTGCATTCAAAAATTCTTTGATAGCATCCAGAGAAGATGTCTCGTCCCTGGCAAACTCTGAAGGTCGATTATGCACAATAGCACCATCTGCAAAGAAAATAAAACTTAATTATTTAACAAACTGGAATTAACGAAAATGCTCAAGATTCACTAACATTTTTCGGCTTCAATGGCAATTCTTTTGTCATCGGTAGAGACCCAAATATGATCAAAGCAAGAAGAATTTTGTATTGTTCGGATTGTACGCGCCAGCAATGACAGTCCTGCTATTTCAACGAGGTTTTTGTATTTAATCCCCTTACTCCCACCTCTAGCTAGAATTAACGCATGTAATTCGCTTTTTGAACTGCAATTAAACTCATAAGCTTGTTTAATTAATTCTCTGGTATGCATTTGCGCCATCTTAAGTAGCGGGTCTAGAACATCTGGAGCGAATTTTCATTTTTCAATTAAATATACATACAAATAACATACCACGTTTGAATACATTCTATTTGAAACAGAAGATGTGGTAAAATTAGTAAAAGTCCAAGTAGCACTCGAATCATAGTGTACTAAACGAAATAAACAAAAACTCTAAGACATGAACATCCATTTTTGTCCACTTTAAGTCCCCTAATTTGGTTCTTAATCAATTTACTTAACTTAGGGTGACACTATAATTTCAAAAGATCTGGCCCGGAACAACATAAATCTCGAAACATATCGGAACGTGTGGAATTGGAAATTAAAAAGTCGGTCACTTTATATCCAGATAGCAAAAGAGAGACAAGTGCCGGAGAACAGTTAATAGAATATCACTGCATATGGCGGCATATACGAAACGGGATCGATATATACATAGGGGAATCTTATCTAGGTCAAAATCATGTCAATACGAGAAAAAGTCCTTATATTTATACCTTAGGTTTCAAGGCAGCTTGGATAAGAGAAATATAGCATTATTGAAAGTAAATTGGGTATACAAAGTGCCATTTGTATATATTTTACATATTCGTTTCTTTAAACTTTCTGCCAGTTCGAATACTCCACAAATAAGTCGTTAGTGTATAACAATCGTGTAGTAACTAAGTAAAAATGGCACATTTTTGTTGACTTTCTTAGTTTAAATCTTATTATATATCCAATATATGGGAGTCTTTATAAATCTCCAGATTTGCTCTCTTTCCAAAGTAAAGAGAGCGCTTTCGTGGTGACTTTTCCCTCCTTTATGTGGTGTGAGCCACATGTTCCTAACGGGAACGCGTATAGGACGTTGTTTCATTGTCGGGAGTTCCTTACGGTTCCCGTAAGATAATTTGATTTGTATGAGAAAAATTTCAACAACATGGGGAACTGTGGGTCTGTTTGTCCTTCAGAAACTAGAGCGCTGTCAAACGATTGATAGTTAAGCCATCGATAGTTTTGAATGTTTTGAAAAAAACAATCAATACTATCGTAATAGTATCGGGCTCAAATATTTATTTAAAAAAAATTGAAACCTTTTAGGAACTTGTCCATTGTAATAATTAGATGCCACCTGTCGATTTGTTTACAACAACTGTAGCTCTATTAGTATAGTATGATAGTTGCAAAACCGTCGATAGTAGCGGATAGCAGCGAAACATCGATACTATCGATAGTGCCCTCGATGGTTTGACACCTCTAATATGGACAGAAATCAGATCAAATGTAATATTATGAAAACTTAACACTCAGCAAAGTTCCCTTTAACATAATAAAAACAATACGAATCAGTGGCAGGACAGTAATAAAATCGTTAAAGAAGTTGTGTGGGGAAGTGAACCATGAACATGAAAGCCATGACATGACATCATAACCCTTTCGTACACATGTATGTACATTGCTACCATTCATGTGTATAAGTGAATTAGCCCAAAGTGTTTAAAGCTGGCAAACAGTTGAGTCTAGCAAATCACAAGCATACATACATATGTACACACATATTACATATGAACATTTTCACATTTCGCCAACACACACCCAGAGTTTTTTCTGCAATCAATTTAAGATTTGTTAAAACGATATACATATACGATATATGCAAATCATGTGTATGTACTTATCTGCGACGGGGAGTGCAATTGGAACTAATGCTTATGATTCAATAAAAGATACACCGCAAAGAAAAACAGCTTTCCGCACAACCAGCACAGCTGTAAGCGAGATATGATATAGCCCAGCGCACACTCATCCAAGCATTTATTGACATACATACATATGTATATGCATATATATTTGCATGTACATTGTCTTTGGTGTGCCGTAACCAGAGCCCCAGAGTAATTGCTCTTGCCCCATTTGACCCCACAAAGAATTATTGGAATTATTTATTGAATAAATAAATTAAAATTTTTCGCATTTGCTTGTCATTTTAGATTAAACTTGGTGTTTTTCTGTTTGAAAATCATACAAAATTGGACAAACCCTCTGTGACTTTGTACGACAACAAGAGGTCGTACCCCCAAACAGTGCTCGGAAGGGAAGCTCCATCAGCGAAGATGGTACTTCCTCCTGCACCACGCAACCTCAAAGGTGACTCATCGGTTAACCTCATTACCAGCCATCCCAATCATTCAAACATTATATGTATATCTTGTTTTTGTATAGGAATACCTCTGTTTCTAGCGAGGAGCAACCCGTGCAAGGAACTAAGTCGAGACACCGTTCGTTTAATAAGTCTGCCTCCTCAAGGCAAATTAAGAACCCGACTATAAAACTAAAAGACACAATAAATATTAGAAAATCCCATCGAAGGCAAGAGGCACTGGCACCATCACCATCACCGGCACTTTCTGCGCACACAAGCAACAACTTATCTTCGTTGGAGACATCAACACCACCATCATCATCACATACTGAGCAATCATCACCTTCCTCTTGGCCAAGGCTTCATGCACCAGCTTCGAAGAGCAGAAATAATATTCTAGTGCGATTTCTGCGACACTTTTCAAGTAATAGTAATACCGCACCCAGTAAAACGGAGAATAATCTAAACGAAAACCGACCAACCACGGCTAACGAGAATATCAATAATAACGGCGAGCTGGAAAAAGCTCTGGTCACAGCTACAGCAGAGGTCGGAGGTAAACACAATGAAGAAATCATGGAAGGGGGAAAAAGTGAGACTTCAGACAAAAAGAGCCACCAGCCAAAAAAAGGCGGTGGCATAATGTCGAGCAGCAGCAGGAGCAACTTGGGCAAAGAAAAGTCATCGAAAGTTGCATCGGAAATAAAAAGTGGAAAAATGGAGGCCCGAAAGTCCTCTTCTGACACGGTGATAGAGCCATCGTCGTTGATCAAACAACACTCTGCACCACAGTCGTCGACGCCAACGACTCTAACGGCCAACTTTGTGCAGAATATGCGATTTGTGCGCAAAAACGTTGAACAATCGACCAGAAATGCCAATCCGTTGCAGTTTGTGGAACTGGAAACAGAGTTTCCACGAGACTACGATGATAACATTGAGATGCTGTCACGCGAGGCCGAACATTTGGAGGAACAATTTCGAACGCCAACACGATCGAATGCCCCAGATGCGACCGCTCATCAAGTGGCTGGTATTATTGAGAATATTATTACGGAGGCGTCACGAAGTCTTGTAATTGAAAAAAAGAAGACTGAAGATGACGATGTGCCATCAAAATCTACCAACAAGCTGTCAAGTGGTGTGAAGCGTGTTGGCTTTCAGGTTGAGGAGAAAGAAGATACCGAGTCGATACACAAAGAGAAGAAGCCAAGGAGCATTGACGATGTCGGAGCCAAGGAATCGTCGGATAACACCGAGGTAAGTTCTGAGGGCTCTGGTTTAACTGGAACCTCGGCGGACACATCGGCATCGCTTCTGCCCTCCACAGCGACAGTCTCGAGCACATCGTCCGGCACATCGATAACAAAGAGTAAAAGTGATGAAGATGATGATCCGGTGGCCCTGTCCCCATGCGGACGCTTTTTTAAATACGACAAAGAGGTCGGTCGTGGCTCGTTTAAAACCGTTTATCGTGGCCTAGACACGTTGACAGGTGTGCCGGTTGCCTGGTGCGAATTGCTGGTAAGTAAGAAAACATCAAACAGAGAGCGTTAACAGTCCCCCCTCCTAACCGTATGTCATTTAATCTGATCTTTTTTGTATAGGATAAGCAAGTGAAGAAAAGCGAACGCACTAGATTCCGTGAGGAGGCAGACATGTTGAAAAAGCTTCAGCATCCAAACATTGTACGATTCTATACATATTGGGAATTTCCGATCGGCCGTAAAAAGAATATTGTACTAGTCACAGAGCTGATGTTATCCGGGACATTGAAATCGTAAGAGTGCTTTATTCAGATGAGTATCGTATCGTGTATCGTAATTGGTGTGTTTATTTTGTAGCTATTTGAAACGTTTCAAAAAGATACACCCAAAGGTATTGAAGTCTTGGTGTCGCCAGATCCTGAAGGGCCTCAACTTTCTGCATACTCGTCAATTTCCTATAATTCATCGTGATTTGAAATGTGATAATATATTTATAACCGGCACCACGGGTAGCGTTAAGATCGGTGACTTGGGTCTGGCCACACTTAAGAATCGTTCGCATGCCAAATCTGTGATCGGCACCCCCGAGTTTATGGCCCCCGAAATGTACGAAGAGCATTATGACGAATCGGTGGATGTCTATGCGTTCGGCATGTGCATGTTGGAGATGGCAATATCGGAATATCCGTACAGCGAATGCAAGGGACCGGCCCAGATCTACAAGAAGGTCATCTCCGGCATAAAGCCAGCCGCTCTGGCCAAGGTGGAGGATCCCAATGTGAGGGATATCATCGAGCGTTGCATTGAGCTGAAGAAAGAAGATCGCCCCAGCTGTAATGAGCTCCTGGAGTCTGAGTTCTTTGACGAGGACATTGGCATACGTGTGGAGCCCACGGCCTCCGAACAATTCCTCTCCGATCCCAGCATTTGCATCATTGAGTTCCGATTGCGATTCCTGGACCCAAAGAAACGCTCATCCCGACACAAGGAGAACGAGGCGATTCAGTTTGAATATAATATAACGAGCGACGACTATGAGAAGATTGCCCAGGAAATGATGAAGGAAAACATTATTTCAGAGGACGACTCACGTGCCGTTGCACGCCTTCTGAAGGTGCAGGTTGTGTCGCTACTCAAGGAACGGGCGCAGCGTCAGACGCAAATCAAACTGCAGAACGAGAAGTCGCGTTTGGAGAAACTAGCCCTGCAAAAGCAACGCGAGAGCCTCCCCACAAATGTCGATGAGGACGAAGAGGATGAAGAGGACTCTGAGGATGAGGAGGATGGTGTCAAATGGAATCAACGGCTGCAGCTGAGGTACGACCTGCTGAACACCGACTCGGAAACCAGCCTGGCCCTGTCCACGAACAGCGTTGATCCACAGAATATTCCAAACCGTTCGAACACATCGATTCAAACAAGTTCTAGCCAGCAGCAGCAACAGCAGCAGCCGTCGATGCAAGTGCCTCTGGCCTCGCCAGCAATATCCATGCAGCAAAAGTCAACAGTGCATTATATACAGAATCCACAGCTGGCTTCATACCAAAATCCAACCAACTTGATACAGGACATTACCAACAGCCAGGTACAGGTCCTCTCGCCAACGGGCAGTCAACAGCAACAACAACAGCAACCCAATGTAGCGCCCCATATAGTAGTGCCACAACAGCAACATCAAATGGTGCAGCAATCAAACATAGCTGAGGCACAGGTCAACCAGCAACAGCAGCAGCAGCAAACAGCAGTGGCACAGCAGCTGCTGGCACAGCAAATACCTCAACAAGTTCAATTGCAGCAGGTGCCTCCGCAGCAACATGAACAACAGCAGCAGCAACAACCACTTGAGCAGCAAAAAAGTAACCAAATTCCTCAGTTGCAGCAACAGCTTCAGCAGTTAATGCAAACGAATGTACAGCCTTCTGAATTGACACAGCAGCAGCAGCAGACACAGCTATATTTTCAGCAGCCGCAGGCTCAGGTTCCTATGCAGCAAATTCCACATACACAGCCACAACAGCATCCATATGCAATGCATCCATCCCAGCAGCAAGGACAGGGGCAACAACAACAACCGATGTCCCAGCCGCACCCACAAATACAGGTTCATCAACAATCCTTTCAACAGCAGCAAGTGCAGCAGGCGGCCTCCTCTCAGAACCATCAACAGCAGCAGATTCTTCAGCAACAAATTGCACAGCTACAGCAACTGCAACAGAATCAGCAACTTCAGCAGAGCCAGCAATTGCAACAGACGCAGCAACAACTTCAGCAGAACCAACAACTGCAGCAGAATCAGCAACTGCAGCAGAGCCAACACCTGCAACAGACGCAGAAACAACTACAACAGACGCAGCAACTGCAACAGAATCAGCAACTGCAACAACAGACGCAGCAACAACTGCAGCAGACCCAGCAACAGCAGTTTGTCCATCAGCAATACCATACTCAAACTCTGCCCCAACAGCAACAGCAACATCAACAACTTATTGCAGGAACTCAAGTTATGGCTTCGCAACAACAACAGCAGGTGCCTATGCAAATACATGTACAAATGCAGGTACCGCCTACATCTGTGGCCCCAACAATGCAACAGCAGCAACAGCCGTACCAACAGAGCCAGCAGATGGCTCCCCCGAGTGGGCAAATGGCACTCGGAGATATTCAACAACAGCAGCCACAGCAACAACATGCTACGTTTTCAACCGTTTCTGTGCAGCAACCACAATTTATGCAGCAGCCGCAACCTTTACAACTACCATTGCCCTTGGAGCAACAATTACAGCAGCTCCTGCTCAGTCAGCAGCAGTCGCAACAGCAGCAGCAGCAGCAAGCCCAGTCAATGGCTCACCAGCAGCAGCAACTAGCAGAGCAACACACACAGGCACCGTCGCAGATGCAGATGCAAATTCAGATTCAGCCACAAAACCCACAGCCACAGTCTGTAGGCCAGGAGCTTGCTGTTGCCACTGAAACTGCTGTGGCGCCAAACAGTCTTCAACTAAATCTTGAAACTACGACAAAAGTTGATCCACAATTATCCACGGAAGCTGAGAAACAACAAAGGCAGCAGAGCGCCACTCGCTCCCAAAAACCAAGACGCTCCAATCGGAGTGGCAACGAACGGATACCGAAACTAAGTGTCACCAGTGTCGATGAGGGCAGCGTCATTAACTGCCACATGGAGAACAAGCTAAAGACCATAACATTCAAGTTCGACATTGGAGATGTAAATCCCGTTGAAATTGCCAATAAATTGGTAAGAAGAGCAGCCAGTCGTCCTTCCACAAACAATCCACTTAGCGAATTTCTTGTCTTTCAGATCGCCCAAGATTTGCTTTCGAATTGTCAAAGCACAGTATTTGTGGAAATGATTAATGAAATTGTTGATCAGGTCAAACAGAATCCCAATCAAATTCCAATACCAACTAATTATCGCCGCAATATTGAAAAGGTACTTGGCTTTCCAAACAAAAAACAACTTTATTTCCAGAGTACAATTGCATATCGCGTTTATGGAAGGACCCACTATTACAGAGCTCTCCTGTGCGCTAATAAAATTTGGAAGTTATTGAAAAGTTATTTTCTTCTCATAGTGAAGGCTTCCATAATTCCATTCCAAGTGTCGCCCCAGCTCTATCGATGGGCATTTGATGGAAAGCCAAAAATTAGTTTCCAACCAGGAATTCTGCAGATGAAATGAAAGAGAATCCTCACCAAACCAACATTACCTTATAAAAGTTGTTACATCCAAAATCTTGTACTTCAAACGCAAGCAAACATGTTTGTCCAAAGATCTTATATGAAAAAAAACCCCACCAATACGAGAAATTTACTTAAATACTGTTCGATTGGCAATAATAATGTTTGGGACCGACCACCATTCAATCAAAGCTTTTAGAATTAGCCTAAGACGTTAGTCCATTAAAGCAATCCCTTCTAATTAGTGCATTAACTTTTAGCTCAAATATTTGACCAAAGCTTCGATGAGCTTTAAGTTTTAACTCTTTTTGAATCAATTTAATGTTTCATATTTGTCCAGATAAATCCATGTTTTTTGATTGTCTATCTCTACTATAACAAAACAGGTCCGTCACGCGTCTCTAACTCGACAGCGTTCCACGTTTAGGTCACACCAAAGACATAGATCTGTAAGTGTTAAGTGCACTGGGCTTATGTAAACATAAAATATATTTTATAGCTAAAATAATTTCACTTATCAGGACATTTACTTTTATTTTTCAAGGATTTTACTATAAACAAAATGAACAATTTGTATTTTCTATAATTTTTTGAATTTACTGAAATGACTATTGACTGGACGGACGTATATCACAATCCTATCACAACAAGATGATAACATAACCATTGACTATGCGAATTGACTATTCAAAACCCCAATGCCAGTGGTGCGGACATCCTTTATCCCATTTCTCCGAGATTTATTTTTTGACAACCGAATCTAGCCAAACGCACATACGTAAAGTGCCAAAGAGAATGCCCTAGATTGAAAAACAAACAAAATACATGTCGTGCGCATGAGAAGGATCGACTCTACTCTCCCCTATATTTTTGCTGTTATTGTCGGCTGAACTGTTCTCAAAATCCGAAAGCCTGCCCATATAATCGAATACATACTGAACGGACATACGGTACAAAAGTTTACAATAGAATTTTTGATCTTGTGTTCCTTTTAAGATTTCAGGGGTGGTCTTATTTCATTTATTTCGGTTACCGTATCACAATAGAAGAGTTTTTTTAGTTTTTCTAAATATTCGCACAAGTGTACTTTTGAGCTCGATTCACTTTGATTCACATACGTATCCATCTATCTATCTATATTTGAAACGACCCATCTTTTAGCGGGATGAAACCGCCAGCGACATTACCAAGATGTTTGAACCTACCATACATGGCATTGAGAGTTTACCATCTGGCAGCGGATCTGGCGGAGGAGGAGCCACTGACGAAGCCAAGACGAACACAACGAATCTGACTAGTGAGGCTAGATCGCATACTTCGATGCTGTCAAATGCCGATCCACAGACGAACATTGGGACGCCGCCAAATACAGCTTCAACGATGTCATCGTCTTCAACGGCGTCGCGGGATGCGCCCAATGGTAGCAACGACGTGACAATTGGCTCCGGCTCGGTGTCTCGGAAAACAAGCACAGCTTCTGAATACACATCGCTATCAATTGACTATATGCCTGATAATAATATAACGCCAACGGGTAACGATGCGCTGAATACGCTGGGCGACGTCGCACTGGCCAAAGATAACTCACATAGTGTTCAACTAATTGCACGAGGTCATGCCATAACTCGTATGCAGAAGCTATTGGAGTCGGCTGGTGGGACAGCAACGCCACGAAGCCTGAACCTGCCATTGAATCGGCACTTGAACATCCAAGAGGACCTGAAGCACACAAGGAGCCTGGGAGACTTGAGCGGTGTCAAGATCACGTTCGATATGCCCAATAGAGGGATTACAGAGCCAGCTGAGGACAACAGTCACCAAGAGACGGCAGTCGAAATGGAGAAGCCTAAGGACAAATCTGCTGGGCAACAAGCAACAGCGCAAGGGACTGGCGCAGGGGCAGCCAACACATTGGAGCAATTAAAGATCGAACTGGAGAATATTACGCATGCACACGCGTTTGCCTCCGCTGTGGTGGCTTCCATCAGTACCCGTACCCCACATCAGGCATCGCCAGCAATTTCATCTTTAGCGGCCTCCACTGGCCAGCAGCAGACACAAGAGGTAGTGAATGAATAGCCCAAACATTTTTATATATTGTGAAATGCTTTTTCCTTGCTTAGATAAACAAATCTAATAATTCTGTGGGCGCTAGTGGATCTGCAGCCTCAATTGGCCCAAATGCATCTGGCTCTTCAGTCTACAATTCTCGACGCGCCTCTATGGACAACAGCATGGGCTCCGATATCCAGTTGCATGGTACTCCCTCCTCCATTGTCGAAGGACCCGCCACTAGCGCAGATCCCACGCCAACTGAAGCGTCTACTACTGGTATTATCGTCGCCGGCACGACAGTTGATAAGCTACTCTCGAAGCAGGGCAGTTTGGACAAGGCGCCGAACACGTCCATTTGTGTTAGCAGCAGCAATGATATGCCGCAAAGAAATCCCAGCAACGGATCGCTGAATCAAAACTCTATAGCAGATCTAGAAAAGAAATTGGCAGCGTTGCGGAATACTGACAATGCAGAAGAGGTAGGAAATGGGTGCAACAAATAATTATTGTCATACTTTGTGACACTTTCAATTTATATTTACAGCTACAGCAGCCGCAAGCCACCGCCACATTGACAGTGGGACCGAAGCCATCTACTGATGAGACAGCGACAGGGACAACACACCCAAGTGCCCGTAAAGTGTCGCGATTTAGTGTCAGTCGAGTGCAAGAGCAGAAAAATCAAGCAGCCGCTGAGGAAAGTTTGCAGAATCAACTAAAGATCGATTTGTCATCGGCTTTGGGCCCCGGTGGCCAGGGCCAGACGCAGAATAATACCACCAATAGCTCTGTGCAAAACGGCAGTATGGTGAACACTCCCACAGAACTTATAAACTCTCCCATACAAAATGTTCCGCTGGCCATTAACGGAATTCAGTTGATTTACCAACAGACACAGCAGCAGATGCATCCCTCTGCGAAAAGTATGGTTAGCAGCGGCGTAAACGTAGTGCCACAAGTGATGACACAAAACGGCACACAAGTAACGCTCTCTGGTATTCATCAGCAGCCGCAGCAGCAGCAACAGCAGCTTGTGCATCCTAATATGCCACAACAGACACCGTCCAGTGTCCATCCTCAGATGATGAACACTCTCCAGCAGCAGACGGTTGCGCATCAGCAACCAATTATGGCACAACAGCAACCAATGATACTGCAACAGCAGGGCTCCCAGCAGTTTAACTTACCTGGATCGCAACAAAATCATGCACCGCAACAGTTCATCCAGATGCAGCAGAATCAGCTTCACGCCCTACAGCCTCAGGTTGTGGGAATGTCTCAGGGAATGCAGCAACAGCTTACGGCCATGCAGTCAATGCAGTCGGCGCAGCACCAGATGGTAGCACAGCAGCAGCAGCAACAGCAACAGCTGCAAATGCAATCGCATATGCAGCAGCAGCCGCAACAGAATGTTGCAGGCATGTATAATCAGCAGACTGCTAATTGTGGAGCGACACAACAAGGCTTCCATGCTGGTGTTCCCAATCATCTGCTACAACAGGCGACTTTGATGGGATCCCAGCAACCCGCGCAGCCATTGCAACACGTCATGCAGCCGCTGTTCAATGTATCTCCCGGTGAAGGTAAGCGTTAGCCGCCAACCCCTTTCATTTTATTTATTTGTCCTGTATTTCAGTTGCTGAAGAGCCTGTATCTCTAGCTGCAACGCATCCCCATTTATTGCCCAGCGATATACAATCTGTAAGAGCTGCAGCGGCGTTTCACTGAGACTTTGCTAATGTACATTTATTGCAGGATATAAAGCACAATTTGGACTCGTTGGTCAACCAATTGTGTAACACACGCTTGGGCACCAATCAACATCAGCGACTGTTGCTCTTACGCCAGAGACAGCTGATCGAAGAGGACGAACTGCGTTTGAAACACTATGTGGAATACGAAAAGTTTCAAAAATCTCTGCGCCAATGTAAGAATTATTTATGACGTGTTTGTCAACATTTTAACCGACAATGGATCTACTCTACCTCTATATTGGTTACAGCTTTAAGCACAAACGTTCCGGCGACAACAACATACTTTTCCGCATCTCCTGCTGCACAGCTTCAAACTAATCTAAAAGCACCAGCTCCGCCCTCAGCAAATCCGACATCCACAAATTCTGCAAACACATAGCTGCGCTAAAATGTTGTTTTGCTTCATTCATTCGCCTTTGACAAGCCATCACCGACTAACAGCCATTTCTATGTTCTCGGCAATATAATTGGAACGAGCGTGTGTGTGTGTGTTGTGTGTGTGATGAGATGAGGTAGATCTGGCATCTGGCCCTGGCCTGACCTGACCTGGCGGTAGAAATTAAGTAAAAAGTTATATCTTATGGGATTGTCTGTAAATATTAGTCAAACGCTTTTAGTTGATATGCCATTGTTTCATATTTTTCTTTCTTTCTGTACCACTTTTAATTGGATTTAACTTCTTTTGTTCTTGGTTTCCTTTTATTGTTTAAATAAATTAAGAAAATTGTACATTTTATTAGTAATGCAAGTGTAAATAAACATTTCGATAATGTAATAATATAGCAATGCATATAGAAATATTATACATTTTAGTCGTCATTTATTCAAAGTGATGTATACATATACTATACTGCATAGTTACTAAATAAATAACTTATTACAGAATTGTTTTATTTAATCACCAGTAGAAAGCAAAGATCAAGTACCATATATTTTTGCTGCCAGAGGAAAGTAGACACCAAGGCTGTGTCGAATTAGGGCGAGCAGAAGTTCTGGATATCTTGCTTTAAATGCGCTCCACTGACAAGATAGAATCACTATATTTTTTAGGATGGGACCCTTTAACAGAGTTAAATAATGTTAAGCTATAACATGAAATCTCGTGATCCATTCAAGACATATTGAACAGTCTCATATTGTTGTCACTGATAAGGAATATACTATATGTGTGGGGTGGCAAATGGTTGCTTCTCTGCTGAGTTAAAGGTATTCAAATTTTCAGTTACTGTTTAACTGCAAGTCGTATTCAAAATCATGATAAACCTTGGGATTTTCGCATACTTTGATAATACCTTTTATTGTATGATTTGAACGAAATTAATAATAAAGAATGCAAGAACATAAAATTTAATAACAAAACATGTGTGAAAGTACTATTTTACACAACGACATCCATGGTGTCTTTGATCTCGTTGCCCCACTCGCGGGCCATGATCATGATTTCATTCATGGTCAATTTAGGCCCAATCAGAGGGTTCAGCTGCGTCATGTAACAGCACAGCCAACTGCAATGACAATAAGGCAAAAACATTAAAATTTGACAAATGCACATACTAGGGCTAAACAAATACTTACAACAGCCAACATGTTGTTGCCGTCAGCATAAGGCAGCATTGAGTCACTCTGAAAATATATATGTTGCTTACTCTGTTTAATTTAGTTTCTGTCAATTCTTACCCTTTGTTTGGGCCACGAGCAAAGAAGGGGCAGATGATGCCAATGAATCCCCAAATGCAGGTGATAACTAGGGGAGGCACATAGTCGGGAACAACCATTTTAAAGTCTAGCTAGGAAATTTAGATGGAATGGAAACTATAAAGTAAGGCACGATCGCAAAACTTTTTCTCGAGGCAATGAATATCACATGACAGACATGGGACCAAAAACAGCTGGTTTACATTGTGACTTTTCGATAAAATATACCGTAAATATACCTTGTCATTATCAAAATATACCGTAAATATACCAAGGGATACGATAACTTGCGTTAACATTCCTCGATTTTGATATTCGGTTTTTAATTACTAGCAAGCTAAGACTCTCAGCGCTGAAAATATATATTTCTATGATTAAGTAATCAATTCCCTCAATGATTTGACAATCATAGGAATTAATTTTAATTACAATTATTCATATATAAGGTTTAATCAAAAATCAATCAATGTAATACATGGTAACGCTAGAGGTCTCTCTCGAATTTTACATAAATCTGCAATTAGCCTACAGGAGGGAAAATGTTCATCAATCAGCAGGGGTATTAAGTAGAACAACGTTCTAATAATTAATACATATAAATACATCTGCAAGTCAATGATATAAATATTTTCCTTCTGAATGCTACTTGTAAAAGGTGATGCGGTGCTCGTATTTTTCTTCTTTAAACCTTCTTTAGTTGTAAATTGGGGAAAGCGTGTAAAGCCTTGTACTCAGATCGAAAAACTGTTTGCTAGCAAACAGATGTCATATATTTTTCGAGCGACCAGTGGTGTGACCAGAGGTGTGCACTTCATTCCGTACGGTTACACTGCTCAGACTGCTGCTTGGTTTTGTCTAAAGCCAATAAAATGCACTTCTTCGGCTGGGGCCGCTCTTCCCCAGCCATATCTTGGGCTCCACTGCATTTTATAGGCAAGGTAATGTGTCTGACTATCAGCAGCAGCAGATGGCGACGCCTCCCGTGCCGGACACCGTGAAGAAAAAATGTTTTGAAAACTATAATTGTTTTATATTTATGAAAATTAATAAAAATAATAAATTATAATATCCATATAATAGTCATTCATATAACACTGCATTAACTAGATTCTATATGTCTTCATTATTAAAATGTTTCATTTGGTTTTTTGTTTTCTTATTGCAATGTTTGATATAAACATGGTTTGAAATGGTTTCATTTGAAAACTTGTTGCTTGTCAACCGGTAGTATGGACATCTTTATAACCAATTCTTTTAATTAGCGAGCGGTTCTAGCGATTATTCTGTACCGTAAACTAAAAGCTACATATATATTTATCGCTTTCCCTAATACCAACAGAGGGATACAAATAAGATTGAGTTTTGGGTTTATTTAATTCAAATACATTAATTATAAGCCAAGAGTATTTACAAGTTACAAAATATTATCCGCCAGTGGTCCCTGCCAAATAGATATCCATGGCCGCCTTATTCAGGATAAGAGTCGGGCGTCGCTTGGGTATCGGCTGGATGTGTGGCAACCGCGTCCCATTCACCGCATTCAGGCTCAGGTTCGAGTTGGGAATCATCGTCACCGCTCAAATCTATGATTTCCGATGGCGGTGTGTTGAAACGCTTCCGTTTTTCCGCCGCAGCCGCACTAGTTGTGGGCATGTTATCCTCGCTGGAAGTTTCACGGTCGGTTACGGGACGGGACGCTGCCAAATAGATATCCATGGCCGCCCTATTCAGGATGAACGTCGGGCGTCGCTTGGGAATCGGCTGGATGTGTGGCAACTGCGTCCCATTCACCGCATTCAGGCTCAGGTTCGAGTTGGGATCATCGTCACCGCTCAAATCTATGATTTCCGATGGCGGTGTGTTGAAACGCTTCCGTTTTTCCGCCGCAGCCGCACTAGTTGTGAGCATGTTATCCTCGCTGGAAGTTTCACGGTCGGTTACGGGACGGGACGCTGCCAAATAGATATCCATGAACGCCCTATTCAGGATAAACGTCGGGCGTCGCTTGGGAATCGGCTGGATGTGTGGCAACTGCGTCCCATTCACCGCATTCAGGCTCAGGTTTGAGTTGGGATCATCGTCACCGCTCACCGGTTTCCATTCGGTTGTCATCACCTATTCAAAATAATATAGTTATTATTATATTTTAATGCTTTTTTCCCAAGACTTGCTAGTTGTGTGTAGTTTTTCCCTCCGATTAGGACGCCGTTCTAGAGGTGTCAAGTATCGATATGTTCATCAATCAGTAGAACAACGTTCTAATAACACTACTCGACAAAACCGAACTTTTTTTTTCCTCAAGGATCCAAACCGACTTTTTCTGATAGATATGGGGCTTTAAAATTTTTTAAAGAATTATGGTTTTTTTTTCTATAGAAGAACTTTTTTTTGAAGAATTTTTGAAAACTGGTATTTTTTAAGCTTTTTTCAAAGGTAGCGCTTGTTTTTTTCACATAACTCTAGTATCTTTCATCTGGTTGTTAAGAACTTTAATAAATAAAAAAAAATGAACAAAAAATACCTTTTTGAAGGCTGCGGGCCCAACTGCTCATCGGGAATTGCGATCGCGATCAGGTACCAAATGTACAACCCTTTTTCGTTTGCTTTGTTCCCAATTGGCAGTTGGGCCCGCAGCCTTCAAAAAGGTATTTTTTGTTCATTTTTTCCATTTTTTAGGTTTGGTTAACGAATTTTACCTCCAAAGTCTCTCCATAGATTTTAATGAGCGATACCTTAAACGACGCCAAATTAATGCACCTCTACACAAAAAATAGAGAACACAGGATATAATTTTTTCGACTTTTCCTGAGTTTCAATGGTTTATATATTTCCCAGACGGTAAGCTAAAATCACAAAGTGTTTGGGCTCATCTTCTAGCTGTTTTAATTATCTTTTCAAAATATTAAAGTTCTTAATTACCAGATGAAAGATACTAGAGTAATGTGAAAAAAAAGCGCTACCTCTGAAAAAAGCTTAAAAAAAATACCAGTTTTCAAAAATTCTTCAAAAAAAGTTCTGCCATAGAAAAAAAAAAAATATCATCAAACCATTTCTAAGCCCCAAATCTTTAATAAAAAGTTGGTTTTGTTCCTTGAGGAAAAATCGTGTTGACTAGTGTAATTAATACATATAAATACATCTGCAAGTCTGCAAGTCAATGAAATGAATATTTTCCTTCTGAATGCTACTTGTAAAAGGTGGTGCGGTGCCCGTATTTTTCTTCTTTAAACCTTCTTTAGTTGTAAATTGGGGAAATCTAAACCTTGTGGATGATCGAAAATGAAAGGTTCGATCCGTGTAAAGCCTAGTACTCAGATCGAAAAACTGTTTGCTAGCAAACAGATGTCATATATTTTTCGAGCGACCAGTGGTGTGACCAGAGGTGTGCACTTCATTCCGTACGGTTACACTGCTCAGACTGCTGCTTGGTTTTGTCTAAAGTCAATAAAATGCACTTCTTCGGCTGGGGCCGCTCTTCCCCAGCGATATCCTGGGCTCCACTGCATTTTATAGGCAAGGTAATGTGTCTGACTATCAGCAGCAGCAGATGGCGACGCCTCCCGTGCCGGACACCGTGAAGAAAAAATGTTTTGAAAACTATAATTGTTTTATATTTATGAAAATTAATAAAAATAATAAATTATAATATCCATATAATAGTCATTCATATAACACTGCATTAACTAGATTCTATATGTCTTCATTATTAAAATGTTTCATTTGGTTTTTTGTTTTCTTATTGCAATGTTTGATATAAACATGGTTTGAAATGGTTTCATTTGAAAACTTGTTGCTTGTCAACCGGTAGTATGGACATCTTTATAACCAATTCTTTTAATTAGCGAGCGGTTCTAGCGATTATTCTGTACCGTAAACTAAAAGCTACATATATATTTATCGCTTTCCCTAATACCAACAGAGGGATACAAATAAGATTGAGTTTTGGGTTTATTTAATTCAAATACATTAATTATAAGCCAAGAGTATTTACAAGTTACAAAATATTATCCGCCAGTGGTCCCTGCCAAATAGATATCCATGGCCGCCTTATTCAGGATAAGAGTCGGGCGTCGCTTGGGTATCGGCTGGATGTGTGGCAACCGCGTCCCATTCACCGCATTCAGGCTCAGGTTCGAGTTGGGATCATCGTCACCGCTCAAATCTATGATTTCCGATGGCGGTGTGTTGAAACGCTTCCGTTTTTCCGCCGCAGCCGCACTAGTTGTGGGCATGTTATCCTCGCTGGAAGTTTCATGGTCGGTTACGGGAGTTGGTCGCTTAAGTGCTGCACCTGTGGCCGTCGCCGGTCGACGTGCGACGGAGCTGGACGTCGTCGAGCTGGTGTCCGAGGAGTTGGTAACATTTTGTTGCTGACTGGAGCTCTCGTCCGAGATGCTCTCGGCCTGCTTCCTCCTGAGATGCTCTCGCGCATTTGCTTCCTTAAACTTGTATATTTTTTCCAGTCTAATGTAGCAATCCTTACAGAGTGGCATATCTGGCCGCAATTCTGGATTTATGGTATGTGCAAAGTGGAATATTTTTCGATCAGTGATTCTGATGTATGGCGTTTGGAGCAAATGGTCGCCCATGCCGCAGTAGCGCCGCCCGAGCGGTTTCCATTCGGTTGTCATCACCTATTCAAAATAATATAGTTATTATTATATTTTAATGCTTTTTTCCCAAGACTTGCTAGTTGTGTGTAGTTTTTCCTTCCGATTAGGACGCCGTTCTAGAGGTGTCAAGTATCGATATGTTACTGCTAAGCTTCAGTCGTTGCGCTTTTGATATGTTTGGATTGGCTGCTATAAAATACGAAGACAAATTTGTAAAAAAATCGACAGGTGGCATCTAATTTTTACAATGGACAAGTTCCTAAAAGGTTTCAATGGTTTTTTAATAATTATTAGAGCTATCACAATAGTTTCGATTGTTTTTTCAAAACATTCAACGTTGATATTCCTCGATTTTGATATTCCGTTTAATATTACTGGCTAGTTGGCCCTCCCAGCACTAAACAAATAATTTTATCCGATAGATACATAAATTTTGTAGAACATTGGCAAGTTTTTAGAAGTCCTTTTTATTGGATTATTTACATATTAAGGTTCAAACAAAAACGGCCAAAGCATAAAACGTAAATGTTGACTAAATGTGACGTCAATGTTGCTGGTCAACCAAGTTACTTCGGTGCGTATGGGTTTTTGTATACCTTATTTCTTTTAATTGATGTTATATGTTTTGTTCCAAGCTCCATTGAAACATTATTTATGATTTTATCATAGATTGACATGTTTTTTACCTATTAATGCATATGTTTTGTGTTTTATATATACATTTATCCCGGTTCTGATACCTATTATTGGAACCCGTGAGCTGCAAAACTTTTTTAATATCTTTAGAACAGATACTGACAAGTTTCTGCATTAATTGGAGCCTGAAAATTCCAACAATATCTCAAGTCCATAATATCCATTTTCCCAAGGTATGCAGATTGTTGCTCATTCCTTCCAAAGTTGCACAACAATGCTGCTACTTCATTTCCCCATGTTGCTGAAATTTTTCCCATACAAATCAAATGTATCATACGGGAACGCGTATGGAATAACGCAACAATGAATCTTTAGTCCAAACGCGTTCCCGTAAGATACATTTGATTTTGTATGGGAAAAATTTCAGCAACAGTTGCCACACCACGAAAATGAGGGGAAAGTCTCCACAAAAACACTCTATTCTCCACTGAAAAGAGAGCACTCTCCACGAATTGAGAGCGAGTTTTGCAAACTCCACGAATTGAGAGCGAGTTTTGCAAACTCTCCACGAATTGAGAGCGAAAAATGTCAGTATTTTTGATGCGCTAAATTGAGTTTAGCACTCGTAGGGTTAATGGCATGTAAAATATGAACAAAATACTTAACTATTGAACAAGAATTTTTTGTATTCATAAAATTTCCATTGCATTGTTTTATACATTCTGTGTAACGTAGCTAATTGCTAATTTATTTGTAGTCAGCGTGACGGCACCGATAACGATAAAAAATACCATTCGGCCAAAAAATACATTCCATTAAATACGAGAAATACTAAATTGGTATTTAATGGTACTTATTTTGTATATAGATGGTATTTTTTATCGTTATCGTCATGGTCACGCTGAGGCCTAGAGCTGTCAAACGATTGTTAGTTGAGCCATCGATAGCTTTGAATGTTTTGAAAAAACAATCGATACTATCGTGATAGCTCTAATAATTATTAAAAAACCATTGAAACCTTTTAGGAACTTGTCCATTGTAAAATGTAAATGCCACCTGTCGATTTGTTTACAAATGTGTCTTCGTCAAACATATCAAAAGCGCAACGACTGTAGCTCGAGCTGATAGTCTCATAACCATCGATAGTAGAGACTAGCAGTAAAATATCGATACTATCATTCGATTCTACCCCAATTTTAGCCTGATTTTTCGTCCGTGTTTTGCAAAAATAAAAAACAATTAAATAAATATGTTCCAAAATAGCGCTGCTCGTCTTTTGGTTCCAGCCATCCGCAATGCCATGCAGAGCCGGTGCCAATCCGTGGTTTCAGGCCCACCCACACAGAACATCTCAAAGGCTGTAAGTTCACCTGGTTGCATAACTAGAAATGTCGATATGATACTTTTTTGCTTGCAGGAGAAAGTGATTCTTGGCGGGGGCATGTGCGCAGCGGCCCTGTTTATTCCTGGCTGGGTTCTATATCACATCCGTGATTATAAGGGCGAGAAGTAATGCGATGACCTAATATTCCCTCAAATTTGAAGTCGTAGTATCAATATAGTAATGGTGCGCCTGTGCAACATGAATAAAGGAAGTTGAAGTTAAACTTGAATTTTAATATTCTGTCCGAATAATCTTGTAAACTGTCTAATAGTCGTCAAGTTGGCTGTATGCTCCATTAGGTGAAGCCATTAATTTTAGGTTAATGCCACAAGATGTGGGGCCTTACACAAATTGGTCCTCGTCTCATGTACTTGTAGTTTAAAAATCAGGAAAAGGGGCTTGTATTCGAGTCTTCCGACAGCCTGCAATACGATACAATGGGATCAAACTTTATCCAAGCTTTTAGAGAAAATAAACAATGAACAATCTGTCCATTCTTCATTCTCCAATCAGTACATCTTGTGTATTTAAGTATGTAGATATATTTTCACTTGAAGCATAATTTAACAAGCTTTCGAATGAGTTTTTTGGGCAAAGAAACTTATAAAATTTAATTGGGTTTAAGAAAGACGTGTGTTTATTTCTTTTGGTTGTCCTCCTCATTCTTTTTATCCTTGTCTTTGTTCAGTGAGCCAACAGCATCGCGAACTGCCTCGGATTGGGGATCTACCCCAGGAAGATTCTCTAGTACACTCTGCAAGAAGGCCGGGTCGCCAATAACCTCCGAATAGTCCTCATCCACATCCATGGGAGCATTGGCTTCATCAGTTTTGGGGCGCTTCGCTTGCTGGGTCACGTTATCATCAGGAGCATCTTGCATGGACATTTGCATAGCAAAGGCGATCTGTTCCTCTTCGGTCATGTTGCCGAAATCTGGCAAATTATATTCGGGGGTCTCAGTGGACAGGGCCAAGGCCCGCTGCAACATAGCTTCCTCCGAATTGGCCTCGGCGTTTCCTGCGCCGCTTTCAACTTTGGGCTGTCCCGTGGCAACAGCAGCATCGGCACTAGCTGGTGCAGTGCTATCAGCATTAGCCCGGCGTTGGTCACTCTCCTGTCGTTGACGTTGCTCCTCCATTGACACACGCAAAGCAAGAGCCAGTTCCGGGTCTTCGTTGGGATCAACTCCGAATTCGAACGCATTTCCTCCCAAGCCAGCGCCACCCAATCCATCTTCGCCTTGAATAATCGGCGACGACAACAGGGCATCGGACAGAGCAGATCCGCGAGGAACACTCACCAAGTGCGATCCAGTACCGTCTTTGCCGTTCAATGCATTAATGAAAGCAGTCAACGTCTCGTTGTTGTTGCCATGATCGCCGAAGCTAACAATGTCCACATTCACCTTCTCTTTTTTAAGGCGCTTAGCTTGTTTCACAAGGTCTCCTTCGTCGTGGCAAATGGGCGAGCCAACAAAGACAACAATACGCATCTTATGGTTTTTGCCTTGACGATGCTTCAACACCAAATGGGCAATGCGGATCCCGGTCAGAAGGTTTATCTCGCCCTTTGGTTGGACGAGATGCATTTTAGAAAAAATACGCCCCACATCACTGGTCAGCGTGGCCAGCACTTCCACGGTACTAATAAGTTAAAGGAAACAATAACGAATACTATTAAAACCATTGGCCACACAATACTCACTTCGATAGCGTCATTAGTCCCACATTATTCTCGGGATTCGATCTAAGTTTTGTCAGACAAACGAGATTGATTCCATCTTTTTGGACGTTCAGGCGTGTAGGGAAATAATCACCATTGCGTTGGTAATCGCTGTTATCAAAACTGAAAATAAAAACAGGGGTTTGATTGCGTTAAGCCGTCAGCTTTCTGCATATGCTTCACTATTAATTAATCATTATTTTACCATATCATAGTACTTTCAAGAACCATTTTCGTATTTTTGCTAGTCACTTTGCCACTGAACTGTAATTTTTTGTATGCTTATAAACAGTAGGGTTGCTAAGCTGACAATTATTTGTATTGAGGGGATTCGATGTGCGGCAAATAGCGTTTATTTGGAACAGTGGATTGAAATAATAATGCATCGGTATAAATATGTATAGATATATTTAATAAAATTAAGTGATCACTTAGTTCGTTCAAATGGTTAATACAAAATTGATTCATTTATTTATTTTTTTCTCATAAACGCTTTAAACAGTTGACAAGATATTATGTTGAACAACTCACTGACGACTCGTTTACATTAAAACTTAAAAAATAATGATATGAAAAATAGAACAATAACATAGAGAATTTCGGCGATAAATATAACGCTAAATCCAATCATTAGGCTCATGATACCACCAGTTAACGCTAGAATAAATAGAGTTGGATAATTTAAAAATTATATGTTATCTCTTTGAGAACTCACACATATATTCAGTTGGTCCAGTGTACGAGGTCCTCACATTGCTTCTAAAATAATTTTCTGAGAAGTAGAAGTTCACCACTGCCAGGTTCTTTCGGATATAATCATTTGTTAAGTTCTTTAAATAATCACTCTGCGCTTTCAGTTCCTTTTGGCTAAAAGGCGTTGTGAAAGAATCAGGAAAGAAAGTCAAATCATGACAACTGGTTAGGCACAAGTCTTTGCATTTATAGCTTTCCTTGTCATAGATCTGTATCTCCGCATTGGTACAGCAATCAAACTGAGCCGTGTCACATACCGTAGCGTTCGAAAACACCAACGGGAGATAGTATGGAATGCAATCGCAAAGTCGCAGGAAGAATAATGCATCGCATTCAGATTCGCAGTTGCGTCGCGTGTAATAACGATAAAAGTAAAGTTCTACCTCATCACTAAAAATACATTGTCGTTTCGTTCGATGGATGTTACGAATGTTGGGCAGGGCTTCAAAGCTACGAGCGATTATACGAAAAGTTGTCTGGTGCCCGATCATTACTGGTAGTCCGGATTCCTTCATACGTGGTTGATCGATCGGGTTGTACAAAAGCACCTTCAAACAATTGTATTTTTAATATGCGAATGCAGCTTTGTCTTCAAATAACCAACCTTGAAACCCTGTCCATTTGTGGAGGAACAAAAATAATCGTCTACATGACCATTGAGTATTATTTGTAGGCCCATGGCAATGCCAATGCCAACTCCTGGCCGCGGATAATAGCTGGACGGTAGTTTCTGTGGATAGCCAGATATCGGATTCCAATCGACTGCAATGTCTGCAAACCTATTCGTCGAGGTGTAGTCCCGTATATAAGTTGACCTTTAAAATTAAATACATTTTATTCGCGAACTTTTCTGGTTTTCATAAACGTGCCTGAATTTGTATAAATAATATGGATGCAGCAAATTGAACACACAACACAAGCCTTCATCTACAAAGATCTCTCTAAAGATGTCAGTACATGGTAACTTTTTTTTATGAAACATGCATGAGACTATCAAATCCTCGCATCTCTCAGAAACATCTAGTATAAAGTTTGGAAACGTTTCGTTTTTATAGCGCTGATTAGATGTTGTATAATTTCCATAATAGTTCTCCTTAAAACAAGTTTTCTGCAGCATGGAATATCCCAGAGATCCACTGAAATGATTTTTATTATAACTCGGACTTGTACGTACATAGATATGATAATTGGGCCTACTTACGGTTCTAAGTCTTTTACTTTCGATTTCTTTGCCTGATTCATATTACAAACCGTTATAGCAGGAAAGGGAATCCTACTAATCGGAGTCATCGTTGAACTAATTCCAATAATTACAGGTGTGTCTTCCCATTTGACAAAAACACGAACGGCTAAATTTACGGCCACGTAAATAAGCGATGCGAAAATGGAAATAAAGTATAGCTTTATCCACCATGGAAAATGTTTATCACCGATGATGTATTTTAACAACTCCAATGATGTATTTCTTAGAAATATCTGTTTTCGTTTTTGACCATTGCTCCAAAGTTTTTCATGCACTCTACTCAGGAAATTCATAGTGTTGGTTGTTGGTTAATAGATTGGAGATATTTTTTAGACTGTAACCCTCCTACAAGATACTCAAGTATTTATATACACCCAATGGGATTATAAAGGTTTTCAATCTATTATCATTAAGGTTTCGTAATGAATCAAAGTAATTAAGTCCAACCGACTTCAATAGAGCTATATCAATTAGCATAATTGTCTGAAATAACCTTTTCGTTTTATTCTCTAGCTCAAATTACAAAAAAAAATATACCCCAACATTACGTTGAATGGGCTACGGAGGAGTAGAACTATACTATAAAACGAATATCCAACCGTCTTCCAATATAAACACTGTATATTTGCGTGGTTATGAGCAAAGTATTTTTCGGTAATCGAATTGTTTTTTTTTCTTTGTAATATTTATTTGTTTCATTACTGTTTACAAATTTTTAATTATTTTTAATCTAATATAGGTACAACTTCAGCCAGATTGGGATTCTTTATTTTGTTTTGAACAATTTTAAAACGGGAAATGGCACAATTAGTATTTGATTGAAGGCTTCTTTTCTTTCATAAATACCTTTAAGATATTATATTAATTATTTGGGAAAACAAACCTGCAATTTGTTGTTTTTGTTTTGTTTGTTTCTGTAATACCTTAAAAATGTAAGCTAGCGATTTCAAAAGGTCTTTTGATTTACAAGTTTACACCGTCTATTTATGGTAATCTTTAAACTATTTCGAAAGTATAGAGAAAATATCACTGCTGGATACATGCACAGATGTATAAAGATATGATTTAATATCATCGGAAAATAACTGAAAATGTATCAACGTAAATAAGCGGTTATAAAATATCCCTAATTCTATGGTTTATATTCATTATGCAATGAGAGATAGGCCCCGTCAGCAACATACAAATTGATGAGAAAACTATTTGTTAAACTTAACAAGAACATGTTGTACAGGTATGTTATTTTCAGGATCTCAATTTCGGGCAATATCTAAACAAAAATTGTATTGAAACAAAGAGGCTCTGAAGAAAGGATTTAAATCATACATATGTAGGTTTGGTGTGGTTTTTTGTGAGACATCAAACATTTTTCAAGCTGATTTATACATTTTGTTTTGAGAGGATGGGGTTGACAATCAAATGCCTGCTTTTAAAATATATTATATTTATTATGTTATTATATTATAACATTCATAATTTGTAACTGTCACGGATGAGTCATGTCCCCAGTCATATAACCCTATAATATGTATTGATTTTTTATGGAAATAAATTATTATCTTTTTTTTTTTTAACTTTTAAATGTTGAACATGTTTGGTTTATATGATAATTTCCTTATTTCATTTAATTTCTGTGTACAGTAACATATTTATAATTAAAAACAAAACATTTTAAAGAGGTACATTTTGAAAGTATAGGCTTAAAATCATATTACAGTAAATGTTAGGGCATATTCTTTCTTTATGTCAGGGTATTACGTGGAGCTTGTGGAAACTTTTACAAATATATACTGAATTACAGGTATGCAACAGTAATACTTTAACACAAAATTATAATCATAATAGTAACAAAAATTTATTATTGATTGACGAAAAGGTATGGTATGTATCGGCATAACATCAAAAATTTAAGGTTTTCAATTACCGGTTACCGCATACAATATGCATATTGTTATGTTTGTTATGTGCGTTTCACTTAGGTTATCGTTTTTAAACTTCAAAAAAATGAGTGGAAACCCGATTAAATAATGTTTGTATTTTGTTATCTTTACAATTCAGTCTGAAAGGCATAGTTTGTTTACACATTTGATATCACCTATTTTGAAAAATCTATTTGTTTACTTATTTTATTATCTCTAAAATTGTGTATACATAGGTAATGATATATCATTGATCTTTAAGGTTTAATGGTAACCACTTGTTGGATGGTATTAAATATAATTTAATTTAATACAAGTACGGAAAAGTTGCTGAAAATTTCGTTGCGTTAAGTGGAGAATAAATATTTTGATATAAACCTAAATTTTGGTACCCAAATACATGTGAGTGTGTGTGTGTTGGTTTAAATTTTGCCTTCGATATTTGGTTCTGTATCATTTATATGTATATATCGCTAGAATATTGATTAGGTTATATCTGGGACTGTATATCCAACATTTTGTTTCGTTGCGGGTCTACAGTTGCTGCATGTTTTTAGTTTTTCTTTTTTCTTTTTTAGATGCTTACTCATCATCGGAGACATCTGAAGAATCACTTATATCACTTGAAAATATCTCCAGCCAATGATAATCACGTCTATCAACATAGTCCCAAAGATAAATCTATTAAATATTTATATATATTGATCAGTATTGTCACATGTGCATATAAAAAAAAATAAAAGGATACTCACATCGAGTAAATCGATTATTTCATTTTGGCCCTGTAACTTTCGAGTACGCTTTGGCAAGCCAACATCCACGATATCTCCATTGGGCAGGGCATGTTTGTAAAAGCACTTGTTTCCAAATGGACACTTTCCCTCGCCTTTCTTGAAGTATTTACAATCCTTGGCTCCCAAGGCAGCGCGATAATCATTGAGAAGTTTATCCTTTTCCTCCTTTGTCTCCACCCAAAACGCACTGGGGCAGACAAAGTCTGAACATACGCGACATTCGGGGCAAGCACTAAAATGAACCGGACATTTATTTTAATACAGGCAAGAATTCTATAGTCGAATTTTCCATTCAATATATACTATTTATTTTCGATAAATGACTATTTTACTCACCGAGTTATTTTATGCTCAAACTGTTTGGCCTGGCGCCATTTACGAATGCATTCCAAACAAAAGATATGGTTGCAGTTGGGCAGGATGCCAAATCTTTTCTCCCGACCAGCCTTCTCCATGATGGTGTCAAAGCATATGCCACAGGTCTTATCCTTGGAGCGAGCGATCGCAAAGGAAAGTTCCATGGCCTGTTCGTGCTGTTGCAAACACTCCCGGTTGTGCTTTTTGCGTTGAGCTTGATCCTTGGGATGCAGGCAATACTGGTCACACATTTCGCATAGCTCCATGTGCATACGATAGGGGCAATACTCGCCATAAGGACACGGACTGTCATATGGACAAACCTCGTCCAATGATGCGGGTTCGCAACAGCTCACGTCGACATCGGGTAAGGACGGGCCACCTACCACTTCCGCCCAGGAGATTGCGTTTTGAAGAGCCACACTTCCAGAAGCTGCCTCCTCATCATCCACGTTCTGGTGCAGCATGCGCTTCTGGCTAGGCACAAATACCGGGGCGTTTGCCCAATTACGTTGGCTGGTGCTGGTGCTTGGCTTAATGCTGTCAGCATTGTCTGTTGTTATAAGCGTTTGCTCCGCACACTCAGGACGGCCGCGACTTAGATCATGAGAGAAACGGCAGAGTTCTCCAAAACGACATATGCCGCGCAGATAAAAGCGGCATATCGTTTGACTTCGCCCAAGTGCCATGTTGGGAATGGCTGGATCGCTGTTGGCGAAGGCACTCATTTTGCTATGTACGTATTACAATTGCAAAATTGATATTACAAATCTGACAATTAATTCTCAACGATGACCTAAAAATAAAAGCATTATATAAACTGAGAACTCCGCTCGACTCCGTAAAGTTAAATCATTCGCATAATGACACTATAAATGCATACGAATGTGCATGAAAGCCCAAACCAAATTAATCATGTGCTTGCATCTTTCATACGTATGTATATACATGTGTTCATATGCGTGCCAGTACATGCATACACATAGACATTGGACGGTACTGATGAAATGATGCGCACGATTGGGAAGCTCGCTAGTTTGACAGATATTGTCGTAAAAGTCAATAATGTTTATTTCACATGGCTATGCACATAAAAATGTACTTTTCTGAACGTAAATGCCTGTGCATCATTATGTTTCGATGTAACAATGTAAATGTCTACTATATGTGGAAGTAGGCACACTCGTACAGGCGTAACTAGTGTCGAGTTTTCCAATACATGTGTGTACATATATACAATAGCACAGGTCTAAGTTAACCGTCACGCTTAAGTCTACATTTCCACAAAGCTACGATTTCTTTAACGCCAGGAACACTTACTATTGTCGTTTTATGCGCACCTTGAAAAATAATCACAATTTTTTCATTGCTGTTTTAGTGTGGCCAATATACGCACAGAAGAAACTTGGCTGACCAGCAACACTGACGTCACATTTACGTTTTATACTTTGGCAGCTTTTGTTTGAACATTATCATCTAAAAAATCCAATGAAAAAGAGTTCTGAAAACTAGCCAATCCTAAACAAAATTCATTGAGGAATTCGATAAAATTATTTGTTCAGGGCCGAGAGGGCCAACTATCAAGTAATATTAAACGGAATATCAAAATCGAGGTATATGAATTTTGAATGTTTTGAAAAAAAACCATCGATACTATCGATAGTTCCCTCGATGGTTTGACACCTTTATCCTATATATATATAAATACGAATATACATTATAAACATTATATACACCTCTAAGCCCGGCTATTTTGAGGATTTTTCTGTATTTATATTTACCTGTGGATAATATGATTGGGGGACAATTCTTGGTGTGCGTAAACTGTGGACACAGAGTGCGGGAGCTATACAAGAAATATAGCAACACTCTAAAAACCACCAATTGCGTAAGCTTTCATACGAACAATTTAGAAGTTGTAATCAATTTAATTCCACTTCCACTTACACAGGAGAAATGCCATCTGGTCACAGACAAATACATCGAGTTTGAAGAATTTATCATCCTAATAGATGCACTTCTTTTGGATTCGTCTGCATTTCGGCATATAATATATAATGGCGACTTTAAGGTGAGTTCCACAAAGCATAACGCGTTTGATCTATTTTTTTACACTTATTTGTGGTTTTAGCTATATTGGAAAGTTTCTTTGGTGGTGTTGCTCTTGGAGTCGTTTGCACTGTGCCGCCAGAAGCTTAGCGATCCCGCCAATGATGCCTTAAACGTCCACGAAAAAGGTTTCTACACATACACGCTACATCACATAGGTGGTAAGATCAAACTGTTTAAATATCTTGAATTTTCCATATAGTTTAATCAATATCTGTTACAGACTATCTTCTTATAACCTTCTTTCTACTGCTAATTACGGCAGCACTTGGCATTGATCAGATCAAGAAAATGGGTGTTCGCAGTTTTACCTTGACTATTATTAAGGTTGTTGTCATTTCAAACTTATCTAAGTTTTTCCTGCTCCCCATTTTGGTATGGCGCAATAACACGACAGTGTTTGGGCGTAGCATACACTATGTGCTGGTCATGGGCCATCATCTCTGTTCGCTGGTCCTTGCGTATGAGGCAGTCGGTTCTAACAAGAATCGTCTTCGATGGCTGTCCATTACATTGGTAATACTGGCATTCGTCTTAAAGGAATACATCAGACATTATGCCGCATTCCAACTGCAGTTGCACTTATCGTAAACATTAAATATATATTAGTTTTTATTAGTAACCAAAGAAAATGTATAACCGCTTCTTACATTTTTGCTGCAAATTTTGAGTCGCACAAATCTGTGATAATAAATAATTTAATAAGATATTCATAACTGATTATTTTTGTTTAACCTTAATAAATTCTGTTGACGAGTCGAGCTGGAAAACTGGTCCTGCTAGAAAAGATTAATGAGAGAAATCATATTTAGCTATCTTAGACAGGAAACTTATCCTTCTGGGGGAAGGTATATCAAATTGTTGTCTCTAGAGCACGTCCTTGGTCCCACATAATGCACATTGATGCTAGACTCGTTCGTAAAGCTCTGATATAAAAACCAACTAAAACTCAGTACCCTCTGAATAGACACAAGACACAATTGTTAGTTAAACGATAGCAAGGGGTATATCATCTTACATATATTATAATTGTTTAAAGAAAATTCCACTATTAAAAACATATATAGAACTATTTTTATTGTTTTTGGGGGGTATGTATGTTATTTTGAAATACGTCAAATCGTTTTACATACTAAATGTCGGAGAAACTGCGTTAAAACATTATATTAATCAAATGACGAATTAGTTAAAACAAACAGGAGGTTGACCACTTTCATGAGTTAAATTAAGAAGCTAAAGTAAAAGAAAATAAAAGACAGAAAAAAATAAATTTGCATCTGTTAATATCGGTACAAAAGACGAAAATCCGAGAACGAATTGAATTGGTTGATTTGTTGTTTGTTTATACGGAGAAAGTATCTCCTTTCGTATGAATGTACTTAAGTAAGTCATTAATGCTAATCGTAAGTCATGCTGCTCATACATTTTGTTGTAATGGCAGTTTGTAGCAACGACGACACTGACGCACAATTTGGGGGCAGGACAAACTTTGCATTTATATCGAAATTAGAGCGTAATATTACTAGGTCAGCATCCAATACCTCATCATCTTCTAAGTCATATTCCACGAAGACGAGGACGAGCTGGAGGAGCAATCGTCGCTCTCTGTCGTTGCATTGCTTCCATTCGGCTTTGGTCCCCAAATGCGAACGGTGGCATCGTCACTGGCACTAGCCAGCAATGACGGATAAACTGGGTTCCACGACACACAGTTCACCGTCTTTGTGTGGCCAGCCAGCTTGGCCAGAGGCTCTTCGCGCTTAATGTGCCAGATATATACGACTTTATCCTCGCTACCGCTGGCCACGAAGCTCTCATTGATGCCGCCGAAACACGAATGGATGGCAAAATTGCTCTGGCGTATCCCCTGGAAACGTCGCACGAGACATTTGTCCTCAATGTCCCAAAGATGAAGGCCTTGATTGGATACATTCAACAGCGCCAAGCGATCGGCAGAGTTGATGCTAAAAGTCATAATCGGATGGGGCTCTCTCAGTATATCAAAGTCCGAACGTGGGCTATCAAAGTTGTAGCTGCAATGAAAAATCAATAATGTTAATTAGACGACTTCGAGTATGGATAATTCTCTTGGGACTCACCCTCTGATGCGATAATGATTATCTGCCGCCAATATTGTTTTATTGTCAGCTCGAAAGGCTATGCTGTTCACACGAACACCCTCCCAGGAGTCAACAATGGTGCCATTTAGATCGCACAGGTAGAGCGTGCCCTTTTGGCCGCCACAAACGAAGCGAGTGCCATCGCGACTGAAGGCACCGCAGGCAAGGCTGTCCTCCACAGACTGGGAGAACTTAACAAACAGCTTGCCGTCCTCCACATTCCAGATGTAAATCTCATGGGAGTCCTCGGTGCCGCCCACCAAAATGAGCTTGGAGTCGGGACTCCAGCTGACAAAGCTGACGCTCAGCGACGCCTGCCCGTCCAGGACGCGACGATGCTTGAGCGTGAGCTTGTAAGGGTCTACGTCCCAAATAATCACAGTCGAGTCCTTGCTGCCTGTAGCTAACTTAAGGCCATCGGGAGAGAATTTACAGAACCAAACCTCATCGCAATGGTCAGTCAGGATTTGTATTGTCTGCATGGGGAATCCATCTGTGGTGCAACAGTGGTCGGTGAGCAACGAAACCGTTTGCAAATTAGTCTCCCACGCCATGTCGTGACAGGGGCAGTGTTGGCTTTGTAATTCTATTGCCTGCTGCAGTAGGGTGCGCAGCCGGCGCGGCGACATCATCACCGAAGGCGGCATGAACGTTTGCAGGCGCTCCATGACAAGGGCGCGGGACACGATGCCCTTGCCCTCCCACTTGGCTCGCTGATAAAGGTCCTGATTTGTGGAGCACATCATGTACGAGGACAACTGATGCACACGCGATATGTTGTGCTGCAATGGTGTCAACTCGCTGCGCAGAACGTGCAGTGCGTCCAGCGGATTGGCATCGTCCAAATGCTCTAAATACTTTTGCTCTAGTAATATGAATTTCATTTCAGTTATCGTTGATAGTTTGCCATTATCTATCAGTGGCTCCAAGTCCTGCAAAAACGAAATAAATGAATAAAACACTTTGAAACCCTTGCAGATCGCTCGTTACCTTGAGGTCTAGATCTGCCTTCACCCAATCCCCCTTTAACACATGCTCCCGGAACTTGGTCGCTGATGGGTGCTCCAAGTAACAACCGGACTCTCCCATCAGTGTCTTGACGGACTTATCGAGTCCCACGTCGTGCAGATACTGGCCAATCAGGCGTATGATCTCTTGATTGGACTTGTCCAGCTGAACACCCCGGTAGCTGGTATGGTTATCCCGATTATTCTCTCCATCCACGATGCAGCTGCCATTGTTATTGACAGTAAAACCGTTTTGTTTGGCATCGTGACCATTTCTGGTGCTGCTGCCGGATGGATGGTCGTCAGCAGGTGCGGGATTGTCATCGCCACTTCCACCACCACCAGTCGTATCACGGCTAACATTCTCTGTACTGCCGCCGCCGGAATTTAGCGTCGAAACATCTGCTGTAGCCCTGGAACTGGAGCCGGTCGATGTGGAAGATGTGTTCTGCATAATCGATCCAGAATTGTTGCACTCGTTGCTGTGCGATTTGCTTGTGCTGATGTCGCTGCTACTACTGGCTTTTGTTTTTTTGCTGCTACCGCTGCTGCTGCTGCTGTTACCGGCTGGGGGCGTTAAAGATGAAAATTGTTGCACTCTGCTAGCCGATGTGGATGTCTCCGCGCTGTTATCACTGATCTGTGTTGAGTCGCTGCTGCCCGTGATTGATGAGCTTGAACCTGCCAAATTTGAGTTTAATTGTTGTTGGGGTTGCTGTTGTAATAGAAGGGCCGCTCTCGATGTGGATGCCGCATCTACTGGCGGCACTGTAGCTGTAGTGGTGGTGTCCAAAAGGACAGAAACTGAGGTTGAAGCTGATGAGGCTCCTGAACGACGACCCTTTTTGCGCGGCGGCTGGTCCTCGGATGAGGCACCAGTGGCAGCAACCTTTTTGGTGTTTCTATCAATTTTGAGTACTTTTAGGAACCGCACAGCAACAAGAGAAACTTGTCGCCTTCTGGCGGATCTCAGATTTTCCAGCCGTAACACGTCTGTCTGTCACTCTCGTTCCCTGATTCGAGGGCGCTGCCTGATATGCCCTGCCTGGCGGCCTTTGTTTATTTAATTTCGTGCAGTACTAGTATATCTGCCTTGATTACGGTTCTGTTTCTGGCAATTGATTGCACTCGCTGATAACAGTCTCAAGTTGTTCAACTGCAACCGACATACTGGGAAGGGTAATTGAAAAATGAAAGCAAAAGAGAAGGAGAGAGAAGATTCATTAATTTACAGAGCATATTCCTACGATTTATAATTTATAATTGGATGTGGAATTTTAATAGATCTGTAGAAAAGGTAGATTATCACTTAATCTCTTCCATATTCGGGATAATTATTCGTCGTGTAAATTGCTCTCACCAGGAGGGCAGTAGTAGACCACTATAGTGGAGCCACCCACTTCACTGGAATACAAACGAAACGAATTCATACTTTCTAAAGCCATATTTTGTTTGAGTTACGTAAAATTACATTATACTGCAATTTGCAAACGTTTGCTTATGTTATTTGCAGTTTTCCTAACAAAGAATTGTGTTTCATATATGTAGTACTTATACTTATGTGCATATAACCACCCTACCCTGCGTAGATAGAAAAGAAGACTAGATATGGCCAGTTTTTCTTAATACTCTCACAAAGGTATTGGTTATACATATGATATGACCCTCGAATTAAAGCCATATTTATATATGCATATAAAGGTTTGATTATTTATACATTGCAAATCGCATATTTATAGGGCAGTTGGATGATTAATTCGTATATTTCATTTTCAACAAAGTAAACTATGCGTATAGATGTGCATGCATACATACATATTTACATCCCCAGAAATGCACTTGCAATATAATCGTGCGTGTGTATGTTTGTATGCACATATGTACATACGCATGTATTGGCTATATTAATCTACTCTGCTTTGTTTTCGTTACATATGTATGTAGTTATATACATTCAAGCGCTGGTGATCATAGTCAAAATGAACCTATTATCAAAAAAAAGACCCCACGAGCATGATATGTCTGCTTTGTTATGGGTTTTCAAACGTATTTTCTAGCATTTCTCTTTTGGACAAAGTGCATCGTAATATATAGGTACATACATACATACACACATTGTTTATGGTCCTTTGAGAGCATATAAAACAGGCTACACTCGAGTAAACTATTTGGCATGATAGCCCGTAATTACTGATGAACGTACGATTAAAAAACTAAGACGAAATTGACACAATATACAATATACAATATAGTTTATACATACAATTGATGATGAAACGAGAGGTGTCAAACCATCGAGGGCACTATCGATAGCATCGATATTTTACTGCTAGTCTCTACTATCGATGGTTTTGCGACTATCATTGATACCGATAACTGCGTTTCATTATTTCATTGATACCGATAACTGCTTTTCATTATTTCATTGATACCGATAACTGCTTTTCATTATTTCATTGATACCGATAACTGCGTTTCATTATTTCATTGATACCGATAACTGCGTTTCATTATTTCATTGATACCGCAATATTTTCGACTTCTCGCTGCAATTAATGTGCCCGTATAAAAAAAATACCGAAACAATGTCTGAGCCGAAGGCGACAGAGCGTAGAGAAGACATAAGCGTTCTTCCTGTAAATGTTTTTGATTTGAACTTAATTCCGCAACAGCCTTCTAAATTTTTGCAATAATTATTTATTTTTTGTCCATTAAAAGAGGCTGGTTAAGCACGCATTAACATACTTACACTAACGATCATTTTTGATAAGTGTCAAGGTATTCCAAGCGCTATATTTTTGACTGTAGGGCATCTCAAATCGGTGTCGCATTTGTACAAACGTGATCGATGAAAGGAGTTATTAGGCAATTTGTTACTCACTGATTACACTACTAAACAAAATCGAACTTTTTTTTCCTCAAGGATCCAAACCGACTTTTTCTGATAGATATGGGAATTTAAAATTTTTTAAAGAATTATGGTTTTTTTTCTATGGCAGAACTTTTTTTTGAAGAATTTTTGAAGTCTGGTATTTTTTTTAAAGCTTTTTTCAGAGGTAGCGCTTGTTTTTTTCACATAACTCAAGTATCTTTCATCTGGTTGTTAAGAACTTTAATATTTTGAAAAGATAATTAAAACAGCTAGAAGATAAGCTCAAACACTTTGTGATTTCAGCTTTTCGTCTGGGAAATATAAAGCATTGAAATGCAAAAATGATGATTTTTGTATCCTGTGTTTTCTATTTTTTTGTGTAGAGGTGCATTAATTTGAACAAAGCAAACGAAAAAGGGTTGTACATTTGGTACCTGATCGCGATCGCAATTCCCGATGAGCAGTTGGGCCCGCAGCCTTCAAAAAGGTATTTTTTGTTCATTTTTTTTTTATTTATTAAATTTCTTAACAACCAGATGAAAGATACTAGAGTTATGTGAAAAAAACAAGCGCTACCTTTGAAAAAAGCTTAAAAAATACCAGTTTTCAAAAATTCTTCAAAAAAAGTTCTGCCATAGAAAAAAAACCATAATTCTTTAAAAAATTTTAAAGCCCCATATCTATCAGAAAAAGTCGGTTTGGATCCTTGAGGAAAAAAAAAGTTCGGTTTTGTCGAGTAGTGTTATTAGAACGTTGTTCTACTGATTGATGAACATATCGATACTTGACACCTCTAGAACGGCGTCCTAATCGGAGGGAAAAACTACACACAACTAGCAAGTCTTGGGAAAAAAGCATTAAAATATAATAATAACTATATTATTTTGAATAGGTGATGACAACCGAATGGAAACCGCTCGGGCGGCGCTACTGCGGCATGGGCGACCATTTGCTCCAAACGCCATACATCAGAATCACTGATCGAAGAATATTCCACTTTGCACATACCATAAATCCAGAATTGCGGCCAGATATGCCACTCTGTAAGGATTGCTACATTAGACTGGAAAAAATATACAAGTTTAAGGAAGCAAATGCGCGAGAGCATCTCAGGAGGAAGCAGGCCGAGAGCATCTCGGACGAGAGCTCCAGTCAGCAACAAAATGTTACCAACTCCTCGGACACCAGCTCGACGACGTCCAGCTCCGTCGCACGTCGACCGGCGACGGCCACAGGTGCAGCACTTAAGCGACCAACTCCCGTAACCGACCATGAAACTTCCAGCGAGGATAACATGCCCACAACTAGCGCGGCTGCGGCGGAAAAACGGAAGCGTTTCAACACACCGCCATCGGAAATCATAGATTTGAGCGGTGACGATGATCCCAACTCGAACCTGAGCCTGAATGCGGTGAATGGGACGCGGTTGCCACACATCCAGCCGATACCCAAGCGACGCCCGACTCTTATCCTGAATAAGGCGGCCATGGATATCTATTTGGCAGGGACCACTGGCGGATAATATTTTGTAACTTGTAAATACTCTTGGCTTATAATTAATGTATTTGAATTAAATAAACCCAAAACTCAATCTTATTTGTATCCCTCTGTTGGTATTAGGGAAAGCGATAAATATATATGTAGCTTTTAGTTTACGGTACAGAATAATCGCTAGAACCGCTCGCTAATTAAAAGAATTGGTTATAAAGATGTCCATACTACCGGTTGACAAGCAACAAGTTTTCAAATGAAACCATTTCAAACCATGTTTATATCAAACATTGCAATAAGAAAACAAAAAACCAAATGAAACATTTTAATAATGAAGACATATAGAATCTAGTTAATGCAGTGTTATATGAATGACTATTATATGGATATTATAATTTATTATTTTTATTAATTTTCATAAATATAAAACAATTATAGTTTTCAAAACATTTTTTCTTCACGGTGTCCGGCACGGGAGGCGTCGCCATCTGCTGCTGCTGATAGTCAGACACATTACCTTGCCTATAAAATGCAGTGGAGCCCAGGATATCGCTGGGGAAGAGCGGCCCCAGCCGAAGAAGTGCATTTTATTGACTTTAGACAAAACCAAGCAGCAGTCTGAGCAGTGTAACCGTACGGAATGAAGTGCACACCTCTGGTCACACCACTGGTCGCTCGAAAAATATATGACATCTGTTTGCTAGCAAACAGTTTTTCGATCTGAGTACTAGGCTTTACACGGATCGAACCTTTCATTTTCGATCATCCACAAGGTTTAGATTTCCCCAATTTACAACTAAAGAAGGTTTAAAGAAGAAAAATACGGGCACCGCACCACCTTTTACAAGTAGCATTCAGAAGGAAAATATTCATTTCATTGACTTGCAGACTTGCAGATGTATTTATATGTATTAATTACACTAGTCAACACGATTTTTCCTCAAGGAACAAAACCAACTTTTTATTAAAGATTTGGGGCTTAGAAATGGTTTGATGATATTTTTTTTTTTTCTATGGCAGAACTTTTTTTTGAAGAATTTTTGAAAACTGGTATTTTTTTTTAAGCTTTTTTCAGAGGTAGCGCTTTTTTTTCACATTACTCTAGTATCTTTCATCTGGTAATTAAGAACTTTAATATTTTGAAAAGATAATTAAAACAGCTAGAAGATGAGCCCAAACACTTTGTGATTTTAGCTTACCGTCTGGGAAATATATAAACCATTGAAATGCAAAAATGATGATTTTTGTGCGGTATTATTTACGAAATTTTGACTTTAAAAACTCAGGAAAAGTCGAAAAAATTATATCCTGTGTTCTCTATTTTTTTGTGTAGAGGTGCATTAATTTGGCGTCGTTTAAGGTATCGCTCATTAAAATCTATGGAGAGACTTTGGAGCTAAAATTCGTTAACCAAACCTGACAAACCTCATCGGGAATTGCGATCGCGATCAGGTACCAAATGTACAACCCTTTTTCGTTTGTTTTGTTCCCAATTGGCAGTTGGGCCCGCAGCCTTCAAAAAGGTATTTTTTGTTCATTTTTTCCATTTTTTAGGTTTTTAAGTCTCTCCATAGATTTTAATGAGCGATACCTTAAACGACGCCAAATTAATGCACCTCTACACAAAAAAATAGAGAACACAGGATATAATTTTTTCGACTTTTCCTGAGTTTTTAAAGTCAAAATTTCGTAAATAATACCGCACAAAAATCATCATTTTTGCATTTCAATGGTTTATATATTTCCCAGACGGTAAGCTAAAATCACAAAGTGTTTGGGCTCATCTTCTAGCTGTTTTAATTATCTTTTCAAAATATTAAAGTTCTTAATTACCAGATGAAAGATACTAGAGTAATGTGAAAAAAAAGCGCTACCTCTGAAAAAAGCTTAAAAAAAAATACCAGTTTTCAAAAATTCTTCAAAAAAAAGTTCTGCCATAGAAAAAAAAAAAATATCATCAAACCATTTCTAAGCCCCAAATCTTTAATAAAAAGTTGGTTTTGTTCCTTGAGGAAAAATCGTGTTGACTAGTGTAATTAATACATATAAATACATCTGCAAGTCTGCAAGTCAATGAAATGAATATTTTCCTTCTGAATGCTACTTGTAAAAGGTGGTGCGGTGCCCGTATTTTTCTTCTTTAAACCTTCTTTAGTTGTAAATTGGGGAAATCTAAACCTTGTGGATGATCGAAAATGAAAGGTTCGATCCGTGTAAAGCCTAGTACTCAGATCGAAAAACTGTTTGCTAGCAAACAGATGTCATATATTTTTCGAGCGACCAGTGGTGTGACCAGAGGTGTGCACTTCATTCCGTACGGTTACACTGCTCAGACTGCTGCTTGGTTTTGTCTAAAGTCAATAAAATGCACTTCTTCGGCTGGGGCCGCTCTTCCCCAGCGATATCCTGGGCTCCACTGCATTTTATAGGCAAGGTAATGTGTCTGACTATCAGCAGCAGCAGATGGCGACGCCTCCCGTGCCGGACACCGTGAAGAAAAATGTTTTGAAAACTATAATTGTTTTATATTTATGAAAATTAATAAAAATAATAAATTATAATATCCATATAATAGTCATTCATATAACACTGCATTAACTAGATTCTATATGTCTTCATTATTAAAATGTTTCATTTGGTTTTTTGTTTTCTTATTGCAATGTTTGATATAAACATGGTTTGAAATGGTTTCATTTGAAAACTTGTTGCTTGTCAACCGGTAGTATGGACATCTTTATAACCAATTCTTTTAATTAGCGAGCGGTTCTAGCGATTATTCTGTACCGTAAACTAAAAGCTACATATATATTTATCGCTTTCCCTAATACCAACAGAGGGATACAAATAAGATTGAGTTTTGGGTTTATTTAATTCAAATACATTAATTATAAGCCAAGAGTATTTACAAGTTACAAAATATTATCCGCCAGTGGTCCCTGCCAAATAGATATCCATGGCCGCCTTATTCAGGATAAGAGTCGGGCGTCGCTTGGGTATCGGCTGGATGTGTGGCAACCGCGTCCCATTCACCGCATTCAGGCTCAGGTTCGAGTTGGGATCATCGTCACCGCTCAAATCTATGATTTCCGATGGCGGTGTGTTGAAACGCTTCCGTTTTTCCGCCGCAGCCGCGCTAGTTGTGGGCATGTTATCCTCGCTGGAAGTTTCATGGTCGGTTACGGGAGTTGGTCGCTTAAGTGCTGCACCTGTGGCCGTCGCCGGTCGACGTGCGACGGAGCTGGACGTCGTCGAGCTGGTGTCCGAGGAGTTGGTAACATTTTGTTGCTGACTGGAGCTCTCGTCCGAGATGCTCTCGGCCTGCTTCCTCCTGAGATGCTCTCGCGCATTTGCTTCCTTAAACTTGTATATTTTTTCCAGTCTAATGTAGCAATCCTTACAGAGTGGCATATCTGGCCGCAATTCTGGATTTATGGTATGTGCAAAGTGGAATATTCTTCGATCAGTGATTCTGATGTATGGCGTTTGGAGCAAATGGTCGCCCATGCCGCAGTAGCGCCGCCCGAGCGGTTTCCATTCGGTTGTCATCACCTATTCAAAATAATATAGTTATTATTATATTTTAATGCTTTTTTCCCAAGACTTGCTAGTTGTGTGTAGTTTTTCCCTCCGATTAGGACGCCGTTCTAGAGGTGTCAAGTATCGATATGTTCATCAATCAGTAGAACAACGTTCTAATAACACTACTCGACAAAACCGAACTTTTTTTTTCCTCAAGGATCCAAACCGACTTTTTCTGATAGATATGGGGCTTTAAAATTTTTTAAAGAATTATGGTTTTTATACCCGTACTCAAAAAAGAGTTAAGGGGTATATTAGATTTGTGGTAAAAGTGGATGTGTGCAACGCAGAGAAGGAAACGTTTCCGACCCCATAAAGTATATATATTCTTGATCAGCATCAATAGCCGAGTCGATTAAGCCATGTCCGTCTGTCCGTCCGTCTGTCCGTCTGTCCGTCTGTCCGTCTGTCCGTCTTCATGAGCGCCTGGATCTCAGAGACTATAAGAGCTAGGGAAACCAAATTTGGTTTCCAGACTCATGTGATATCACACTGCTACAAGTGTATTTCAAAATTTCGCCCCGCCCCCTTCCGCCCCCACAAAGGACGAAAATCTGTGGCAGACACATTTTTAAAGATACGATAAAACTAAAAACGCAGTATCATAGAGAATGCCCATATCTACCAGATTGCCGAATCTGAATCAGATCGGATCATAATTATAGCCAGAATGACGAAATTAATTTTCTGTTGGTTCCCCCGCCTCCTCCTGCAAGAGAAACGTTACTCTATCTCCTTCTCGCTCGCACACTCTGCTGCGTTCAGTGCGCGAGCAACCCCTAGCGGAGGAGATGAAGAATATGAATGGTACATCTATAATCTACATGTTAGATGTAAAATATACATTGTAGATGTAGATGTAGATAACAGATGTAGCAAAAAAATGTAAAATTTTTTTTTTTTTTCTTTAATTATAAAAAATTTTGCTCAAAAATGTATATACTGACTGAGTACGGGTATAAGTAGAGTCGCGTCCCCAGAAGCGACTCACACGTTCCTTCTCGTTTTTTCTATGGCAGAACTTTTTTTTGAAGAATTTTTGAAAACTGGTATTTTTTAAGCTTTTTTCAAAGGTAGCGCTTGTTTTTTTCACATAACTCTAGTATCTTTCATCTGGTTGTTAAGAAATTTAATAAATAAAAAAAAAATGAACAAAAAATACCTTTTTGAAGGCTGCGGGCCCAACTGCTCATCGGGAATTGCGATCGCGATCAGGTACCAAATGTACAACCCTTTTTCGTTTGCTTTGTTCCCAATTGGCAGTTGGGCCCGCAGCCTTCAAAAGGTATTTTTTGTTCATTTTTTCCATTTTTTTGGTTTGGTTAACGAATTTTACCTCCAAAGTCTCTCCATAGATTTTAATGAGCGATACCTTAAACGACGCCAAATTAATGCACCTCTACACAAAAAATAGAGAACACAGGATATAATTTTTTCGACTTTTCCTGAGTTTCAATGGTTTATATATTTCCCAGACGGTAAGCTAAAATCACAAAGTGTTTGGGCTTATCTTCTAGCTGTTTTAATTATCTTTTCAAAATATTAAAGTTCTTAATTACCAGATGAAAGATACTAGAGTAATGTGAAAAAAAAGCGCTACCTCTGAAAAAAGCTTAAAAAAAATACCAGTTTTCAAAAATTCTTCAAAAAAAGTTCTGCCATAGAAAAAAAAAAATCTTATCAAACCATTTCTAAGCCCCAAATCTTTAATAAAAAGTTGGTTTTGTTCCTTGAGGAAAAATCGTGTTGACTAGTGTAATTAATACATATAAATACATCTGCAAGTCTGCAAGTCAATGAAATGAATATTTTCCTTCTGAATGCTACTTGTAAAAGGTGGTGCGGTGCCCCTATTTTTCTTCTTTAAACCTTCTTTAGTTGTAAATTGGGGAAATCTTAACCTTGTGGATGATCGAAAATGAAAGGTTCGATCCGTGTAAAGCCTAGTACTCAGATCGAAAAACTGTTTGCTAGCAAACAGATGTCATATATTTTTCGAGCGACCAGTGATGTGACCAGAGGTGTGCACTTCATTCCGTACGGTTACACTGCTCAGACTGCTGCTTGGTTTTGTCTAAAGTCAATAAAATGCACTTCTTCGGCTGGGGCCGCTCTTCCCCAGCCATATCTTGGGCTCCACTGCATTTTATAGGCAAGGTAATGTGTCTGACTATCAGCAGCAGCAGATGGCGACGCCTCCCGTGCCGGACACCGTGAAGAAAAAATGTTTTGAAAACTATAATTGTTTTATATTTATGAAAATTAATAAAAATAATAAATTATAATATCCATATAATAGTCATTCATATAACACTGCATTAACTAGATTCTATATGTCTTCATTATTAAAATGTTTCATTTGGTTTTTTGTTTTCTTATTGCAATGTTTGATATAAACATGGTTTGAAATGGTTTCATTTGAAAACTTGTTGCTTGTCAACCGGTAGTATGGACATCTTTATAACCAATTCTTTTAATTAGCGAGCGGTTCTAGCGATTATTCTGTACCGTAAACTAAAAGCTACATATATATTTATCGCTTTCCCTAATACCAACAGAGGGATACAAATAAGATTGAGTTTTGGGTTTATTTAATTCAAATACATTAATTATAAGCCAAGAGTATTTACAAGTTACAAAATATTATCCGCCAGTGGTCCCTGCCAAATAGATATCCATGGCCGCCTTATTCAGGATAAGAGTCGGGCGTCGCTTGGGTATCGGCTGGATGTGTGGCAACCGCGTCCCATTCACCGCATTCAGGCTCAGGTTCGAGTTGGGATCATCGTCACCGCTCAAATCTATGATTTCCGATGGCGGTGTGTTGAAACGCTTCCGTTTTTCCGCCGCAGCCGCGCTAGTTGTGGGCATGTTATCCTCGCTGGAAGTTTCATGGTCGGTTACGGGAGTTGGTCGCTTAAGTGCTGCACCTGTGGCCGTCGCCGGTCGACGTGCGACGGAGCTGGACGTCGTCGAGCTGGTGTCCGAGGAGTTGGTAACATTTTGTTGCTGACTGGAGCTCTCGTCCGAGATGCTCTCGGCCTGCTTCCTCCTGAGATGCTCTCGCGCATTTGCTTCCTTAAACTTGTATATTTTTTCCAGTCTAATGTAGCAATCCTTACAGAGTGGCATATCTGGCCGCAATTCTGGATTTATGGTATGTGCAAAGTGGAATATTCTTCGATCAGTGATTCTGATGTATGGCGTTTGGAGCAAATGGTCGCCCATGCCGCAGTAGCGCCGCCCGAGCGGTTTCCATTCGGTTGTCATCACCTATTCAAAATAATATAGTTATTATTATATTTTAATGCTTTTTTCCCAAGACTTGCTAGTTGTGTGTAGTTTTTCCCTCCGATTAGGACGCCGTTCTAGAGGTGTCAAGTATCGATATGTTCATCAATCAGTAGAACAACGTTCTAATAACACTACTCGACAAAACCGAACTTTTTTTTTCCTCAAGGATCCAAACCGACTTTTTCTGATAGATATGGGGCTTTAAAATTTTTTAAAGAATTATGGTTTTTTTTTCTATGGCAGAACTTTTTTTTGAAGAATTTTTGAAAACTGGTATTTTTTAAGCTTTTTTCAAAGGTAGCGCTTGTTTTTTTCACATAACTCTAGTATCTTTCATCTGGTTGTTAAGAACTTTAATAAATAAAAAAAATGAACAAAAAATACCTTTTTGAAGGCTGCGGGCCCAACTGCTCATCGGGAATTGCGATCGCGATCAGGTACCAAATGCACAACCCTTTTTCGTTTGCTTTGTTCCCAATTGGCAGTTGGGCCCGCAGCCTTCAAAAAGGTATTTTTTGTTCATTTTTTCCATTTTTTAGGTTTGGTTAACGAATTTTACCTCCAAAGTCTCTCCATAGATTTTAATGAGCGATACCTTAAACGACGCCAAATTAATGCACCTCTACACAAAAAAATAGAGAACACAGGATATAAATTTTTCGACTTTTCCTGAGTTTCAATGGTTTATATATTTCCCAGACGGTAAGCTAAAATCACAAAGTGTTTGGGCTTATCTTCTAGCTGTTTTAATTATCTTTTCAAAATATTAAAGTTCTTAATTACCAGATGAAAGATACTAGAGTAATGTGAAAAAAACAAGCGCTACCTCTGAAAAAAGCTTTAAAAAAAAATACCAGTTTTCAAAAATTCCTAAAAAAAAAGTTCTGCCATAGAAAAAAAAAAAATATCATCAAACCATTTCTAAGCCCCATATCTTTAATAAAAAGTTGGTTTTGTTCCTTGAGGAAAAATCGTGTTGACTAGTGTTATTAAATGAAACTATACTATATAAACGAAAACCACATTAGGCACGTCAGTCAACAGGGGAATTGGGTCGACTATTTCAAACGAGGTTGAAACTGTTTGATCCATTCGCTGTACTCAAATTAGATCTCATTTAGAATTAAATCCTATATACCTGAAATTATAATATTAGTAATTCGGTTGCCGTTCAAAAATGTATTCATTAAACATGCATTTTATTTCGCCTTTATTGTTTATCTGATTCTGATGTGACGATTTTCCGAAAATCAATTTAGTGGTTTCTACCCGGTACTCAAAGAGTATGGGCTGTTTATTATATTCGTTTCATTATCATTTTGAGACATTACTCAATAAGATTATAGAAATGTTTTTCAACCTGTGTACACACACATTTATGTAACTTGGATTGAAAAGTTTCAGTCTGATTCACATATGCAGCTAGTACAAATGTCTGATGCTGTTTTCGGAGTATTTTATATATGAAAATATAAAATATATTTAATTTTTAAACTTTTCAAATACCTGGGGATATAGGTAAATTAGTAGTACACACTTATTGTATTTACTTGACAAATTCATTTATAATTTACAGTTTGACTTAAATATATAGCAATAGTGGCTAAACTTATCAATACAACTATATCTAGCCTATTTATTAATATATAACAATTTATAAAAATTAAAATGCTAATCTTTAACTTCTTCCCTATATACGGCTACGGCCATACGTTTACTTCGTAGCAAATACAAACTGCGTTCACAGCACGTTTGAATTAGCGATGCGATCTATAATATACGTACTGCGCTAATAGCTTTTACATATTTGTTATGTGAATTATTTGAATTATTGCATTCCCGTACATTCACAAACTCTTTTTGATTACCAATTTCAGCTTCAAATCAGATATAGTTGAGAAACGAAAAGGGAAAGTTTAACAAAAAATTGTTTCTCTGCAATTGTATATTACACGTTTCGATTTACAGTACAGCTATTGATTTAAAATGCTCCATATAAAGTTAAATAATTGTTAGCCATGTTTTTATTGAAGCTGTCTAAAATTACACAGTGCCTAGGGAAAGTCAATGTCAACCTATTCTGGCCTTGTCTCTATCCAAAAAAAAAACAGCAATCCCTTTTGTTTCTAAAGCAGCTAAATAAGCTGCTGGATACGACTAATGCCACCAGGAGCCACACTCCGGTTCGCTCTGCCCAAAGCTGTCCCTCAAATTGAATTGAATTGAAGCATACATTAAATGCTAAGCATCTCCCACCATTGCTGCTGCGTGTGGGTTGTATTTGGTCGAGGATATCACCGATGGTGGCAGCGACTCTTGTTGTTCCCGCAGCTGACGACGTCGCTTCTTGCTCCAAAGCTCATGGCAGTCTTGCCATGTAGGCAATTGTGGTGTTGGCATTCTGTAAATCATAGCAACAGAATGAGAATGATGCTCATTCAATGTGTCCAAAAGGGGCATACTCACTCATCTGGATTGATTTTCTTTAGCCACGGTGACTTGAGCGCATCTTCTGCTGTTATGCGCTTGTCCGGATCCAAGTCTAACATTTTGTCAAGCAGATCGAGTGATGCAGCTGGCATAAACTCAAAATCTTCACGCAAACGACGGCGATGCGTTTTCTTTTGCTTAAGAGTATGAAACAGTGGTAGCTTAATTACGTTCGGCCACACAGCGGGAATGGGCGAGCCGCAGATCTTTGATATGGTCTCCAATTGAGCCATCTCCGCATTGGCCTGAAATAGTGGCCGCTTCAGGAACAGCTCGCCGAGTATGCAGCCGCACGACCACACATCTATGGAAGGACCATACCGCTCCTCGCCCAGCAATAGCTCTGGCGGCCGATACCACAGTGTTATCACTTTGTTCGTGTAGGGACGCTCCCTATCGTCGGCATTATACAGACGGGCCAATCCAAAATCAGCCAGTTTTACTTTTCCTCTGCAAAATTACAGTCCAGTCGTACAATTTTCAAACAAAAAATAAACACAAATCTATGATAAGTACCTGTTGTTCATTAATATATTCGAACACTTGATATCCCGATGCAGAAAGTTCTTTTTATGGCAGTAATTGAGGCCGTCCAGGAGCTGCTTCATTATGCTCGCATTGTTCTCCTCATTAAAATCGACCATGCCAGACTCGAGCAGGCCCATGAGATCGTGATCCATATACTCAAATACGAGATAAAATGAGCCCTTGTCCTTACGAAACTCGACGGCGTCCTGCTTGTCTGTGACAATTTCATGCAAATTGACAATGTTGCGATGGTTGAGTTGCCTAAGAATTTTGATTTCACGCACAGCCGTTATGGGAAAGCCTTCCTTTTCGTGTTCTAGACGCACTTTTTTAAGTGCCACCATATCGTTTGTGTGATGATCCCGAGCTTTATACACCTTTACAATTAAAATGCAACAGAAATGCAGTTAGAAATCTGTAGAACAGCGCCAAGACAAAGCTTACCTGTCCATATGTGCCTTCACCGATTTGTGCAATCATTTCGAATACGTCCACACAACGCTCGCCCCAGTCACGCACATTATTACGGGAATCCCGACGATTCAGTATCACTGGACGACGACGCGATGTGCCTTGTCCACTGCCATGGCCATGCATATTGCCACTGCCAGTTGCATCAAAGTCTTCGGGGCTATCGATCACATCATCGTCGCCACTGAGCTCCTCACTGCCTGGTATTACCGGTGGCATTGGTAGGTTCAGGAGACTTTTATTGGCGCTGGAATTGGAAATTGCTTTTTCATCGTACTCCTTTTTGAGAGTCGAGTGCGGTGGCGATGGACTTGGTGCATTCACAAGGTCCAACGCATTCATGCCGGGTGGCATGGGCAACGATGTCAGACTCTTCGGTTTGTGGCTATTCCTATTCGCTGAGATTGCTGCCGACAATGTGGTTGTCTTTAGTGCAGTTGAGGAGCTATCTGGGACATCGGAGCTGGGGCCAGGATTTAGCACAAGCAAATCGTGATCTTTGTTTGGCATGGGAATGTTGTTGACATCCAAATCCGGTTTGCCGCCACCGCCACAGCTACTAGGAATTTCCAGTCCATTTGAAGTCATGCCGCCGCCGCCCAAGATTATAGGTGCTTGCGTTGCACCTACACCTCCGGTGGCTCCAGTAGATCTGCAATCGGCTACATTAGGCGTATTGCCATCTATCGAGGAACTGTTATCGTTTATTGTCAAGGCGCCGTTGCTGTTGCTATTACTATTTTCCTCTTGACGCTCGATAATCTCCTTTAGGGCCTTTTGTCTTTTGTGTCGATCCTTGACCAGCTCTGCAAACAGACTCGTTTCACTGATCTTTTTAATGTATTCCTCGCGCTTGTGCTTCAAATCTCGTGAGGCTGGCGATCGACTACGTGAAGCTGAGCTGCCACTACTGGCCGTGCTGGGCGAGCGTTTACGACTGCTGGTCCTTCTGAGACGCGTCTTCGGCGAGCGACGATGATGATGGTAATGGGAGCTCGAAGCACCAGCTGAAGATGGCGGCGAAGTCTCAAAGTAGCGAGAACTTGCCCTCGGGGATCGCGAATATCGATCTGTGGAGGTGCCAGCACCCGAGGCGCGTTTCGAGGACCGCGTCGGCACGGACGTGGGTGAGTTTGGTGTTGTGTACTTGTGTTTGTGACTATTACCATGCCTAAACATATTTGAAATGCTTCCACTGGATGTCATGCCACCAACAGGCGACTGCCGACCCCGCGAATGCTGTACACTAGGACTCCTTAAAGATAAAAAACACACAAAATGGTATAATTACTGTTCAGAAATGAAACCAAAATCCAGTCCAAACCCAGTACCTGGATCCACGCCTTGAATACCGCTCTCGGCTATAGCGATCATATTTGCCCGAATGGTGTCTGCTATGCTCGAAGCTCGCCACACTCATATCCCTGCCATCGCTGAATTTTCGTCGCTTGTGGGGCGGTGTACTCGGCTGATGGTTATAGCGGTCCATCTCTGAAAATGTTTGTGACAATTAGCTAGCTCTCTTATCGCTCATCGGCCATCTTATCGCTTCAGTACACCTAAACACTGAACCCTGAACACCTACCCGGTGACAAACGTTTAACTTTTCTCGCATCGAGACTGCCACCTGGTCCGGAGCCCGAATATCGTGGTTGATATCCATGATCGTGGCCAGACCGATGGTGCGCATTTAGATCGTCTTTGAGTGGACTCTGTACAAATCGGGAACTGCGTGAATCACGTGCATGAATTCCCACTCCACCACTGCTACCGCCCGAGGTGGTGTAGAGTACTTGAGGCGGAGTTCGAGGAGAGTTGCCATAGCGGGGTCCATTGCCGCCAATGCGTGCTGGTGAACGCAGTCGATTGCTCGTCTTGTTGGTAACTGTGACCTGGAGATTGGTGCCCAGCGAAGTGTTGGGAGCATCAACAATGGACTCGCCATAATAGGCGTTATTACTGTTTGAACGCCGTGTGGGTGGCGGAGTGCCCGGGGAAATGGGGCTGCTTTCCTTATGAGTGTGAGGTGTGTAGGAAGTTCCGGTGCTGACTGTCCGCTCGTTACTCTTATTCGGAACATTTGGCGGTGTGTAGCGTCGATCCAGTAGGGCATTTATGTCATCCGACATTGACTCAATGCTGGAATACGATTTGGTCCTCTTTTTCTTACGCTTCTTCGACTTCTTCTTTGATTTGTGTTTATGTTTGTCCTTCTTCAGCTTTTTGCGTTTCTGTCGCTTCATCTCCGCCTCCAGCTCATCCGTGTCAATCGAATCGCTAGACATGTAGATCTGCCTACTCCAAAGTTCGTCCTTTGATGTATTCGAAGCTTGCGCCTCCTCGCGATTATTCAATATGTCGCTCCCGCCAGTTGGTCTCGATCCAGATACTTCAAGATCGTCAGTTTCTTCAGTCCGCCTTTTTCTAACAGAACAATACATATATTTTCGAAATTAGTTTCACTTGAAAAAGTGGCTACGGCATGCTCAGTTATTACCTATAATTATCATAGCCTTCCTTGTCAGGTTTCGATGTAGCCCGACTACTCTTTACGAACTGATTATCCGAAGGTGGCTTTGGTTTCTTTGCATTTGTTGAGTCACATCTGCTTGTCAGCACTGCGTCAGAGTCAATCTCTCCTGCTTCGGGATCGGAGAAGTCCTCTGAGCTGACATCTGAGTACTCCACCAGTGCTGTTGCAGCTGCAGACGATGCATGCATCTTTGCGTCCTTCGCCTAAGCTCTCAAAAGGGCCGCAGACACACCACCACGGGGACGGGTGTCTTTCCGCTGTAAGCAGCAGTGTCAATATTCGTCGAAGGTATTTTATCCACTCCAGCTCTGTGGCTGTTTTTCGTTTTGTCAGGCTCGAATATTTTATGAAAACACCATCTAAATAATATCCGCCCTGTCTTTTATTTACAATGCTGCTTTGAATAACCACCACATATCACTTTGACTTTGCTTTTCACATGAATGTGATGTTTGCCATTGCATGAAAATCTATAAATGTGGGCTGGAAAAAACTGGTGCCACTGGGCATGGATCTTTGCGGTCATCAAAGCTCGATTCCGAATCGGAGTTCCCTAAAAATTAAAATCGAAAATTATCACTTGTCATTTTAAGGTTATAATGAAATGGCGAGTGTGACCAAACGTTGAACATGAAAAATTAAATCGATGACGATTATTTTATTGTTGGTCATCGTCGAAAATATAATTTAAGTGATTTAAACTATTAACTGAATATATTATATAAGAACTTCCAGAACTATTCTGTTTAACTGCATTTTCCCCATCCAACTGTGCATAATTTAGTTTATTTAATTACAGTTTATGTTTGAAAAGTTATTTTGGCTATGGATAAAAACAAACACGGGAAACAAAAACAAAATGCAGTAAAACAATATTATATTGAATATATTTTTAAAATAATATTCATTTTTTAGTTAAATAAATTCCCACATTTTATAGCACTGTTTTTACACTGTTGCGTCGTGACGTAGTATGATATAGATGTGTGCGTAAAACATATAGAATAACATGCATACACACATCCGAAAAAAGCGAACGGATATATGGGTCATTTTATTGTTCAGACTTACCAGTTTTTATGCATTAATTATGCAAACGAAACGTAATTTGGTGAATCTCGCACATCCGATTTCCATTTACTCGGCACACGCACTCATTTGTATTTTAAGTTATTAAATAACACGATTATCGGTAAGGCCGAGTCGTACTTGGTCGCTTCGCTGTTGATACTTTCAAAGTACGTGTTCTTTCATCGCGACTATTTTAGTTGCTTATAATTGCATAAATGTATACGAAAATTAATCCCAATGCAAATTGCATGTCATTAGGCATTTCTCCGCATTATTAACATAAGAAAAACAATGCCATGAATTTTCTGCATTTGCAATGGCTGCGATTGCGATAGCCTCGGCGATTAAATATCGGCCTGCACTATCGCCAGTGCTGCTCAATGCAAAACACTATTGTATAACCGTGGTATTAACTATTTACCGAAAATGTATAGGAACTGCCCATATGGTAAGGAATATGTTTAGAAAAATTCTTCTAATTCTGTTTATGAATAAATGTAATTTAAACCATTAGCTTATTGACTATTTGCTACACATCAATCGCCAACGAAAATACTGTATCAGTATTTTTTGCTACTTTTTATCGGTGGTGCATAGTGCTGGTAAGACAGTTTTCACTTTTCACAGCACTACTGCTGGCGTTCTCTTTCAAAAAAAAGTTGGCTTGTTTATTTTTTATGTAGCGTTTGTGAGAATTTACTTCAAACTGGGGTCAACTTAACAAAGTAAACTATGTTGTCCACTCAAAATTTCGGAGAAACTATTGAGGTGAGCAGCAAAATGCCATGCAATGTGACTATCAAATGTGAATTTTTAATGTTGTTTGCGTCTGTAGGAGTACGAGGTACAGCACTTGTTGGGAAAAGGAGGCTTTGCTAGCGTTTACAAGGCAAGATGCCTGCACTCACATCAGGATGTGGCAATCAAAATGGTAAGTATTCCGCGTATGTGCTTGAGATGGGAATATCTTCTAATTTGTATACCGCCCAAGATCGACAAGAAACTAATCCAGGGCACAGGACTCACCAGCCGTGTTCGACAGGAGGTGGAAATTCACTCTCGCCTAAAGCATCCTTCTGTGCTGCAGCTATACACATTCTTTCAAGATGCGAACTATGTGTATTTGGTTTTGGAGTTGGCCCACAACGGCGAACTGCAGCGCTATATGAAGCAGAACCGTTCGCGTCCCTTCACCGAATCCGAGGGGGCCACTATATTAAAGCAGGTGGTGGCGGGTCTGCTGTACTTGCATTCCCACAACATAATGCACCGTGACATTTCGCTCTCCAACCTGCTGCTCAGCAAGGAAATGCACATAAAAATCGCCGATTTTGGCCTGGCAACTCAGCTGAAACGACCAGACGAAAGGCACATGACTATGTGCGGCACTCCCAACTATATTTCCCCCGAGGTAGTTTCCCGACTGTCACACGGCCTGCCAGCGGATGTTTGGAGTGTGGGGTGTATGCTCTATACGCTGCTGGTGGGACGACCGCCGTTTGAAACCGAGGGTGTGGAGTCGACGCTCAACAAAGTCGTGATGTCTGAATTCATGATGCCATCAAATTTGTCCTTCGAAGCCCAAGACCTAATCCATAAGCTGCTCAAGAAAAGCCCACACGAACGCATTACCCTTGAGCAGGTCCTTCGGCATCCATTTCTGAAGAGAACGCCTGGTGGTTCATCGTACAGTACAACGCCTGGCGCGTTAAATGAATTTAGTCAGAGTCTTGCCAGTAGCGACAGCGGAATCGTAACCTTTGCCAGCAGTAAGTAATATAAACAAATGATTACGATTGATATTATTTCTATATCGTTTCAAAGGTGACTCTAGGAAATCACACCGTCTTCGTTCTGTTGATAATTCTTCAGGACAATCGATGCCGCAGATAATGGAAGAATATTTGCCTTCGTCTAATCTGGGCTTCGAATCGCAGGAACATCTCCCAATTTACGAACAGCATGGCTTATATCTGCCACCGCCAGGCGGACAGCTGGAGCATAGAGACGCCAAATGGCCAGGCACAAGCAATATCGCTCCATTCAGATCGGATAGCGACAAGATATCGACACCAGTGGCCGAGAAACGCCTCTCAGTGCCGCCATTGGAAACGAAACGATTGCAACCGACGCGTTATAAAACAAAAAATGCCATAATGAGCATTTTGCGGACTGGTGAGGTTGTCTTGGAGTTTCTCAAGTTTAAGGCCAAGTTCAATGAAGATCGTATTACGGATATTTGTCGCATATCTGAGGATGGACGTCGTATTATTATCTATCAGCCCGATCCAGGACGGTGAGTACACACAGGAAAAAAAAGCTTACTGTTTTGCGGTCTCAGCAAACATTTTTTTTTTATTTTAGAGGCTTACCAATAAGAGAACACCCACCAGACCCTCTGATACCCAGCGAGGACTGTGTCTATAACTACGAGAGTTTGCCGATTAAACACTGGAAAAAATATGTGTACGCAGCCCGATTTGTGGGACTGGTGAAGAGCAAAACACCGAAAATCACCTATTTCAGTAGCCTAGGAAAATGTCAGCTTATGGAGACAATGACGGACTTTGAGATTCGCTTCTATTCCGGGGCCAAGTTATTAAAGTCTTCCACTGACGGTGTCAAGGTGTTCAATGCGAATGGAGCAGTGCTGTCGGATAATGCCTGTGCGGAGGCACGCAATCTAATTGACCACGGAAATGAATCCTTCTCTCATTGCGTCAATATCAGTAATGCTCTTGAGCTCGCTCAGACCAAGGAGAATACGTGCTTTCCTGTCACAATCGGGCGACGGCCTGCCACAGACTCACACTCGGGCCACCGTTTCGATGGTCTAAGGGACACCACAAACTTTGCCTACTCCACTCCGAAATCAAATCAGGTAAATCGATATATTTAATGCAGTTTCTTTAGGGAGATTACTCATTTAATATTCCTATAGGGTTCAATTAACTTTTCCGTGAGCACCCTTTCGACGACTCGAAGTGCCTCAGACTACAATTCAAATACATCTCGGCCCAACATGATGGCTGCCCACCAAAATGTTCCGATCAAACGTATCACCGTTCCCGAAATTGGAATCGTTACTGAGGTAAGATCTTAAGTAGTTATTTTTTGCAACAAGTACTAATGTTCGTACCATTTCAGCTGTCCCATGGAGTTGTGCAAGTACAATTTTATGATGGATCTATGGTCTCAGTAATACCAAAGGTGCAGGGAGGAGGCATAACATATACACAGGCCAACGGCCTATCTACCCATTTTGGCAACAACGACGAATTGCCATTCGCGGTCAGAGATCGAATCAATCAAATGCCACAGTTGCAGATGAAGTTAAAGTGCGCTCCATTGTTGGGGAACGCCAGAAGTGTAGACTGCCACTTAATGACGCCCAAATCGACAACGCCTTTTTACAATCGCATGATAATTTGACAATTTGTGCATCTCATATTGATATCTTACGTTAAAAACATCTCTTCGTTTAATATTGTATTATATAACAGAACTAAATATATTTTGAATATCTAAAATTGTTGCTCGGACTATTCCAATTTTTCTGTAAACCCCAGTGTACGGTAAAGCTTACATTTTAAAATGTGAAATATTGTTTATAAAACAGCAATTCTGAAATGAAATTTTCATGATGGGATTACAGCTATTGATTATTTCAACAAGCTTCAGCCGCTCCAAAATCAAAATTACAAGACGTTGCGATTCAATAAAAATCTTTTATTGAAGTGTTTAGTGTTTCAAAATCTAAATGTAAAGATTCGTGGTTATCATACATAAATACTATTAGAAAAGTATAAAATATTTTATTGTATATACGCGTATGTATAATAAATTTAAGATTAATGTGTGTGTATTGTTTCCGTGTTGTACGTATTTGATGTATTTTGTGAATGCGGCAACCACAAGATAATACCTAAAATGGGTAGATGCATGGATGGATTACACTATAATGTACTGGGAAAATTGCTTGTTTAATCAAATGTATTCAGCAATTCAGAAGAATCAATTTGAGCATAAAGTAGTCATCAATTTATTTTATAAGCCATTTGATTTGAAAACATAAAATTACACGATTGATTATAAAAATAATAGATGTAAAAAGCTTAATGTAATGGACGGTATAAATAAACATTTGAACGGAGAGTATAGGCAATAATAAAAATGGATGGTCAAAAATCGACAAACGATGAAATCGGAAGCAAAACTTAATTAGAATCTAGTTATATTTCGAATGAATTGCTTGGCCATACAACTATTGTCGAACCAAATCAAAATGATTGCCAATAACTTACCAAAAACTAAAAGTGTAGTCTTAATATTAGGTTTAAACAGAAGATCTTAATTGTATCGCGTTGGCAGCATTGCATTAGTGCTGTGTTCGTTGTAAAGTTAGCCAAAATGTCGCTCTCAAACGTCGCTTGTCTTCTCTTTAAGCTCAAACTGAATCTTCTGAAATATGTCCTAGAATCGATCCTTGGACGTAGCACTGTACTCCAGCTCGTTGAGGTTTTGCATTTCCTGCAGCTCTTGGAACTTTTCGTGATCCCGTATGTGCGCATAGTTGGCCGAGAGGCACATGAGATAATGAACCAGACTGAGAATGACTAAAAGGGTGGACAGCGTGGCCAGTATGAACATAACCTCAGCGTTCTCAACACCATCTTTACAGAATGCCTTGATCTCATACTTTTCGCACACCTTCATGTCCTCGAGTTTCGTGTTTGGTGGGAACATAAAATCTGGAAAATTCATTCAAGGCTTTACAGAGTTTACTTTGAATTTAGCTTGAGGTCATAAATACTTACGGAATTGTGTCAAATCTATGCAGCTCTGTGAGTGCTCGACACTGGAGCACATGTTCCAGAACATGGTATATATGAACGTGACAACAACCAGGAAGCAAAGAATAAGACTCCACACAAAATTGAGTAGGTACGTGATGCCCATGAGTACGGCGCAGGAGATCCGGCCTCCAACGCGGGACCGCCAGGCTCTATATACCTTATAGCGCGTGGCGCCAGTCGCCAGAAAGCCAACAAAAAGTATCATAAATCCAAGGGCTGCCATGCCAGCTCCAATTATTACAAATATCATTTGCACAGCTTCGATCCTGAAATATGGATTATTATAATGCTTAAACATGTGTCAGCTGCTGTGAATAATGGCTTAGTCTTACCATATCAATCGCAAGTGAAATACTTGGTCTACCATTATGACTGTAAGCGATGCCCCTCGGTACATTGTAAAGCAGAAGATACCCACTCCCAGGAGACACATGAGAGTGGCTATCATCGTGGCGTAAGGGATACGCGCCATGCATGATTGGCAGCATTCACCTGCAAGAAATTTGAATATGTTTTTTATAAAATGTGCGCAAGAAAGATAAAGGTATATACGATGAAAGTGAAAGAAAGAGTTTAAAAGGAGTTCACAATTTACTGAAATTTACTGGTAAGTTTACTGACTGGATTAGCTCCATAAAAGCGTAGGTAAAGCTATCAACAGAAAAATTACATTTTGGAGAAACTTTGGTAGTATTTCCACGTTGTGCAGTGAAACACGAGTAGAGTGCCGCATCATGCACACGACATTGATGTTTTTTTTTAAACTATTCTTTGGCATTCTGTTTCGAAGAATTCGCTTGTGCGTATCGGAGTCGAGCAGACAAACAAAAAATGTGCTAAAGTAAAAAATATTCTTTCATATATTGATTTGACTCCAGTGCTTGTGCTGCTGTGGTACATCTTAATTTTGTAGCTTTGAGTAGTTCATTTAGGAGTAGTGTATAAAGGTGCCATACGGAGGGAAAATGGTTTATCTTAAGGGAATATATATGTATGTATGTATGCACTAGAAATTGATAAGATAACAAAATGTAGCACGGCTATAGGTGATAGCCTACAACAGAGTGATTCACGTAAAGTAAAATAGTACTGGTAGGCGAGGCAGTGCAACAATTGCTTGGTACCATAGAAAAACAATGCAAATTTGAGCAAGTGATGTGTAAAATTGAGTTGTGAAACAAAACCAATATATCCATTGACTTTGTCGTACCTTCGCCGCCACGCTCTGTGTACCTATCCAAGGAGTGTTCCGATCGGTACGAGGGGCGTCGTCGATTTTGTATGTTGCCCCCATTGTAGGGATTGTTATTGTAGGCACGCGTTAGCACACCACCGTCATCTTCAAAGTTCGTCTCGAGTAGGATCTCCTCTCGGGGATCTCGTATGCGATCGCGATCGCTCATTTTTCCAGGCATAGTGCACAACGGAATCTTAATTTGATCTGGCGCTTGTAAAATTCAGAAGTTACGGAATCGTTTTAGCTGTTGTCAATTAATATGAATCACACAAAACCCAAACTCCGACGTCATCCCAGGCATTCGTTTTCGCCGCCCTGCGATTAACAGCTATACGTATATAAAGTTGTGCTGCGCGTGCTACCCGATCTCGATATAATGAATGAGGAAGGAACGACAACCTGCTCGTCGCCGTAGCCAAAAGCAAACTCAGAATGGGCGTTCAGTTCAACTCCGAAATGTTTCGCAGTCGACCGCGACTGATAACTTCTGTTAACTTTTTTCATTCGGAACAATCGTGACGGTTTTCCCCTGAGTTACTCTCTGAACGATAAGTAGCTACGAGTATATAAAATATAGTATGTATTCCTACAAATGTGTGTATTGTATGGGCATACATGGATGCGTACGTCGTTGCAAATTGGAAAAGATTGCTCTCATGCACAGGCCCGGCCCTCAATTGAATGAGACAGACAATTAATACGGTCTCCAAGATCGCTTGGATAAGTTCTTTGCTCTGTATAGGGTCAATTAGTGTCAACATTAAAGGGAAATAACAATATAGACGCGTAGGTACATGCCATTCAAATGGAACATGTATTGTATGTACATATGTGTATATTTAGAAAAAAACGATCGTAACTTATCTACAAACTTCTCTGCACCTGTTGAAAAATCCAGCTTTTATGTTGTAAGCTCGATTTATATAATAACAGCCGCTTTCGTCTATTTCATAGTGGAAAGTGAATTAATAAGATATGCCTCTTACAGCAGGAAAGGATTTGTTTGGACTCTCTTTTTGGGAATGCGATGAAGCAGACAAACGGAAATGAACTTTTTGGAGGTAGCTTAAAGACTAACCCTTCAAAATAGAGAATGCAGATTTTATCCACAATTTGAATATTCATTTATATGCTTTTTAGTTTATTTGAATCAAACGTAAAATTTACTAGTCAACTCTCGAGACCTGAGAGAGTGTTACATATGCATGTACACATATTTATGTATGTACATACATTCCCCAAAATTCAGGTTTGTTCTTAGCCAGAAACTCATCATGTTGGAACGAATTAATGAGTGTTGTAAGTTATTTGTTTACTTACCCATTTTAAACGGTGCTTGTTAGGAGCTTGAAAATAAATTTAGGGTCGTCCAATCTAATAATCCCATCCAAGTGCATACATATGTATGTATGTATAGCAATTTATAAGTTGCATGTATAGCTTTAAATGGGATAAAACAAGTTTTTAAGGTGTGAGCTGAGCATTGGTGCAACCTAATTTTATGTGGTAAAATTCACTACAAACGCTTGTCACACACTTGTTGAAACCGTATATTATTCAGGAGTTAATATCTTTTGTCATGTTTCTTCCAAAACATGAATTTAAAGTTTGGAGATTCAAAACAAAGAGCATAAATAAATAAAGTGTATCTACTAGGGTTGGGAACAAAGTCGATAGCGCTATCGATACTATCGACGGTGTCCCCCATCCTACTTTGGTCACACTATTCATTTCGTAACCAAAACAAAACAGAAATTTGTTCATATATTTAAATATGCTGCAAGCGTTTAGACCTAATTCGCCAACAGCAATTGTCGTAGTAAGTCATAGTATAGATAGAGGTGTATGTTTAAGATACAAAGAAATAATTTGATGTCAATCATTTTGCAGCGTGCGGCATCTACAAATGCAAAGAAACTCGAGGAGATCCGAGAACGTTTGGCCAAAGGGCCAAACTTTCAAGACTTTGTCCAAAACCCGGATAACTTAAAGTGTACGGGGGAAAACTACGATGGAAAATTGCGTCGTGAGAAAGGAGAAGAGCAACGCCTACGTCTGCCGCCATGGCTGAAGACAACAATACCGATGGGCAAGAACTACACAAAGATTAAGGAGCAGCTGCGCGAACTAAAGCTATCCACGGTGTGTGAGGAGGCTCGTTGCCCCAACATCGGAGAGTGCTGGGGCGGCGGTGAAAATGGAACTCAAACCGCCACGATTATGGTGAGGCTGCTTGACCTTTACTGATAACTAAGAGTGATCATTATGTAAATACATATTTCGTTGTAGCTCATGGGAGACACTTGCACCCGCGGCTGTCGTTTCTGTTCCGTGAAAACAGCACGCATACCGCCGCCACTTGACGAAAATGAGCCCGTTAACACTGCCAAGGCAATCGCGTCTTGGGGCTTGGATTACATTGTGTTGACATCAGTCGATCGTGATGGTTCGTATTTGGCTGCTACTAAATGTGCCATAGATACTTAAATGAAATGCTTCATGTACCCTAGATTTGCCAGACGGCGGATCGAAACATATTGCTCAAACGGTACGAGAAATCAAAGCTCGGTAAGAACTACAACGGTTTAATCATAACCCCTGCTAACGATGGCATTCTTTCAATAGGAATTCTAATATTTTTGTCGAATGTCTGGTGCCGGACTTTCGTGGTGATCTGGATTGTGTGGAAACGATTGCTAACTGTGGTCTGGACGTCTATGCGCACAACATTGAGACCGTAGAGAAGCTGACTCCCTTCGTTCGAGACAGACGTGCTCACTATAGGCAAACGCTTCGGGTGCTTGGCGAAGCAAAGCGATTTAATCCCAATCTCATCACAAAGAGCTCCATTATGCTTGGTCTTGGCGAGACTGATGCAGAGGTTGAAAAAACTATGACCGATTTGCGAGAGGCTGGAGTCGAATGCTTGACCTTAGGCCAGTACATGCAGCCCACGAACAAGCATCTCAAAGTCATTGAGTATGTTACTCCTGAAAAGTTTAAGCATTGGGAAGAGCGCGGAAACGAACTGGGATTCCTGTATACAGCCAGTGGCCCTCTTGTCCGCAGCTCGTACAAAGCTGGCGAGTTCTTTATTTCGAGTATATTGGCAAACCGCAAAGCAAAGCAATCGCAGCTCGACAGTGCACCAAAAAACTAGATTAATTCGTGATGTGTAGAATTTTTGATTTCTCCGAATATGGCCTAGTCTTTCGATTGATTTGTTGTAAGTGTCGCCTTCTGCCTATGCATCGCTTCATACATATGTATGTGCATATATCTTTATATAGTGAAATTCTAGCACATATTGCTTATGTTTATAAGCAAAATAAATTAGGTACTGCATATAGCTTGGAATCCAATAAAAGGAGACGTAATGGTTAATATTTCAATATTGTTTTGTTTCTGGCGCTATGTTATCCCTGGCTCGAATCATATGAACGTGTTATATAGGTTCAGTTCAAAGAACTAGATCAATTGAACTGCTAGATCGAAAATTGTTTTGTTTTTGTGTGGTTAAAAAACAAAGAAATTAAAAGATGCCGCGCCTTATAAGCAGGCCTGAGCCTGCACCCACATATTCGAATTTGGTAAGCCCTAGAAGCAAATAAATGATTCACTTGGATTTAAGGTTGATGGCTATTATCAAAACATTGAATGGCTGTCATTGACAACATAATATGAATACATACTATGTACACCACAGTACCATAGACCACAGTACTATAGATAACGTTCATTGAACATAGTGCATCTGAATTCATTTATACATATGATATGTCTGCAAATTGTCATTTTATTTTTATCAACAGGTTGGATTTATATTCATATTCAATCTAATTGTTGGAACGGGCGCATTGACTTTACCTGGAGTGTTTGCCAAGGCAGGATGGATGTTAAGTCTTATAGTAATTATATTATTAGCCACGATAAGTTATATGACAGTTACCTTCGTTATTGAAGCTATGGCTTGCGCGAATGCTATCAAGAATTGGCAAACCCTTCAGGCCCTACGTCACCATAGTCGAAGCTCTGCAGAGAGCAGTGAAAATGATGATGCCTTTGGAGGATCGGACGACCAAGGATCAGATCTTAGAGAGCTCGAACGGGTTCCTTTGACAATTCAAAATGCTGAAAACCATTATTATCAGCTGTCACATAAATTTGAGTTGGGCGAAATGGCGACGATTTTTTTCAACGAAATCGGCCGCATCATGTTTTTCTTGTGCCTGATTGTTTATCTCTATGGAGACTTGAGTATCTATTCAGCTGCTGTATCAAGGAGTCTCCGGGACGTTATATGGTAAGATCTAACATAAATCTAAAGAGAACGTCAAACAGTTTCATATTTTTAGTGACCAGACAAATGCTACAGATTCCCTCAATTCGAGGCAGATGTTTTGGCCTGGAGACTTCAGGAATAATTTAGCCCACGCGTGCTGGAAAGAACACACAATATCACGATTAAGCGTGTATAGAGTTATTTTAATTGGATTCACTCTCATATTTGGTCCTTTTGCTGCATTCAGTATTCAGAAAACCAAATACTTGCAAATTCTCACAGCCATTTTCCGTTGGATGGGTAAGCAAAAAATTATCTTTAGTAAGTCGACCGCATGAAAAGCATTTAAACTAATTCACAGCGTTTACTCTGATGATCTGTTTATCGTTGAAACTATTGATCTCAAGAGGACCCAGAGGGCACCCAGTAAGCTTTAATGTGTATGGTATCCCATCGCTGTTTGGCGCTTGTGTTTACTCTTTCATGTGCCACCATTCACTTCCTAGCCTATTGGCGCCACTTAAGCATAAGTTAATGGTATCGAAAATACTTTCTTATGATTATACTATCATTTGTGCTTTTTACATAGTATTAGCCATGACAGGGATATTTGCATTTGAACGAATTGAAGACCTTTACACACTAAACTTCCTTCCGTACGATGAAGACTACACAGACTTTGCGTCAGGTCTGTTAATAGCCATTGACTATTTTCTGGCACTTTTCCCTATTTTTACTTTGTCTACCAGTTTTCCCATTATTGCGGTAACACTGAAAAACAATCTGCAAACACTCTTTCTAGACATGTCTCGATACGACACGTACAGTCCGTTCGTGCGAATACTCTTCCCTTTGTGTGCCATTATTCCACCGTTTTGTGTCACATATTTTACGGAAAGCTTGGCAAGTCTTGTGGCGTTCACAGGAAGTTATGCGGGGACTGGAATACAGTACATTATCCCTGTCTTTTTGGTTTATTTCGCGCGACGAACTTGTTCCGAACTTCTGGGAAGTGGTATTGTTAATAGTTTCGAAAGTCCTTTTAAATCCAGTGCTTGGTTGGTTTTCGTTATTGTTTGGTCTATTTTATGCGTCTGTTTGGTAACCGTTAATATGGTTAGTTAAACATGACTGGAGTTTATCAGGTCGACATTTAACTTGCACCGCAGAAGTTTTAAGAAACTACATTTTAGTAAATCAAATTTCTTAAACAAAATTTTACACAATTTTCTTATGTAGGTTTGTGTTAAGCAATTATTTATGTAAGTCAGTATTGAAATTGGCTGTGAATTGAACGAATTTCGATTCTATTATCCATATTGTATGGACTATACTTTATATTCAATTAAATATAAAAAATGAATTTGAATTTATGTACAATAAAATATTATAAATATTATATGCAAACTATAAATAAAGGTTTAAATGTTAAATATAGATTATTTTTTGGTGGGTTAAGTGGATTTAAAGGTAACCTGGCAGCGCCACAAAACGACGACACATTCGTTTTATGTTGTTTTTGTTTGAACCTTAATATGTAAATAATCCAATAAAAAGGACTTCTGAAAACTTGCCAATCTTGTAAAAAATGTATGTATCTATCGGATAAAATTATTTGTTCAGGTCTGAGAGTCTCAGCTAGCTAGTAATATTAAACGGAATATCAAATCGAGGAATATCAACAAACAACAAACAATCAAAAAACAATCGATACCATCGATAGTACCCTCGATGGTTTGACACCTCTAGTAATATATTTTGGTAATATTATAGTATTGAATGTTGTGAAAATGCGAAAACAGCGTTGAAATGTCTTCTTCAGAGAAGGGCTCGCATAGGAAACTAGACCTGAAAGTGGATAACTATCCAACATGTGCTGTGGAGGCACTAACTCGCCTAGGTATGTTGATCAATTTAGAATTTGTTATTGCCGGCCGGTTTTACTTTTTTTTGCCTTGCAGAAACTCTTATTGCTAGCCGCAACAAACAAAATTTAGTAATGCAAATCATTTCGGAATATATTTTCTTGGAGCGGAACAAGGACGGAGACGGACGAAAGTCCACGTCGTTGCCGACTAGCCAGATGACATTATGTCAAGAGTTCTTCCTAATAATTGCGCTCATTGAATACTTTTCGAGGCCAGGACGGGATGCAACGCGCAATGCCATATTTCTTTCACTCTTTGGCAGCCACCTAACACCCCAACGTTCCAAGTTGTTGTCCAGACTAATAAGTACTGCTGTTTCTGGATCAGTGGCACCACTGCTCTCTGCGGCCGGTACGTGGATGCAACAAGTTGGCTGCAAGACCCCACTGAGTCTGGAAGTGGCGCAAAACATTGTGAGTGATTTCATATTGTACTCTCGTAAGACACCAGAGCAATTGAAGCAATTGCCTATGGTCGGGCCGCACTTTGCGGCAAACTTTATGGTAGCTGTGGCCGAGCTCTACCTCAATGAGCAGCGATCAGCCGCACTGACTCCACCGCCAGATGCTCTTTTAGATGCGATTACGGAATGGATGAATGAGAACCCAACCTTGTGTCAAGCATCTCAACAGCCGCTGATTCTACCAGCTGGAGCTATCGCAATGCCATTCGCTACACCGTTGGCTGGTCTCTTGCGATGGGCAGTACTTGCGCCGTTGGTTTCCAACAGACTTGCATATAGCAACCTACACTTATCTGTCTTGCGAACGCTCCAACAACAAGTGACCAGTGGAGAGTCGACCGCTTTGCCCTTCCAGGACTTGATGCAGATTACTAAGTCTTTGCAGAACTATTGCGCTCGTTTGAGTGAAACCAGTGTGGATCCACGTACCGATGCTGCTTATCAAAAGTGCATGGAACGGCTCGCCCAAGCTGTGCAGATCGCCATTTGCTGCAACTGCATTACAAATCAAATACAGCTCCTGTGCGTTTTAGAGTCATTGCCGAACCACAAGCTCATGGACATCGTTATAGCAGCTAATAAAAAGCTGTAGTTTATATTCTTTTTGGAATACAAAAAAATGGCTTATTAATTTATAAATATTTTAAATACATATAAAAAATGTTAACTATTTTGTTATTACTTTCGTTCTTCATCGTTTTGTGGTGCTGCCACACTGAAAAATATTATCGTAGCGCGCATGACTACAAGGTGCAGGACACGCCAAGGAATCGGTCAGAAATCAATAATCATTTGAGTTTCCAGCTTGCTTCTAAACGTGTTGTGTTCTTGTTTGTTAAAACCAAAGCGGTCGACAAATTATACATACATATGTATATAGTTATTGTATGATGCAATGAATCCAGTACCAAGTCGCGAATTTTTGGAAGTGCATCCGCTTCACCAGCATCAGCCACACTGCAAGCAGCAATGTTTTGTCTTCACAGAGATATCAGATATTGAGCTGCCCGCGGAAATAACCAAGTTCGGTGGTGGCAACGAGAAGATTAGATGCAGCAATGGCGGCATTCCGCCTTACACCTCCAAAAAGGATTCCAGCAGTGAGCTATCCGGGGAGCGCCCAGAAAGGTCCCGTGGCCGAAAGATTCTGCTGGGCGTGGGTCTGGTACTCTTATGCATCGGCATGGCAGGTGGCATTCCATTGGCCCTACAGCTGCGCTCCTCTTCGCTGTTAGAGGCCCGTCTGTCATTCATTCGACGCTTGCTAACAGAATCGCCACTCATTGAGGGGTCCTGGAAGCCACCAACTACCACGAACTTGAACAGCAGCAACTTGTTCGAGGTGCGCCAAAATCATATAGGCGCAGTCCTGTGGCCTATTGCTGTACCCTGTGCTGCTCAATATCTAGACGCGGTTCAGCTGGCTCTGGAGGGCATCGATAAGGCAAAACGCATTACTGCCGCTAGCGAACTAATGCATATTGTGGAGTCGGCCGATGAAATGGAGCAAACTCATATCAGGGGCGAAGTGGCTGTTCTGATGGGCATCAGTGGGGGCCATGCTCTGGGCACTAGTCTAGCAGTATTGCGCTCTATTTATTTGCTGGGCGCCCGATTTGTCGCCATAACTAGCTTGGAGTGCACCACACCATGGGCTGCAGCTGCGATTCGCAGGAGAGATCACCTCATAGAGGAGAATGTAACGAATTCATTCAACGAATTCGGAGAGGTGGGTACTAATCAGAGGCTAAAGAAGCCCCACCAATCCTCTCTATTCCATATATTTCAGAAAATGCTACTCGAAATGAATCGCCTGGGGATGCTGGTGGAGATATCTCAACTAAGCGAGGCAGCGATGCTTGCCGTCTTGCAAACCGCAAAGGCTCCGGTTCTTTTAACAAACGCTACACCACTTTCTATCTGCAACAGCACAAGTATTGCATCCATACCGGACCACGTGCTCAGGTGTGTCTTAATCATCATTTTAATTATGTACATATAAGGATTAAATAATTTTGTTTATCTTTTACAGCCTCTTGCCAGAAAATGGAGGAGTCGTTTTGCTCAACTTGGAACGGTGTGGAGATCGAAAATTAAGCGTTCGAGAGGCAATTAATGCCATTAACTATGTGCGGAAAGTATCTGGGGTAGATCATATTGGACTTGGCGGAGCACCGAAGAGCTATGCTCTTTTGCTGGCAGAGTTGGCGCGGGATAGGGTGTGGGGTAATGCTGCGATAAAAAAGCTAGTTGGTGGAAATGTCATGAGGATTTTACGCGAAATTGAGACCTTAAAGAGTCGCTTACCATTGTATGAGGAGTGGATTCCGCATGAGTCAATTGAAAGCAATTCGTATTGTCGCTATCCAGAGTCTTAAAGTACTCAAATAAGAGTAAAGATGTGTTCTCATATATTACACCAAATATATTTAATTACTTTATCGAAACACCACAGCCGAAATTTTATAAATTTCGTAAATAATTTAGACCCAGCAGAGCAGAGAAATTTAGAAGCTAAAAGGAGGGTTTCTCTTAAAATGGCTGCAAAAATATTATAACCTTGAAAATGGTTTGTTTGTTTGTTAAGTAGTCTCAAACACCAATTTCCCAAGCAACCAGAGTTGGGTAAACGTCGAAAGATTGCACCCTGTTCCTGTACTTTCTGTTCACAGCAGATATTCAAGCAAACTTCCATCTCAACTCTCAATAAGATGTGAAAACTTATTGTGAGTATTAAACAAATTCAATGAATAAAAAACTAAAATAAATTGTTTAAAAATTTAAGCCCATTGCTACAGCACTTTCTATTCAAGTGAAGAGTTATCTTCATAATCCCTATATAAAAATATGAAATTACATTAATTGTGCATAGCTGAAGAAGTTCTTTCCGGGAATAGAAAAATTCCACCTGATCCTTGGGAAGAGGAAATGTTTACGATAGACAGGAAAGAGAGGCACAAAGGTAAGCCGAAAGTTATAGTTCAGCAAAATCTCGGACATTCAATGACCGATGAAAGAAAATCAAACAAACATAAGTGGTTCGTTTCAATTTGTACAAAGATTTATATTTAATGAATATCTGGCTAAGTAAAATACATATCGGTGTAAGATGGGTATTATAATAGTATTGCTAGCGCTAGGTTTTTAACTTCCATGACTAATTAATATTAATCCCAGTTCGAATACCGAGTGTCAGAGAAATCACCTCTCTCTCTGATGGCCGCTCACTGAACTCACGCTTAACAATTCTTCGCGATAATAGGTCTTCCTCTTGCGAAATGATCAACGAATCATCGTCGGCAGCCTTTAACTCGCGCTTAACTCTAGTTGATTCGCTTTCGTCCTCATCAATCTCAAAAATGTTATTATCGGTGAAAGCCAATTGGTTAATTTCCTTAAAGAAAGAGCTCCTTGCATTTCGAATAGTCCTGTCGGAGCCCGGGTCACTCAGGGGCGGTAGATATGTAGCAGGAATGCGACTCGTACCTTTATATCCGCTGTCGGGGCAACGTGGATCAATAGATCCAGGATAACAATAAGTAGGCGTTGTTGCGGGAGGCTGAGTTGAAGTAATCATGTTATAGGAGGGCTTGACAGTGGTGTCCTGCTTGCAACGTCGGTCTAGCGACCCATCGTAGCACCTAATCTTTTCCCCATCTGTTGGAGTCGCTGTTGTTACGGGCATAGATGTATTTGTATTATAAGTTGGAGTTTGTTTCGTTGTTGGTGGCAGGTACGTTGGTGCTAGACAGTCTGGGGAGGTTGATCTTGGAGAGCACCTCGGTTTTGCTGTCGATGGGAGCTCCTGGGGGCATTGAGGGTCAGTAGATCCAGGATAACACCTCGGCCTAGGTGAAATTGTTGGAGTGCGATATGTAGAAGGCGGTAAATAGGTGGCAGGTTGACATCTGGGGTCATCTGAGTTCTCCTCACAACCTGACTTTTTGGTTGTTGGCACCTTAGGACATCTTGGATCTGGAGAACCTGGGAAGCAGTTGAGGCAGTCTGGATCCTGAGAGCCAGGATAACATCTCGGCTTTGTAGTCGTCGCGGGCCTCTGTGGGCATCGAGGATCGGTCGATCCTGGATAACATTTCGGTGTATCTGTAGTTATAGGAGCTCTAGTTGTCGTCGGCGCCGAATAAGTTGGTGTTCTTCTTGTTGTTGGTGGTTGGTAAGTTGCGGGTAGGCACTCAGGATCTCTCGATCCAGGATAACACCTCGGCTTAGGTGATATTGTTGGTGTATCTGTAGTTATAGGAGATCTAGTTGTCGTCGGCGCCGAATAAGTTGGTGTTCTTCTTGTTGTTGGTGGTTGGTAAGTTGCGGGTAGGCACTCAGGATCTCTCGATCCAGGATAGCACCTCGGCTTAGGTGCTATTGTTGGTGTCCGATATGTAGTAGGCGGCAAATAGGTGGCAGGTTGACATCTGGGGTCATCTGAGTTCTCCTCACAACCTGACTTTTTGGTTGTTGGCACCTTAGGACATCTTGGATCTGGAGAACCTGGGAAGCAGTTGAGGCAGTCTGGATCCTGAGAGCCAGGATAACATCTCGGCTTTGTAGTCGTCGCGGGCCTCTGTGGGCATCGAGGATCGGTCGATCCTGGATAACATTTCGGTGTATCTGTAGTTATAGGAGCTCTAGTTGTCGTCGGCGCCGAATAAGTTGGTGTTCTTCTTGTTGTTGGTGGTTGGTAAGTTGCGGGTAGGCACTCAGGATCTCTCGATCCAGGATAACACCTCGGCTTAGGTGATATTGTTGGTGTATCTGTAGTTATAGGAGATCTAGTTGTCGTCGGCGCCGAATAAGTTGGTGTTCTTCTTGTTGTTGGTGGTTGGTAAGTTGCGGGTAGGCACTCAGGATCTCTCGATCCAGGATAGCACCTCGGCTTAGGTGTTGTTGGTGTCCGATATGTAGTAGGCGGCAAATAGGTGGCAGGTTGACATCTGGGGTCATCTGAGTTCTCCTCACAACCTGACTTTTTGGTTGTTGGCACGTTAGGACATCTTGGATCTGGAGAACCTGGGAAGCAGTTGAGACATTCTGGATCCTGAGAGCCAGGATAACATCTCGGCTTTGTAGTCGTCGCGGGCCTCTGTGGGCATCGAGGATCGGTCGATCCTGGATAACATTTCGGTGTATCTGTAGTTATAGGAGCTCTAGTTGTCGTCGGCGCCGAATAAGTTGGTGTTCTTCTTGTTGTTGGTGGTTGGTAAGTTGCGGGTAGGCACTCAGGATCTCTCGATCCAGGATAGCACCTCGGCTTAGGTGTTGTTGGTGTCCGATATGTAGTAGGCGGAAAATAGGTGGCAGGTTGACATCTGGGGTCATCTGAGTTCTCCTCACAACCTGACTTTTTGGTTGTCGGCACCTTAGGACATCTTGGATCTACAGAACCTGGGAAGCAGTTGAGACATTCTGGATCCTGAGAGCCAGGATAACATCTCGGCTTTGTAGTCGTCGCGGGCCTCTGTGGGCATCGAGGATCGGTCGATCCTGGATAACATTTCGGTGTATCTGTAGTTATAGGAGATCTAGTTGTCGTCGGCGCCGAATAAGTTGGTGTTCTTCTTGTTGTTGGTGGTTGGTAAGTTGCGGGTAGGCACTCAGGATCTCTCGATCCAGGATAGCACCTCGGCTTAGGTGTTGTTGGTGTCCGATATGTAGTAGGCGGCAAATAGGTGGCAGGTTGACATCTGGGGTCATCTGAGTTCTCCTCACAACCTGACTTTTTGGTTGTTGGCACGTTAGGACATCTTGGATCTGGAGAACCTGGGAAGCAGTTGAGACATTCTGGATCCTGAGAGCCAGGATAACATCTCGGCTTTGTAGTCGTCGCGGGCCTCTGTGGGCATCGAGGATCGGTCGATCCTGGATAACATTTCGGTGTATCTGTAGTTATAGGAGATCTAGTTGTCGTCGGCGCCGAATAAGTTGGTGTTCTTCTTGTTGTTGGTGGCTGGTAAGTTGCGGGTAGGCACTCAGGATCTCTCGATCCAGGATAGCACCTCGGCTTAGGTGCTATTGTTGGTGTCCGATATGTAGTAGGCGGCAAATAGGTGGCAGGTTGACATCTGGGGTCATCTGAGTTCTCCTCACAACCTGACTTTTTGGTTGTCGGCACCTTAGGACATCTTGGATCTACAGAACCTGGGAAGCAGTTTAGACAGTCTGGATCCTGAGAGCCAGGATAACATCTCGGCTTTGTAGTCGTCGCGGGCCTCTGTGGGCATCGAGGATCGGTCGATCCTGGATAACATTTCGGTGTATCTGTAGTTATAGGAGCTCTAGTTGTCGTCGGCGCCGAATAAGTTGGTGTTCTTCTTGTTGTTGGTGGTTGGTAAGTTGCGGGTAGGCACTCAGGATCTCTCGATCCAGGATAGCACCTCGGCTTAGGTGTTGTTGGTGTCCGATATGTAGTAGGCGGCAAATAGGTGGCAGGTTGACATCTGGGGTCATCTGAGTTCTCCTCACAACCTGACTTTTTGGTTGTTGGCACGTTAGGACATCTTGGATCTGGAGAACCTGGGAAGCAGTTGAGGCAGTCTGGATCCTGAGAGCCAGGATAACATCTCGGCTTTGTAGTCGTCGCGGGCCTCTGTGGGCATCGAGGATCGGTCGATCCTGGATAACATTTCGGTGTATCTGTAGTTATAGGAGCTCTAGTTGTCGTCGGCGCCGAATAAGTTGGTGTTCTTCTTGTTGTTGGTGGTTTGTAAGTTGCGGGTAGGCACTCAGGATCTCTCGATCCAGGATAGCACCTCGGCTTAGGTGATATTGTTGGTGTATCTGTAGTTATAGGAGATCTAGTTGTCGTCGGCGCCGAATAAGTTGGTGTTCTTCTTGTTGTTGGTGGTTGGTAAGTTGCGGGTAGGCACTCAGGATCTCTCGATCCAGGATAACACCTCGGCTTAGGTGATATTGTTGGTGTATCTGTAGTTATAGGAGATCTAGTTGTCGTCGGCGCCGAATAAGTTGGTGTTCTTCTTGTTGTTGGTGGTTGGTAAGTTGCGGGTAGGCACTCAGGATCTCTCGATCCAGGATAGCACCTCGGCTTAGGTGCTATTGTTGGTGTCCGATATGTAGTAGGCGGCAAATAGGTGGCAGGTTGACATCTGGGGTCATCTGAGTTCTCCTCACAACCTGACTTTTTGGTTGTCGGCACCTTAGGACATCTTGGATCTACAGAACCTGGGAAGCAGTTGAGACATTCTGGATCCTGAGAGCCAGGATAACATCTCGGCTTTGTAGTCGTCGCGGGCCTCTGTGGGCATCGAGGATCGGTCGATCCTGGATAACATTTCGGTGTATCTGTAGTTATAGGAGCTCTAGTTGTCGTCGGCGCCGAATAAGTTGGTGTTCTTCTTGTTGTTGGTGGTTGGTAAGTTGCGGGTAGGCACTCAGGATCTCTCGATCCAGGATAGCACCTCGGCTTAGGTGATATTGTTGGTGTCCGATATGTAGTAGGCGGCAAATAGGTGGCAGGTTGACATCTGGGGTCATCTGAGTTCTCCTCACAACCTGACTTTTTGGTTGTTGGCACCTTAGGACATCTTGGATCTGGAGAACCTGGGAAGCAGTTGAGGCAGTCTGGATCCTGAGAGCCAGGATAACATCTCGGCTTTGTAGTCGTCGCGGGCCTCTGTGGGCATCGAGGATCGGTCGATCCTGGATAACATTTCGGTGTATCTGTAGTTATAGGAGATCTAGTTGTCGTCGGCGCCGAATAAGTTGGTGTTCTTCTTGTTGTTGGTGGTTGGTAAGTTGCGGGTAGGCACTCAGGATCTCTCGATCCAGGATAGCACCTCGGCTTAGGTGATATTGTTGGTGTCCGATATGTAGTAGGCGGCAAATAGGTGGCAGGTTGACATCTGGGGTCATCTGAGTTCTCCTCACAACCTGACTTTTTGGTTGTCGGCACCTTAGGACATCTTGGATCTACAGAACCTGGGAAGCAGTTGAGACATTCTGGATCCTGAGAGCCAGGATAACATCTCGGCTTTGTAGTCGTCGCGGGCCTCTGTGGGCATCGAGGATCAGTCGATCCTGGATAACATTTCGGTGTATCTGTAGTTATAGGAGCTCTAGTTGTCGTCGGCGCCGAATAAGTTGGTGTTCTTCTTGTTGTTGGTGGTTGGTAAGTTGCGGGTAGGCACTCAGGATCTCTCGATCCAGGATAGCAACTCGGCTGGGGTGCTCTTGATGGTGTATCTGTAGTTATAGGAGCTCTAGACTTTGTCGGTGCAGAATAATTTGCTGTTCTCCTCGTGGTTATTTCTATTCTTGGCTTTGTCGGTATGGAGGAAGTGGTTGGAAGACAAGCAGGATCTTCTGAGCCGGGGTAGCAGCTTGGCTTGGGCCCATCTGTAGGTATTCTGCTCTTTAAGCTGCTACATGAGTATTCTCTTTGACAAGCTCCATTGCACAATTCAATATCACATTTTAGATAAACTTGGGATCGATCGGGGAACTTAAATGCTTTGAGCGTATTATAATATGTGGAGGTAAGACTGGACCTGGACTGGGATTCCAACTTTTTCCACTCCCCAAATATTTTTTCCTTTATGGTGCAGCCTCTCTTATCGGAGAGCTGTAACGTCTTGGTGGTTTTTGCCTCAAAGTTCATGTCATCCGAGGCATAGCACTTCAGTATGTTTACGTCCCATGCTTGAGTCGAATGCTTTACATTTATGGTGAACGTTACTTCGGTGCCAAGCTTTAGTGTTGTGCCAATGGGCTTTATATTCGGTGGTATCCCAGTACCAATTTCCATCCAGCACTCCACTGGACCGCTTGGGGTATCTACGGAAACTACTTCGAGCATATCCACGACGAACGGCTTGAAGTAGACCGTTTTCTCCTGCTCCTCGCTGCGGCTGCATGATACTTTTCGCGCTATATCCCAACTATTCTGAATATCTTTATCATTTTGTATAATTAGAACGTTCTCAATTGAGGAGCATATGGAGCATGACGGCTTACTGCCGCAGCCATCATAAGGCACATTGAATATAAATTTTGTGTCTCCATTATTGGCCGCCACATAGCTAATAGAATGAAATATAATTAATTACAAAATGGTAAATCTTTAGCATCAAAACTATACATACGTGCACTTGGGATCATTGTAATAGCCCTGGCTGTAAATGACTCCGTTAAAGTTTTCTAAAAAGTCTACTTCCACCGTCATTCCATTTCGTTGGTCGCATTTTACATCGATCTTTTCAATATTGTGAAATGACAAAGATGTTTCACTATGGAATGTGGGCGGGGAGTAGCCTAAGACATCATTAAGAGATTCATCACTGTTCAGATCCGTCCCTGAAGCAATGACCTTAAAAATAACAGAAGAATGATAGTATCCGTTTGTAACTCTGTACTACAATACATACCACTATTAGCGTCCATACAAATATGTGGCCAATGTTGACCATATTCAGTGTGTTTGCTTTAACTTCAACCTGTAAGACGCATACTTATTGAGTCAAAATGAATCAAATACCACTACTGCATATTCCTCTCTGGAGAATAAACTTCAAGGGTAATTGATCTTGGTTGTTTTTCTTTTCTTTGTGCTAACTAATTGTTCTAGTCTTTTGTAGCACCATCCATTCCAATTTCGTTGGATTCATTTCTTTGTGAAGTTTGGTTAAAATCAGTTAAAAACCCAAGGAAATAACCATAAATAATTTGCTCACATCATTTTCTTTGACATGGGTCCATCCGTACACGTCAACATTTTTTATAATTTCAGCTTGACGGCAGAAAAAATTAAATTTTGTTTCATCGCATAATTATAATTAAGCGTGTCACAGTACAAATATCGGAGAATATTGAGTACTGGGTGAGGTAAGATCTACTATATCGTAAATTAGGTAAATTGAGTACATGCTAAAGCGTACAATATTTACAAACGCTTCATTGGGCCGGACGCCGGACCTCTTTTGCTGTGTGATGATGCTGATGTGATGCATCTGCTTCGCAAAAACTGGTTTGCTTTTTGAATAATACAACTAACCTTTAAAAAGAAAAAAGCTGCAGATTTCAAAATCCATACACATAAAACACAAACCAAACGAAGCAAAGGGAGACGGACGAGAAGAAAATATTGTAGTAGCCAGTGCCTAATATTTGGTTACCCACTTGATAAAGGGGTTCCAATTTGAGGCCTTTTGTGTGGCATTGGCTTCTGCAATTTGATGGCTGGCTGGCGGTCTAGCTGACTGGCTGGTTGGGTTAGTGTTTTTTTTTTCAGTCGAATGTATTATTAATGTATTAGGCGCTTTTTCTACAAAAAGCTAAGATAACTAGATTTATACAATGCAATATGATTATGGATAATTAACGGTCATAAACACAGGAAATCCAAAACCCCTCGAATAATTGTATTTCTACTCGTACTCTTGGCTTTTACAATCGTAAATTTCGTAAAGCAGAAGCCCAAGTCGAAAAAAATACAGCCTATATTTGATTTGTTCTTTAATAGTCCAAAGAACAAATCAAATGTGCATAAAAACGTGTGGATATATAATTTACTGACAATCGTTTGAATTCGTTTGATCGTTTGATTGTTAGTTTTCTGGGCCCTGCTGCTGTTCCCATTTCTCGCTCATACGCGCATGACCTAGTTTTTTTATTTTTGATATTTGTTATTCGCAGTATTCACGAGTGATCTCCAACATGCCAATTTAATAATATTAACCCATAATTATATACAAATTTAATCAAAATTAGTTAATTGGGTCATTTGTTTGTGGTTTCCTTTTAATACATTTTTATGTTTTGGAATAGTTATTAATGACATTTAAGCCACAAATAGATTTTTCCTGTGGCAGAAATTCGATACCGTATAACGATATTTTAATCAAATTTAAAAGCCCTACAGCCACGTAATATTTTTCCATACATTTTTATTTAGTCATACCAACACATGAGCTCGAAATGGATATAAAAATACTCTCCATATATGGAAGATCACTTTGTGCAAAAACGAATCAAATATGGGGGAATTTCGGTGCAGGTTACACAATGAATTAAACAAGTGTGAGAGTCGTCAGTATGGTATGGATGTTTCGATATGACCACATGAGCTGAGCCTTGATTGCTTTGGTGCTTTGGAATGTACAACAGTATTTACCATCATACCATTGGAATACCTGTATGTGCCGTCCCGGATTAAACAAATCAATACAAATTTGCATTTATAATTCATCTTTCTCATTAGAACGTGCGAATTAGATTTTGCGATACTTAGAAAAAACGACAAGAAAAAATCAGAGAATTTTTATTATGCCTCAAGCGCAAATGCGCAAAAATTATTGCGCATTGTAAGAACTGCGGATCTGTAGAACTTGTTTCGTGTTTTAAACTGTATTTGAACAGAACAGAGGAGTTAATCAAAAATACCCGTTAGTATGCTTTTTAAGTACCGCCGCAAATGCTTTAATTAATAAATCTTCTTCCCAATCTGAGTATTATATTGTACGAGTATGTATGTATTTGTTCGGAGAGTTCCTATAAATTCGGTAATTTATTTCATTCCCTTACGGCAATGTGGAGGTTTTTTACACTTATCTGCAATTATCCGTTCACTGACAAAACGTTCGACTTTGTTTTTTCTTTTCTCACATCTGTAGGAGGATTCACATGTTCTTAGTTCACTTCGTTTGTATTCTTTTGGGTGTAATTAATAGCCTATTGTGCGGCGCACATAAATTCACTTGAACACTGGTTTTATATGAACGAACACTCGCTGAATCGACTAATTTATTGGTCCATCATCGTTTGGATGGGGGCTCTGACTTACTGCACTTGTTTGTTGAGACCTACTGGGGGATTGTTGCGATTTGTTGTCGCTGGTTAAGTGGACGTTGCCGCACTAAGCCTCGAAGAGGTTCGTCTTCGTTTATATACACACGAGGTATGATTTAACAAAATCCGTTTTGGATATTGCTATAAAAATGCAAAGCCCCAGCCCGAAGCCAAGTAAAAACAACAGCAACAAAAAACACCAATGCGCTAGCAGCCCCTGCCTATACACATATTGTTGTTTATTTTACGTTGATTGTGGTGTTTTTACACGCACACTAATCACAGCAGGGCATTGCGACTTCTTCAAAAGATGGAGATCGGTTATATATTCTGTCGAATATACACATGATGGGTACTTCAGCTGTATGTGGAAATGAGTAAATATCTTAATCTGAATATTTCTCATTTGAAGACAATATTTACAAAGACCTAAAGAGCATTGAATAGTCACCAATGTTATTGGGGATGGGTCTTGCGATTTTTTCCATTCATGTTGATTTCGTGGGCAGCGAAGACGCGTGAGCAGCATCCACACGCCGACATGGCGTCCGTTGTCTTGACTTGACCCAAGCGCGCGACTGGAACATTTTCAGCTGAAAAACTGCGCTGCGCTGCTGCGCCTTCGCCTGTATGGTTTTAGGGCCAAACAGTCAAAATCCGTCATTGTACTAGCTACATCTATATATTCGTGGTCGACTGTCACTACGGCGTCTTCAATGTTGTCATGCAACTCCAACCTGCGACGAGTGGTGAGGTGTGGTGTTGCTGTTGCCGTGGCCAAGTTGATGCGCCTGGTCATCCCTAACAGGTATTGGGATCCCAAAACTTTGGAAGCCCAACGTCCGCTTCGTGATGCTGATAGATTTCAACCAAATGGCATCGGTCATGGCGATGCGATGCTATCGCTGTTCGTCGGTTTGTCGCCATGGGAACTTGGCGCAAAGGTAAGAAGAATACGGATAAGCGTTTTCTGCCACCGTTGGCTCCCTAGCCTAGCTCTATACCCACATATGTACATATCTACATACTCGTACGATGAAATCATGATATCAACTCTGTTGAAAATGCTGAAGTGTTAGGGCTTTTGGCAAAACCTCACGTAACCTAGACTGCAATTAAAATTTGCAACTTTTGGTGATCTTTTGCATAGACATACGCAGGACAACTGTTAGTACATTTGTTTATATTATTTTAGTACAGTAATAGGCTTTTGGCTAATGATGGTGATTAATAAGCCGCATGAGTAAGAGAGTTCAATAAACGAAAAAGTCAATGCCAGTACCAACCAGTGAATCGCAAAAAACAAGTAAGTTCCTCTCAAGGATAACTTGCGATCTTACGAATTGACGAGAGATTACAAATATTTATACATATTTTAATGTTAATGTTCTTGGAAAAACATTTATAGTCTACCGGCGTTCATTATAGTCCACCTGCGGAATAAAATGATCTGGAAAATATCAAAAAAATCTTCAATCTAAAAATAGGATTCTAAATATAGATTTTAAAAAAGTGGTTTGACCTCATACAATTGTGCGGTCAGGCATAGTACGAGCGCCTATAATCCTTAGTCTTTCCATACAAGACCCCCGAATTTGAAGGAATAGAACATTTAAAGTTTAGAGTAGAGTTCTTTGCTGCCAAATCCAAGAAATGCTGTGATTATATAAACGAACCTTTTAGGTATTTTCCCAGGGTATTGATATTGCATACGCATTCCCGTAGAATATTATTACGCACTTCTTCTGCTTGATCAGCGTTTCTCAAATCACGGTTGCTTTTTGCTTATCGATCAGTTAAAGCTCCGTTAATAGCTCAGCTGTTTTAGTGGCAACCCACAGATATCAGCGGCCACTTCTTGAACTAACATTTTTAGTTGCATACATTCAAAAGCTTGCTGCTGGGGATTTTTTGTGTGTAAGTTCCAGGGCAGTATTTCAAGCTCGGCAGCGCCGAACTTATTTGCCTATATTCAAAAGCTCGTTGCTGGGCAGCTTGTAGAATTTTCTGTAACTCGTCGCGATGTTCTATCTAAATTCCCATTTTCTGACCATCTTAGGGCAGGCGTTGAAGATTGGCCTTCCCACCGCCAAAAGAAAAGCCAGCAAATCATTTATAACTCGAAATCCGCACAGGTGGCAATTAGTAAGAGCGGTAAATAATATGGGGCTGCTGTGACGACTGCGTTGATAACTTAATACCTGAAAGGGCACTGCGTCGACTTGGCAGCGACTTAAGCGCTTTAGCTCCGTGGGCTCTCGCCTATATTCGCGGACCAGCATCCCATCCGTGGAGTGCCGGCTCAGCACTCAAGACAAATAGGCCAGGCGGGCACAACACCTGGCGGAACTGCAAGTCATAATTTGCACTTTAATGAAAGCGGCGGCGGCGGCGACAGCGCAACATTCGAACAGGTTAGTGTTGAACAGTTCTATAAAGTCACTGGAGTTAATCGCTGCGACGTCGCCGTCGACGGCGGGCTGTAATATGTAATTGATTCGCATGCCTATCCAATCCCCGTCTCAGTCTCAGTTCCAATCCCCAATCCCAATTCCAGGCCAGGCCCAACTGCAGCAGCCCCATGACTTTAACAATTACTGGTACAGTGGAAGGCAACCAACCCCTCTTTGGGCTGGTCGGCAGCTGGAGCCGTTGGCCACAGCCGCAGCCGCAGATGTGGCCCGGTAATTAAAAATAGTCAAGCTGCATTTATTTTTCGCCCAGCATCCGGTGATGTGCATCCATCCTTCCTTGTATCTTTGTGGGATGGGAGAGAACCGGGTCGGCTGTGGTCTGGACTGGATTTACATGGGCTGCGCTTTGTCTGATTTAATTATGTGCGCAAAGGCGTCGTTGTTTCATAAATTTTATGCATCCTGTCGTCGCGGAACACAGTAGCCACTCAAAGTAGTTCTTCAGGTGGGTATGATGTGTATGGTTTGGGGCTGCCGTTGTCTCTCCTGTGGTTTGTATGGAGACGGGACGGGACGGGACTGCTTTCCAGCCAGATGCAAATGTTGTCAGGTTTTGATAGACTTGTTGGCTGCGCTGCCAACATGATTTGTCAACGAGTCAAGCCAGGGGCAGTCAGGGGAGGCCATAACTTGGGCAAAACTGAAACGATTTTGAGCGGGATGCGCAAGACCAAATGGGAAGGAGCCAACGTAGCCATCTAACATACTTTGTTTGACGATGTGGATGCGATGGCTGCTGTGGCTGCTGTGATTGCTGTGGCAGCTGTCTTCTCCCTTTTGATGGGAGAGTGTAAACGTATCCAGAAGCAGCATGTTGCCAGCATGCGGCCTGGTCTGGTCTAGCCGTTTCCCACGCTTGCAAAGCCTCGACTTGACGCGACTCCACTTGCATGTGGAGAGTAGCCAAGTAGTAGCATTCAACAGTAGCTGCCAAAGCAGCTGGAAACTGTCAACATTATCGGACGTGACTCGCTCCGACAAGATCACTGCCACAGCTCTGCTTGGCTCTGCGGCCCTGCGCCGAAATGGAGAGAGACAAAAACGCTTGCCACATGCAAATCCGAGTATACTCGCAAGGCATATGGCACACAGCAACCCAAACAGCGGGATCTGAGACTCGGGCTGATGCTGATAATGCCTGCAGTTGCTGCTGCTGCCTGTTGCCTTTGTTGCTACCAAATAAGCCAACGACGACAGCAGCAGACGCTGCTCGCTGATTCAGATTTTGCCGCCAAAGCCGCAGTCGAAGCTGTGGTTTCAGACTGTGTCTGTGTCTATGCAAAACTTCTAGCCAATTAACTTGGCTAGCGGCGGCGGTGGCGGCGGCGGAAGAGACCCATTCCCGGTCCTGGTGCTGTGCCTTATGATTAGAATCGTCGACAGGAGGCCGCCGCCGCCGCTGCCATACGGGCACGGCAGCAGAGGGCAACTGCAACTGCAACATGAGGCGCAACTAACCAAAGCTAATGAACCATGTTGCCGCTGAGCTGATGAACCCGGGCTGATTAATGATGCCTGCTGGAACAGGCAACTGCAACTGAAAATCCGCTGGTTGTGGATACACTCTAGCTTCTGATCTCAAGACCATGACCAAGCCCGAACCCAAGCCCGAGCGCAGGCCGTTCCCTGAGGCCCAGCTAACAACTTAACTAGTTCAATGGTGGGCTTAGGGTTGGCCAATGAAAGCACTGAGAGAAATTTCAACACAAATTTCGTGGAGTTTCAAAGAGCGTCCCTGATTGGTGTCTCCTGCCTTTCTTTCGGTGCAGGTGTAGAGACGATTTTTGGCGGGCTGAGAGTAAGGAGCTGACAAAACTTGCCAATGCCCAATGGCCATGGCCGAAACAAAGGCCGCGCAGGCGCACCTGAGAATGTTGATAGCCCCATGGAGGCCCAGAGAGAGGCAGCACTACAGAGTGGAGGATGGAGTGGGAGTAGAAGGATGGAAGTGGCAGTGGAATGGAAGGGAAGAGGCGCGGAGCGGAGCGGAGAACATGCTCAAGTCCAAGTGCAAGTCGTTTTTTATGCCACTCAACCAGCAGCGACCACAGCGGCCAAAACAAGGGATTGTTCCCTGTTGACTTGGGTCTTGGCTTTGGTCCTCTCTTCTTGTGGTCTCCTCTGGACAGAGGTACAGATCTTGGCTGGGGGATCGGGGCCCTTTATCACATGCGCACATCATTTACTGGACGTGGACGCAGCGCACTTCAGCAATTGCCTTTAAAGTGTTTGCGTCGTGACAAAATCAATGTTGCCCCGTCTGTTGCAGTCGTTTCTGCTGTTGCTGTTGCTGTGGCAGACGCAGACGCAGCATAAGCTACGTCCGCAGACGTCTGCAGTTGTAGCCTCTCTCTGACAGCCTCCTCTTGGACAGTGATTCATGGTTTATTAAGCGCATTATGCCGCAGGATACTTTGAAGTTGCCACAGTGTCAGCGCAAAGGAGAACGAACGTTCGTTCAGGGCAACAGCAGCGACGACAACGACAACGACAACAACAGCAACGAGTTGCACGTGTTGGAGGCCCTTAAAAATGCGGCAATTGTTTGTCCCTCCAGCCATTGGCAATGGCATTGGCCATGAACACTTGGCCACCACTCACTCCTCAGTTGGGCGAGTATGTTGCTCCTGCTGCTGGTTCTGCCGTTGATCTTCCTTCCGTGCTGGGCCAGCAATTGATTACTTAACATGTTTTATGCGTACGGCAAGTTATGTGGCGACTGGCGCGTTAATTTGCCTCCTTGCCAGGCCCCCGATCCTATCCATCCTGGCCTTGGCTACGTCTAAGCCATCTCTCTGTGCATTTGCGGCTGCATCAGAGTCTGCGCCTGCGTCGTCTGCAGGCCAAACAAATTGCCGCTCGGCAGGCGCTGGCCGTAAATCAGCGCACCAGTCAAAACACATCAACAGCATCAATAGTCGAGACTGAAAATTGCGTATGGCTTTGAGGTAGAGCGTCGCGTCGCTCGGCTCTGTGCTTGAGTCTGTGGCTTCCCAGGCCCCGACTCGGTTACCGTTGGCAGACGCAGACAGACACGACACCCACATGAGGCGAGGCGAGACCAATTTCAAATGGGGCGTTCCGCAAATCGCTTCAAAAGATAACTCCAAGTACGATCGAGTGCCACGCCAGGGATGGCAGCGTGAGGCCACACATGTGCAATGTGTTTTGATATACTTCAAATCAATCAAATCAAATTTGATTTACTTAAATATTCAATAGCCATAAATTCCTCTGGTTGTATCCAAGCGCAAAGCATGCACATCCTCTCTTTATGCGGACCACCGTTTTGGGTTCGTAAATATCGATAGTCTCTGGAAAGCGACGCCAAGCTATTCCATATATTTCGCTCGCTCGCTCAGGCTGCCCGGCTCGTGCGGTTGGACGCCCGCTCCGGGGAAGAACAGCAGAGTGGGGTGGGTGTTAAGCAGACGCCCATTTAAATCGCTGAATTGTACTAGTCTCTGTTCTACGTTCCACTTATCTATCTGTAACGGCTGCACATCAGCTACTCGAACGTGCTGCGAAAGATCGTAATCAGCTGCTACAAATATCACGGACGAGAGGACCTGCTGCCGACAATGACAAGTTGATGTCTTTGATGCCAGAATCGGGCGGAGCAATCCAGCGCGCCCACCATTCACGACAATGAAGCCACCCACCGTCAGGGAACAGCAACGTGAGTGACATGCATAGATTTACCTCGCTCGCACTGCCTGCTATTTGCCATTAGGACTGAGCAGTGTTATACTCATATTCTTCTCTATAATTTACGGATGTGATCAAAAGTTGGAAGATAAATGAAGAAGCTATTGAATATATAAATACTCTACAGAAGTGTAAAACCATGAAAAATGAAACGAAGAACAATGAATTGTATGTATGCACTTATTAAAGTACTTGCTTCCAACTGCAATGGGTGCTGGTAGAACTATTCTTAAGAATTGTTATTCTACTCGTGCATACATACATATGAATCTGTATGTCTGTATGTTAGGCCTCGTGTCACGTGGCCAGCTCGGTCGCTTGTACAGCCTGGCGTATGCGCAATGGTTGCATGTGCAAATGGAATTAATTATGCGCCGCGTAAGCAAATACAAAACGAATGGAAATTGAGTGCGAGATGAATTGCCAGTCGGAGATGCTGGCGGGCGATAAGTCCTAAACGTGGCTTTGATTTATGCCAGCGTTGTTGCTGTTGTTGTTGTTGTTGCTGCTGCTGCTGTTACCTGCATTACGTATGCCAAAAATATGCAAATTGGCCATTGGAAGTGTGAACACCGCCAGTGGCAACAGACCCGGCAACAGCAGCAACAACCACATGGCCACATCGGCAGCAACTTCCCCCGTGAATTATGCCAGAGTTGGCGGCGTCGCCCGGCACTTGCCATTAGAATGCCGCCGCCAATCGGAGCGTCAGAAATAAATTACAAAATCGTGTAAAGTGCAAACTGGACTTGGACATGGGATGCCTGGTCTCTGTGTCTGGGTTTTCAATGCTTCACTGTTTCCCTGTTTGTTTTTTCCGCAGCACATTTTGTCTTTTGACGTTTCGCTTGGTTCTCTAATCGCCTTTATGGCCACATAAATCTTGGCTAAAATTTGCCGTTGCCCGCCAATGAATGGATTTACCTTTACTTATTCATACATACTCGCATTCGTATTTTTTCAATTGCGGCTGCCAAGTGGTCGAGGCTTTGATTTATTTGCGCTCTCTTCGGTCTCCCGATAATGATTACATTTGGAGCATTTTTTGCACGCATTTTTAATTATTTATTCTCAGTGGTAGGAGGTAGTAGGGGTCGCCCCATGTCGGCTCCCCTCCCTATCTGATGCGAATCGGACGATATGCCATGTCGTGTGCAGCCGACGACTTGTAATTGCATCGCTCTACCTGGCAAATATGCTAAGTATGGCCACGCCCAGGGCGTGCAGGGGGCCTGCTGCACAGTACTCCTGCAGCTGACAGGTGCAGGTGCAGTCGTCGGTGGGCCGATTATTAAGCAGAGTTAAGCTAATGAATGCCACAGATTCCCAGCGACTTTGTCGCGGGGTATGACATTAATCTAGGCATTACATCAGCGGGATTTAGTTCTTGGCTTCTGCTGTAAGTCAACTTGGAACAATTTCACCAATTGTGATTTCCCCAACACATAAAACTCTACCTAAAGCAGAGCAATCCATTTTCCTTGGCTGCCAAGAGTTCCCCACAAGATTTGCCCGCAAGCGAGAAGGAAGTGTCCTCTTATCGTCAGCATTGTATGGCTCATTATAGCCATATCCATACATTACTCTGCTAATCCGGCTGCTGCTGCAATTACGTACGATTAGCCTCATCCACCCACCGGACACACCAGCACACCGGCACGAACAAAGAGCCCAAAAGCAGGAGGCACGGCACAGCCCGGCACAATCACAGCCACATTTAGTCATACCAAAATGCTCCGTAAACTGACAGTCTATTTGTTTTGTGTCAGCCGTCTGCGGCCATTGCCATTTGCTGGCCGAGATTGTTGCTGCCACAGTCGAAGCAGCAGCAGCGGCGGCAACTGTTGCCGCTGTCGTTGCAACTGTCGCTGACACGCCTGCAATTGCACTGATATGAATCACACCACAGACCCACGGGCCCATGGACCCAGACGGAGAGTGATCCGAATGAGTAGCATTATCTAGATAAATAATTATTCAACTTAAATCGAAATCGTAATGAATTTTTCGTAATTCTCTTTCTGCAAATGCTGCTGTGGCTGCTGTTGTTGCTGTCCTGCTGCTGCTGCTACTTTTTGCGGGAGTGTCAAAGTGACGGCAATGAATGCATTGTCAGTGCTTCGTTAGCAATATCGCAGACTGGCAACATGTTGCTGCTTGCCCCATGTTGCACGGCTTAATTGGACAGCGATACAAATCGCACCGAAAGAGGGTCCCGGCCACGCCCAGCGAAAACACCTGCAACCGTTTACACGACAGCCCCAACAACAGCCTCGACGATGCCAATTTGTCAAATTTCCGCATCGAAATTGGAGCTGAAGCTGAAGCTAAAGCCAAAGCCAAAGCCACAGGCAGACTCCAAGTCGGATTTGGAGCTGGTCTCGGGACTCACTTAACGCCCAGTCGGCGTTGCAATTATCCTTATTAGTTGTGGCATAAAGCCCAGCCGATCTCCTTTGGATTCTGATTCGGATTCTGATTCCATTCTGCTTGTTTGCACTGATAAATGCCCCGGAAGGCGAAGGCTCCGCGGGCCGGGAACACGCCTAATTACACGGCTCAAGTGTCGGGAGTGTTTGGGAGTGTTTGGGAGTGGGTCCCAACGCAGGTTGTGAGACTTCCAGGAAGGCCTTACCGTCCGTGGCCAATTTCACACCAATTCCCTTTTAGCGGCCAAATGTCGGCCGAGCTGCGCTTCAAATTTATGTTCTTTTCACTTTTATAGGCTGGCGAGAGAGCGAGCGAGGGGGGCCGGGGCCGGGGCCTGACCCTATCATTAGCCGCCAGACTTGGACATCGACATGGACATGGCCATGGTCGAATGATGTGGATTCAAAGCAGTTCCCCGGCCCGTCAATAGCAGCAATTATGGATCGACTCCCCTGCCATCCCAGTTGATTGCGCGCATTGTGAGGCATTTATGGCGCCGCATACGCTGGCAATTAAACAATTGGGCAGCAACAATGCTCCTCTTGGCCAAATTAAGCCCGGCCGCCGGCCCACTGCCCATAGTTGGTCAATGAAATCGAAACAAGTTGCAAGCGATAAGAACTTGTCCATTGTTGCGGGCTGTTCTGCAGTTGCTGTTGCTGCTGTGTCTGTGGCATTGCTGCTGCTGTAACATGTTGCTGCTGCTGCTGCTGCTGTTGGCATTGTTGTCGTCGCTTGTGCATTGACTTTGGCCGGGTTTCCTTCTACGTACTCGTATATAATTATGGACATTATTATTATTGCCTTGCTCTGGGGCGATACAACGAAATTTACATGCTGTGACTGCCACGGCGCCAGCAGCTGGAGCCGCAGGCCGATTAGCAATCAGTGAGGCGGTGCCATAGCTACCGCAATAAATTCGCAACGGAAAGCCATCCACTTGTATGATCGACACCTGTCCTCCGGATTACAACCATCGATCGGTTTAACTACCAGCAATTAAATATAAGGGCAAGCGATTTCCTGAAAGTACACTCCACCAGAATACACTCACGGATCCTCGTATACGGGGACTTCTTTTTTAGAGATGTCCCAGGCTGTCGCCCGGGGCAATTTATGTGCCCAAACCTGGGAGCAGAGCTCTGCACAAGTTCTCGCTGTCTCGCTGCATCCCATTTGGGGAGAGACGAGACTGTGGCCTAGTCGTCTGTTTCGGGAGCATGGCCCGCAGCTAATTAATTTGCCATTTGTGTCCCATTAGCGTAATTGTCTGTCAGCCGGAACGCGCCTTGTTCTCCCCTTTGACATGGCTAACGGCCGACGACAGTTGGACAAGCCACCGGACTGGACATGCAACTGGACCTGGACCGGCTTGGAGGAGCTGCTGCTGGTGGAGCGAAGTGGAGTGGATGGAGTGGAATGGCCAACCTTTAACTGCATTTTATGTGTCACCATTGTGGCCGTCACCCGTCTACGTCGCCGCTGATGATAATTTGCATACGAATGAATACATGTTTCGTCTCGTACACCCCGAGACGATGGCCATTCATTTGGCTGGCCTTCTCCTGGCGCCTTTTCATTGGAATAGGCGTGCCGTGCCGCCAGCAGCCCACATCGGTGTCTAATGGCGCCCATCAGTCTATGGGAACACCTGCAGTTAGCCCACGCGGCAACGCTCCCACTCCCACTACCACTCCCAGCCACATCCAGAGCTAGCCAAGACACACGCAACGATTGCCCAGACAACGCCATAAATGAGCCCGAAACAAGAACATTTTCCTGCCTTAGAGATGGGAGATGGAAAAAGTGGGAGTCGTGATTTCTAACAGCAATGGAAGCAGTGCTGTGAGGGATTAGGGAGAGGGTAAAAGAAGCTTCTGTTTCCTAGGGAAACTTCTTCAATCCCTTAGCAAGAAATTAGTTTATCCCTCCACGGCTGGAGTAAGTTTTCTTTCTAGTATTTCTCTTATAACTTCTTCCACTTTCCTGCTGCAATCAGTTCCTTTAAGTATCTCTTGGATACCGAATCACGATGCAGCATTTCTGGGGCCCATCGCTGCTGAGTGCAGCTGCAACACTGTCGCACACCGCACGATCACGATCCGCAGCGATGTCGAGGGGGCTGGCTGTCGGCTCGTTTGCCTTTTAAAGGCAAGTCTACTCGTCGCTGGTGGAGCGGGTCTAAGAGCAATTGCCGTAGATTGCCGGCGCAGATGTCGCCAGTGCGAGTGCTGGTCCCAGGTCCCGGGCTCCAGGTCCAGGAACTGTGTCTGGAATGGCGTGGTGGCCCTTTCGAGGCAGCTGCGGTTTGGGGCAGACACAGACACAGGCCCACGCACTTGTCTGGCCGCCAAGTAAACAAAAGGACGCCAAGCAAACTCAATTTGCGGCCTAGGCGGAGAGGAGAACGGGTAGCGGGGCAGCAACACAATGTTGTTGGTGTCGGTGCCGGTGCTGGTGCGTGGGCGCTGGCCAGGGCCAAGTCACGATTTGGTCAATCAAGCTTCGACTTTAGCTCATTTCAACTTTCAACTGCTATTTCAGATCCATCTTCCTCTTCAATTTCATCTTTGCATCTCTGCATCTGCGCAACTCAAACTCCCAGCTGTAACTTCAGCACACATTTTCCATATGCAACTGCAGCGGCAGTTAGCTTTATGATCGCACCCCAGGAGGATGGTTACCCCGCCGCTGCCATGCTGAGTCCTCTGCCCCGGACGTCTCATTAAAGTTTCGCCTTTATTTTCGGCACGGCTCGGGTGCTATCTTATCATAAAAATGCAGTTGTTTCAACACCTGCGAGCCGCATCAAACACGCATTAGCACTCTGATGGAATTTCTCCTCATTTTTCTCTGCTCACGGAGACAGGGAGGGAGAGAGAACGAGAGATTGCCATCCCGTCCAGCGGCTGCCGCATAAATTTCAATCAGCCTTAATAAACTGCAAATATTTTTTGGTTTTTGGGGCTGGCTGCAGCTTTTGGCATAAAATATTCGCAGCATGAAATTAATGGGGAAAAAACACCAAATGAGGATAAAAATTGAGATGCAATCGATGGGTCGGGGATGCTGCAGGAAGGCCCGAAATATCCGCGCAAGATTGCGAGCAGCAAGAATTTTTAAATATTATTCTTAAAGCTGCCACACAGACTCCCCTCTTCGCACCCTCCTCAAATTCCTTTTGCTATCTCCAACGGCCTCTGCAGTTTCCACTTTTAGTAACCATAAAAATCATCCAATAAGTTGTTCCAATTTCGTTCTTCGATGAAATTTATGTGGCCTGCCACTCAGTGCGACTCGAAAAGTCCTCCAGTCATTGTGATTTCAATTTGAGAGAGTCCGAGTCCGTGTCCGAGTCCAAGTCCCAGTCCTAGCCTCAGCCCCAGGTGCCTGGACCTTCTGGACCTGGAGCCCAATGTCTGAGTGCGTTTGCGTGTTCCTCATCATTTGTTTGCAATGAAAATAACACCAACATAAACAACAGAAAGACAGCAGAGGCAGTGGGGACCAGACCCAACTTCGATATTGCCACCGACAGAGGCATTAAAATGCACAAGACCCGCTGTGCTTGAGCTTGGACTTTGCCGCTTGCCGATGGCCGATGGCCGCAGTCGATTTCGATGTCCATGTCCATCCATGTTCTGGCCAGGCGCCACACCCTGCTGGGGCCCAGGTCTGTATCCAAATCAAGAGCGGGAGCCCCAACCAACCGCCATCTAAGTTATGTCAAAGGCCGAAGCTGAGTCCGACTGGGACAGTTCCTTAATTGAATTCTACCTCTGTGTGTGTCGAAGGCTCTGCTGTGCTTGCGTGCCGCCTGCACATCATTTCAGAGCCGAAAGACCACAGAAATGCTCTTCATTTGTACGGAGTACGAGCATGTCCATGGAGACGTAAGTTCCCGAAGAGCGAAACAAATAAATGATATTTTTGCGCACTTATTTGCCAGATGCGTTGCTAGAAGGGCTGTTCTGTTGGCTTGGCTTGACATCGTGGCTTATATATTTGTATATTATCGAGAAAAAACAAGGCTAACATTGCTTACCCCAAGGTTCAAATCCTGCTGCTCTCTCGTTCGAAATTTACATTAAAATTTAACTGAAATTACATTTTTAAGTTGAATTCCCATTCTCTGTTAAAGCAGCAATATTTCATTTAAGAGTGTGCCATTTGTAATTCGAGTATTATATATATATTTTTTTTGGGGGCTACTGTTTGGCTCCCAGGTACTGCTCTGCTTTTTATTGGCACCAGACGACTCTGGCTGATTGAGACATTATGGCTGCAGCTGACACGCCATCATCTGGAGTGCCAGTTCCATCTGCAAGCGTTAATCTCTGGGCTGCTGATGTGTCCACTGGGTGCAAGTCGAGGCTTAGATGCAAGCGGCTCAAATTACCGGCTGACCGAAATCATTTGGCTGGCTGATGGCTCACTCGGCTCCAATTACCATCCCGTCCATGGTAGTTGGTCTATGAGTGGGGCAAAAGGCTCTCCAACGATCGACAAAATTTCGCAAAATTTGGCCTGGAAGCCAATTAAAAAGTCATTAGGCAAAAGGCTTGAGCTTTAGCTTCCACTCCAGCCAATTGCAGGCCGAGAAGGGTTCGGGGGTAGAGCAAGGAAGGCTTAATTGCCGGTTCGCCATGACTATAATGCCCGGCGGGGCAGAGAGTCTCCCTGGGAGGAGGAGAGTGAAAGGTGCAGGCAGTCCGAAATCACTTTCAGCACGTGGAGCTGGAGACCCAAAATGATGGGCACTTGCAGTAAACGAAATCGTTTAGCCCCGGCTTAGTGGGTTGGGGAGGATCAGCAGGGTTCGTGGTGGGTAACGTGGATACCTGGAAGACAGAGGCTGGCAGCGATTTGATGGCAATTAAAGCACCCATCGACCGACCCGGCCAACCCGACCGTTCAACCATCCCATGTCCATGTCCTAAATGTGTTCAATTTAAATTAACGATCACAAACGGCGCAGAGGGACACCGAGAGAGGGTAGTGGCGGAGGGGGGCGGGTTGCCAGAGGCAGAGGTAAAGTTGCATCAACATGCAACCGATTCGCAGTTGCAAAGCTTCCAGTTGCAATTAAGCAAAAGTTTTATTTAAATTGCTGGCGCTGGTTGTTGCCCGGCCCGGCCCGGCCCGGCCAAGCCAGCCTTCAAGCCATCGGAGGGGAGGGGAATCAGCCCCCTCTTCTGGAGTTGAAAATTTTGGCGTGTTTATGGCCTGTAACTGCCTTCTTCTCCTGCTGCTGCTGCTGCTCCTTGCTGCTGGCAATTCTGGCCAGAAGCACACGCTTCCAGCTCCCAGTTCCATTTCCATTTGCCAATCCCTACGACGAGCAGAGTTTTCCTTCCATTCGCACATGTGTTTGCTAATTTCTGCGTGCAATTCGAACATTAATTAAATTGAACATTTTCGCTATAAATTGTTTGCTTAATTGCCATTTAGGGGGGGACGGGGGGAGACAGGGACAGTGCTCTCTCCCTGGATTTGGATTTGGATATGGATATGGGGGGGATGGGATCCTCTGTGATCTTTGGTCTTCGGTCCAGATTGGCGGCGGCACGTTGGCATTTCAATGCAGTTGGCAGTGCGGCGGCCATAAATAAATTAAAAGTCCAAGCAAAATGACAGCAACAAGATCGGGAAACATCAGAACAAGAGCAGTGCCCCATTGGTATTGGGAGCAACAGCAGGAGCTGCAGATGAGATGGGGCAGCAGAGTTGGAACATCAGCATATGGTCTCGGTCATTCAGATTATTAATGATGGCGGAAGCAAATGCGGCGCCTTTTGATAATGTGTCCCTGTTGTTGCCTCTGCCACTGCCGCTGCTGCTGAGTTGTCCAAAATGCTGACAAGACTTGTTGCAATTGCCATTGCTGTTGTTGTTGCTGTTTCAGTGGTTGTCCGTGTCTCTGGGAGATGACAAACGCATTGGCATCGGCATCGGCAGCGGGTATTGCCATTGGCATTGACAATGCAGCAACATGTAAACTGCTTTGGGGTACCATTTTCCTTGGCCAAATTATAGTTAATGCTCTACCATTCGATCGTTGTGTAGCACATTGATGCGGCTGACACATGGCAATAGACGGAAACCCGAGACAGACTGCATGTGGCAATGGCAGCTGGGCAGCCTGGGGCGCCGTTTTATTTTCCCTCTGTACCTTTGGGCGACGCATAACTTGCCACCAAGCTGGCAAATCGTTTTCACTACCAAATAAAGCATTCAATGCAGTCTGTTTGTTGTCTGTTTGTCTTCGGCTGAACAAAACCCCAATCGTGCCACACAAATGTCTTTGGTGAGCGGTGGGGGCTGAGGTGGGCTCTGGGTCTGCCTCTCAAGCGGAGACTGTGGCTGTGGTGCGTGGTCTGTTCTCGTTGCTGCAGCTCCAATTTTATTTTGTGTTATTTTATCTTTATTTCTCCTTTCGTTGTTTTGCATGTTGTTCAATTTCAATGGCGCCAAATCTTGGCCGTGGGCCGCAGACGCCATGCCACGAAAGTTGTTGCAGACGCAACAAAATCCTTGGCTTTGCTTGTTGCATTCAATGTTGCTGCACTCTCCATGCTGCACTCTCCATGCTGCACTACCCATGCTGCTCTTGTTGTGGCGGCTGGCCATTTACGCCGCGGGCATGCAGATAGTTACGAATCTGTGCATACTCGGAATAGTCCGCGTAGACAAACCAGATAACCAAAGAAAGATATCTAAGCCAAAAGGCAAGGGGCGAGCCAACGCAATCGGAGGCAGCCCGTGACTCCATGGAGGGCGAGTTGTGGTTCATTTTGTTGCGTTTATTTTGGCGCATGTTAAGCAAAATTATTCACGAAATTGATTTGAGATTATTTTATGGTATCATCGCAACTATCTCTATGGCAATATTCCTGTATTTCCACTTGGTTGGATGCTACTATATTCTGCATCTTCTTTGAAACTCAACAGTTTTATTCTCTGACTCTTCTTCTATTCCCTATCCCTCTCGCAGCTGAATGCCATAGCTCAGAGTACGATTTTAAGCCACTCTTTCGATGCTCCCACCATTTAGGTTAATTGTATATCCCAGTCTAAGCCCCAACCCGCATGCCCCTCAGCGCCCACAGCCGACAGACAAGACAAATTTGGCCCAGTTAGTCGCAATTAGAGCAGGCTCGATGGAGCTTTAAGCTTCGGCTTTGGCCATTTGGCAGGCAATCGCCGGCCACATTCCCACACAGCCAACATAAAGGCGCTTTGAATGCGTTTCCTGTTTCATTGGAATAACCCAATCCCAGATCCACAATCAAATTAGCCAAAGAAATGCGAACGTGAGAACTTCAATTGAACTTGAAGAGTGTTAGACGAGGGTCGATTCTGTTCCTGCTCTTCTGTACAAAAAGGACAATGGATGGGTAGATTGCCGAGTAGGACTCTCTGATTGTGTGTTCCCTGCTTATTTGTTGTTTGTTTGATTATCGCAGCTACTTTTGGGGGCACGGGCACCTGCACAGAAGCTTTGCCACCTCTTCGTGCTTTGTTCGCAAGCGACATCGCGAACTGGGACCAGCTGCTCTTAATTTTCAATAGTAAAAAACTTGTGTGTTCGCTGCTAAATAATAAAATCAAATTGCATTTGCGTTCAATTTGCAGCTGCAGCCATTAAAAATCAATAAAAAATGAAAAACAATTTTATGCATATCGGAATATATATAATTTTGTTCATAAATATTTGTGTGTGTGTGTGTGTGTGTGTGTGCAAGCAATTAAATATCAATTAAAAACTCTGCTACCAGCAGCAGGGGCAGCAGTGGCATGGGCAGGCGAATTGAACTGCAACTGCAAATGCACACGCACTGCGCCCGAAAATGGAAGAAAAATGTAAACGAAATCGAAAGACTCAAGACACAAACGCGCAACACAAACTGCAGTTCACCTTCGAACGCAGCGCGACTCTGACTCCTCGCAGCATGTTGCACACATGTAAATTATAAACATTTAACGCAATTTATGGCGACCGACAAACTTTATTAAATTTTTGCGAATTTCGTTTGATTATTTTTCCTCTTTTTTTCCGCTCGTTCGCAAGTTCAAGTCGTTTGTCATTCGCACACCCCGTTGAAGGCAACGCAACCACAGGCTCCACTGCAGCAGCTGGGCAGTTGTTGTGGCATTTGCATAAACGAATGCCCCGCCAAATGCCTTCTGACACATTTGGTCGGCGGGGCGGTTCCACAATTAGAATCCGGCCTTTTAATTATGTGGAAAACGTCTCTCAGACCAGACACAGAAAGCCAACAGCAGTCGAGGCGACTGACGGAGAATGAACGACTGGAGTCGGTCAAGTGGTCGGCGTTCGGCATTAAATCCACTAAATGTCTGAGTGTAATTGCCCCTGGCCGATGTTCAATTAAATGGAATTGAGTCATTAAGCAGATATTGTTTGGCATTGCCCACCAGGGCCTCAGAATTACGATATGCTACCTCTGAAGGAGGACTGAAGGAAAGAGAGACTGGCCAGGGTAGACTGGAAATTGGGTCAAGTCTGGATGTAAGCTAATTATATAGGGGCTCTGCAGGGGCCTCGAGGGTGCCACTTAAGAGAAGGATATTAAATAAAGCTAGTGAGAAGATTATTCGAATGTATTTTGGATAAATAATGTACAACACTTACAGGCCAGTCTGATTAATTTCTGTTTTTAGTTACGTGCTAGGAGTATTTATTTCTCAGAAAGTATATATTTAAACAATACCCAAAAATTACGTGTCTGCATTGAAACTGCTTTTGGAATCTTAGAAGCCGCCTTCAGTTCCCGTTGCCACTTGGAATTTTCGCATGCAAAATGAATATAAATAAAATGCCCATTGCACAGACGAATGGAAACTGTTTTTCCCATGACCTCGAAAGGCGCTGCTTCCAAGACGCAAACCATAGGCTGACCACAAAATTCAAAGCAAAAGCCAGACCAAAAACCAAAGGCAAAGGCAGAAAATTCAAATCAGTTGCCTCGCTGGAGAGCTGGGACTGGGACTGGGACTGAGACTGAGACTGGGATTCGAGAGCTGAGACCGTGATGACGGCCAACTGTGACGACGTGACGTTGAAGTTAAATTAACTAGACTAGAGAAGACCCAGCCAGGCAGTCAACCAGCCAGACGCGCAACCACTTGACCAAGAGCAGCGGCAGACAAGTTTTTTTTTCGGCTGCCAAGAGTGGCGGACCGTCCGAGCTCTGCTCTGTGGCCAACTCTCTGACTAATGCACGACGACGGGTACGCTTGACAGGGACAGGGAATGAGTGGAGTCGAGTGTAAATTGTTTAACATTTAGGCAGCTTCAATTTACTGCCAGGGCCATCAGCGGCGTTGTCCGAGCAATTTGTAGCTATACCTCGTAATGCAAAATATTAATGCAGCGGCACAGCACAGTCGCAGTCGCAGCCCCGAAGGCGACAATTTTGATTAAAATGCCATTTAGCCAAAGCTGAAGTCGAACATGGGTCGGGTTGGGTCGGAGCAGGGGCAGATCCCAAATAAAGTAATCCCCCATGATAGCCACCGCCGCCGCCGCCTTAAGCCGCCTCCAAGTCAGTCACTAATTATGGTCGTAATGGACGTGGATTAATTGGAGTCGAGTCCAATCCCAGAGTTTAATTTGGGGGGACGTGTGGTGGGCCAAGGTATTAAAATCTTTCATTTTCTGTAGCATCAATTAAAGGTTAATTATACTTCAGATATTTAAACCAACTCCGATATCGAAACTCTGGAATATTATTTTTATATCTGCAAAAAGTTCAAGCTACTTTTACAATCAATAAAGTTACTTAGGAAATACCCGAATCGGAGCCATGCTGCCCAATACTCTGCTGATTGTTTCTCAGTTGTTCAACTTAAGTTGCAGTCTGGAGGGAGTCCCCGTACCCGTCTTCGTTCCCATCCTCGTCTGAACCTGAACCCGACACGTAGCCCAGGCTCCAAGTACAGCTCCTCTTCTCCGACAGTTCAAACTGATTTCAGCCACAAATCTCTGGCACGTAGCTGCAAATTGCGCGCCACAGGGTTCAGGTTCAGGTTCGAGTTCGGATTCGGATTCGGGTTTTTAGCTTTGGGTTGGGGTTCAGTTTCAGATTCACCTTGGAGAGGCCTTTCGAGAGGCTGGGCAAATCAATAATAATCGTATTGACTGAGTGCAGCAATGCAGATCAAGAGGTCGCATCGCTGCTGCTCTTGCAGAGATTTGCAAGGCATACAGTGCTCAGATGATGGGTCCGTTCCGTACTCCTGGCGGCCCAGCAGTCGTCATAACTCTTGCCAGATTGCAACCGCAAAATGCAGACAGAACAGAATGCAGTCTGCAGTCTGCAGACGGCAGTCGGTGGACTTGCCGAAAGGTCAGCGCGATCATTTCCGCATGATTACCAATGCAATTCGTTTGCGACTCGTTCGGGCTTTTGCCAACAGATCTTTGCTCGGAGTCAGAGAGCAGCTCGGAGTCAGAGAGCAGTGATCATGCGAGCGCAAACGTCGCTCCAAGTCTCCACTGGATCTCTGAAGCTCAGACTGGGGTAATGGTTGCGCATGCTCCGTGGCGGGGCAAAAAGGGGTAAAAGCGGGGCAAACATTCTGTGGAACTTGTTTCAGAGGGGTAAAAAAACCCCTGCTAAATTGCGGGAAGGAGAAAAGGTGGTGGGTTTTACCGGCCTGGGGCTTAGCCTGGGGTAAAGTCTACACAGATACTCATTTCCCCTTTGGATGAAGGAGTAGAACTATGTGGATTCTCGCTCCTATGCAAGGGTTAGGGGTAATAATACGATCCCTACTGCCGTTGTGAGGGTTCAGGGGAAATACTGCGCCTATAGAGTCCCGAATTGTGTGGGAATCAGACACACGTGCATTGCATTTCTGTTGACTTGGAACTTGGGCAGCCCACTCAACAATAAGCCCACTGATAGGGCCACTCAATGATGATCGATGATCGATGACGAGCGGTGTGGCAGGCTCCTCTTAAGTCTCCACCGCCGGGCACTGCAGATACCAGTGAGTAATTGTTGTGGGCCAGAGCTGATCAGCGGCCCGTGCACCTATCATAAGTGGCAGATTTCGCAAATGAAGCTGCGGCAGAGTCCCATCGCGGGGCCATTCAATATCTCTCGATAGGCCAGAGTCGAATATTTTGCAACTGCCTGCCGTCCGTTGTCAACATATCATTTGTCACTGCGGGCATCGATAGAGACTCCAGCCACGAACTGGTGGTGCCCCCTTGGCTCTCTATGACCAACGGCATTTGGCCGGGATCCGGCTGCGCTTGTGGCTATCGATGTTATTAATGAAGTTGCCAAATGCCGCATGTCAGAGATGGGGGAAGAGAGTCAGCCACATGGGCAATTAAACTGCTAATTAAATGACTGCCACAGTAGCCAGCCATTGGCTGCAGTAGCTGCTGTACAGGAAGCTCCTCCTCGTTCACGGAATCGACTGCGAATGTGTTTTATTCCCCGTTATCGGGCCATGCCAATCGGTCAGAAAAACACACGAAAAAAACAGAAACAAAAGATATACGTTTTAAGCCGCAAGATGCCTCATGAATTGCAGCTTCGCTGGACTTGAAAATGCGACGCGACATTTTCTGGGCTGCGTTCGGATGCTGCTGCTGCCACTTCATTAAGCCCGAATTGATGAGTTCAATTAGGCAACAAGGCAAGGCAAGGAGAGCCTCTCTCTGCCAGTTCCATTCCCAGCTACCAGCTCCCAGCTCTCATTCCGCCGATTGCGAAGCAGCTGCACGTCCCAGTTCTCGATCCCATTCCACTCAAGTAATTAGCGCAGAGATTTTTTGTTCAAATTTCCAAAACTTGTTGGCCAGCGAAGCGATGCGGTGCCCCCAAATCACCTGCCCCACGACGGTTTCACTTTCGCAGGATTGTGAAATCAAATGAATATGAAATTCCGCTTGCAGTTTCCGTTTGCCCAATTCATTCGTGATTGCAGCTGCTGTCGGGCATTCGTAGAATTTTGGCTTGTCTCATATACTCGTATATTTTTGCAGCCTCGCAGATATATTCGGGAGTCCTTAATGAGCTCGTTTTGGAAATGGTATTCCCGTGTTAAAACATTGATTCGATTGGCGCGCTTAAAAGGTGTCGCCGACCATAAACCCAAGCCGAAACCCAACTGAAATCGAAATGGTCAGCTTTTGTGGTTATTTTTTTTTGTGGGTTATTCATTTGGTCATAAAAGTTTTGGACCCAAAAAAAGAAAGAGTGAGACATATAGAGAGAATCAAAAGGCGCCGTATCCTTTTTTGTTCGGCTATCATTAACGCTTCATTTTGTGAGGCTCTCTGGCCTGGCCTGGCATCGAAAGCCGAAATTCGCTTATTTTTTCAGCTGCTCTCGGACTGTCAGCTTATGGTTTAATTTTAATAGGTAATGCCCGTTTAGCAGCGCGGCCCCAAATGGCTCTCAATTCATTAAGATTCGGCCATATCCATGGATACATGGATACAGTATGGATATATCTGTATCTGTAACTGTCGCTGATTGTGCATCTGCTCGAGTGGAAGGCCGGTTCTCAGTCCCACACTTGGGCCGTGCGAAAATCATTTCAGTAATTTCAAAATTCGCAAAGCTGCAAAAAATGCGAAGAGAATTTTTGATCATGTAATTGCTGCACCACTTTCCACTCCTCCACTCCACACTCAAAACGAACAAAAGAAGCTCGGGAAGAGACCAAAAACTGAAAGTTCTCGGTTCGTTTCACACGACACGCCCCCTAAGAGCACCTTACAAGAATGCCATCCATCTCCTCATTTGAGTCTTTGAATCTCTCCAATCGTTTGGGAATTTCGCAAACAAAAATATATCCACCCGCTTGCGGCCTCTCGCTCTCATGGCTGCTCTTTTCCACTGACATCACTCTTCCCATTAGCCGACCAACGACCAACAAATAATCCCGCATTTAAGTTCACACGACACTCGGACGATGAGAGTAGCTAGTCCAACCCTCACAGTCTCAGTTTCATTCCCCGATTCCCATTCCCAGTCCCATGAGCAACTGCTGTGGTTCTCGTGTGATTCTCTCTGAGTCTCTGAGAAGCAACAGCCGTGTGGCCCGGGCCCTGGGCCCTGATAAGCCCGCGGATCGGATCGGATCCCACCCTAATGTCTGGCCTAGCACCTGCGATCCATTGGATGCCATACGATTCCCATTCCCGGGGTGGTTTGCGACGCGTGCCTCGCCTGTGCACGGAGTACGCGTTTTCTATGTATATTCTTTTTGTGTGAGAACAGACACAGTTTGTTATTGTTGCCTTGTTTGCATCACATTTTGGGCGCAACAAAAGGTCGCACAATGCAGGATAATAATGATGGGAACAGCACACAATTTGGATAAATTTCATTCACATATAATTTAAATTAGTTCAAGCTACCATTCCGAAGGGATGGTGTTGGGTGAGGTCAGCCACCATTCATGAGGCAGGCAAATGTTGCAACTCTTTTAATTAGAGATAGAGATCCCTATGATATCTAAATTGAAGCTTCCTTAGCCCTTGTTGTAGCACCATTGATCATTCGCTTGGCTTAGATATTCCATCCACTCACTTTTAATGGATTATTGGTTGTATACTCGTATTTGGTATTGTATCGTATTCGCTGCTTAAATTGTAAATATTTCCCATTAACTTGGCAATCAATTCGTCGTCCAAGCAGGGCCGTCACAGACAGCCGATTGACCTCTCACTGCTGTGGATGTGAAGCCCAATTGGTGGCCGTTTATCGATGGCGCTGATCCGGGGCCAGTTTTGGTTGAATGTGCCTCGTCGTGCCACAAGGGCCTAGGCTCGGACAAAATTGCCATCATTTGAGCGGCAGTTTAGGCCGAAATGCCAGTGTTTTGCTTTGGTGAGCTCTCCTTTCGGCCAGCATTTGTTGTATGGAACTACGGGAACAACGGAACGGCTGCCATCAACTTGAAGAAACAAAACTAACAAAACAGAGAAACTAACAAACGATATCAACATCATCATCATCGTCATCGTCATGGTCCATCTGTGGAGGGGAGAAAGAGCTGCGAGCGTTAAAAAGATTTTTGTTTCTTGATTTCGATGCACCAAAAAAGGCAAAGGCAACTCCCAATAAACCTCCCAAAAAGGCAAAAAGGCGCCGTGTTGCAGATTGTATTGTTGTTGCTGTTGTTACTGTTGCAGATTGCTGGCGCCCACCACGATGAGGGAACGGCAGCGTAGGAGCAACAGAGAGCCACCAGGGCAGTGGCACGCCCAGCCCCACGCCCACCAACCAAACATTTGTGGCATATTCTCAGATTTGCTTGGGCCTGGACCTGCACCCCATTCCTATTCCCATGCACGGCCCATCCTTGGCTGCGCGCAAGTGCAACTGCAACAGCATCAGCGTCAGCATCATTAAAGCAGCTGCATTTAATTTCAATGCCCATTTAGGACGTGGCCCGCCAACATTTGCTCCAAGGGCCGCTTTTCTTCTCTGCAACATCGAGACTGCGACTCTGTCAGCGGCAGCTGCCACAGCTCCGACTTGGACTGGGACCTGCCCCTGTCTGGGCCCCCACCGATCCACGCATTTCTTACAACATTTTTGCCGCGACTAGTTCCCAGTCAACACGATTCTGCCCCATCGCCCAACCCCACTCTGCCCTCACCATTCCCCTCCCCCTCGATGCAGCGACTGCTGATGCTGCGCTGCTGCTGCTGCTGTTGTTGTTGTTGTTGCATCAATTAAAGCTGCGCTTGATTTTTCAGATGCGTAGGGCGGACGACAGGTGCAAAGTGCTACAACAGCTCAGCCCCATCCGCGGCCCCAATCCCCCAACTACCAGTGATTTGAATTTTTCCATGCGGTTTCTTGGACTAGCAGAATTACAAGTATAAATACCACCAGGAGGGGAGCAGAACAGGCTCCAGATGAAGCAGGGACTGAGGCTGGAGCTGGTTGTGGGACTGGGCCACAGGTGCAGCGGTGCAGTGGTGTTGGCAACAGCTGGGGCAAATCATTTGCAAACGCGTTAAGTGCATCGCCGGATGGGCGGTGACGATCTCAGCATACAATGAATGATATAGGCATCCATAATATGATTCAATGCCTATACTCGTAGGAACTAGGGGTATGGGTATGCATGGCTGCAATAAAAATTAGATTTTGTGCTCGAAGCCTGCGAGATGAGAGGATTACGCGAATGTTCTGAGTGCAGCAGCCATGATAGAATCACATCATCTTATAGAGCAGTTAAGTAAGACCAAAGACTATACAATACCAAGATGCTGCTTGAGTGACTAAAAAGCTGTTCTATGGCGAGGCTTACCGGTATGCCCCCAGGACAGAGGGGTTTCAATTCTCTTTTCGGCTATTCTTCGTCTGTAACCCGAGCCCGCTTATAAAGTGAAAAAGGGTTCAATCAATTTTTTTACATTTAATTTTCATATATCTCTGCTCATATTTCATAAACTAAAATTATCTGGAAAATTAGATTATATTTTGTATTCATTATTTGGATCATTCGGTTTTTTCAATTACAAACAAAACACGTTCATTTCGACGCTATCCCATACGAACGAACTATTCGTTCTTCCAAGCCGTCCCAGCGACTTAATCGAGCGAAAAGTTATGGAGATTCGCTGCATACCGGATCATTTGCTCTCTTGTCTGGAGGCTGTGACGTAGCTGGTTAATGAGTACCAATGCCTGGGAATTTCCTTGGCCAACCGAGAAGTGTACCACCTCGTCTAGGAGTTGGTTGGTCCGAACTAACTGAATTGAACGTCTTTTGGCCATACCCTGACCATCTTCTGTCGTAGATTCATATGCTTTTCGCTTCCGATTGACAGCTGAGCTTGTGGAGTCTTTATATTTTGCAGGTTGGTTTACAGGCCCATCAACTATCAGAGTATTTTCAAGTGGGGCCAGAACGTTACCATTTAGTACAAGGTCATTGCGTACTCTTATGGTGGGCGCATCCTGTGCCTTGCCATGGCTGATGCTGATAATCTCTTTTTTGGCTTTTAGATTTGATCCTTCGGTGCAGACTGTCTTGGTGGGCTCATATTGAGCCTTGCCATGGGTGATGCTTTTGTCTTCGTTGGCTTTCAGGTTTACTCGGCCATTGCGTACTTCTGTGGTGGGCTTCTCTGGTGCCCTGCCAGTGGCGTGCTTGTCTTGGTTTGATTTCAGCTCTGATCCGTAAGGTCCTTTTTGCATCTTACCAGTGATCTCGACTTTTTTGGCTGTCGGTTTTGGTCGGATCAATCGAACCTTTGATTTGTTCGCATACTGCTTTATTGAAGTCTGGCTCAATCTTTTAGCAATCTTTTTCTTAGCGACACGCTGCTTTAAAGTTTCTACATCAAGTTTTCCATCAATGTGGTCCGCGTAGTCCTTTAGAGTTATATCGCCCAGCTCGTCATCATGGATGATTAACGAGGCTGATTTTGATAGAATGTATTCGCTGCCAAGTAAACTGTCTAGACTTTGGCAAGTCTCTGCAGGTTCATCTTCATCACTACAGAGGTCAATCACGAATGGCGGAGGTTGGTCTGTGGCTGCTTCGCTTGCTGGTTGCTCGGCAGGATGAGTCTCTGCAGGTTCATCTTCATCACTACAGAGGTCAATCACGAATGGCGGAGGTTGGTCTGTGGCTGCTTCGCTTGCTGGTTGCTCGGCAGGATGAGTCTCAATTACACCGTCAGCCTGCTGCGCCGATGCTGTTTTCGGAGGAACTTTATTCTCCCCATTTAGCCGTGTTATCCAGCTACCAACCCATGCCATTACGTCCTCGTATGAGGACGCAGGTAACTTTTTCTTAATCTCTTTCTGGCATTTACTGGCCAAGTGATGCCCATTCGGACCATTGATTATCTTGAAGTTCTTCACTTTAAAATCAAACAAATGCTTCCTGGAATAAAATGGATATAACTAATTTTATCTAATGCCAGTCTAATATTACTTACAAAGCGATCTTGCTCAGCCCCTGGCAGCTCTGCATCTTCTGAAGTTTTGACTACCGCTGCTCGGAATCGAAATGAAAATGTTTTGCTGTGTCCTTTAAATGTGGAAAACTGTGTCTTCACACTCTGTTGCCTCCACGGTACAGCATCATTTAAAAACAACAAACTAGCAACAAAATTTTGCTTGCTTGCAAATAATACTGACCCTCAGAAAAATACCGACACAGTTTCCAAAAATACACCACGTTGTGGTATTTTGATGGTCGCAGTAGTGCGAAACTCGATATTATCATAGCCGAAAAGAGAATTGAAACCCCGCGCGCTCCGTCTGTCAATGGGGCGTACCGGTAAGCCTCGCCATAGAACAGCTTTTTGGTCACTCATGCAGCATCTTGATATTATGATTTACAGTATTGTCGCTGAGTCTATGGTGGGGGCGGGAAAAATTATAACGACACAGTTTTCAGTATTTACATCTCATAAAATGTATATTATTAAATTAGTTTTATAATTATCAGATCTACAAATGGTTTCCCACTGAGCTGCGCTGTTCGCCGCGGTTTATTCTCAAGTTTCCCATGCAGCCTTCAAAGAGAATATCGGCGATGGCTTTTCGTGCCAAGATTCTTTGTGTCAGTGCCATCTCTTCATACTGAACAGCCCAAGACTTGGCCAGCAACTCCGAGGACTCGCTTAAAGCAGGAGGAACGTCTGAACCATTTGATCGTCTTCCCACAGTTAACGCCGCGTTCGTTGTATGCCCCCTTACCGGTATGCCCCCAGGACAGAGGGGTTTCAATTCTCTTTTCGGCTATTCTTCGTCTGTAACCCGAGCCCGCTTATAAAGTGAAAAAGGGTTCAATCAATTTTTTTACATTTAATTTTCATATATCTCTGCTCATATTTCATAAACTAAAATTATCTGGAAAATTAGATTATATTTTGTATTCATTATTTGGATCATTCGGTTTTTTCAATTACAAACAAAACACGTTCATTTCGACGCTATCCCATACGAACGAACTATTCGTTCTTCCAAGCCGTCCCAGCGACTTAATCGAGCGAAAAGTTATGGAGATTCGCTGGATACCGGATCATTTGCTCTCTTGTCTGGAGGCTGTGACGTAGCTGGTTAATGAGTACCAATGCCTGGGAATTTCCTTGGCCAACCGAGAAGTGTACCACCTCGTCTAGGAGTTGGTTGGTCCGAACTAACTGAATTGAACGTCTTTTGGCCATACCCTGACCATCTTCTGTCGTAGATTCACATGCTTTTCGCTTCCGATTGACAGCTGAGCTTGTGGAGTCTTTATATTTTGCAGGTTGGTTTACAGGCCCATCAACTATCAGAGTATTTTCAAGTGGGGCCAGAACGTTACCATTTAGTACAAGGTCATTGCGTACTCTTATGGTGGGCGCATCCTGTGCCTTGCCATGGCTGATGCTGATAATCTCTTTTTTGGCTTTTAGATTTGATCCTTCGGTGCAGACTGTCTTGGTGGGCTCATATTGAGCCTTGCCATGGGTGATGCTTTTGTCTTCGTTGGCTTTCAGCTTTACTCGGCCATTGCGTACTTCTGTGGTGGGCTCCTCTGGTGCCTTGCCATGGGTGATGCTTATAATCTCTTCGTTGGCTTTTAGATTTGATCCTTCGGTGCAGACTGTCTTGGTGGGCTCATATTGAGCCTTGCCATGGGTGATGCTTTTGTCTTCGTTGGCTTTCAGGTTTACTCGGCCATTGCGTACTTCTGTGGTGGGCTTCTCTGGTGCCCTGCCAGTGGCGTGCTTGTCTTGGTTTGATTTCAGCTCTGATCCGTAAGGTCCTTTTTGCATCTTACCAGTGATCTCGACTTTTTTGGCTGTCGGTTTTGGTCGGATCAATCGAACCTTTGATTTGTTCGCATACTGCTTTATTGAAGTCTGGCTCAATCTTTTAGCAATCTTTTTCTTAGCGACACGCTGCTTTAAAGTTTCTACATCAAGTTTTCCATCAATGTGGTCCGCGTAGTCCTTTAGAGTTATATCGCCCAGCTCGTCATCATGGATGATTAACGAGGCTGATTTTGATAGAATGTATTCGCTGCCAAGTAAACTGTCTAGACTTTGGCAAGTCTCTGCAGGTTCATCTTCATCACTACAGAGGTCAATCACGAATGGCGGAGGTTGGTCTGTGGCTGCTTCGCTTGCTGGTTGCTCGGCAGGATGAGTCTCTGCAGGTTCATCTTCATCACTACAGAGGTCAATCACGAATGGCGGAGGTTGGTCTGTGGCTGCTTCGCTTGCTGGTTGCTCGGCAGGATGAGTCTCAATTACACCGTCAGCCTGCTGCGCCGATGCTGTTTTCGGAGGAACTTTATTCTCCCCATTTAGCTGTGTTATCCAGCTACCAACCCATGCCATTACGTCCTCGTATGAGGACGCAGGTAACTTTTTCTTAATCTCTTTCTGGCATTTACTGGCCAAGTGATGCCCATTCGGACCATTGATTATCTTGAAGTTCTTCACTTTAAAATCAAACAAATGCTTCCTGGAATAAAATGGATATAACTAATTTTATCTAATGCCAGTCTAATATTACTTACAAAGCGATCTTGCTCAGCCCCTGGCAGCTCTGCATCTTCTGAAGTTTTGACTACCGCTGCTCGGAATCGAAATGAAAATGTTTTGCTGTGTCCTTTAAATGTGGAAAACTGTGTCTTCACACTCTGTTGCCTCCACGGTACAGCATCATTTAAAAACAACAAACTAGCAACAAAATTTTGCTTGCTTGCAAATAATACTGACCCTCAGAAAAATACCGACACAGTTTCCAAAAATACACCACGTTGTGGTATTTTGATGGTCGCAGTAGTGCGAAACTCGATATTATCATAGCCGAAAAGAGAATTGAAACCCCGCGCGCTCCGTCTGTCAATGGGGCGTACCGGTAAGCCTCGCCATAGAACAGCTTTTTGGTCACTCATGCAGCATCTTGATATTATGATTTACAGTATTGTCGCTGAGTCTATGGTGGGGGCGGGAAAAATTATAACGACACAGTTTTCAGTATTTACATCTCATAAAATGTATATTATTAAATTAGTTTTATAATTATCAGATCTACAAATGGTTTCCCACTGAGCTGCGCTGTTCGGCGCGGTTTATTCTCAAGTTTCCCATGCAGCCTTCAAAGAGAATATCGGCGATGGCTTTTCGTGCCAAGATTCTTTGTGTCAGTGCCATCTCTTCATACTGAACAGCCCAAGACTTGGCCAGCAACTCCGAGGACTCGCTTAAAGCAGGAGGAACGTCTGAACCATTTGATCGTCTTCCCACAGTTAACGCCGCGTTCGTTGTATGCCCCCTTACCGGTATGCCCCCAGGACAGAGGGGTTTCAATTCTCTTTTCGGCTATTCTTCGTCTGTAACCCGAGCCCGCTTATAAAGTGAAAAAGGGTTCAATCAATTTTTTTACATTTAATTTTCATATATCTCTGCTCATATTTCATAAACTAAAATTATCTGGAAAATTAGATTATATTTTGTATTCATTATTTGGATCATTCGGTTTTTTCAATTACAAACAAAACACGTTCATTTCGACGCTATCCCATACGAACGAACTATTCGTTCTTCCAAGCCGTCCCAGCGACTTAATCGAGCGAAAAGTTATGGAGATTCGCTGGATACCGGATCATTTGCTCTCTTGTCTGGAGGCTGTGACGTAGCTGGTTAATGAGTACCAATGCCTGGGAATTTCCTTGGCCAACCGAGAAGTGTACCACCTCGTCTAGGAGTTGGTTGGTCCGAACTAACTGAATTGAACGTCTTTTGGCCATACCCTGACCATCTTCTGTCGTAGATTCACATGCTTTTCGCTTCCGATTGACAGCTGAGCTTGTGGAGTCTTTATATTTTGCAGGTTGGTTTACAGGCCCATCAACTATCAGAGTATTTTCAAGTGGGGCCAGAACGTTACCATTTAGTACAAGGTCATTGCGTACTCTTATGGTGGGCGCATCCTGTGCCTTGCCATGGCTGATGCTGATAATCTCTTTTTTGGCTTTTAGATTTGATCCTTCGGTGCAGACTGTCTTGGTGGGCTCATATTGAGCCTTGCCATGGGTGATGCTTTTGTCTTCGTTGGCTTTCAGCTTTACTCGGCCATTGCGTACTTCTGTGGTGGGCTCCTCTGGTGCCTTGCCATGGGTGATGCTTATAATCTCTTCGTTGGCTTTTAGATTTGATCCTTCGGTGCAGACTGTCTTGGTGGGCTCATATTGAGCCTTGCCATGGGTGATGCTTTTGTCTTCGTTGGCTTTCAGGTTTACTCGGCCATTGCGTACTTCTGTGGTGGGCTTCTCTGGTGCCCTGCCAGTGGCGTGCTTGTCTTGGTTTGATTTCAGCTCTGATCCGTAAGGTCCTTTTTGCATCTTACCAGTGATCTCGACTTTTTTGGCTGTCGGTTTTGGTCGGATCAATCGAACCTTTGATTTGTTCGCATACTGCTTTATTGAAGTCTGGCTCAATCTTTTAGCAATCTTTTTCTTAGCGACACGCTGCTTTAAAGTTTCTACATCAAGTTTTCCATCAATGTGGTCCGCGTAGTCCTTTAGAGTTATATCGCCCAGCTCGTCATCATGGATGATTAACGAGGCTGATTTTGATAGAATGTATTCGCTGCCAAGTAAACTGTCTAGACTTTGGCAAGTCTCTGCAGGTTCATCTTCATCACTACAGAGGTCAATCACGAATGGCGGAGGTTGGTCTGTGGCTGCTTCGCTTGCTGGTTGCTCGGCAGGATGAGTCTCTGCAGGTTCATCTTCATCACTACAGAGGTCAATCACGAATGGCGGAGGTTGGTCTGTGGCTGCTTCGCTTGCTGGTTGCTCGGCAGGATGAGTCTCAATTACACCGTCAGCCTGCTGCGCCGATGCTGTTTTCGGAGGAACTTTATTCTCCCCATTTAGCTGTGTTATCCAGCTACCAACCCATGCCATTACGTCCTCGTATGAGGACGCAGGTAACTTTTTCTTAATCTCTTTCTGGCATTTACTGGCCAAGTGATGCCCATTCGGACCATTGATTATCTTGAAGTTCTTCACTTTAAAATCAAACAAATGCTTCCTGGAATAAAATGGATATAACTAATTTTATCTAATGCCAGTCTAATATTACTTACAAAGCGATCTTGCTCAGCCCCTGGCAGCTCTGCATCTTCTGAAGTTTTGACTACCGCTGCTCGGAATCGAAATGAAAATGTTTTGCTGTGTCCTTTAAATGTGGAAAACTGTGTCTTCACACTCTGTTGCCTCCACGGTACAGCATCATTTAAAAACAACAAACTAGCAACAAAATTTTGCTTGCTTGCAAATAATACTGACCCTCAGAAAAATACCGACACAGTTTCCAAAAATACACCACGTTGTGGTATTTTGATGGTCGCAGTAGTGCGAAACTCGATATTATCATAGCCGAAAAGAGAATTGAAACCCCGCGCGCTCCGTCTGTCAATGGGGCGTACCGGTAAGCCTCGCCATAGAACAGCTTTTTGGTCACTCATGCAGCATCTTGATATTATGATTTACAGTATTGTCGCTGAGTCTATGGTGGGGGCGGGAAAAATTATAACGACACAGTTTTCAGTATTTACATCTCATAAAATGTATATTATTAAATTAGTTTTATAATTATCAGATCTACAAATGGTTTCCCACTGAGCTGCGCTGTTCGGCGCGGTTTATTCTCAAGTTTCCCATGCAGCCTTCAAAGAGAATATCGGCGATGGCTTTTCGTGCCAAGATTCTTTGCGTCAGTGCCATCTCTTCATACTGAACAGCCCAAGACTTGGCCAGCAACTCCGAGGACTCGCTTAAAGCAGGAGGAACGTCTGAACCATTTGATCGTCTTCCCACAGTTAACGCCGCGTTCGTTGTATGCCCCCTTACCGGTATGCCCCCAGGACAGAGGGGTTTCAATTCTCTTTTCGGCTATTCTTCGTCTGTAACCCGAGCCCGCTTATAAAGTGAAAAAGGGTTCAATCAATTTTTTTACATTTAATTTTCATATATCTCTGCTCATATTTCATAAACTAAAATTATCTGGAAAATTAGATTATATTTTGTATTCATTATTTGGATCATTCGGTTTTTTCAATTACAAACAAAACACGTTCATTTCGACGCTATCCCATACGAACGAACTATTCGTTCTTCCAAGCCGTCCCAGCGACTTAATCGAGCGAAAAGTTATGGAGATTCGCTGGATACCGGATCATTTGCTCTCTTGTCTGGAGGCTGTGACGTAGCTGGTTAATGAGTACCAATGCCTGGGAATTTCCTTGGCCAACCGAGAAGTGTACCACCTCGTCTAGGAGTTGGTTGGTCCGAACTAACTGAATTGAACGTCTTTTGGCCATACCCTGACCATCTTCTGTCGTAGATTCACATGCTTTTCGCTTCCGATTGACAGCTGAGCTTGTGGAGTCTTTATATTTTGCAGGTTGGTTTACAGGACCATCAACTATCAGAGTATTTTCAAGTGGGGCCAGAACGTTACCATTTAGTACAAGGTCATTGCGTACTCTTATGGTGGGCGCATCCTGTGCCTTGCCATGGCTGATGCTGATAATCTCTTTTTTGGCTTTTAGATTTGATCCTTCGGTGCAGACTGTCTTGGTGGGCTCATATTGAGCCTTGCCATGGGTGATGCTTTTGTCTTCGTTGGCTTTCAGCTTTACTCGGCCATTGCGTAATTCTGTGGTGGGCTCCTCTGGTGCCTTGCCATGGGTGATGCTTATAATCTCTTCGTTGGCTTTTAGATTTGATCCTTCGGTGCAGACTGTCTTGGTGGGCTCATATTGAGCCTTGCCATGGGTGATGCTTTTGTCTTCGTTGGCTTTCAGGTTTACTCGGCCATTGCGTACTTCTGTGGTGGGCTTCTCTGGTGCCCTGCCAGTGGCGTGCTTGTCTTGGTTTGATTTCAGCTCTGATCCGTAAGGTCCTTTTTGCATCTTACCAGTGATCTCGACTTTTTTGGCTGTCGGTTTTGGTCGGATCAATCGAACCTTTGATTTGTTCGCATACTGCTTTATTGAAGTCTGGCTCAATCTTTTAGCAATCTTTTTCTTAGCGACACGCTGCTTTAAAGTTTCTACATCAAGTTTTCCATCAATGTGGTCCGCGTAGTCCTTTAGAGTTATATCGCCCAGCTCGTCATCATGGATGATTAACGAGGCTGATTTTGATAGAATGTATTCGCTGCCAAGTAAACTGTCTAGACTTTGGCAAGTCTCTGCAGGTTCATCTTCATCACTACAGAGGTCAATCACGAATGGCGGAGGTTGGTCTGTGGCTGCTTCGCTTGCTGGTTGCTCGGCAGGATGAGTCTCTGCAGGTTCATCTTCATCACTACAGAGGTCAATCACGAATGGCGGAGGTTGGTCTGTGGCTGCTTCGCTTGCTGGTTGCTCGGCAGGATGAGTCTCAATTACACCGTCAGCCTGCTGCGCCGATGCTGTTTTCGGAGGAACTTTATTCTCCCCATTTAGCTGTGTTATCCAGCTACCAACCCATGCCATTACGTCCTCGTATGAGGACGCAGGTAACTTTTTCTTAATCTCTTTCTGGCATTTACTGGCCAAGTGATGCCCATTCGGACCATTGATTATCTTGAAGTTCTTCACTTTAAAATCAAACAAATGCTTCCTGGAATAAAATGGATATAACTAATTTTATCTAATGCCAGTCTAATATTACTTACAAAGCGATCTTGCTCAGCCCCTGGCAGCTCTGCATCTTCTGAAGTTTTGACTACCGCTGCTCGGAATCGAAATGAAAATGTTTTGCTGTGTCCTTTAAATGTGGAAAACTGTGTCTTCACACTCTGTTGCCTCCACGGTACAGCATCATTTAAAAACAACAAACTAGCAACAAAATTTTGCTTGCTTGCAAATAATACTGACCCTCAGAAAAATACCGACACAGTTGATGGTCGCAGTAGTGCGAAACTCGATATTATCATAGCCGAAAAGAGAATTGAAACCCCGCGCGCTCCGTCTGTCAATGGGGCGTACCGGTAAGCCTCGCCATAGAACAGCTTTTTGGTCACTCATGCAGCATCTTGATATTATGATTTACAGTATTGTCGCTGAGTCTATGGTGGGGGCGGGAAAAATTATAACGACACAGTTTTCAGTATTTACATCTCATAAAATGTATATTATTAAATTAGTTTTATAATTATCAGATCTACAAATGGTTTCCCACTGAGCTGCGCTGTTCGGCGCGGTTTATTCTCAAGTTTCCCATGCAGCCTTCAAAGAGAATATCGGCGATGGCTTTTCGTGCCAAGATTCTTTGCGTCAGTGCCATCTCTTCATACTGAACAGCCCAAGACTTGGCCAGCAACTCCGAGGACTCGCTTAAAGCAGGAGGAACGTCTGAACCATTTGATCGTCTTCCCACAGTTAACGCCGCGTTCGTTGTATGCCCCCTTACCGGTATGCCCCCAGGACAGAGGGGTTTCAATTCTCTTTTCGGCTATTCTTCGTCTGTAACCCGAGCCCGCTTATAAAGTGAAAAAGGGTTCAATCAATTTTTTTACATTTAATTTTCATATATCTCTGCTCATATTTCATAAACTAAAATTATCTGGAAAATTAGATTATATTTTGTATTCATTATTTGGATCATTCGGTTTTTTCAATTACAAACAAAACACGTTCATTTCGACGCTATCCCATACGAACGAACTATTCGTTCTTCCAAGCCGTCCCAGCGACTTAATCGAGCGAAAAGTTATGGAGATTCGCTGGATACCGGATCATTTGCTCTCTTGTCTGGAGGCTGTGACGTAGCTGGTTAATGAGTACCAATGCCTGGGAATTTCCTTGGCCAACCGAGAAGTGTACCACCTCGTCTAGGAGTTGGTTGGTCCGAACTAACTGAATTGAACGTCTTTTGGCCATACCCTGACCATCTTCTGTCGTAGATTCACATGCTTTTCGCTTCCGATTGACAGCTGAGCTTGTGGAGTCTTTATATTTTGCAGGTTGGTTTACAGGCCCATCAACTATCAGAGTATTTTCAAGTGGGGCCAGAACGTTACCATTTAGTACAAGGTCATTGCGTACTCTTATGGTGGGCGCATCCTGTGCCTTGCCATGGCTGATGCTGATAATCTCTTTTTTGGCTTTTAGATTTGATCCTTCGGTGCAGACTGTCTTGGTGGGCTCATATTGAGCCTTGCCATGGGTGATGCTTTTGTCTTCGTTGGCTTTCAGGTTTACTCGGCCATTGCGTACTTCTGTGGTGGGCTTCTCTGGTGCCCTGCCAGTGGCGTGCTTGTCTTGGTTTGATTTCAGCTCTGATCCGTAAGGTCCTTTTTGCATCTTACCAGTGATCTCGACTTTTTTGGCTGTCGGTTTTGGTCGGATCAATCGAACCTTTGATTTGTTCGCATACTGCTTTATTGAAGTCTGGCTCAATCTTTTAGCAATCTTTTTCTTAGCGACACGCTGCTTTAAAGTTTCTACATCAAGTTTTCCATCAATGTGGTCCGCGTAGTCCTTTAGAGTTATATCGCCCAGCTCGTCATCATGGATGATTAACGAGGCTGATTTTGATAGAATGTATTCGCTGCCAAGTAAACTGTCTAGACTTTGGCAAGTCTCTGCAGGTTCATCTTCATCACTACAGAGGTCAATCACGAATGGCGGAGGTTGGTCAGTGGCTGCTTCGCTTGCTGGTTGCTCGGCAGGATGAGTCTCAATTACACCGTCAGCCTGCTGCGCCGATGTTGTTTTCGGAGGAACTTTATTCTCCCCATTTAGCTGTGTTATCCAGCTACCAACCCATGCCATTACGTCCTCGTATGAGGACGCAGGTAACTTTTTCTTAATCTCTTTCTGGCATTTACTGGCCAAGTGATGCCCATTCGGACCATTGATTATCTTGAAGTTCTTCACTTTAAAATCAAACAAATGCTTCCTGGAATAAAATGGATATAACTAATTTTATCTAATGCCAGTCTAATATTACTTACAAAGCGATCTTGCTCAGCCCCTGGCAGCTCTGCATCTTCTGAAGTTTTGACTACCGCTGCTCGGAATCGAAATGAAAATGTTTTGCTGTGTCCTTTAAATGTGGAAAACTGTGTCTTCACACTCTGTTGCCTCCACGGTACAGCATCATTTAAAAACAACAAACTAGCAACAAAATTTTGCTTGCTTGCAAATAATACTGACCCTCAGAAAAATACCGACACAGTTGATGGTCGCAGTAGTGCGAAACTCGATATTATCATAGCCGAAAAGAGAATTGAAACCCCGCGCGCTCCGTCTGTCAATGGGGCGTACCGGTAAGCCTCGCCATAGAACAGCTTTTTGGTCACTCATGCAGCATCTTGATATTATGATTTACAGTATTGTCGCTGAGTCTATGGTGGGGGCGGGAAAAATTATAACGACACAGTTTTCAGTATTTACATCTCATAAAATGTATATTATTAAATTAGTTTTATAATTATCAGATCTACAAATGGTTTCCCACTGAGCTGCGCTGTTCGGCGCGGTTTATTCTCAAGTTTCCCATGCAGCCTTCAAAGAGAATATCGGCGATGGCTTTTCGTGCCAAGATTCTTTGCGTCAGTGCCATCTCTTCATACTGAACAGCCCAAGACTTGGCCAGCAACTCCGAGGACTCGCTTAAAGCAGGAGGAACGTCTGAACCATTTGATCGTCTTCCCACAGTTAACGCCGCGTTCGTTGTATGCCCCCTTACCGGTATGCCCCCAGGACAGAGGGGTTTCAATTCTCTTTTCGGCTATTCTTCGTCTGTAACCCGAGCCCGCTTATAAAGTGAAAAAGGGTTCAATCAATTTTTTTACATTTAATTTTCATATATCTCTGCTCATATTTCATAAACTAAAATTATCTGGAAAATTAGATTATATTTTGTATTCATTATTTGGATCATTCGGTTTTTTCAATTACAAACAAAACACGTTCATTTCGACGCTATCCCATACGAACGAACTATTCGTTCTTCCAAGCCGTCCCAGCGACTTAATCGAGCGAAAAGTTATGGAGATTCGCTGGATACCGGATCATTTGCTCTCTTGTCTGGAGGCTGTGACGTAGCTGGTTAATGAGTACCAATGCCTGGGAATTTCCTTGGCCAACCGAGAAGTGTACCACCTCGTCTAGGAGTTGGTTGGTCCGAACTAACTGAATTGAACGTCTTTTGGCCATACCCTGACCATCTTCTGTCGTAGATTCACATGCTTTTCGCTTCCGATTGACAGCTGAGCTTGTGGAGTCTTTATATTTTGCAGGTTGGTTTACAGGCCCATCAACTATCAGAGTATTTTCAAGTGGGGCCAGAACGTTACCATTTAGTACAAGGTCATTGCGTACTCTTATGGTGGGTGCATCCTGTGCCTTGCCATGGCTGATGCTGATAATCTCTTTTTTGGCTTTTAGATTTGATCCTTCGGTGCAGACTGTCTTGGTGGGCTCATATTGAGCCTTGCCATGGGTGATGCTTTTGTCTTCGTTGGCTTTCAGCTTTACTCGGCCATTGCGTACTTCTGTGGTGGGCTCCTCTGGTGCCTTGCCATGGGTGATGCTTATAATCTCTTCGTTGGCTTTTAGATTTGATCCTTCGGTGCAGACTGTCTTGGTGGGCTCATATTGAGCCTTGCCATGGGTGATGCTTTTGTCTTCGTTGGCTTTCAGGTTTACTCGGCCATTGCGTACTTCTGTGGTGGGCTTCTCTGGTGCCCTGCCAGTGGCGTGCTTGTCTTGGTTTGATTTCAGCTCTGATCCGTAAGGTCCTTTTTTGCATCTTACCAGTGATCTCGACTTTTTTGGCTGTCGGTTTTGGTCGGATCAATCGAACCTTTGATTTGTTCGCATACTGCTTTATTGAAGTCTGGCTCAATCTTTTAGCAATCTTTTTCTTAGCGACACGCTGCTTTAAAGTTTCTACATCAAGTTTTCCATCAATGTGGTCCGCGTAGTCCTTTAGAGTTATATCGCCCAGCTCGTCATCATGGATGATTAACGAGGCTGATTTTGATAGAATGTATTCGCTGCCAAGTAAACTGTCTAGACTTTGGCAAGTCTCTGCAGGTTCATCTTCATCACTACAGAGGTCAATCACGAATGGCGGAGGTTGGTCTGTGGCTGCTTCGCTTGCTGGTTGCTCGGCAGGATGAGTCTCTGCAGGTTCATCTTCATCACTACAGAGGTCAATCATGAATGGCGGAGGTTGGTCTGTGGCTGCTTCGCTTGCTGGTTGCTCGGCAGGATGAGTCTCAATTACACCGTCAGCCTGCTGCGCCGATGCTGTTTTCGGAGGAACTTTATTCTCCCCATTTAGCTGTGTTATCCAGCTACCAACCCATGCCATTACGTCCTCGTATGAGGACGCAGGTAACTTTTTCTTAATCTCTTTCTGGCATTTACTGGCCAAGTGATGCCCATTCGGACCATTGATTATCTTGAAGTTCTTCACTTTAAAATCAAACAAATGCTTCCTGGAATAAAATGGATATAACTAATTTTATCTAATGCCAGTCTAATATTACTTACAAAGCGATCTTGCTCAGCCCCTGGCAGCTCTGCATCTTCTGAAGTTTTGACTACCGCTGCTCGGAATCGAAATGAAAATGTTTTGCTGTGTCCTTTAAATGTGGAAAACTGTGTCTTCACACTCTGTTGCCTCCACGGTACAGCATCATTTAAAAACAACAAACTAGCAACAAAATTTTGCTTGCTTGCAAATAATACTGACCCTCAGAAAAATACCGACACAGTTGATGGTCGCAGTAGTGCGAAACTCGATATTATCATAGCCGAAAAGAGAATTGAAACCCCGCGCGCTCCGTCTGTCAATGGGGCGTACCGGTAAGCCTCGCCATAGAACAGCTTTTTGGTCACTCATGCAGCATCTTGATATTATGATTTACAGTATTGTCGCTGAGTCTATGGTGGGGGCGGGAAAAATTATAACGACACAGTTTTCAGTATTTACATCTCATAAAATGTATATTATTAAATTAGTTTTATAATTATCAGATCTACAAATGGTTTCCCACTGAGCTGCGCTGTTCGGCGCGGTTTATTCTCAAGTTTCCCATGCAGCCTTCAAAGAGAATATCGGCGATGGCTTTTCGTGCCAAGATTCTTTGCGTCAGTGCCATCTCTTCATACTGAACAGCCCAAGACTTGGCCAGCAACTCCGAGGACTCGCTTAAAGCAGGAGGAACGTCTGAACCATTTGATCGTCTTCCCACAGTTAACGCCGCGTTCGTTGTATGCCCCCTTACCGGTATGCCCCCAGGACAGAGGGGTTTCAATTCTCTTTTCGGCTATTCTTCGTCTGTAACCCGAGCCCGCTTATAAAGTGAAAAAGGGTTCAATCAATTTTTTTACATTTAATTTTCATATATCTCTGCTCATATTTCATAAACTAAAATTATCTGGAAAATTAGATTATATTTTGTATTCATTATTTGGATCATTCGGTTTTTTCAATTACAAACAAAACACGTTCATTTCGACGCTATCCCATACGAACGAACTATTCGTTCTTCCAAGCCGTCCCAGCGACTTAATCGAGCGAAAAGTTATGGAGATTCGCTGGATACCGGATCATTTGCTCTCTTGTCTGGAGGCTGTGACGTAGCTGGTTAATGAGTACCAATGCCTGGGAATTTCCTTGGCCAACCGAGAAGTGTACCACCTCGTCTAGGAGTTGGTTGGTCCGAACTAACTGAATTGAACGTCTTTTGGCCATACCCTGACCATCTTCTGTCGTAGATTCACATGCTTTTCGCTTCCGATTGACAGCTGAGCTTGTGGAGTCTTTATATTTTGCAGGTTGGTTTACAGGCCCATCAACTATCAGAGTATTTTCAAGTGGGGCCAGAACGTTACCATTTAGTACAAGGTCATTGCGTACTCTTATGGTGGGTGCATCCTGTGCCTTGCCATGGCTGATGCTGATAATCTCTTTTTTGGCTTTTAGATTTGATCCTTCGGTGCAGACTGTCTTGGTGGGCTCATATTGAGCCTTGCCATGGGTGATGCTTTTGTCTTCGTTGGCTTTCAGCTTTACTCGGCCATTGCGTACTTCTGTGGTGGGCTCCTCTGGTGCCTTGCCATGGGTGATGCTTATAATCTCTTCGTTGGCTTTTAGATTTGATCCTTCGGTGCAGACTGTCTTGGTGGGCTCATATTGAGCCTTGCCATGGGTGATGCTTTTGTCTTCGTTGGCTTTCAGGTTTACTCGGCCATTGCGTACTTCTGTGGTGGGCTTCTCTGGTGCCCTGCCAGTGGCGTGCTTGTCTTGGTTTGATTTCAGCTCTGATCCGTAAGGTCCTTTTTGCATCTTACCAGTGATCTCGACTTTTTTGGCTGTCGGTTTTGGTCGGATCAATCGAACCTTTGATTTGTTCGCATACTGCTTTATTGAAGTCTGGCTCAATCTTTTAGCAATCTTTTTCTTAGCGACACGCTGCTTTAAAGTTTCTACATCAAGTTTTCCATCAATGTGGTCCGCGTAGTCCTTTAGAGTTATATCGCCCAGCTCGTCATCATGGATGATTAACGAGGCTGATTTTGATAGAATGTATTCGCTGCCAAGTAAACTGTCTAGACTTTGGCAAGTCTCTGCAGGTTCATCTTCATCACTATAGAGGTCAATCACGAATGGCGGAGGTTGGTCTGTGGCTGCTTCGCTTGCTGGTTGGTCGGCAGGATGAGTCTCTGCAGGTTCATCTTCATCACTACAGAGGTCAATCATGAATGGCGGAGGTTGGTCTGTGGCTGCTTCGCTTGCTGGTTGCTCGGCAGGATGAGTCTCAATTACACCGTCAGCCTGCTGCGCCGATGCTGTTTTCGGAGGAACTTTATTCTCCCCATTTAGCTGTGTTATCCAGCTACCAACCCATGCCATTACGTCCTCGTATGAGGACGCAGGTAACTTTTTCTTAATCTCTTTCTGGCATTTACTGGCCAAGTGATGCCCATTCGGACCATTGATTATCTTGAAGTTCTTCACTTTAAAATCAAACAAATGCTTCCTGGAATAAAATGGATATAACTAATTTTATCTAATGCCAGTCTAATATTACTTACAAAGCGATCTTGCTCAGCCCCTGGCAGCTCTGCATCTTCTGAAGTTTTGACTACCGCTGCTCGGAATCGAAATGAAAATGTTTTGCTGTGTCCTTTAAATGTGGAAAACTGTGTCTTCACACTCTGTTGCCTCCACGGTACAGCATCATTTAAAAACAACAAACTAGCAACAAAATTTTGCTTGCTTGCAAATAATACTGACCCTCAGAAAAATACCGACACAGTTTCCAAAAATACACCACGTTGTGGTATTTTGATGGTCGCAGTAGTGCGAAACTCGATATTATCATAGCCGAAAAGAGAATTGAAACCCCGCGCGCTCCCTCTGTCAATGGGTCGTACCGGTAAGCCTCGCCATAGAACAGCTTTTTGGTCACTCATGCAGCATCTTGATATTATGATTTACAGTATTGTCGCTGAGTCTATGGTGGGGGCGGGAAAAATTATAACGACACAGTTTTCAGTATTTACATCTCTTAAAATGTATATTATTAAATTAGTTTTATAATTATCAGATCTACAAATGGTTTCCCACTGAGCTGCGCTGTTCGCCGCGGTTTATTCTCAAGTTTCCCATGCAGCCTTCAAAGAGAATATCGGCGATGGCTTTTCGTGCCAAGATTCTTTGCGTCAGTGCCATCTCTTCATACTGAACAGCCCAAGACTTGGCCAGCAACTCCGAGGACTCGCTTAAAGCTGGAGGAACGTCTGAACCATTTGATCGTCTTCCCACAGTTAACGCCGCGTTCGTTGAGACGTTGCGGTCCTTGTAGTCGGATGTGCTAAAGCCACAAGTTTCCGGCTTGACATCGTCGTCTCGCGGGTGCCTATCGGTATCCATGGGTTCCCCGTCCTGCTCGATGATCTCAATTTTCGGACTCAGCAGAGAACTCCCCTCCGATTGTTGCGTGCCTGGCTCTGGTATGTAGCTGGCTATTGTATCATTTTTTGGCCAGTCACTCACGGTATCCAGTGGGTCCGATGAGGCCTGAAAATAAGCAATGCAATCCATTGTAAAACCAACTGCAAATAACGACCAATCAATTATATACTAACGTCTCTTCCAAACTCAAATCTCGTCTTTTGTTTTGTGATCGCCGCTCCGCGAACCTTCCTGGTTCTGCCTTGTTGGAATGACTCCTGGGTGAGGAGGAATCCCATATAATCGTAGAACCAAAGCGTGGGCTTGCACAGATCCGAATGAAATCCCAGTTCCTTTTGCTTCAGAATCCGCATCTGCTCCCGCCGGTAGTTCGTTCGGAAGATGTTGATGCGACGCCCAACTTCAGTGCGCGTTGCATTCGGCTGGATTTCCCTTAGCTTCGCCTCCAGCCGCTCGTAGGCCTTGTTTCTCAGCTCCTTGTTTCGATAGTCGACATGGTTGGCATCCCAGAGCTGCGGCATTCCCTGATAGAGTGCCAAGAACTCGCGCCAAAACTGACGCTTGCCAGCGCTGAAGCGGTCAGGCAAAGATGTCATCTTAGCACGAAACGAAAGAGTTAAATAAAAGTTAATACAATTGCCGTCTTAAATTTGCTTAGAGGTATTCAAAACGAGTGCAGAACCAACAATAATGTCTTTATAGCTCTGATGTGTCGCTATATTTGCGAGTTCATTTTGTTTTTAAATATAAATTGTAAAATACAAAAATACAAACACGCATCAGCTGTTGGCTGGAATGTGGACTCTTTTTGTGTAAAATCATAAAAATACCAACAACAAAAATACAGTGCTGGAAAACACCAGGAACATCGACAAACATGGAAAACGACTCTACTTTTGCATACATACCCTGCAATTTAATGCTGATTGTATGTTGTTTTGTTGCTGCAATCTCGAATTCCGTTTTAAACAATACGACGAAAACACGGTCGATGGATAAAATTGGACCGACCCTCACGATTCAAGCAGCAATCATGAACTGAAACTCTGATGTAGACGCAAACAGCACCAGTGTGTGTGTGTGTGTCAGTGTTCGATTGAATGATTGATTAGTTTTCTGACGGCGTGGATTTGTGCATGTATGCGAGGGTTGTTTGTGCGCTATATATATACAGAGCCAAGTCAATCAATCAACGACCCCAGGTTTTTGTGAACGTCTGGAAATGCGCAATAATACAGATATGGCTGCTTTGAATCTAGAATTTCACAATTTTTAAGAATTCCCATTGCATGCGTATGGAACTCCTACGGGGCGTTAAAACCTTTGGGAGAGCGCCTGGCCAGAGATGCCAGCTTGGACCAGACGTCTGGCTAAGGGCAGACATGCGCACATCATTTCACACATGAGAATCTTGCAATCATCATGCCATAATTAGGCGCTACCCATATTGATGTTGATTGAATGATTGACATGCCATATGAAAAATGCTCAACTTTATTCGAACTGTATACGTTTGAACATATATTCTTGACACGCACTCTCAGACAGCGCCCACCATTCTCACACGCACACCACACACTCTCAGGTGCAATCAAAACAGATGTTTGATTGGTGAGAGCGGCAGCCCGGCCGGACCACCATCTATCCGGCAGCTAAGGGCAGACCTGCGCACTGGCTATACAGCGCATATATTTAGCCGACTTTTTGTGCTGGCCATGAATAGGTGTACACACATCTACACATGTACATGTCTGAATCTATACATATGTACATAGGTACTAATATTCCATATCGAGATTGTAACAATGACGCAAGGAACGAAATGATTTTGGTTTAGTGTATTTGGTTCGAGTACAAACTAGATATGTATACCTTATTGCTAGTGATTGAGTGCGTCTTCGAGATGCCTGGCTACGAACTAAGCTTAAGACTGGCTTGCTCTTTGGCTGAAGCATATTATGGTTCCCCTGACTCTGAATTATCCTACGATAAGGCGTCGTCCACCTCCCGCATAACCTCATCGGCTCGGGTGATCAGACCGATCAGACGGTAGTTCCCCTTGTGGAGAGCGAATTGCTCCAGTAGTTTCAGGTACTTTCGTGCATCGGCACAGCTGATGACGTTCGTCCCACTGGCGGATTGTCCGCCGTTGTTGTTATCGTCATGGTCCATTGGTTGACGACGCTTGATGCCTTGGCGGGCGACTGCCGGCGCCATGGTCAATGGTGGCATCGGTGGCAGTTTTGGAATCCCCTCGGCTGACGGGCTCAGCCTGCGATGGCGCATTTGCTCGATGTACTCCATTTCGTTCTCCACATTGGCGGCCAGAACTTCGGCCAGCGATGTGACACTGGAGCGCCCTCCGTTGGCATCGTCCTCAAGATCATCTTCTCCAAGTGGCTCCTCCTTGATGCGCACGACAGGTTCCGGATCCAGATCAGGTTGTGCTTTGGATGGTGCCATAGCCTCTGCTACCTCCTTATCTACTTCCGTCTCCTCCTCGGGGTCTTTCGGCTCCGCTTTGATGTCCTTTTCCTGCTTGATCTCGAGCATGGGTGCAGGCACTACTGGACCCTTCTCTGGCAGCTGTGGCTGCAACGACGGACGCTTCGTTATGCTCTGGGCCAACGTAGCCAACGGTATAATGGTCATGGTCATTGGTTGTGCCCCACCGGTGGGTGGCTTTGCACCTGGTGGGAGAATGGGCGTGGCCAGCAGCACCTTCTGCGACGTTCCAGCCAGTGTGTTGGTGTTGAGCGGCAGTGGCAGCCTGACTAACTGAGGCAGTGGGTGGACGGCACGTGCCAGATTCAGTTCGCTCAGCGGTGGCTTCACATCCTCCTCCTCGTCCCTCTCACTAATGTCGCCGCCATCCACATCGACCTCATCGTCTTCCTCGCCAGCATGACTGCTGAACGTGCTGGGCAGGCTCACTTCCCCGTCGTCCTGATCCTCCTCCCCTTCGTTCTGCTGGTTGGTACTGTCCAGAGGCTTGCACTCTGACGTTACGTCCTTCACAATGTCCTTGATCTGGACAGAGTGACTCTGGGTGTAGCCGATCTTTAACATCTTTGTGTCATTGTTTTCGATGCTGTAGGTACTGCGAAACTTGTCGCACCACTCCTGGTGGGGGAAGAAGTGTGCAAGCCCCATAGAGCTCTTGAACTGCAGCGCCATCTTCTGAATGAGGCCGTCGGAGATTATAAAGTCCTTATAGTACATCATGCGCCGAATCCAGTCGTACACTGCCTTGCCCAGCATCGACACCCTCATCGTCTTCGTCTCCATCGTGCCTGCGTCTTGGGTGCGCCGCGTGCGCTGCTCCCAGGCGTTCATGATCTCCTGACGCTGCTGCACAATGCGCTTGATCTGGTCAGGACTGCAGTTGAACAGCCGGCCGACGTGCTTATAGACTGGGAGGCGATCGTACTCCCGCAAGGCAGCCACCTTCTCGTTGAGAGCAAGGACGTTCTTGCGCTTGATGCGATTGTCGAAGGCCACCTTCTCGGCAGCAGATAGTCGGGGCAGATAGTCGGGCGTCGTGGTGTATGACCTTTGTGTGAGAGTCGGCCCTTTGGGCCTCACGACGGCATCCACGTCGATTATCTGGGGACAGCGAATCGCATGAGCTTGGGGCCGCAACCATTGCAATCATTATCGACTCACCTTGTCCTTCTTGTCATCCTTTCTGGAGGGCTGTGCATGTGCCTCTGCCTGGCTCCTTTGCTCCCTCTCCCTTCTGCGTTTTTCACGAACCCGCATTTTGTTGCTGCTTTAGCTGTGTTGCAAGACTCAATTTACAGTTGTTTAGCTGCGCCCACTCACCCTCTCTGGCGCTCTGGCTACGATTATGCGCGTTGACTGCTTGAAAACGTCGCCAGCCGCCAGTTTTATTTCATTTTCATTGCATTCACCTGGCAATTTTCTCAAACCTTTCGTGTGGCTACCAACAAAGTCGATTATAGTATTTCTATGGTTTTTCCACGACGCTCAGTTGCATGCGCTGTGTTGTTTCACCTAGAACTGTTAATATAAAAATAGCTGCTTTGTGCCGCGATGTACGTTGTTCTGTTCTTCTCTGGCGAATGCGCAGCGTGGCGGTCGATGGAGAGAGAGAGAGAGAGATTTCGTTCTGCGCCGGCCTGTATTTCGCTGATAAGCGAAGTAAGTAAGTAACTGATGAAAAGAGTGCGAGAGAGAATAGAGAACAAAACAAAAAGCAATGCGGAGAGGGTGAAATAAATACATGAACGGCGAGAGATGGTGGTTGTGTGTGTGTGTGGTTGAGAGAGTGATTCTTTCTGCGCATGCGACAACTTTACTGTTACTGCATCTGATCGCACGAAATTCGAAAATTCTAAAATAAAAACGCCCCACTTCTGATATAACCTTTTTTTTTATTGACACGGTTAACCAAAGTTGGTGAATTTGCGCAGAATGTAAGACATGGCTGCCGGATTATCGGCGGGCACCATGTGTCCCGCACGATTCACCCAGAACATGCTAAAATTTCCAGCCGTCTTCTCATAGCCCTCTAGGACACGATCCACGGTGATGCCAACGCGCGGAGCAGCCAGGTAGGCCGCCTTGTCCGTCCACTCCATGTCGGCAATCCAATTGACAGCTCCTGGGGTGGCACAGATCAGGTCCAGGCCGCCGGAGAACACACCCACTCTGACGGTGGTGTTGCTCAGCAGTTCACCCACTGAAAGCAAAAGGACTCAGCTGTATGAAAGAAGATCCGGGCACAGACATGAGTCAGCCCTTACCAATGTGGACGGCAGGCTTCATGAAATCACCCATTAGCGAGGAGAAGGTTGCGCTGCTCTGTGCGCCCCACTTGACGCCAGTGGTGATGTTGAGGGCCTCTGTGACGGGGCCCTGCATCAACTCCTCGAGAAGCTTGTCCCGATCCTCGTCAATGTCGTAGTGCACTAAAGTGCGGTACATGAGCTCTGCCAGGAGAAATTATTGTACAACTTTTGCTTTGACTAGGTTTCATGATCCTACCCTCTTGACTCATGGCCATTGACCTCAGCACGTACTTATCGCCAAGCGTCGGTGTCTCCACATTGTAGAAGTCGACGCCCTTCGACTCACGAAGCACCACCGACTGCGTGGAGCTCCACTGTAGTGTGGCCAGGGTCCAAAGCTCACGGTCTACATACCTCTTTGTCGATGCGGCCGAAGACTCGATCTTGTCATGGCCATCCTGATCAACTATGCCCAGCTGAAGGAGGAACGAAGCCCAGGAGAGCACGGAATCGATGGGCGATGTCCACGGATCACCCAAACCAACCGACACCAAGTTACTATCGATCTCACCGCTCTGAATGGCATAGTACAGCTCCAGAGCGAACTCTGGGGCCATCTTTCCGCCGTAGCTCTCACAGAAGATGTGTAAGGGCACAGCCTTGAACTCCGGATGATTCTCATAAAAGCCCTTCATCAGCTGGACCAGATCCAGAGCGATCTGCTTGTTCGTCGTCGTATAATACGATGAGTTGTCGACGTAGCTGAAGCCGCTACCCACGGGATTGTCGATGAACATCACGTTCATGTCTTTGGCCCAGTTCCACTCGCGGTAGCTTCCGTCAAGCTTCAGCGGCCCCAGCTCTTCGAAGTTGCCATAGCCAGTAGACGAGGCACCTGGTCCTCCCTGCAACCAAATGGCGAGGGGACGTTCTGTGTAGCTGGATACATTGGCCGTGGTGTAGTAGAGCCAATAGAACATGTGTGCGCCCGTTCGCACATCAACGAATCCCCAATCCTGTTCCCCGGGTCCATATCCTTGGCGGGCTGTGAACGAAGAGATTTTGCAGTGCTTAGTCAACACTCGATCGATCAGCTTCTATACCAAATTTTAGATCTAGAGAGCTAAAAGATCATTTTTATATTCCATAGATACTAATAACTGGCTCTTGGAACCTATAACATCAAACGTTCGTGTGGCTACTTCAAAACTGGCCAAACTAATACCTTACCAATTAAAAGATAAGTTTTAATTTCTGTGGAACAATTGACTCTAATCGGGCACTAGAACGATTCATGCCCCAATTAAAGCAACTCAAGCATCCACTCGATGTTTCCGATAGAGATAAATTATTAAATCTCAAGAGTATATCAATTCCTCAGATTATTCTCTATCTATGCAACCTACAGGATGGTCGATTCTGCTCTGTTCGTCATCCACAACCATAAAGATTTTTCTTTTCTTCTTTTGGATAACTTTCTCGTTCATTAACACCTGATGCGGTATTTGTGATCGGAATACAAAGTGTTTCCACTGGCTCCAATCCAATCAATTGAGGGCGACGCACTCACCATTGACAGAGTCAAAGCTGCAGAGCGCTAGACAAAGCGCGACAACAGCGCCGATAAGAAGTCGAGCCATGTTGCACTAGTTTTCTCTCTAGTTCGAATTTGAAGTACCTTTGAAGCCCAACCGATCGGTTGGCAGTTCGACTACTGTCTGATCGCTGGCCAGGCCAAGACCAACGAAAGTTACCAACGCTGCACGCAGACGGCCACACATATCTTTGAGCAGAGTTTGTAATCTACAAGTGGGGATGGCATGCGGCTGCCGCAGCTATCACTATTTATGACCCTTAGAAGCCATGGCGATGACAATGACGGGGCTTATTGGTAATTATCTCTATGGCATTTGTCAATTTTGGCAAATCTTCATCACTCGATATGGAAAAGCCTTAAAGCGTACGTCAAAATTATCTGGACAACATAATTTTTATTTTCCTTTTTATTGCACTTTATGTAAGAACAAATGTTTCTGTTGTCTAGCCGAAGGTTGTGAACTCGCGCAAGACATGGCTCATGGCGGCTGGATTATCGGCGGGAGCCATATGTCCGGATCGATTGATCCAGAACATGGTAAAGTTGCCGCCAGTCTTCTGGTAGCCCTCCAGAATACGATCCACGCTGATGGCGGTGCGCGAAGCAGCCAAATACTCGCTCTTTCTGCTCCAGTCCAGCTTGGCTATCCAGTTGACGGTGCCTGGTGTGGCGCAGATCAGATCCAGGCCGCCAGAAAAGACGCCCACTTTGAGCGGAGTCTTCTCCAGCAATTCACTAACTGTGGATTGGTATAAAGATTAAATAGCTATCAACCAGAAGTAATATCTTTAAGGTTCCTTACCAATATGTATAACGGGCTTCATGAAGTCCGTTCGGTGAATGTCAAAGGTGCTGCTGCTCTGCGATCCCCACTTGACATTCGATGGTATGCCCAGGGTCTCGGCCACAGGGCCACGCATCAGTTCTTCCAGCAGCTGATCGCGATCTTCGTCAATGTCAAACTTCACCATGGTGCGGTACTGTCGTTCTGGCAGGAGATCCATTTTATATCTCGATTTTAGTTATACTTCCAGGCACTCACCTTCAGGTGTCATGGCCAGCTGCCTCTGGAATCGGTCGCCGAGGGTCTCCTTCAAAACATTGTAAAAGTCAACACCTTTGGAGGCCTTCATCACCTCCCACTGAGTGTTGCCCCACTGTGCAGTGGCCTGGATCCAGCGCTTCTCTGCCACCAGCTCGGCAGTAAAGTTTGCCGCCGCCGTAATCGCATCGTAACCGTCGTGGTCGACAATTCCCATCTCTCTGAGCAGTGGACCCCAGGCCAGAACCGAATCAATTGGCGATGTCCACGGATCACCCAAGGCAACGGACGTTAGATTGCTCTTCACCTCGCCACGCTCCTTGGCATAGTACAGCTCCAAGGCGAACTCAGGGGCCATCTTGCCGCCATAGCTCTCGCAGAAGATGTGCAGGGGAACCGCCTCGAACTCCGGGTGGAGCTTATAGAATCCCTTCATGAGCTCCACCAGATCCAAGGCGATCTCCTTGTTGGTGGCCGTGTGATAAACCGTACCGTCCACATAACTGTAGCCACTGCCAACAGGATTGTCGATAAACATGACGTTCATGTCCTTGACCCAGGTCCAGTTGCGGTAATCGCCATACAGGTCGACGGGTCCCAGCTCCTCGAAGTTGCCATAGCCAGTAGACGAGGCACCTGGTCCTCCTTGCAACCAAATGGCCAGTGGACGTTCCGTGTAGCTGGATACATTGGCCGTGGTATAGTAGAGCCAATAGAACATGTGGGCGCCTGGACGTACGTCGACGAATCCCCAATCCTGATCTCCCGGTCCATATCCGGCCTTGCCTACGGTTTGCAATTGTTTGTGTGAGCGATAGATAGATAGAAAGAACGTAAGACGGTGATTTATGGTCGCGACTTACCATGTGCCAAGGCCGCCAAGCACGCAAGCAATATCACTACCAGGCCAGTCATCTTTTCCACTTGGCACTCATACGAGCTGAATGGAACACTTTGAACATGGCCGAGGCGGTGGGGCCCATTTAAAGGGAAAATCTTATCTATCCAGCCCGCGTGAACAGAATCAGGGTTGATATTCGTATGAAACCGATAATAATAAGTACTAGGGTTAAGCAGTTATCGAGCAGTTGTGGGTCTGGCAACGCCATGACCCCTTAACAGCTGTGAGGACTTTGTTGTTTTCATCTTTTGTGTCTGGAGCTGCAACATTTCAGGGCAATAATGGCAACTATACGCATACCCAAGCAAAAGGTGATACTCTGCGGCGATTATGGCGTCGGCAAGAGTTCGCTGTTTCGCCGCTTCACCAACAATACATTCGTGACGGAGACAGACCGCAAATCTACAATGGGCCTAGACCATATTGATCGGGTGATGTACGATGTGGGCGACAAGCAGATTAAGGTGTGTAGTTTCTGATGGTATATGCGTCCTGCTTGCTTAACTAATCTCCTGATGATTGATGGCAGCTCCAACTGTGGGACACTGGCGGCATGGAACGCGTGGCTTCTGTGACCTCTTCCTACTACAAATTTGCGGAGGGTGCAATACTTGTTTTCGCCCTGGACAATGCAGCCTCCTTTCACTCCCTTTCGCAGCACTTGCTGGACATTGTTACGTATGCCGAGAATGCGAAAATCTTCATCTGTGGCAACAAGAGCGATTTGGAGGGGCGTGAGCCGGAAGTCAGTGACGAGGAGGTGGAAGCTTTTTGCGAGCAGTGCCACTCACTGATTAGTGCCACCTACAAGACATCTTGTCGCACCGGGGCGGGCGTTGAGGAAATGTTTCGCGACATATCGCGACAACTGGTGCACGCCAATCGCTCCAAAATGGAGCTGCAGGCTCTCGAGCAGAAGAGCTTCAAAATTGACACGGCCAGTGACCCGACGGTCAACGAGGAGGCCTCCTCCTGCAGCTGCTAGCAGTTGGGGAACATTGAGTTTGGCTAAAGCCAGACTCAATGCGAGCAGAAATGCATTTTTTATTTATTTTTTATTTATTAACGATGCGAATTGTAGGTGCATTATGGGTCTATTCACCTTTGGTTATGTTTTTTTACGAATTAATGCAAGATACGTCCTGAAAATGAACACGAAACACCAAACTTTTAACATGAGTCATAGAATAGGAGTAGTAGGTATCTAGGCGCCGCGTATTGCCAAATAAAAAGTACATGTATTTAGATTAGTGCGTAAGTATTTGCAGCTTTCTCCCACTAGGATTAGCCGTTGGGAACTTTTCCTTTACACACTGGAATACTCGTAGACGTAAGATATTCGAAACAAATAATAAATAATCAATTCACAAAACAGGAATGCGTCAACATATGTCTCTAATGATAAGCTACACTCAAACTATATCATATCAATTGGTTTATCATTGGGCTTACTACGATGTGGCAGCCGAGGAACTCGGGGCAAAGGTGAGATATAAACTGACGCCCACAGCGACTACGAAGCACACACCTACCCCGTATAAAACAACCTTCTCTCTCAGAGCTCTCAACACCATGGTGTTCAGGGTGCGAGAGGCACGGCCGAGATCGGCGTTTGTCTCCCTCAGACGTGCCCGGGCACCCTGCAAAGTTTCGCGCTGATGATGCAGGTCGTTCAGTACTTGCGCGCCCAGAGCCTCGGTCTCCAGGGCTACGCGATAGCCCTCGGTCAGCCGATTGCCAGTGCGCTCAATCTGCTCCGAATTGTCTAGCAGGCGTTGTCGCTGGTCATTGTTAATGGACACATCCTCGTAAAAGTCACCGTCCCCACCCAAGTCCAAGGTTGTGAAGGCGTTCGGCTGCTTATCCTTTGTTTGCTTGTACTCCGCCTGCAGTCGTCGTAGTTCGGCTTGGGCCACCTGCAGCTTGCTATTGAAGCTGCTTCGCTCTGCGGGATTCAGCTCTCTTACCTCCAGCCCCATCTGCTCCAGCAGCTCCTGTGCCTCGGGCAGGCTGCCATCGATTTTGCTGCACAGCTCGTAACGGTCACCTGCAGGATTAACGAAAATTTTATTATCATCCCTGTGTGTGTATGTGCGAAAATGTAAATCTTTCACTCACTGCTGTTGCTCTGCTGCTGCAATCTCCCTATATGCGCCGTTATCTCCGCAATAAGAGCCGCGTACTGCTGCTCGTACTGTTCCAGCAGCGACATTTGTTGTTAATGTTACACGCGAAGAGTCAGAAGAATAGGGCGTTTAAGCAACAATATGGGGGCTATTTTTTTCAATGAAGTAAAAACGTAAACATTGGCGTAGTGTGACCGCGTCGCAGGAAGTTGCTAATCTCAAATATTGCAGCGCTGCCAGATGTGGAATATCTAACGGAAAAAAACAACTGCAAGAAAACCAATTCAGCTCTCATAATTTTTATATTTTTAAATGCTTTATGCATTTAATATACATTTTAGAAGTATTCTTTTTCATATTTAGGAACTTTAAGGCTTGGAGCGCGCAGGATCCTGCGAGTACATTCAGTCTCCATGCTGTCGTCTTCGCGCAAGCTTAAGCCGGCAATTTCATCTTCTGGGGCTTCTACTGATGTTGTTAAGGAAATTATATTAGTCTTGCTTTCCTTCTCCAGCACTGAAACAAATTTAGTGCACAGGTTAAAGGCCCTAAAGTTCCTCCAGCGGTTGCATATGATCCACGGAATAATAAATTTACCCCTGCTCTTTTTCGGGAAAAGAAAAAACTAGTCAACCATCATCTTGCACAGTGCTAACAGATTACAATAGTCGCAGGACTGCTTTGGCACAATACAACTAAAATGTCTATATTTTTATTGTTGTAATTAATAAATTAATGATTTATTTATTTTAATTTCGTTAAAGTTATAGTTCCGTCTGCTAAAATTACGTAACTGAGTTAATGGTAGCTCAAAATAATAATACTACATATTTCAGTAATCTATTCGATACATTTGTATGTACGATGTTCATCACATTTGTGTTTGTCATTTAAAAGAGCAGCAACTCTAGCCCTCGACTAGCGTGCCCTTGTCGCCCTTGCGCAGAACTAACTCCAACTGGGAGAGCAGGCCAATTGCTCGAAAGTTCTCTTTGAAGAGCACAAAATCTTCCAGTGGCTTCAGATATTCGAGCGCGTCGGTGTAGCTGTCGAGTTCCTTCAGCACGTTTGTAATGGCCAAGGCCTTCGACTCGGGTTCTGGAGATGCGTGACCATTTGTCTGGCTACCAGAGCTGCTGCTGCTGCTGACGCTGCTATTTGAGATCCTCTTGGGCGAAGCAGGCGCCGATGTGGATAGCTGCGCTGGCGAGCTGTTGCCCTTGGCGGAGTGTGCTGGCGTGGATTTTCCACTGCTGCCGCCGTTTGCCTTGGGAGCATTCTCCTTACTGCTGGCACTGTCGCGCCCTCCGCTGCTGTTGTTGTTCTCCTCCTTGGGACTGGGCAGCCGTATATTGGTGGTCTGTTCTGTAAGGTCCTGCGTAGCTTGTGTGGGCTCGGCCAGGAGCAATGGCGACCCTCGAGATATTGTCGAGGAATTGATTTCCTGCACTTCCATGTCAGTCGCCGACTCCATCTTCGGGTGCTTAGCCAGGAGAACTGGCTGGAAGGGACTGGCACGTTGGGGCACAACATTCGGTGGCAGTTGTGGTTGGAATGGCTCCCTGTGGGGCTGGGTCGCAGGAGCCGTCACTGGTGGGAACTGCGGCTGATGCATTTGCTGTTGTTGCTGCTGCTGAAGCTGTTGCTGAATCTGATGCTGGTGGCGCTCGAAGTAGTAATCATTGAAACTAGTGAAGCCCGGATGGGGCGGATGTGACGGCTGTCCCGGAAACGGCGGCCATGGATGATTCATCGGATGCTGCTGTTGCAGATGCTGTTGCTGGAGAGCAAAATGCTGTTGCTGCTGCTGCTCCTGATAGCTTTGCTCCTTGATGTCCATGCTGTCGTCATCCTCCTCGTACTCGCCATACTGCTGCATGTAGCTCATGTAGTGTTCCGGCATCTCCTCCAGCTTAGCGACACGCTCCGCACTGGCCGGGGGGAACAGGTGCTGCAGGTCGTGGACAATATCAGGAATCCAGAGGGAAGTGCCCATGGGCTTCAGCTGATTGGTGGCCAGCTTCTGGGCAAAGCCCTGCAGATGCGTCTCGCGGAACCGGTTCAGCCAGCGATTGTCGGCAATAAAAGATGTGCTGCCGATCACCTGACGGGCAGTCTCGGCCTTATCCTTGATCATGCCATGTGTGATGCTGCCACGCAGTTGGGGATTGATGTTGGCGCGCACCAACCACTCGTAGACGACGGCATTGATGTAGGCGCACTTGCGACTGCGCTCGATCTCCTCCACCATCGCCTGTTGCTCCACAGCGGCCATATTCGATGGCACCTCCAACCGTAGCGTGGGAAGAGCGTTCGATTGTAGACGTCGTCCGCCCAGGACACTGGGGTCGAAGTGAAGGGCACACACCACGGGCTTCTTGAATGGTATAATCCTACGCAGCGAAGCGTGGCACGCCTCCTTCCAGAGCTTGTGGAATGGACTCTCCGGCCGTGGAAAGGCGAAGAACTGCATGCTCGGATGCTGCCGCGAATTGGACATGCAGCCGATAATGCAGCAACGCCGAATGGTCGGCATTCCGGAAACGTTGTTCTGTATGCCCCGAATTTTTAATGAATTTTGTCTTGGCGTTGCGTTAATGCGCCGCCAAGCCACCGAATGAAAAGAAAAAAAAATTATACGTCAATGTCCACCAAAAGCTGCAAAAGGAAGAGAAAAGACTTTGTTAGCTGGATTTCTCGTTCCAAATTATTGAAATACACACAAAACAAACACCGATTGCCGCTTTTTTTGCATGCTGTTTTGTTCGTTGTAATTCGGACTGTCACAGTGTTGCTAAACGACAAAATGTGACCATTTGGCGCCAAGGCACAACAGGTGTTTTTTTTATTTGAATTTTGTTTTAAAGTGCTGGACTGAAATGAATCATATCTTAAATAGGCAGAAGGACAAGCGTAATTATAAATTTATTATGAAATTCCATGAGCAAGCAAGCAACTGACCCGACTCGGATCTGACGCATCGAACTATCCAAATCCCAAACTACACAAGTATATAGGGATATACATATAAGTACATATGTACAACTATCTACACATGACGACCTCGAGGGTCTTCTGAAGCATATCATACCATCTGCACACACAGAGCCAACACCACTTGAGTCATAATGGAATACATAAGAGCAATACGACAGCATCATTCCCCTGAAAGCCAAACAGAAGCAGAGATTCCTCCCTATAGAAATGCTCAGTCAACGATGCGTACGTACGCCTCCAGAAATCGATACATTTCCAGTCGCAGCCCCAAAAACCAGAACCAGAACCAGACGTGCCTCGAACGACGCTCTACTATTATAACTATTATATCGGGGAGTACACCCACACACAGCCCCAGCCGCAGGCACCTACTACTGATACATACAGAATCGAGATAGAAGTAACAGAGACGCCTGGCTAAAGTGAACGACTTGGCCGCGCCCCCCGGCTGTCCGACCCCAGGTGTTTAAGAGAGGGCGAGATACTGCATCTCTGCTGAGTCACGACTACGGGTATGCACACGATGCTAGATGCGAGGGACCCGAGAGACCCACCTGCCTGAGTCAGAGCCGGTCTTTGCATTAGCAGAGCATCGCCAGCACTGAGAGATGACTTAATACGAACAGCATGTCCGTTTCCCTCATTCGTTGAAAGTCGGTCCAACTAATCGAGATTTCCATTGATTAGGTTTAAAGTCTCAAACAGAGTCTCAGTTGCTGTTTCGGTTGTTCTCCCCTCACAGTTTTCTTGGTTCTTCCTTTCGCTTTTGTTGTTTTTGTCGACATGGATTTACGGAATTGGGTTTTATCTTTCAGTTTTGGTTGCGTGATCCGGTTTAGGGGTGGTTCACTGTCTGCTGCCCTCTATCTGTCTATCCTTTTCGCTCTCTCGCACAAGCAGTGTCTTCTGCTTCCTCCTCAGGCAGCTGTTCACTTAACTTGGGCAAAGTTTTTGCTCCGGAAACTTCCTTGGCAGCAGAGCAGCAGATACCCAAACCCAAACCCAAGACGAACCCTTCCACTCACCATCTTGAAGATACACCTCGCACCTTGACACACAACGCGACTGCGCTTCGTCTATCCTCTTCGTGCAGCCATCAGCCATGGCTGTGGTATACATATAGCCAGGCACACACATTCAAACACACACACACACACACACTGAGAGACATAGTCGAGTGTGCACCATACACCATCAATTCCAATTCAAATCTCCCCTGACTGACTTGCTTTATAAATGGTTTTATATTTCCTTTTATGTCGCCCTGACTATGGCTCTTGCTCTGCTCTGCTCAGCTCTGACTATGGCTTTGGCTCTTACTATGGCTATATACTCGGATGTGGATGTGGATGCGGATGGATTTTAATGTGTCTGAGGCCGACGCTGACTGTAGATGTAGCTACAAGTACATCTCCCAGTTCGTTCGCTTTCTTTGCCTTATATCGATTGGCACTTTATCTTAATCGCCTCAAGAGTTGTCCCTCGTCTTTCCTTACCGCACCGCACCGCACCGCCTGCCCTTGGGAGCTCTCGTCCCCCGCCCCTTCATCCACCACACCTAATGGTTGCCTGGCATAGCAGCCTTCTGGATGTCTTCGTGAAATTTCCTGCAGCGTCATTATCATCAGTCGTAATCACGGCGATGGCCCCGGACCCAGCCTCAGCCATAGTCTGGGCCTCAGTTTGGGTTCTTTTGTATCTGTATCTCTGTATCTGTATATGTATCTCCCAGGCACTGCCATTGTTCGCCTAGGAAGTTCTGTTCTACGTTCTACATTCTACCTTGTACCTACCACCGCCATCGTGCCCTTTGTCTCTTGTACTGTTCTGTTCTGTACGATGTTCGGGTGGAAGTATTCCGATTTCAAACCCAATTCCAGTTCGCTTGGTTCTTTTCCGTTCCCCCCCCACACTCTGTCCGACCCTATGCAAGAGATTTAGTTTTGTAGTTTCGGGTTTCGTTCGTCTCACGATGTCTCAGGTAATCTTGCGATTGGTTTTCCTCATAGCTAATGGTATGGGTATGGCTATGGGTATAGGAATGGGATTGGGCATTTACTTATTTATCTTATATTTCAAGCAATCGGGTTCGGATGATGTTGGCCTTGGTTGGACCATTTTGGGTTGCTTTAACAGCATAAATGGAAGGGGGGATAAATGGAAGACGGGGAAACATATAGTCACGAGAATAAAGAAATAGAGCGACATTAGATGAGGTTATTTGACCTTTGATTATTGACCTTATTTCCCTAATGTTTGGAATGGTAAAGTTATAGATTTTTAGGAGAGCCTAACCTGGGAAACAGCAACTATTTGGAATATTTTTAATTATTAGTTTTTTTCTATGGTACTCCCAAAAACGATGTGAGTCCCTTGACAATATGATAAGCCACCGATTCCATGCATAAATTGTACTTTACAGGAACCATCCACCCATTCACAACTACTGGGCCTTGAAAAGTGCGTGGATGCCAATTTCAAGGACTACCTCAGCAGCACGGTTATTCAATTGGCGCCAAATCTGCGGTCCAATGTCCCCACACAGAGAGTAGGCGGTGGAGAGGCAAAGAGAGAGAGAGAGAGAGAGAATAAACAGCAAAAATTAAATTTAAAAAAAAAAGTGAAACGGAAACCCAAACAAATCGCTGCCGGCGCGCAGTCTTAGACGTAAACAAAAACAGAAGCGAGGCAGTGGATGGATCCTCTGGCCGCAGATACACCCACACACCGTCCCACTCACGCCTATAGAGGCACAGCACAGATCCCTTCGGTGGCATGCAAATGCGGCTTTTTAATTGCGAACAACAACAACAAGGAATCAACAGTGGCGACAGAATCTCAGGACCCCGTTTGTTTACACCCGAAGCACGTTACAGAGTGTGTCACTTTACTTACACTTCCAGAACAGAGAGAGCCAACCGGAACTGGGATCCGGATATATCTAACACGAAGTGATGCACGTATTCCTTGGCTATACTAAAGATATACGATACTGGTACTGGAACTCCACCGAAGCAACCGAATACCCCGGGCAAGCACAGAGCACTCGAACTCGAATTGAACACAGTTACGGAACGGCACACGAGCGCTGCTGCGAGAAAGAACCGCTTCGGACGAACGTTCAGTTCAGAGTGAAGTGTACGAAAAATACGACAACCAACAAGCAACAACCCAACCAACTCGACGAACGACCCCGACCGACTCGTTTTTCCCATCTATAGGAAATACTTAATCCCAAACAGAAAGCAAAACCAGCAGAAGCAGCCATCGCCAGCGCCAGCGCCAGCAACAGACATCGCAAGGACGGGCGCAAGAGCACCTCTTGAACCACGCTGCGCTGTCAACGTCGACGTCAGCGTCAGCGTAAGACGTGCCAAACAAATACGCAGCGACTGCGACTACGACGCTGACTGCAGCAGAGCAACATATCGTCGGATAGTCGGGTGTGCTGGTGGGTGGTGTCTCCTCTTCTACTCTGACAATGTGGCTGTCGGCCCGCGGCGATGCACGAACTACCCGATCTGATCCGAATCTGACCCGAAGCTCTCGTCCTACGTTTGGTGTTTTTCTTGGGGGTGTACGCGGGCGCTTCAGGGGCTGGCACTGGGGGCTTTGTGTATATAGAGAGTTCTCTGATGGGTTTTTCGGGCATACGTAGAGCCCGTTATGGGGTCTATCACACTCTCTCCTACTCGGCCGGCGTCGCTGCGAGTACAAGCATGTATAAACATCCGAGAGTACGGTTATATCAAACGTTTAAGGTGGGTGAGTGGTTTTGGTTTTTGGGTCTGACGATATGCGCTTGGAATTTTCTGTATCTGCTTTGCTTGAGATAGATATATGCGCTATATACGCTCAATACCTGACTAAGCACACACAAACACACAGTCACACATACGGGTGCAATTATACCTATTTTTGGGTATTACTATTGACTCTTTTTCGACTCCATAATCATTATTAGTGTGGACCCTGTTAATGGAGGAACCAACTGATCTCTAATAGTACCTAAATGGATTATCTTTTCATCTATTTTGGTGACGTAAAATACGAGTATTATAAAACGATCTTCTATGGTAAAACTTCCCTATAAAACTCTCAAAAATCTGCAGTTTTGGTCCATCCCAGCTGCATGGCTTGTAACCATACATACATTTGGTATCGTATCACGCCAATCTAAACAAGTTTCCTATGGTTACTCCATATACGATATGCGATGCCTGCCTGATGCTGCTGATGCTTTGTTCGGTGTTCAGTGCTGGTCCGGTCCCAGGGGCCTCTTGGGACATTCATTATATTTGATACATACATCAGTTAGCAATGTGCCATGGCAACTTCGATGGGTTCGCTAGCTATATAGGCGAGAGTATCGTGTACAGAAAAATCCATTCTATGCCAACATCTTTCCCAATAAACACGCACACATCACATCGAATCGAGATACTCGTCGTTTGTATACACATGTGTACATATGTACATGCATATATCTGTCTGTTACTTGAAGTATTGGGTTTGGTGGGAGATTGGTTTGGATTGGATTGGGTTCTGGTTCTGGTTCGTAGCCGAAGACGATGATGACGTTGGCAGAAGTAGAAGCAGCAGAAGCAGAAGCAGCAGCTACAACAACAACAAACAGGAACCATTATCGTTGTAGTTGTGGGTAGCCCAAAGAGCAATTTGATGGATTAGTTTTAATACAAGACTCTCAGGGTAAGCGTAAGCCGGAGAAGAGATAGACAGATGGATGGATGGATAACGCTCTTGGGTTCGTCTCTATTCGGTTTCATTCCATTTCCTTGCCTTTCCCTTCCATTTGATTCGATTCCAATTCGATTGTGTTTCGGTGGTGGAAAAATCACACATAGAGATGGATATATGTGTTTTCATATACGTATAAATATATATATAAACGTGTGTGCATATACTATATGTGTATATAGAAGGAAAAGTATTGGAAAAGGTATAAAACCACAGCATCAACCTCGACGATGGTGGGGTGGTGCGGCGTTGGTGCTAATGGCGAAGGTTGTTCGCCGTTTTTGGGCGGGTGGGGGTGTGGGATTGGGAGGCTGTGGGACGTGCTGAAGGACTTTGGAATTTCCTCGGAAGCTCCTCGGGTTTGACGATGACTCGACTCTATTATACTATGCTTTTCAGCAGCTATCGACTGCTTGGCCGGCTGACCAGCAGCGGCATGGACAAACGCAGAAACTTTTCTCGAAACGCTTTTGCGGTCAGGTCGCACTCTCACAGGAGCAGGCAAGGCAAGGCAAGGGCAAGGAGCATACTGGCGGGTGCTAAGCTAAGCCCTTGGCAACCTTTAGAAAACGAGCTGAGTATATCGACTATGCCAGGAGCACTGAAGAAAATGACCTTTCCTTGTGCCATTTCATGACTCCGAAAAATGGGCAGATTGCGACGCGACTCAGAGGGGACACACACACTTGAACACTTTTGCATGGAAGATGCTCCACACACAGATACATAGTTAGGATGGGTTGGGGCCTGGGATTACTCACATCGAACCGCACACTCGCACACTCGCACAGAGTCAGAGCCAAAGCCAAAGCCAAAGCTAGAGAACCCCACTAAGCTCATCTATTATGACCTTTTCTGGAGAGCCAGATGCGGGGATTTAGCCATAGAATTTATTATGGCTATGTATTATATTGAACCGAATATCGCACCCTCGTCGCCGCCGCCTCGTCTCTCTTGTCCCCCTCAACTGTTCCCTCAGACCAGAGATAGTATTTCCCATTACCTTTTTTGATTATGTCCGGGCCTTGCCCTTAATGCTGCTCCCTGCTCTCTGCGCCCCGGTCTGGTCTGGTGTTCTATCCCAGCCAATGCCATTTCCAATCCCAATCCTCGACAGTCCTCGACTGAAGCTGAAGGTATCTCGACTCGTGTCTCTACATCTTTCATTGCTCTCTCATTGTGTGCGCTATAATCTATATATGATGTCCGCCAGCAGCACTGCTCCTCCATCTATCTGTCCGTCTGTCTGTCGGTTCCTCTGATTATCTGACGGTATGCCATGTCTGTCTGTCGCTGTGTGCGCGTATCTATGCGACGTCCGTCGCACCCGAAAGCACCATAGGGACCTGAGTTTTTCCTAGTAATTTCCTTTGTGCCTTTTGCCCCTCCAGTGGCATTTGCCGGTGCCCGATTCCCTGATACTCTTGGATTCGATGCCAGTGCCCTCGATGGCCAGCCATGCCATCGCTTGGCAGCAACGCCAACGTCGCAGTCGCAGCTGCAGTCAACGTCAACGTCGGTGTACGCGCCGCCACGACTCTTCGTAATCCCAATTCCAATCCCCTCCCCTTGCCATCTATGTATGCTCAATGCTGCTACGAGTTTATTGCCATTTCCATATCTGGGTTTTATATCTCGTGTTGGTTGTACGCCATTCGAGCCGCCGAGTGGATTTCGTGCATTCGTGAGAGGAGCGATGAGAGGAGCGGAGAGGCGGCGTATCTATCCAGTCCTTAATGGTGGTGGAAAATCAGTTCTGAAACTGGAAATAATGCAAACGGCAACCAACGATCTCTTTACAACTGAAAAGAGCATAAGAAGGAGATCGCTAACAGGCTGTACAATACAGAGCTAATTTCACTGAATTGTTTGTATCTCATGATATATGAAGTTATATAGATGTATATAGATAATTTATAAACGCAGCACACATAATAAATAGGAATAAAAAGGTTTTAAATTATGATAATCTATCCAAAGATTATTTCTATACCTAAGCCTTTCCACTCTGCTTATGCATATATATATCATTCCTTTCACCAAGGACTTCCTTCAACTTGCACATCTCTAGCATCTCTGGCACACAGCACACAGTTCAAAATGATTTACTTTTCCCCTAAGAAGATTCCTTCGCTTCCCTAAAATGAACATCCATTTGGGGCTCACACCAAAATCGAACCCAAATGAAATCCAATACATACCGATGGATGCGATGGGTTGGCAAAGACGATTTGTATTTATAGCCAGACCCCGAAAAAGAGTCGGAGCAAGTAAACGATTGAGCGAGTGGACTGAATGACGGACTGACGAATGGATGGACTGGAGGATTTGTGGTGGGAAAGAGGGTCAGGTCGTGTCGGTTCGGTTCGGTCAGAGCGTCTTTGTGCCCCCATTGGTGTGCGAGTATACGAATCCTCTCGACATCTTTGCACAATAAAGATAGATTAGCATCTATCGAAGCAGTGCCAGGCGAAACGAGCCAGCCAGCCAGCCGAAGTAATGTACGATGTACGGATACGAGGCGAGGCGGCATTGTGCGGGTTGTTCGGTCGAGCGGCGCATGACTGAAAGCTGAAAGCATCATCATCATTCCCAGCATTGGCATCGGCACCGGCATCGGTATCAGAACCTGCAGAAGCAGAAGCAGAAAAGCAGCAGAATCCCCCTGACAGGCCCCCCTCTAGAGTCTAAGCCCGTTGAGAACGAGCTGGCAAACTGGTGGAGCTGCGACACTCAAGTGCCATCATCGTCTGCTCTGCCGATGTCTACGGAATGGAATTGAAGCAATACCAGGAAAGGCAGCAGCAACAGCATCAGCACCAGAGGCATCTCAAAGCCCAAGAGGCTTATGCAGGGCCGACAAACCAAATAAGTGGAGGTACGTCGAGCAGCAAAGCCAAACAGCTACTAGCTATAAAGAAGAGGCAGCTGCTGTCTGTACCGATGTTTGATGTTGGGACCGATTTCGAGGCTACATAGGCTACATACTCGTACAATAGCAGAGACCCCCAGTCACAGAGACTCAGACTTGTTTCCAGCATCATAATCATCAGCTTCATCATCATCATTGTCAATCGGTCGTTTCTCACGTTTCCCATTCAGTATGTATCTGTATCTGAATCTGAGCATGGGCATCGCTGTATCTATATCTGTACTCTAGATGAACGGGTATTCGTATAGCCTCTCGACACGATAACCTCGCTCCCACCCCGACGGCGGCTGGGACTGTGTCTGTTTGGGGCTTACACTTTTGGCGCTCTATGCGAGTGGAGGAGAGTCATTCATATTTGGTATACAATGGCAACGATTATGGCATGGGACGACTATCCCCATGTACTCGATGATTAAAGGGTCGCTTTGGGTGAGCTTTTGAATGCATGCAAAAGATTCAATATTATATACAAAAGTAAATAAGTCACATGGAATATGGCAATGTATGAAGGCAATGTGCTGGAAAACAGATTTTACCATTGGGAACCCTTCGAAATTCCCCCCGTAAATCACTCCTAAAGCGATGATTATAATTCTTTGAATTCTGTGAAACGAGATCTGTACGCAATGACTCATTATCGGATGAAGTCATACCTTTCAGTAATTCCCAACGTTCCTGATTATTACTAGAGATGATAATGTGAACCACCAATCTATCCACAAGTTTTGTTGGGTACTTTACTGGCACTCTCGCACTACGATTCCACTTTCTGGGGAATGAAAACATTTCGGAGCATGATACCAAGACATTCGGCGAAAATATTTTGTATATAGATTGCATATCATTATTATAGCTATGCCACCATATAATGAGTTCTACGACTTCGAGAGAACACTGTACTATGATTCTGGTGAAGAATAATAATAGAGTACCTTCTTAATGATTCCAAATATTATTATTATATAAGTGTTTGTTTGTTTTTCCTGTTGATATTCCTTTATTTTTTTACTTACCAGTCTGCAACTGATCTCGCCTGCCAGACAAAAGCTGCAGCAACTGTACATCCATCAGTAAATGGCCTGCAGGTAAACAATCTGCACATACCGAGCATGTACAGCTGCCATGAGAGAGATAAAGGTAGAGTTTGAGTAGTGGAGACTATATACCAGTCGCTGTCCCTGGCTCGTATATCCCTCAACGGCAATTTCGCTCACAGGGTTTTATGTCAGAGCTCTTAACGCGCAGGGGTTTCAATTTTGTTTTGGGGCGCAGTCGTGTGGCAGTAACCTGAGCCGTGTCGGGGCCTTCTCAACATTGTCGTTGTACGCTCTTGTTGTGTAGTTGCTGTGCTTGCATTGATGTTGCTTCTTCATCGGGCCCCACACTACCATTACCAATGTCCGTCCGTACGCCTTCCCGTTTCTCTTCCTATTCCTCATGCCCATTCCCATCCCCATCCCCATGCCCATGCCAATCCCCTATCCTATTCGTGCAGCTAACCCTACACTCGTAGGTTTTCTGCACCGACTTTACCGTGGAGCAGGTATAGTCAAGCCGTCAGTCAGTCCAGTCTGACGTCGGTCGGAAATCCTTGAAATGAAAATCCTGCTGCTCCAATGCTCCGCCGCTGAGGAGGGTTGCTAGCGTAATGGGAAACTTTCCTGCAATCGAGGACGGATGGAGATGGCGACGTTTACGTCTGTGCAGCGCCTTCAGCGCTCTATGGCCCCGTTGTGTAATCGTAGCTCCTTCTATATCTATGTGTCAATGTGTGTGTGTGTGTGCGTGTCCATAAGTGCAAATGTGTGCGTGTATGTGTGTGTGCTCCTCCCCAAGGTCCCTAGATGGGATGCTGCGCTGCTGGCATCCGTTGCTACCCACGCCACTTGCCTCCGGCAATTCTACCCATCTAGAATTGATGTAGCACCTACAGGGCTCTCTTCCACGCACGTTCAACCTTACGCTCCTCCGCACCACCTATCGTATTGCACACGCCATGCCACTCCATGCCACCCCCACATCGAAAAACCCTGCAGGTCATTCCATCTCATCTTCTCCTCCCATCTCCGAATGGGCAGGGCGCGTAAAGTTTTAGAGGACGAACATAAAGTTTTAGCGTTGATTTTGCTTCGCACTTTGGCGAATGGAGAAGGGCCAGGCGATTATATAACCTGAACATAGACAAACAGAACAGAACTGAAGGGAGGGGGAGAGGACAGGTGGGTATAACATATCCTGACATATCACTTGAAAAAAGTTCTTAGTTTTTGTAACCGAAAGTAATCGCATGACGTTTCCCATATCAAATGAAGGATATTCCTACACATGTACAGATATTAATTGTTGGAATTAATTTGAAGGCTATACATGGGAGGGTGTACATCATACATATGTATATCCCTCTGTAGTTTAGCTATTGATTGTTCTCAATGATAAAAAAATGATAAAAAGTGTTCATTAACATATTTTGATATTATTATTACGATTTGGTTACTTTGTACTCTCTTTAAGTTAATACAAAAATATAACAAAAGTTTTCATGCTTGATTTCATAGTTACAAATTGGATTTCAGTAGCTTAGTTTTCGTAATGTATTATGTACATTACCGTCTATTCAGCTTCGGGCTAATAAGTTTCAGGCTCCTCCATAACAATATTTGGTAAATTTTTCAGAGTTTCAACAATTTCTTCCCACTTATTCCTGAACTTCCAACTATTTGCCTAATCCGGTTCCGGCCTTAAAGATCTGCTCCAACTGGCTAAGCAGACCAATGGCACGATAGTTCTCCTCCATTAGAGCGAAATCCTCCAGTGGTTTGAGCAGACGTAATGCATCCTGATAGTTCTCCACACAACAAGGCAGCGCTGCCCCTGCCTCTGCCTCGTTGCTTGTCTCCGAGTAGTGGCCTGGACTAGGAGCCGCATCTAGCTCGGCAGCTGTAGGGCTGTGGAGGGACTCAATTTTCTGTATCTTCAGTGGAGGAGCAACTACCTCCGATAAGTGTTGGCTCTTTCGCTTTGCTGGGGGCGTGGGTTTCTCGGGTTCATCCTCATCGTCGTTGATTTCTATCAGTTCGGGCTGCACCTCAATGGCGATGCAGTCATCGTCTTCATCAGCATCACAACTTTCCATTGCTATCGTCTTTGGAGCTAACAACGGCAGATGGACAATGGACAGCTCCCGCTCATCAACATCTGGACTTTCATTTGCTTTCGCTTTATCCGGACTTGGCTTGGGATCCAACAACGGAAGACGGACAACGGAGCGCTCCTGCGCCGCAAAGCGATTATCGTTGCGGCCGCAGTAGCTGACGATGTCACGCAGGTCCAGGGATAAGGGTACTCTCCGATGGGTCAGAGGTACTCCCTGGGAGAAGCTAAAGTTGTAGTGGCTCTTGAAGTGGTTGAAAAACATCTTGTCGGGAAAGAAATTCTCAATCTTCAGTATGTCGCGCAGACTAATGGCCACGGTCCGCAGATTGTCCATATCGAGTCGTCCCTTTTGATGGATCTGTGAGCGTTCGATGTACTCGTACAAGGCTTTCTCCAGAAAGTTGATCTTTCGTTTGCGCCGTTGCTGAACCTCCACCAGGGTGGCCTGGTTCTGACTAGAAGCGGCCACCAACGTCTTGGTGCGGTACAGCGAGCGTGCGGAAGCCAGATGTGCGTCTGTTGGAGTGCTCGTGGTGGGTGAAGCTGCTGGTACTGGTACTTCTGTACTATTAACCATTAGTTTGCACATTGACGTGTGTCGGCCGCAGTAGGACATGATGTCGCTCAGGTCCATGGAGCGCGGGGGCTTACGCGTCATGGTGATTTGGCGATTCGATAGCGTGATGTTATAGGCAGCCTTAAAGTGATTGATCCACGGCTTGTTCGGTCTGAAGCCCTCGATCTGCATGAGATCCCGAAACTCCACGGCCTGCTTGCGGATCAGCTCCTCATTGATGTCGACATGCAGGTAGTACTGGGCCCTTTGTATGTACTCGTACAGGCAGTGTCCCAGGAAGTTGAGCTTGCGCCTGCACAACTCCTCGTTTGGCAAATCATTGAGGCGGCGCGAGGCCTCGTAGAACTCCATGATGGCCTGCCGATTGGACACGATGCTTTTGATCTGCTCCCAGCTGCAGTTGAAGTTCTTTGCTATCTTGCTATACATAGGCAAGATGTCGTACTGTCGAATGACCGCCACCCGCTCCTCCAGCGTCAGCACGTTCCTTATGCGTTGTCCACCGCCGTCTTCAAACTGTTTGCCGTCATCCTAGCAATGGAATTTAGTTAGTTTAGGCATACTAAAGGATATGGTCTATTTATGAGAGGCAAATACCGATACTTGATTTGGTAGAACTCTTAGAAGCAAAACTATAATGGAGCTTCACTAGTGAACCAAAAAAGAGGAGGGAACAGGGCCAATATTCTATTCTGCCTCTGTATAGAGACTCTGTATTTACTTACACCGTTTCTATACTGTTCCTCCTGTATTTCTTCATCTGCAATCGCTGACAACCCGACAATAAGCGCCAGGTTTACAATTTTATTCATTTTGGCCAAAAGATTCTTGGCTGGTTATCCGTTATTTGCTAGCCCTTACTTATTGACAGTTAACCAGCGCCAAGGCACCAAAAATCAAGTATCCGAATAACAAGGTAGCGCTCTCTCAGCTCTCAGGCGGACTACTTACGTCAGAGTACATTTCTATTGATACTGCGCTCACACATACAGATACACGCCAGTGTGTTTCTTTGGCGCAGTGTAATCTCTCTCTCTCTCTCTTTGTCTGTCTCTTTTTGCGGGCTGCGACTCTCTCCCCCGCTGCTGTCCGTTGATAACAATGTCTGCGGTGAGTAAAGAATATTAATTGAATACTAATGTGAAAGATAAATAAAAAACCTGTGTACTTGGCTACTGTACCTGTACCGTTGGATTTTAATTTCCACAAATATGCTGCAGGTTTTTAGGCACACAAACACGGACCAAACAGCAAAACAGCTCTAGATCGTGTGGAGCGGCGAAAAAAACTGTTGAGGGAGCAGGAAAAAACTGTGTCGAAGTCGAATTGTAGTCATCTCTCTCGCTCTCTTTCTCGAAACCTGTTTGGTGAGCGTGTTATGTGAGAGAGAATGTGCTCTTTTGCAGTTGCTCTCCACACGCACACACACACACACACACACACACATGCCGCTGTTGCCATTCTATTTATAATTTATAGCGGGGGCGTTGGAACAATCACGGATGGATCGGCGAGCGGCTCTTTTGCCATTAACTTTCCAAATATCGTTTGATTCCTCGGAATTAACATTCTGTCCCGATGTCAGCCGGCAGCATTTTAATGCGACACATTCAGTTTGGCGCTCCCGCATTCGAAAAACGCAAACAATTTCCGTTCCGCATCAATTTCCTCGCCGGAATAAAAAGTAATGGTTATCCAATAGATACATGAATTATCTACAAGATTGGCCAGTTTTCAGAAGTCCTTCTTATTGTTTACATATTAAGGTTCAAACAAAAACAACATAAAACTAATGTGAATTCGCTTTGTGGCGTTGCCAGACTTGTAAAATTCGTAGTTGTGGGCTGCCACTTGATGCCGATAACTTTGTTTCATTATTTCATTGATACCGATAACATCGATTACGCAAAAAAGAAGAGTTGCCAAGTAACTGGAATAATTCAAATTTAAATTTGAACTTGATTAGCGGATAGTGTTGCGAAGTGGAATTTTAGAGACTTATATTTTTTTAGTTTCTGGTCACATTGAAAATGTGAATTTTACCTTCTACATTACATGAATTTTTAAATTTGTTGGCACGCATGCGCGTGTAACAATCGCCAGGTGTCGCCACGGAGGCATGCAGTTTGTCGACGTAAAATACATCAGAAACAAATAAATTTAAATTATAAAATTGTAATTGCTTAAAAAAGTTTAATTACAAATAATGTAAATTTTTTAAAGCTTTATAACATGAAACCCGGGAACAAACTTTATCATTGAATCGAATATGAAACCCATTGTCCACATCAAAAACTAATCGAGCGAATCAAACCGCTATCCACCGCTGAATTTAATTTCCGCTCCAATATAAAAAACGACAATAAATTAACATATTGGTCATCGCATTGCAGCAGACTCTTGTGCGTACTACACCTGCGATGAAAATGTGTGAAAATGCTGCCTGGGGCCGAAACTGGGCGATCTCAAGAAGCGCACTTCCGTTCTGGCCTAGATAATAGCCGTGAAGGCAAACAACCAAAAACAACAAAAACTAGTAGCAACTGCAACCCCATTAACAAGTTGCGACTTGCCTGTGCAACGAAGCGCAGCCTTGAGATCAAGGTGTTGTTCATATGCGTGGGGGTTGTCGTTGTTGTCGGGCTTCCCTTCCATTCCCTTTTGGGTTTGCCGATGCGATGTTGTTTGCTGGGGTCGGGTCAAAGCCAAAACCGAATAATTGTTGCGCAACAAGGCGAAGCAGAGTCGATTCAGTGATTTTCCCATGAGGAAACGCGATCAGCCAGCCATAAAATGTGGGAAAATCAACTCCTCCGAATATGATTGACAATGGGCAAGCAACTGTTGGACTGCTTCTCTGCTGGTCTGTTGGTCTGCTGGTCTGCCCATGGCAATGGCTTCATTACGGCCGAACAGCTCCCACAGTAATAACACTTTGGCTGGCTGGCTGCATGTTTGGAAATTGCACTTCGTGCTGCCAGACTTCCAATTCATTTCGTTCAAATGTGTGGCGCTGCCTTTGGGCCATCGCCAGCGCCATAGCTATAGCTAAATCCGCTCCATGGTAGCAAGTAATTCTATCATGTATCATGAGCCGCTGTAAAGTCTTGCCGAAACCCAATCATTTGTGTGGCCCACAGTAGACAGGATCGGTTCACCCAGGAGTTCAATGCACGCGGGTCACGACTTTGACTCCGAGTCAAACTACCACTACCATAAATCGGAGCAGGCAGCAGCCAGCTGGTCTTTGAGTGACTGTTTGAGATCAGACATCTAGGCTGGATGCCTTTAATTCTCGTTTCAATCAATTGACGGAAGTGCCTTGCCAGATTTGGCCATTGGATGGGAATGGCATGGGATGGGATGGGATGGGGGGGCAAAGCTTACTTCACCCATTTGCTATTTGTCAAATTTTCATTAGATGGCCATAAATTGAAATCACGCGGCATTTGTTTTGGCCAGCATACAAATAAATTTTCACGCTGCTGCCGCGTCGCACTGATTCTCACGATCGGAGGACGAGGCAGAGGCGATCGATCGATCGGCCCGATGGCTGAACAAAACTTTCTAGCTGTTCACACCAGCTGGTCGTCGTCTTAGACCAGGTCTTGGCCTGGCCTGGCCTGGTCTGGCCTAGCCACTCGCCACCTGCATCTGGCAGTAGAGAGCCGAGCCGATCCGATCCGAGCCGTTCCGGAGGGAGTCTGTGCAAATGGTGCTAGGAGCTGCAGTATCTTGTCTCTCTGTTGCTGTTGCTAAAAGCGAATTCCAGTTGCAAACCCATTTTTGGCACGATCATAGTGCAGGCCATTTAGGGAAGAAGCCGCCGCCACCACCACCACCAAGAGAACGCGCGGAGGGAGCAACGATTTGGAGGCTAGGCATTGATTTTTGTATTGCCAATTGGCGGCCTGCTCTGCGGGCAGAACGCACACGTGGATGTGGATGTGGATGCATGAGGAGTGGCCCAGAGCAGAGACTTGCAGGTGTGTTGTGTGCCTGGATCGTGATTGCTTGCTGCCAGTTCAACGGGCGACCGACTCGGACGCCAGGTATCCAGCTGTGAGAACGCACCCACTTGGCCAGCACACACAAACACACATGTGGATGCAGACACACACCCACAATCATTGGGGAGCAGGTCGGACGAGGCCACTTGGCAGCAAGATCGTGCCCATGCGGTTGCTTTATGGCTATCGGCTGCACATTGGAATTGGATATACATACGTATGCTCCTATGGTCTGGATATGCTCTCCTCTCTCTGTGCCTCTCTCTCCCTCTCTCTCCTCTGTGTGTCTCCTTCTGTGGTACAGTGTTGATTGATTAATCATTGCCTGTAATTTGATTTTGTGCCTTTTGGTTAGTCCCTGCCATGCCCGACAAGCCTCTTTTCAGCGCATTGATTGATTGTTTCATTGCATTTTTAGGTTTGAGTTTGAGCTTTAGCTTTGACTCTGGCATATTCACCTTGTTCGACTCGACAGTCATAAAACTCACAAACAGACACACGACATGTGTTCTCCCTTCCTTTCCCTTCCCACCATTTTCATATTTTTTTGCATGTCAGCTTAGCTGTCAAAATCCTTGAGCTGACTACAATGTCTAAATGGCTGGACTGGCTGGCTGGCAGCACACTTTTAGACGCAGAGGCAGCAGCAGCTGATTAGCAACTCGACGAGAAGCTGCCGTTTGACAGTTTGCCAAAGAAAAAGAAACAGTCCCAAACAGAGAGAGGGAGTGAGGGAAAGAGAGAGCGAGAAAGATCGATGCGATGCGTTGACAGTTTTTGCTGATCTTCAAAATGACAGATGACAGATGGCTGACGCTTTGGTTAATCGAAAAAGCTATGAATTAATCGATTTTTTAGTTTTTTGGGCGATGAATAATGATGGCTACCATGTGAATTTGAAATTAAATTAAGACCTAAAGCTGATTGATGGGAATATCAAAATTAACATTAATTGTTGTATAGTAAAAGAAACTCTTAATGATACATTTCATGGTAAATGTGTCAAAATATTTTTATAATTTTCAATATGATTGTTACAGCCACACATTTAGAGATTTACTTCTCTTGCCACATGATTTTCTGTGGCTGATAAGATCACATGATACATAGAATTAATATTTATAATCTTATTTATAAGCACCCTCAAATGTACAATGTTAAACAATTGTTGCACGATAATTCCCAAGAATCCATTACAGATATAAACCATTCCTCATCCTAGCAGCCACACAAAAACTCCTCTCTCTAAGTGCTTATATTTGTGCTGCTGGTCCTAGTCGATGCAAACACAATCAATATAATAATAATAATAATATGCCCATATAATCCAACTTTTAGCCCAGAGCCGAACGTGCAGCATGCGATGAGGCAGGGCGGCGAGGCGTTGCCCGTGACTATAAAAGGGCAGACTCTTTGTGGCAAGGGCAAGTCAAGCGTTGGACAAAGGATCGCTGACTGGGAAGGCGTTCACACAACACCCGGCAAGGAATTTGAATCTGAATACGAATAAGAAATGTTGAGGCGAATTCTGAGGTAAATGCTGATGTGACGTCACAATGTCGCAGTATGTCAGCGACTTCTAATCGAGATTTTCTGATGACAACCCCTAATTGAGGTTGTCTGCCCCACCCCAAGGACGCACAGCCGTTTGAGCCTCACCAGGCGGCGCAAAAAATTAAAATCCAGGAAAAAAGGTGGAAGGAAGTGTAGCTGGGCAAAAACTGCGCGCAAAAGTGCAGCTGATGGTGACGCAATCGTGGGAAAAAAATGCCAGCAGCAACCCTACCAAAAGCCACGACAACCCTTCGAGCGATGTTTTGGAGTGGAGTTGAGCGGTGAGCGGAGACCACAGCACAGCTGTGCCGCCTGGTCAAGATCTGGTCGTGGTCTCTCTTGTACCTCCGAATGGATGTCAATGGATGGTGATGGCCTAGGATGATTGGATGAGCTGCTGCTGGCGGACAGTCGCTTGAGTATGTCAACGAGCTGGGAGCTACGGTGCGCACGCGCAGATACAAATGTATCTGTAGCGGGAAATCAGTCCAATTAAAAATAATAAAGGTAGAAACTCTGCGGAACAGCTTCCACAGCTTCCACAGCTTGTTAGTGGCAGGCCAAGATGCCAGATTGCATCCAAAACAATAGAGCGACCCTGGGATACCGCTGCTGCTGCTGCTGCTGCTCCTACTCCTTGGACTTCTCTAGGCGCGTGGGAAAGCCAAAAAAAAAAAAAAAAATTGTTGCACCTGCCGCGCCCGTTGCAAGGGAAAAATGTTGCGTTTCCTCCCTTCCTCTCCTTCCCATATTTGGTATTTATTTGAGTTATTTTTGTGCTTTGTCGCTTCGTGATCGAATCAAAGTGCAGCCATAAAACCGTTGAATTGTGGAATTCTAACAGCAATTTGAACGCAACACGAACACCCGAGAGAGAGACACAGAACAAGAGAGAGAGAGAGAGAAGGTTGCCAATGGCCACGGCAATTGACAATTCTATTTGGCACGAGCTCATTAAGCTCCATTTATATGCAACATGAGCCATGACTGGTCCAAAAACGCAGTCGTTGCAGGCAGTCAGCAGACAGCAGGCAGCAAATGCAAAATGCAGCAGCCGCCTCTCGAGCCACTCCACTCGATTCCCGCTCAATCCGGCAAAGAGTCAATAGCTCTCTCGTTGCAGTTGACTGTGCCGTTGCCCCGCTCGTTGACAAGTTGTTGTCGCTGTCGAATGATTTACTACCACTCTCGAGAGGCCTCCATCCATCCATCCATACACTGCTCATACAGCATCAGGTCGCATGCCAAAAGCTTAGATAAAAAACCAACAAACCAACAAACAAATACAAAACTATGCGAAACTCCATGCCATGTCAGGTGGAGTGTTGCCCTGGGGCACATGTGCAGGCCACATTTTCTAGTAAATTGTGTGGAATTCTTTGGTCAGAGGGCAACACAAGTAAATGAAAGGAAAACCATTGCTTACATCGTATAATATGACAGGGATATCGAAAAATAATTGAGGTAATGATTGAAGGTAAATCATTCCTCAGCTAAAAAGGTGATTCAAAGGTCCATGATTCTTGATCTGATCTCCCTAGATAAATCTCAGTATTTCACATCGAATTAAGGGAATTCATTTTATAGTCAAGTCTTTTTTTTGCACCGCCTTTCGGAAGATTCTTCTACGTACTTTGGAATCCTTAGCCCGCCCTTGTTCTTATAGTAAATTCTCCGCATGATTGCTTTTACCAGAAGTATTTCCCCCATGCCAGAGCTCTTCACAGTAATGACATTTGCAGATTAGTTGACCTCCGCGTCTGAGTGATTCCTCCATGTCATCTGCGGGATGAGTTGTTGGCTTCTCTTTCCATCTTTCCATCCGCCTGCATCGCCCACACGACGCCACTCCACGGGGTCATCTGGCAGTCAATCAGCAGCGCCAACGTCCGTCTGTCTGTCTGTCTGGCATTGGGAAGTCTCTCGACCAACTGGTTTTTCTGCGCGAGAATTTTTCCAACAAAAATTGCATGTCAGCTGCTGTGGCTGCTGCCGCAATTAGTTGCCACCGCCTGTGTTCACACGACGAACGGCGCAGACGCAGCCACAAACGCAACTGCAGATGCGGACATGGTTTTTGCCAGAGTTTTGCCCACAGAGCTGTGATTTTGAGTAATCATCGGCTGGCGGAAAAGTCTGAACCATGGACTGCACCGCCTGACCCACAAAACATGACAAATCCATCAGCGGCAACACGCCCAATGGGGGCAGGCAGCCACAACTCTGAGACTCTGTTGCTGTGGCTGTGGCTGTAACTGTGGCTGTGGCCTCTTCAATCGTAAATCAAATGCTCATAACTTTTTCTGTAAATCATTCGAGAGGCTGAGGCGCAGATTCGTCTGGGAAATCATAAGTCACAGCATGTCTGGGTAGTGGTCTTCATCTGCGCTGTGGCAGCGTGGAGCGGGGGGCATGTGGCATGGGTCAGCATGTTGCCGCCTCATATGCAAAGTGTCAGTCATAAGTGACTTTTTTTTTCCTTTGATTTTGACTGCAACAGCAACAACCGCAAATTAATTATTTCTTCTTCCTTCTTCCCTCACAGAATACCCTTACGGGTATCTACCATTTATGGGTATATATATATATATATATATATATTCGATCTGTGAGCGTAGCTAAAGCTGCGACCCAGGACATGTGGCATTCCCTTGTTGCATGTCTGCTGCGGACTCTTCCACCATTCGAGGCACCTTTCACCTTAAATTGTTTGCTTTATGACCTCTTTCAGATGGTTGTCTGTTGCCTGTTGCCTGTCTGTCAGGTGTTTGTCTTCTGCCTTGATGCCTGATGTCTGTCTGTCCAGTTTGACATGCCCGAGGGCCCCCGAAGCACCTTCTAGGCACCTTTCACTCGACGCCACACTGCACACTCCGCAATCCATTCGTGGAGTCCAGCACGTTTTGGGCAACAGGTTCGCACTTGTGTACGTGAAGCTTATTAGTTTTGGCTGCTCCCCGAACCTCGTAATTCCCTAATTAATAGACATGGCCACTCCACGCTGTCTTTCCATGGGTTGGTTGGCAGCATTTGAACTTTTGAACCGAGAGCCATACATATCGGCAAAAGATGTGAGATATGGGATGTCGTCGTCATCGTCGTCGTTGTCGTAGTCGTAGTCTCCTCGGAGGCAACTGGAAACTGGCAACTGCAACAGCAACAGAGTCATCATTAGCTAAGCTCCAAAAAGGAGGCCGGAGAGTCGCTGTCGCTGCCGCTGCCGATGTCGTTTGCCATGTCGGCTTTATGTCAATTAGATGTTTGTCTTCGATTAAGTCCAAGCCACTGGGCGAGTGCATAATTTGGCGCTTTGTGACAGCAATTTGCCTGCCTCCAATGGGTCGCTTTACACCTGCCCCTGTCCCCGCCCTGCCCACATAGTTGACATTTGGAGGCACTCATGAGTGACGCGTGACGCGTACCAAAATGCTGACCCATTGACCACCAATCGATATCGTGTGATTGATGTGTCTTTGGCGATTCTTAGCTGTGGTCTCTGGTCTCGTGTTAAAACACTTTGATTGCCCTTAATGGAAGCGCAGGTGCACTCCACTCCTCTCCACTCCTTCGTATTCTGATTGCGTGTTTCATGTACAGAAATGTGTATTGCTATTGATTTTCTTTCGATTCGAATACTTGTTCACAAACTGATTGATTGCCATAATTGGTGAGCGGAAGCAAAGGTCTAACGAGGAGTCTAACGAGCAGCATTAACCGACTTTGACTCAGCCCCAGACGCGCTGTTCGAGAGTGTCACTGGTTGATGCAAAACCCGAACTTAATCAAGATCCACATATACATACCAGTTGGGGCTTTAATTTAGTAAGCCACTTCCTATGGGTTTTGTGTTTTTATTTGCAGTTTTTTGGAGTTATGAATGTGGTTTGATTTCCTGCTTAGCGACAATTTGCATTGGAAATTGTGGAAATTGTGTCGGGTTTTGTGATGCCTTCATATTTATAATGTGTGATGATTGGTCCTGTAGCGAATATGCTACAGTGGGTGAGTCGGGGGGGTATGAAGATCTTTCTGTATATATTGCAATCGTCGAAAATCCCTCATCACATCCCTTGAATTCCCTAAATGTAATGTCTAATGATTATATTTAAAAACACGCTACTAGTTAAACAAAATTAATGTTTTAGCAAACAGACAACTGCAACGGAAAGTCTGCCAGCCAGCACAGTTGCGACTCTGAGATGTTGGCGGCACACACCCCAAGTTGCAAGTTGCAAGCTCCCCCGCTGGCAGTAAGCGCCAGTTCCAGCTCCGAGGCAGGCACGCTCCCAACATCAGCATTCGACTCCAACTGCAACTCCTGCTGCACCAACTGGCTGGTTCAGCTCATTAATAAGCGCCGTCTTTAGTCGGCGGTTGGACGTTGGCAAGGCACTTGAACCACTTGTAAAATGCAACATTTGTTTGAGCGATAAAATCGCCTTCAATAAATTCACAATGAACATACCAAAAGGTGCATAAAAATGCACAGGCTGGCCGTCTGCCTCCAGCCTCCGCCTTGTGCCTCCTTGTGCCTCCTGGTGGCTGCTGTTGCCCCAGCTTCCAGCGGCAGACGATCGCGATGCAGATACAGATACACAATGCCATTTGCTATCTGTATCTGGGAGTATGCGATGCATTCTATGCCACAGAAAGCCGCTCGCTGCCGACAAAAGCCAAAAGTGGGTAGGCTGGTGGGGGGGAATGTCAGCCACTGGCCACTGGCCACCGGCCACTGGTCAGGCTAATAAACGAGCGACCACCGCTGCAAAGACTTCAGCGAACGCGACAAAATAAAAAATAGAGTTGTACGACGACCACCTGCAGACCAGGTCGCCCCACAAGCGAGACCCCCACCCCACACGGGGGCTAAAAGACGGGGGTATCGAGGCTTAGAGTCTTGCCATTTGTCGTCGTCGTCGTCCTCTTGCGGAGTCTTCGCTGCGTAGCACTTGCCTCGTGTTGTCCATTGAAATGTCGCCATGCGGCTCCTAAAATATTCAAATCTCCTTTTGAATGTCTTGTAAAACGAGGCACTGACCCCCAATGCGGCGGATCGTGGATGCAGCATGCTGCATGCTGCACATCCATGTCATTCGGCATGATGGGTTGCACTTGCTCCAGTTGCTTCTTTTGGAAAGGTCGCGTCTGTGTGTGTGCCATTGGGGGATTGTAATTTAAGATCATCCATTGTCTGGGGCACTGGAATCGGAATGTGGAGCTGCAGATTGAAGTTGGGGAAATTTAGAGGGGAAACTTTCTTGGCCAGTGGCCAGTTCCCCTATCCACCAGTGTTCCCACTCCCCCACAAATGCCCACCGAAGTGCAGTATCGATTTCCATTTCGATTATTTCGAACACTGCTGGTGCTGGCGAGACTTTTCTCCCTCCTCCCGCCTACCTTCATATCGCTCTTTCTGTAATGCGACAAAATGTGACCTTACGCTGGTCACACCTTGCGATCCATGTATCGATATTAATTGTCCAACATTACGAGTTGTCATTTGACCCAAAGCTAGCTGTCTCCCATTGGAATAAGACAATTTCCCAATTGCAGCGCAGTGGCAGGCAGCAGGCAGCTGGAGAGTCAGACAGGGGACTGGAGGCTGGGGGCTGGGACTGTGGAGTAAATTGAATCAGCAGCACCCAAAGCGCTACGATCGATCTATCGGGTCTGGCAATTGAAAGAGAATGCTGCGTGTCGATTGCATGTTCCGCCAACTAATCGAACGAATCGATCAAATTCTCAGCGCCGCTGCAGCCACAAACACGCAACCGCAGCAGCAGCAGCAACAGCAGCAGCAGCAGAGGAAGAGGCGGCGGCTCGAGGCGTGCACAGTGGATAGCGGCGGGGGCGGGGGGCCTATGGGTTGGGTTTGGTTGGACTCAGGACAGGACCCAACGATACCGTCTAGCGGTATAACTGAACGTGGCAACGCCCGCTGCTGGAATTCAATTATGACGATTGCTTATAGGCGCAATCGCCGCTGCGAGCCAATAAACAAATGTACGGACAACAAACACACATACGTAATATTTATTTTAATAATAATAAAGCACAAGCCACAACACACTCGAAACGAACGCTTGCCTTGCCTTGCTGCATCGATGCTGCTGCTGCTGCTGTTGGTGGCGCCCCCTTGGCCATGTGTTCGATGTGGAGCTGGAGCTGGGAGCTGCAGCCAACACCCGCACCCAGTCAGACAAAAAACAAAAACACAAAAAAAGGCAGAAACAAATAAGAAAGTGCTGGTCAGGCAGGAATCGAAGCATGGAATACCGTGGAGGAGCTCTGTAGATATATGTACGTTAGAGCAGATTTGCTGTACAAATTTCACATAAACAAACGGAAGCTGCTAGCCAAAATCTCTGCTCTTACGATACTTCACGGATCTAATACTTTCATTCTACTTAGCACTGAAATATGCAGAAGATAGACTTTTGTTTCGCTACTTAATTGAACTTTAATTTAATTTAATTCTTCTGCATGTATAATCTCTCACACGAAATCATCATTGCCATCTATCATACCCCCCCTGCTAGGGTGTTCAAACTGAACACGACGACGGTGGCGGCCAGCCAACAATAAAACTTATTTATGTCTATGGTCAAATTTGCGTTGCTATTTTGGACTTATTTGACAGAGGCAACGTTTTGTTATTGTTATGGCCATTGTGTGAGCCAGGCTCAGATTTCGGAGGAGTACAAGCGGCGGCAGCTCCCACAGTTTGCACAGCTTCCAGGGATTTGGTAGTCTGTGATCTCTGGGGACTGGGGACTGGGTACTGGAGGTGAGTGTGAGGTGGTTTCAGCGCCTGTCTTTTGTTTGGTCGCGCCAAAAGGTTTACGACCTGTTAATGTCCAACTAGGCAAAATGCATGTGGCTCCAATAGACACCGCAGACTGGACTTGGACCTGGGCCTGGGCCTGGGATCGGGCTCGGACTGCTTTGGCTGCTCTGATACGCAATTTGGTGCACATTTTGTTTATATTATTAAATAAATTTCATGTCAGTCGTATATATTTTTGTCGTTGCCCCCAGGTGGAAGGTGTGTGTGTGTGTGGGTTGGTAATAATGTTTTGAGAGTGCAAAATGCGATACTTGAGGAATATATTATGTGTAAATGGAAATTGAGCTGCATTATGACTTCAATTTATCTTTGTTATCTTGCTATGGATTTTGGATGGCAACGGGAGCACTATAAATCATTTAGATCGATTATAGTCTGGGGCCAGAATAAGTAGACAAAGTTTTGGTACCACTGCAATTGTTGTATGCCTCATTTAAAAGTTCCTTTTTGAATATTTGGAACGTGTAGGATTTTATTTATTTTTACTGAGAGCATGCCACATTTCTTAGTAATTTCTTTTCTATTCGAAATGTGCCACATATCACACACATAAATGCCATGCCACACAGCGCTGGGGCAGAGCATTTTACTTGATTAGATTAACATTTGCACTGCCATAGGGGCTGAACATTTCCGCTTCCAGCAGCCTCCCGACTCCACGATGGTCTACTTAGAGCAATTGTCGTGTTATCAGCATCAGCGACTCTATGGCCAATTGATTGACCAATAGGCAGGCAGACAGACAGCCCACATGGACGCACGTGCACTTAATTTATTTCAATAAAAACCATAATTTCCAGTCTATTATCCGCACTCTCCCGCGCTCGCTCGCTGGCCAAGCAATTAAGCTTGGCATGGTCAGGGCAGGGGGGGAGTATATATCCCTCATTTTGAGCGTTAATCGCACTGAAAATTGGACACGCCGAACACCGAACGCCGAACGGAGCCGCTTGGAATTTTTATGTGGGCTCAGCAGCATTCAAATTCGGTATTCGGGTATTCGGGTTTGGGTCTTCGTTTTCAATACTCATACAATAAATCTCGAATTACGTTATGCATATGAATGCGGTTTGTATTAAGTTTCGTAAAGTGTTTAAATGGAACCCAAATCAATGCAACAGCCACATAAAAACATAAAAACTGTCGCACAGAGAGACCTTCGAGAGAGGCCAAGACATAAAACATAATGGACATGGTACATGGCCAGAAAGAGAGAAAGAAACGTCGGGGTCACCATTTTACCATCGACGTGACTTCTCAGCGGTGGCTCGTTTCGTTTCGTTTCGTTCTTTCTTTTTCTTTCACTTGAAAGTTCTGTCTGAGAAAAAAAAGAAACCGAAGCAGCAACAGCAACAGCGACGACAGTGCACTGTGCACTGAGTCTTGTAACACGATATCTCATATTGCCATGGACATGGATTTGGTCATGACAAACATGACACTTCATAATTCCCGCCCGACCGAAAGGCAAACAACACACACAGACGAGACCCCAGACCCCAGACCCCTCACAGCACCAGAGACCCCAGAGACGAGCAAGAGCAAGAGTCTTGAGTCGCTGTGGTGCGTGTTTGCTTTTATGGTTGCACTTGTTGAGGTTTGTTGTTTGAATCGATGTGTGCAGTGGGGCCAAGGCAGGCAAATATCAGATGGAGGTAGGCATAGGATGTTTTACTGATAATTTATATTACTTTCTTTATGATATTTGCCCCATCCGTACCACAGCGCAGCTCCTTGGACAGTGCAGTGCAGTCAGTCAGTCGTCATTGCTAGTACTTTATATTGCCACGAATTACATTTCTTATCAACGACTTTCGCTGCACTAAATGTATGTCTGACGCTCCATGGAAAGCATTTCCTGTGGCAAACATCTTGATTTTGTTTGGGTTCGGTTGGGTTCGGTTGTTTGCTGAACTCACGCGTTGCACTTGAGGCAGAAGCCGCGTCGTGGCAGCGTATAGGAGATAAGACGATGGATGACCTAATGGTAGGCTAAATATTTGTCCTGAATTTATGAACGAGCCACAGCCACAGCCCATGCCAGCCCAGACGTGTGTGATAAGTGCCACAAGTGAACTGCTTTGAACTCGCCAAACTGATAGGGAAAATTAATGGGAAATCGGTTGATTTCCCTGGAACGAGCTCCAATCGATGGGTTACATAAAACCCAGCGATATATGCTACACACATACATATCTATATGTATATGTATGTAAATGGAATTCCTTGGAACCGGAACGATCGACTGCATCGAGGAGGCGCATACCAAACAATCGACAAGTGCCTGGCCACGCCACCATGCCCCCGAAATTGGAATAATTAAATGCCTCATCGGTGGCAACAGAGAGAGAGAGAGAGAGAGAAGAAGAGATAATCGGGGCCCCCCTTCGGTGCTTCAGCGATAAACCTGAAACGTAACCCTCCATCCATGTAGAGTCGAAGATGCAGGCAGGCAACGACCCCAGCGATACGACAGGAGACAGAAGACATGCCACATACCACATACCACATGCAGGGCAGGCTTCTCCAGTTCCATATCACAAATGTCTGCACTTGTTCACGACCTTTGGGCAGCTCCCCTGCCTGCTCCATGGAATTCCTCAAATCTAAACTCAAAACTCATTAATATGCTCGCAGGCAAAGGCTTGCCACCGCGGGGCTTGAATCTGAAATGAGGATGAGGAATGGACTGGGGATGGATACGATCCTATCCGATGCGATGCGATGGCATTATGCGGTTTGTTTGCCCTGCCCTGCCCTGGTCGGCGATTAATGCGTGATGCGTGCATGCCACGCCCCTCTCTCCCTTTCTTCGTTTTACGAAATGAGCCACGAAAATTAACAAATCTTTGGCTCATTAATTTGAACACTTGTTGCGGCTCGGCTGCCTTCGGGGCGGCATCAACAGGAGCAGCACACACATATCCTTGGCCTGCCTTGCCTTGCCCGTCTGGGACTGGCTGCTTTGGAAAATTGAGTCGCCTTCTGCATACAATTTGTCCCTAATCAGTCTCCCTGTGATCCTGACAACTTAACGCTTATTAAAGCCAAAACAAAAATGCATACCCATAGGGAGAGCGAGAGATGAACGTGATCTTGGACCTGGACACGGACACGAACGCGGACATGGGTAATGTAATGCGAAACCAAAGCCAAAGACCCAACGGAGATGGTGCTGTGTGTCGGCGAAATATCAAAAGGTCAGAGAGGGTTCCTCAAAGATTCCTGGAATGTCAACAGAGATTTCCTTCCACACAGAGATGATGCACACGTGCAAACCGGCCTCAAGTGCGAGGGCCTATGGATAGATCTGGGGACGGTACCTGCGCTAGCAGTTCACACCAGCAGAACAGCAAACAGGACATCGAAAAGTGGAAATCATGAAGCAACAAAAATATACAACATCCATCCAGGAGGGAGTGCAAGGAGCATAGAGCACTGGTGTTGCCACAGGGGAGGGGGCTGTTTGAAGAGTTTCCTTAAAGTTGGAATATCTCTAAGCAATGATTTCTTATGGCTAGTAAATATGGCCACGAAAATCGTTTTATATATAAACGAAAGATGAAAATTAAATGCTAAGTCGATCTTTGAATCTTTATAGAAATTTTGTGGATTTATGGAAGGAGTTCTTGCAGAATGAATAATAATTTTAGAGGCAAAAAATTATGTAAATTTAAGTCAGTAAATTGCTAAGTTTTCTAAGACGAATTTCAAGCAGCTATCAAGACTACTTTTCAATCCAAATAACTTGCGATTAATAGCCATAAGTTCCGTTCACAACTGCTCGATCTGCCCTCGTTCAGATAACTAGACAATTAGCTAACAGTCATAGTCATCTCTGTGTGTCTACCTCCGACTTTCCTTTTGCTATTTTCAGTAATCCTGGGAACAAGTGGCCCATGAGGAATTGTCCGTCATCAACGCGAGGAATGTTCATGGGGCCTGGAACTGGGAATGGGCTGGGGGAATGCAACTGATAAGATAAGACACCGACCTGTGGCGGTGGTCCCTGTTCCGTCTCCTGGCACTAACCGCTGCTGTTTCCCATTCGCCGGCCCTGTCCAGGCAGAGACAAATGTTTGTTTGTCCGGCATTTGATAGCGCAGTGGAGTTATCTTTTGGACAGCGTCGGCACTGGGCTCTTGGAAGCGAGGTTTCTGGTCGCTGGTCCGTTTCGTTTCGTTTCGTTGATAAACGCATCCAGACAAATTACACGTACCGTCATCGAGTGACAGTGCAGTTAACAGTCTCCGCTTCCTCGGCTGCGCAACAGTTTCGAGACACTGAGGAGAAAGATGTAGGGGCGTGGCCCCAGGAGCAGCCTCATCTCCCCCTGGGGCATGCGTTTCACCTGTGACAATTTAGCGCGCCGCAGAATGGTAAAAATATGTAAATTATGTGCAGCCTGATGATGCCCCCAGGCGGACCGAAAGGAAGTTTCCATTTTAATTTTGTTTTTTTTGTGTCTTTTGGGTGAAATTGCCAATGTCTGACCAAATAAATTACGCACATGATTAATAAAATGCAGCCAGAGAGCCGCCTTGCCAGCCGCCGCCAATCGAAAATCGGAAAGTTCAATTTGGGCCAAAATATTTTTATCGCCAGTTGGATGGATGCGCAGGCGCAGCCATCCCAACGCATCCTCCTTTGAGCGTCCTCTTTTTGGAGGCTACCGCGCATTCCCATAAATTAAACGCCAAGTTATTTGAATTCTCTCCACTCGAACGAAGAAGCAGGCAGCAGGACGTGGGGCGAGACAGGCGGAGATTGCTTTGGTTTTGGCTGCCCTTTTGTTTTGGTTTTCACTTGGCGCTTTTGTCAAATGAATTTTGCAGCTGCCGCAAAATAAAATTGCAGCAACAGGCAGCAGCAGCAGCAGCCAGAAAGAACAGGAGCTAAGGCGGCAGATGGAGATGATGGCAAGAAGGAGCAGGGAGTATGGAACAGGGAACAGGGAGCTCTGTGAAGGTGAAGATGGGTGCTGTGCTGCTGGATGCTGCTCTCAGCTCTCTGGTGCCCAAGACTGATGCCGCTGGGCAGGAAGACACTGATTTGGATACTGTAATTCGTATTTGTCCATTTCGCGTCTTTGGCAATTTTTCCACGCTGCTCAATTATCGTGTTTCATGTTTGCATTCTTCTTGGGCTTCTGTCGCGCCTCTTTCTTGTTGGTGTTGCTGCTGCTGCTGCTGCTGGCTGGGGCACATTTCCTGTCCAAGAACACTTTTTGGACTTCGCCAATGCACAGGAGCGAAGCCTCCAACTCCAGCCACAGCCACAGCTACAGCTCTGACTCAGAACCAGAGGCAGATTCACAGCCAGTCCAGGGACTGGGACTGGGACTGGGAGGGGGCTCGGAATCACAGTAGCTTTTGGCAGTTTGTTTTGGGCCAAGCAGAAAGGGTTGAGAGTAAGGCTGGTTACGCTGCCAAGACTAAGAGATGAGCTACATGGCGACAGGACGACATTCGAAGAGGAATAAAGTATTTTTTAAATTTATTTGTGGTAGTACAAACACAGCTAAAACTGTGTGCTATGGCTCAAAAATGTTCAAATATCATTCCAGATTTTAGAGATCGTTTCAGGCTCTTTAATTTTAGTTTTGATATGCCCAAAAATTGTATCGACTCGGCCTGATTTCTCTTTCCCAGACTCCGCATCTTTCCATCCCCCAAGAGTTCTCCCCGTTCTGTTATACAAAGTATCAGGGGCTGTGGCTGTGTTCTCCTTTGAATCACTGCCCTGCGGGTAGGGTATCCACACAGCCACAGCCACAGAGTCGATATTGGCGAGGCGGCAGTGTTGAGTGTAGTTGGTGTTGGTGGCATGCAACTGGTGGCTGCAATTGTAAATTACCGTCTTTGCAACATTTTTGCACATTTAGTCGCGCTTCGAGTGTTGCCATGCCGTTCCGTTCCGTTTCGCTCCGTTCACAGCTGCCACCAAATGGAGCTCCCCCCCCCCCATGCACAGTTTCAGCTTCAGCTTCAGCTCCTGCTCCAGCTCTCCTCTCCGAGTGCAATCGCAATTACAATTCACTTTGCGCCAGGACGAAAGCGCCTTTTGGCCATTTAATTTGTGGCTTGAATTCGGTTTCGTTGTCTTCCCGTTTGCCGTTTGCCGCCGCTCCACGCTGCACCGATTGTTGGCTTGTTGGCTTGGCGGTACTTAAGTGTAATTACGCGGCCCGAGTTCCAGGCGACCTCTTTTGCCGCTTCGTGAACTCTTCTCACGAGGGGATGGGTCCAAGTGGGGGGAAGTGTTCATCGATGTCCCGATCCAGCCATTTAGCCCAAGATCTTAAGCCAACAGGCAGTGATTTCTGTTTCCCAGCAGGATTTGAGCAGAGATCGCTTACATCGCGGGCAGGGCTGGGCAGGGCCGGGCAGGACAGGGGCAAGGCAGGGGCAGGGTCGTGTTTGCGTGTGCAACGTGCAACTTTAACGGGAATCATGTGGTGAAACTTTTAATGATCCGCGAGACTGCCAATGGGAATGGGAATGGGACTGACTCTTGGGGGCTGGGGGCTCTGTCCGGAGTGTAACGAGAGCTTAATTTGATTTGTGTTAAACATTTTCGGTTGCTGCTTTGCTTTGCTTTTGCTTTGCTTTGCTTTGCTTTGTGTTCTTTTCAGTGGCCGAAATGCTGATGAGGATTAAACACGAAACCGCACTAATGGCAGGGCAGAGCACAGAGCACCATCGAGCAGCAGGAGGAGGAGTGAGGAGCCACCAGTGCCCAGGGGAAGTTAACCCATTGAGGTACAAATAAAATCAGATTCGAGCACGAGTCTCACTGGGAGAGAGCTTGCTGTGAACACAACTGCTAAGACACACTGGAAGAGAGTACTTGAATTTACATAGAACTTTTCCAATGCAGTTAATATTCGCTTAAAAATGATTTCATGGGGTTAAGCTCTCTTTCATGGCTCTGACAGACAGCCAAGGCCAGGCTTAAATTAAATTTCGAAGCTAGAAGCAGAAGCAGCAGCCACTGCCACTGCCATTGCCATTGCCACTTGGTGGCTACTGAAAAAAGAGTCTCGACAGCCTCCGAGTGCAATCTATGTCAGAGTTTGACTCGTAATTAGGCTACTTGGAGGCAGCCAAGAGACTCTTACAACTGTTGCAGAAGCAGCAGAAGCAGCAGCAACAGCAGCTGTGGCGCGAAAATTGTTAACACATTGCTGTCACAGCCGCTACCGGATCTGGGATAACGGGGCGAGGAGATCGGATTGGATGGCCAATTGCTCGTCTCTGGGCTCTGGGAGCTGGGATCTCTCTGGGAGCTCCCTGTCTCTCTGGTTCTGTCGCTTATCGGGCTTGACGGGCCGTTTAATTGAAATTCGTTAAGGAAATAGGGGGTGATGGGGGGGAAAACAGAAGGCAGAAATTCCACCATGGGAATGGAAGGAAATGGCACTGGGAGGCGGGCACTGGGAGTCGGTCGTCTACAGTCTAGAGAGTGCAGCCAAACTAAGTTGCACATTTCTGTTGCAGCTGCCAGCTCCAGCTAGTTGCAGTTCCATTTTGTAGTTGCAGTTGCAAGTTGCGGTGGCAGTGGCAGGCAGTGGGTAATCCACCCGCAACGGCGCTCTAGTTGGGATAATTGCAGTTGTTGTAGTTGTTGGCGTAAAAATGCTAATTAAAGTTTACTTGTTGTCAGTGGGAGCAACGTAGGCAACGTGCAACAGTGGCAACAGCGGCAGCCAGTGTTGCAAAGGGTTGTCCCGCAACAGGGAAAACGAAATAAAGATTAACGAGCCAAAGAAATCGTTAAAGAAATGAAACCAGAAAACACTGATATATAAGCCGCTGAAATCGGTGATTGACATGGAAGAAGTGGAAATACTCTGACATTTTTAAGAAATTATAGGCCAAAAATTACAAATTAAAATAGTAAGTACTTCGAGGCCCTTGGATTTGTATCCATATTTCATTCTCTTAAATCTATTTTCTTTAACGCACATTTTACCATCCACACAAAATAATCCCCAAAGATAAAAACAAGTCACTGACAAAGCCGATAGCAAAACTAGCCAATCTATACAAGCAAACATAAGAAGGATTAAGATTACATATTTATGTACCTATAATAACAGGCTCTGGCACCTACAGAGATTCAATATCCATATTCCAGCCACAAATGCCACAAATGATAGGTACTCGCGTAGAAAGGGTATAACCGACAAAAATGAGTTGGAAAAAAATGCAAATTGTTCGTTGATGAATTAACAAAAGCGAAAATCGTGACTTATGTTTTTGGCAGCTGCAAAACGAGGCAACCAACAACCAGCAAATGTCCAAAAAAAAAAAACTGTTACCGCTGCCGGGTTTGCTGCCTTGAATTCCGATATACACAGTGTGCCTGTGCCTGTGCCGGTGGCTGCTGTGCTTTCCTTTGAGGCCAGGTCTAGTCTGATTTCTGTGGCTAATCAATGACGCAGCTTTCTGGAAGCAGCCACCGACGAATCGAACACCTGCAAGAGATTTCCCCCCTTTGATCCAAGAGTATTTCTTGGGAGGCTGCGATGCTGCGATGCCTTCTTCTGCTTCTCTCCAGATAAATCCCATTAATGAGAACAGAAACAACTAATTTGATTGCCCAGTTATGATGATGATGAGGCGGCGGCGGCGGCGGCTGTTGCCCTAGCCACTCTTTTTGTATGTTGTTGTGTGGATTCTTTTGCAGCTTTTGCTCCCGCACGTTTTTCGCGTTGAACTTCACTGAACTTGAAGCCTCAAATCGTTGCCAGCCCCAACAGAAGAAACCAGTAAAAGAATGTGTTGGATTAGTGTATGAAATCGACCATAGGATACCTGATTTATAGTGCAAAAACAAATGCAATGGGAGTACCAATGAACAAGTAAGAGTCCCACTGGGAGAGAGCTAGCGAGAGTATTGCTAAGCCACGCTGTGAGAGAGGGATAGAGGGATAGATCCTTAGCTAGAACCCAACATACCCTTGACTTTAATCAGTGACGGGGTATGTAAATACCTTTTTCGCGTTTGGTTTTGCCTTTTCAGCAGTCGTGATTTGAGTGTCGTGCGAAATATTTTTACAACTTTTTATAAGTATTTTTTTGTTGCGTTGCACTCTGCCACTGCGCCTGGGCTTGAACTTTGTGCAGTCACTTAATATTTGTGGCTTTTTCTCTGCAAGAAAGAGAGCTTAAACCAAAGATGTGGGAGAGATAACAGAGTGCCAACGAGAGAGTGGGCCAGAGTGAGAGAGAGAGAGAGGGCGACAAAGAGAGAGCGGGAGCTTGGAAGAATTGCGCCGGCGGCAGACATTTTAATGTGCGGCTTGAGCTTGAGCTTTTTGTTGTTGTTGTTTGTTGTGAAATTTGTCGACTGTTTTCTTCGAGTGGAATTTTAATGCTTTTGGCACACCTGCAAAGAGTAACGGTGCCTCCGTAACCTTATTTCTGGGCCAAAAGTTTGAGATTTTCTCTTGGCACTGCACAGGGCAGGAAGCAGCAACAAATGCTGCATGGAATGATGCACTTTGCCTAATTATAATGCATTAAGAGAGGGGTGTGGGGAGAGGGTCTAAGGTTACTCATAAAACGAGACACGTCATGCCTTTTTGGACAATCACAACAAACTCTACCTGAAATGTTCCCTTAAAGATGAGCAATGAAATCCTTTTGCCACAACTGGAGTCCCATCAGCAAACAGCAACAGGCAACAGGCAACATTATCATGTTTTTAATGGCCGATGACTCAACCACACCACACAGCTCATGAAAAGCAAAAGAAGACAAAGATGAAGAAATGAAATAAAATAAAATAAAGAAACAACGAGGGAGAGACACACACACACACACAAACAGACACACCTGAGGAGAGCTCAGTGCACACCTGAGAAACAAGAAATGCATGCAGGTGTCAATCGCCAGCGAAGAATGGTCAGAAGCAGCAGAAGCAGCAGCAGAAGAGGCCACGCATCAACGATGGTGCCCCTCGAGCAGTGTGCATACCACAAGGAAAACCGAACCCAGATCTCTGCCTCTGCCGCATTACAAATTCACACCAAGAGGCACCCCCGGCACCACACAGACGGAGGAAAGATCGAAGTGGAGTGGGAAGAAATGGTTAATCATTTAGGTATAAATCTCGATCTCGCGTCTTTGTCCGACATTGGCCGTGGGGGCCAACCAACACTTGTGCTGCCATTAACCCATTAATGTCCTTGTCTAGCGAGATGCGGTGCAGCATACATTTTACGCGAGTGAGGTAATCCCATGGCATAGCCCAAGTGTAGGCAGGAAAATGGTATTCTACTGGCTCCTAAAATATTTGACTCCATAGAATATTTCGTATAATATTTGCTACCCCCCTAACTATATTGCGCTCCCGCTTGCAATTTCTACAACTTGCTTCTTTTGTCACTAGCATTCACTAGCATCGTCGAAGGGTTAACCGCAGTACCTTCCTTTGCCATATTTGAATGCGCCTAACGACACGGACGCCGACGCATGCAAGTAGGAACACCTCAAGGGCAGGCACATCTATACACAGCTGGACACAGCCAGATGAAGCCACAGAGAGGGTAGAGCTGGAGCTGGAGCTGGAGCTAGAGCTAGAGCTATAGATAGAGATGGAAAGAGAGAGCTAAAGAATTCCTAGAATTGTGAGACTCAATTGATTTACTCAGCTGTGCGGCGGCTGCTCTTCGGTTGCCGGTTGATAACTCTGAGATTTGTTATATTTGCTTCATCATCATGGCACAAACGAGGCAGTTGGAGATCTGAGATGGAGTTTGGGGCCAGCCAGCTAAGCAACGATCTTCATCATCACCGTCGTCGTCGTCATCGTCATCAGTGCGACGCCGCACACATGTGCGCACATTAAAAAGCAAGTTTCTCAGGTGTTTAAAAGCGTTTAAAAAGAAAACAGACGCAGACGGCTGGCTCGGATGGTTGGGATGGTTGGGATGGTTGGCTGGGTCCGCCGGGTCCCACCAGCCGCAGACCGAGGCGAAGATCTCAACGAGACAACAATAAACGCAACGCAACGCAGCGCAACCCGAGAGTCGTCCAAGTCCAAAAGGCACAGACACAGAAGAGGAGAGTTAAAAATATCGGAGTACTGTGGTGTACACTCGTACTGTGCCAAGAGCCAGTTAAGGCCATGATCATGATCTCAAGCCATGGAAACGAACCGCTGCGCTGGGACGGACAGATGGCTGGGGCTACAAGCTACGAGCACGTGAAGGTTGCCACAGCCATGTTCGAGATTTAAATTAACGAAATCAAGAGGAAGCGCGTAGAATCGATGATGGTTAGAGGAGCTTGGGGCAGGGGGAGGCCATGGAGGTGCCTGTTAGCCTAGCTGTCATACAGCATTGATTGCTCGGAGGCAATGGCAATACAAAAGCCCCACTGACTCCGCTTGATTGCCAGCGGTCGAGTCGGTTCGGGGGTGTACCTGATTTTCGGACCACGTACCCCATGACTCAGCATCTATGCATGTGCCACATACAACATTCAGATGTATGTATGTACTCGTACCCCTTTCTTTGTTGGTGTTTATGATGTATCTGCGGCTTAGGGGCTGAGAGGCTGGTGGTTTTTGAGGTTCAGCCAAAATGTTAAGTGCATGTTTTGATTGGTTTGTGGCGGCCAAAACGGATCGAGATTATGGCCCATGAATAGGAGCCAACTCCAACGGCAGCACCATCACCAGATCAGCAGAAGGAGCGGGAGCAGGAGCAGGGGAAGGCCTCACGATCTCCTCTTTGCGACCGAGGATAATGTGCAATCTTATGTGCATAATCTTCTTAAGAGGTGTCACAGGCATTTATTATGTATGCCCCCATGGCCCCTCGAAGGGAACGGGGCAGAGCGCTGCTCATGTCAGCCACAAAAGCCATATTAATGATGAGGCTAAATTATAGAGTTGCAAGAGTCCAAGACCCATAGGGTTCTCCTGGGTTTGTGGAATGTGTGTGTAAGCCGTATCCCCCCATACAGTACGTATTGGTGTCATGGAACTGCAAAAGAAATGGTAGATATACGACTGAGTGGCTTATCGTTCGTTAAGTGGTAACTATATGATATAATGAGCCCATATGTTGGCTATAAAAAGTAGAAATAGCTAGACGGATGGACTAATGTGTTTATTCCGTCATTGAAAGAACTTCAATTATAAGCTGCAGTCACTTTTCGATTCCTGAAAATTGCAGTTCTTTGGCTTTCAATTGCCCATAACCAATTGCTAACCAAATTGTTGCTCGATCTTTTATTTCCTATTCCTCCCCCCCTTATCCACTATGCCCCTCTGCCAAAACCCTCCGCATGCTACTTGCTGATTGCTGCTCGCACCTGTTGGCCATATGCAAAAACTAGACAAACAAGAAAAGGTGTTAGAAGCGAAGCGCTTCAACATTTTAGTAGGAAACCCTTTCGGGTTGATGAATTAAGCGAAATTCTGGAAATTCCGCAACATGTTAACGGTTTTTGAGGATGCGGCAACTGCCACAATGGACGATGGCTATAACAACAGCAACACGCATTAACAATGGGCTGCCAGATTTAACACCTGTGTGCCAGAATGCACTTGGGAAAAATCTGTACAAATATTTGACGTGACGTGAGCTGAATAGAGTGAAATTTGCATTTTGGCCCAGAGGAGCGGCGAAAGAACAAAAGCGAACAGGTAAATGCACTTTCTTGCGGCTGTCCCGTCGCATCATTAACACGTTCATGCCCGGTTGGGCGGGGATTACACTGCCGGCCAAAAGGTGCGAAAATCCATCAGCGTACGTTCCACTGTAGTTGAAAGTCTGGCCATGAATCGGTTGGAAATTTACAAGAATATTTTGGAATGTTCTGCAGCAGCAGCACCAGCAGCGGGACTGGGATTGGGATTGGAGCAGTGGAATGTATTGGATTGGCCATGGGCGCACGTTCGAGTGACAAATGTCAATTTGCATTCGAATTGGCAAATGTTCTTTTGGCTGCTGTTGCCGTTAATTGCGCGTTCGCTCTCCACCCTCTCTCTCTCTCTCTCTCACTGCCATTCCAATCTTCGACGGTTTCCAATCACTGGAAACGGCAACTAAACAGCCGACCGACCGACATTCAAGCTCAAGAACACACCTTAAACTTTGGGTTTGTTTTTTTTTTTGTTTGCTTTTTGGTTTGCTTTACAGCTGGTTGCTGTTGTTGCTGGAATTCATGAGGCAGGCCAAAGCCATGCCCCTGCCCCAACTGCGGCAGCAACAAGTTCAAACACATGACTTCCAAGAGCGGCCTGGCCTCCACTTCTCCTTCTCTACTCTACTACTACGACTCCCAGCTTCAGTTCAATGTCAATTTCGATTCGTCATCCGCAGCTGCGTTGATTTCTCGAGCGACCTATTCCCCTCTCACTTACCCCTTTTCAGTTTTGTTTTTGTTGTTGCTGCTGCTGCGTTCTTTTTTATGGTCATGTTAAGTTTGGACTTGGCTTTTAACACACACACTGGCACACACAAAGAGACTGAAGACGGCAGGACCACCGCCGTTGATGGGGTTCCATCGGATGGGGTTCATTCTACTGTAATTTATTGATGCGGTTCCACAGTTAAAGGCGTACGACGGACATGTGTGGGCAGGCAAGCGGCCAGCGGCGGCGAGATTACGTTCCACGGATGCATGCCCTTGCTCCGTGCAGCTGGCAAAAGCCACTCGAACGCCCACACAAATGTCACTCTCCTTTTCTCTCTCTCCCTCTCTCTGTCTCATCACATGATGGTCGTTCGGTGCAAGCAAAGCGAAAAGGGCACAAGTGCATTGATCTATGGGGCCAAAAGAATTTCTTTTCTCATTTAATATTTTTATTGCATAAAGATTCGTCATGGTACAGTTATTGCTCTAAACATGGAGAACGAAAACTATCAAAAAATATATCATACATAAATCATACATTTACGAGTATTTATTCGTACATTCAACATCTACATTGTACATCCACAACATGTAATCTCTACTTTGTGACCACAGTGCACTGGACAGACAGGCGCATTCAACCGGTGCGCGCTCTCTTTGTATCTCTCTCTCTCACTCTCTCTCTCTCTCTGACTGTCTTGCTTTTTCCCTCTCCTACTATTCGCTGCACTCGCGAATGTTACTGCAATTCCGCCTGGTCCAAGGCCATCTGCTGCTGGTTCAATAACATTTGCGAGGGCTGTGGCTCCTCTGGTTGTTGTTGCTGCTGCTGCTGCTGGCGTTGCTGCTGTTGCAGCATCATCTGTTGTTGCTGCTGCTGGAGCTGCACTGGCGGCTGTTGCTGCATCGTCTGCAGCAGGAGTTCTCCCATCTTGGCCCGAAAGAAAACGTTCTGGATGGGCGTCATTTGCTTCATCAGCGGCATAAAGCTGATGAGGTAATTATAGTCCGAGTCACCCACATGCAGCACATTCTTACAGCGCGCCAGATCTTGGCTGGTTGACTGCATCAGCTGTTGCTCCTCGCGTTTCAGGCCCTCCAGAAAGTTTACCTGCTCATCTACGCGCTTGGCACACTGGCAACTACTGGCGGCCGCCGCTGCCATTGCAGTTCCAATGTTCACTCCCATGCCCAAACCAAGTCCGTGTCCGTGTCCTAGTCCCAATCCTAGTCCTTGCATCTGTCCAAATCCCAATCCGCTGGTGGACGGAGATGGGGAGGCTTGTGGCGGCATGGACCGCTCCTCGGCGGCGGCACTGGCCAGTGAAATGCTCTGCGAGAGCCGGCGTAGGGCCTGTGGGGTGGCCATGTTCTGGAATTCCTGCATCAGTGCATCATTATCCGCCTCCATTTCATCCGCCGGCAGCGCCTCTCTCTTAAATGACATGTCCGAATCCGACCCCGCTTCCTCCTTCACATCCCCGTCCTCCTCCTCGTTGGTGCTGCTGTCGTTGCGCTGCAGATTGCCAAGGAAGTCCATTTCCTCAGCATAGGACCACTGGTGGATCGGAGAGGGTGAGGATTGCTGCTTGGACAGGCTCTGCCGCCGGCTATGCCGGCGATAGCTGCAGCGTAAATTCTTCCATTTGGCGCGACACAAGTCCACTGTTCCAGAGCAAGAGCAAGAGAGTAAGCAACGATGATATAACCTCCAATCCAATCAGTCACTCACCATTACAGCCCAACACGTCTGCCACGTTGTTCCACAGCCGCTGCGTCTCCAGACGATTGGCGTGGTCCGGATGCGATGAATCCCACAAGGCCGGCATCCGCCTAACCTCAGCAATCAGCCTGTGCATGTCCATGTTCCTGCGTTTTTAAAAACAAACTGTAAAAAATCGACCGGGTGCAGCAACAAAAATAAAATCGCGCAGAGAGAACAACTTTTGCGCTCTCTCAAAATGCCGCTCTCAGCGTGGCAAAAACTGAATTGTTCGGCGTGCGTGACAATGTGGGCGCTGTTGTGCTGTTGTCTTTTTTTGCTTTGTGTGTGTTTTCTGGTGTAGGTATTATAGAATTGTTGGTGCGTTTGTAACGTGAATGTATTAGTCGGGAAAGACGTAGAAAAAAGTGTTTTAATATTCACAATTCCATAATAGTTAACATGCTTAACAGTTCAAGTGAAATGTACCTTAATAAATGTGTCGTTTAATGTGGTTAATCGCTCATTAAAGGGTATTCAAGTGCCGACCTTTCAATGTTTTTTTCTTCTCTCAGCTGGAACACTTTCCAATTGCCGTTTATTTGTCTTCCACTGTACCATGAAGTTGATGATTCTTTTTCGTGGATGTATTCATTTGTTTAGTGAAGTGTTATAATTAAATAATATTTAGCCGAGTAAGTGATTAGTCTAATTTATACTGTGCATCACTGCATTTATTGAGTGAATTCGTGGTAGTGGATTAATCAAGTCAATCTGCTCTACCGCTCTCTGCTGGAACAATTTTCAAGTTTGTCTGTTTTGCGCTCATTTGCTTTCTGCGCTGTTCTCGCGCGTTGGTGTTTTGTTCTCTCTGTTCTCATCTCCCAGAGCAGAGACATTGAACTTGCCAGCACAGTGGGTCGGAATGCATAAAACATGCTTGTAAATTGTGGATGGCATATGGAACTGCTTTGGCGATGGCTCGTAATATAATTGCTTATCGCCGGGTATCAGGAGGAACTTCCAAATATTTGAACAGCCGGGCGGCCGGGTCCAGGCCATTGAGATTGCAACATGTTGGCCGAATATGGGCAACGGCGAGAGCGGTGCAACACATGTTACCAAGCTGGCAGCCGGTTGTCTTTGGCTGCTGCGGCTGCTGCTGCTGCTGTGGTGGCTGGAACGGCGACAACAAGTGGACGTTGAAAATATGCGACAGCAATTATCTCTGGCAACAAGCGGTCCATAGCCATATAGCATATAGTATATCCATATGCTGTCGCCTGCTCGGATTTGCGCACGACTTTCGCTTACCATTCCAGGCCGTTGTCATTGTTGCTGCTGTTGCTGTTGCTGCGGCTGTTGTCGTCAGTCTGTTGCAGCTGCTGTCAATCTGTTGGCCATTTTCTGCCACTGCCACCGCCGCTGCTGTTGTCATTTCCATGTGTCATTTCAAAAATGCAAATATGGACATGATCTGGTGCTTTGACTTCTGCTCCTGCTCCTTATGTCTGGCTGGCTTCCAACCAAAAACCCATCCAAACCGATCCGATCCCATCGTCTCTGCATCCTCCACATGCCCGACTCGTCAGGCGATCAAGCAGCCCAACTGACAGCCGAGTGACGTCTAAATTTTGTTCAACGAAATGATTATAAAGGCATTTATGCATGCGTAGTCACAGCCAGAGTTCCAGCAACAGCTACAGCTCCTAGCCATGTCCAAAGCTCGATGAATTCCGATCCCATATCAATGTGATTGTTGTACCCTTTAAGAGGGTATTATTGCTTGCACCAGCTCTCTGGAACATTTTCCATAGCCTTACTATTTTTGATCAGAACCAGTTTAAAATAATTTTCTCTGAAACTGCTTCTCCTTTTGCTAAACGCTCTAGGGATACATTTTCGTAAAGTTCTGACTGAAAGGGTATCTAAAGCTTCTACTCTCAAGAGATTGACATTCTCTGCTGTTGCAATTGATTTGTAGCTGCCCAATGTCCCTCCGTCCCAGACGTTGTAGTCTGTCAATTGTCAATGTTTGTATTCAAATTTAGCAGTCAGAGTCTCGTTCCATGTTTATTATGGCCAGGCCACGGCCAGTAGCGATTTATGAAGGCTTTGTTAAGGCCCTAGAACATTACTTTCACAAGTAGGAATTTTATGATATTCTTCTCAATGTACAAAAGGGGTTTTTTCTGTTCGACTAAGTACTCAACGCACATCCAGAGAAAACTCTTAAAATATTGCTTTGCAGATACAATATCTGCGGGCTCTAAAAGTGTTATATACGTATTTACCTTTGCTCAGTGCTCGATACAAATAAATAAAAACTATCACAAGTGATTATGTTATAACTTAAATTCTAACGCCCCATAAATGGCAAATGCAATTGCTGTTGACGGCATTAAAACGTTGGCCATAAAATGTTGCTGTCGTCGTTTGCTGTTGCTGTTGCTGCTGTTGTTGCTGTTGATTGTTATAACAAATTTGCATAATTATGCCGCTTATCTTGGTCATATGTCTGGGCAATAGAGCCGACAGTCGCACGATGGACTGGGAGCACTTGGTGCTGGGTAAAACTTGTGGATGTCTGCAACACGCGCCGGCAATCGACAGTGGCAGCATACATAGGTGAAGCACTAGTACGAGTAGTAGTTGCAACTGCAACTGCAACACCCACATGTTTTGGCTGGCATTGTTCACCAAGCGGATGCCACCGAAACCGTGCTACAGCCACGAAAACTTAAAATGTTGCTGCTGCCGCGGCTGCTGTGTTAATTGCTGCTGCTGTGGCAGTTGCAGTTTGTGGCAGCAACATAATAAATTACCAGCTAAGAGTAAGAAAAAACAGTTAGTTGACATTGACGCACTGCGAATCATAAAAAATGACAACAAATTGATTGCCAATCAGCAACATGAACACGACAGCAACACCAGCCAGTGCCAGTGCCGATGCTGCTGCTGCTGCTGCTTCTGCAACAATTGCAGGTGTCAATGAATGTTGCAAATAAGGAAAAGCGCGACAAGCGTTGCAACAGGAGGCATGCAATGGCAGCGGCAGCAGGGAGAGAGCTTAAGAGAGTAGAGAAAAAAGCTAATTGACCAATGCCAATTGCTGCTAATGTGGCCAGTTATTATGTCAAACGGTCAGCGGCAGCATTTCAGCCAAGAGTTGTTGCCAGTGCTGCTGCTGCTGCCACTGCGCCTGCTCTTGGCCTAATTGAATTGGCCAACCTGGACAATTGTCACGCAGCTGCCACAATCTAAAGAGGCAGCCACAGCCACATCCATGAGACCAACTGCTGCGATACAGTTTGGCAACCCACACGCCGGACTCCCGGACTCTCCATCGCCATCGAATGAGAGATGTCCATGGAGGCGCACATGGAAAAATTCCAATAGCAATTAAAAATATTTCCAACGCAAATGCAGCCAACGGGGATACAGCTGCAGACCATGGGGCTACACTGAGCGAAATGACAAAAACTTGTTGAGAGTGGATCTATGAATGATGGGGAAATCCTTGAGAACTTGTAGACTAGCTGAAGATTTGAGATTTTTCCTTGTCCAGCTTCGGTTTTTATCACAGTGTATTTCTGGGACAGATTTCACCTTGTCCCCGGGCCGCATCACGTTGTCGTCTGTGGATCGATCCAGTTCGCGTCCAGCGGTGCCGGCGGCTGCAGTGGCATTCGCAATGGCAGTCGCATCCAAAGTGCAGCCAGAGACCGACCACAAAGATGTCTGTGGATCAGGCCGGGCACCGTCTTTGGCAGCTGCGTTGGCCGTTAGAAATGCTAATGAAAGTCAGGCGTCTGGTCTGTCCATCGGCATTGGCAGCTGCCTGTGACTCTGTGATGCTGCTGCTGCTGCCGATGCCGATGCCCGGGCTACCCCTCGCTACCGATCGCGAGTGCGTTTTCCCGATTTGATTGCAGTAAGGGGCATCATAGAAAGTTGCACGGCTGCTACCGTTTTTGGTGGCCAGAGTGCATGGAATGGAACAGCTGCCTCGGGGATTGCTCTAGCTCTGGCTCTATCTCTGGGTTCCATTGCCTCTGTTTCTGCTTCTGCTACTGCTGCTGCTGTTGGTCGCGGGAATTCTGCACACGTGTCGATCATTCAAGTTTTTATGAGTGCGCAGCGTCGCGCTTCCTGCTGCTTCAGTGTTCGGGGCAAGGACGTTGGTTTCGGTTTCTGCCTGCCCGCGCAACCCCCTTTTAAGCGGCCATATGTGCGCTTTTGTTTCGTCCCTCTCTGTCTCTCTCTCTCTTACTCGACTGATGTTGCACACATGCAATGCAGCCGGCTCTGGCTTCAGCCAGAGAGGCAACCAGTTCGACGTCCATTTTATGGCATGCAGCCGCCTCTGGATGATGCCGCGATGATGATGAAGAGCAGCACATGGCCACCACCGCCTTCTCCTCTCATTTTAACCCCCAACTGAAAAATAACAGAAAGAAGAAATCTCAATGAGATCGGAAACGGGCACGGTCACGTATGGCACCAATGGCATGGACATGTGCGCGGAATGCCTCAAGCAGCTGTGGCATATCTCTATCTCTCTGCTCAACAGAAAGTCGCCATCTGAAGTTTTGCAGCTGATACGAAGAAGGAGAACCCCGCCCAAACCCGAACCTCTCATACCCCGCGTACCACGCGAACTACGAACCAGAACCCGCATCGAGTGAGAAGAAAGATTTATGTGGGCATTGAGGGATTTTTGGTTAAGATTTTCCCAATAGTCTTTGGCTGGCTGGGGAGTTCCATGGGAAATTCGTTGGACAAGAATCAACGAACAATTTCAAAAATTGAAATCTGACATTTTTCTTTCTTTTTCGGACCACTTTTCATTTAGTTAATTTCCAAGCCAGCAAGTAATCCAAGTTGTTGTCAGTGGGATATCCTATACCTTAATTTCTCCAAAGGAAATCCATTTAAAATGGATATTATCTGTTGAAGGTTCTCCTAAATTAAGGAACTGTTTCACCCATAAGAGGCCCTCACAAAGACAGGAGCGATTGGTTTATGGTTAAGACATCAGGCTTAGCCACATCCTCCACTCTACGCACTGAGAGGCACTTATCAGCAGAAGAGCCAAGCAGAGTCATCTTGCCACTTGCCTCCTTTTCCGGGCTTAAGCCGCTCAAGAAGCCATTTGGCCCAGGGCCCATGTCCATCCATCATGCCACACATATGACAGCCAGGGCCAACAGCAGCAGCAGAAGCATCAGCAGTCAGGGGAAAATGCCGGCAATTAGCAACTGGCGACAAATTGACGAGGCCGAAACACACAAAAACCGAAAACACACTGGAATCCGGAATCCGTGGGCTGCGGATCTCTCGGGGACGGGACCCGTACCAGGCCACCTGCGGAGATTTTGTGCGAAAAAAGGCAGAATGAGAGTGGGAGGGGAGGTGCAGTGTGTTGTGACCAGAGGAGCGGATTGTGGCAATAATATTTGTGCATCGGCTACCTGTGGAAAGTGTGAGGCGTCTGTGGCATGGGCCTAATGAAGTTGCACCAACCAAATGACTCATTTTGGCAACACTCAAAGGGTCCCTGTAAAAGCCATTAGCACTGTCTAGACGGGGTCCCGGCGCCGTTTTCTATTTGCTAATGAAAGAAATGGTGCACCACATAGAGATTGTTCGCAGTTTCTTTAGTTTTTAGCTAGAGAGATTTTGTTCTTAGATAAGAAATTGTATTTTATTTAGTTGAAGGTTCTGTAAATTGCGAAGCTTGCCAAATGCACACTCAAATGATCTCCCTCGAAAACGAAAGCAAAAAAGCACGCTCAATATTTGAATTCTCTCTCTCAACTAAGTCTGATTTCCAACCTCTCTCCCCGCTCATCATTTGATGTCCAAGCTCTTGATTCAAAATTCAATCCCCACCTCTCTCTGCCACTCACCGTTCCCATTAATTCAAGCTCAACATATCACTCAAACTTTTAGTTTTGCTCTTCTCCAAACAATGCAAAAGCTTGCTCAATATGGAAATCGTTACAGCTCTATCTCTCTCCCACTCAGCTCAGCTTTTGCTAATTAATCATGACGCCCGCTCTCACTATCAGCTGTGCCCGCCCGCTTAAGTAGCCAATGCAGGCCCATCATCATCATCATAGCCTCATCAATTTGTTCCCGTTTCTCTCATCTACTACTTATTCGAAACGAAATGAATGTTGTCCCCAGCGCCACTCTCTTTATCAGCTGTTCCAATTACCACGCCAGCAGCAGCAGCAGCAAAACCATATGCAGCGCAGCCAAAACAGCAGGCAAAGGTACGTACTGGCTGAGGGGAGGGGAGGGAGTGTGTGTGTAAAAAAGCCCGGTGTGGACAAACGGTAAAATGCAATACAAATAACGGCAGCCGGCAGAAGTTCGTCCTTCAGGTCCTGCAGATGCATATTGCCGCAGCGTAGCCATTGCCCCTCCCTTGTCGACGTTTTTCCACTCAATTAGGGTAGCAAAAATACACATAGGGTACCGTTTTTAGAGAGTGTAAGGAAGAGTGAAAGGACATTTGCCTATAAACATATTTCCCAGACCAGATCGAAGGAGAAACGGGAACAAAAACCAAATGTTGTTGTGTTGCAGCCATGTGTGTGTCGACGGCGTGCGGCGCAGTTGTTATCCTTGTGTTTTTGCCTCTCTCAGCCACAGTCGCGCATTGTTAATCGTATCCTGCGTAATAGCATAATAATCCCTAATCGCATCTGATCTGTTCACCTGGCTGGCGCACAAACACACTCTCCTCGCCTCTCTTTCTGCCCCGCGCCGGCTGCACACAATCCGCATTTTGGCTTCCATCGAACGATCCTTTGTGTGAGTCCTTTGTCACCGAGTGTCCTTTTTTGTTCCCACTCTGCTGTAAAGCAGGGCTGGGGTTATTTTGACAGAAGTTCATTTGCCTTCTGCATATACCGCTGCTGCTGCTGCTGTCCTCTGGCTTTGACATTTGTCAGAGTCGCATTCGGGGCTTCGAATTCGGTTTCGGTTTCGACTTGGATCGTGGGTTTGTTTTTCCTCCTCCCCCTTTCCTTCTCCTCCTGTGAGTGGTTCGGTTCGGTTTCAATGTTTCGACTTTTATTCGGCTTCCATTTGCTGCATTTGTTTAACGCTCCTTTGTGGCACAGTGCTTGACTAATAGACATTTACATTTCGGGACATTAACTGCTCTTTAGTCGGACAACCCATTAATATCTTCTGGGATGTCTGATTGCGGCGAATGAATAATGAGAGAAATGATTATGGAATGGGTTTTTGGGACTTGTAATGAATTACTGTTAAATTACTGTGGAATGGGGATATCAGGATAGAGGCACGATTAATGTTATTTAACCTCTTCCCCACCTTGTTCTTAGAAGTTTCGTAACTTAAGGAGAGAAATTTACACCAAATAACGCCTGCCATAATATTGCAACTCTGGTTATAGATTTGTTAAATGAAGGGTAATCTCCTATTAACTATTATTTATCAAGACATGTCACGGTACTAGGGCTTGCTCTCCCATGTGACTCTGTTTCTAGCCATCCCATTCATTCAAAGTATGTACATGAAAATCTTTTATAATCTCATTGCATGCTGATTTCATTGACAATATAACTTATCCACTTTTCAGTCATATCACTGCTTTATCCACTTATCCCGTATTTATGAGTATGTCATGACGACATACCCAGTTTCCATTGTGTAGTACTGTACCCAAACATGCCTCGTAGAACCTTCAATTACATATGCCACATGGGTGGCTTCACTTCACAGGCCAGTGATGACGTTACGCATACCAATTCGATCATTACTGAGCGAGGCTTTTGCACTGCTACCCTCTGGTGCCGCACAACCCTTGGGTAAACAGTGGAAAAAAATCATTTCTGTTTCAGTTCCCATTCCCACGCAATTCCGTTTATTGTTTTCACTAGAGTGGGGATCGGGAGAGGAGGCAGAAGGAATATAAACAAAAGCTCAGCGATCATCGACGCCTCAATGAAGCGGTTTTTTTTCTGCTGCTGCTGCTTGGTCTGCTTTAGTCGTATGTTTTTTCGCAATGGAATTAGTATTCAGTTACCATACGCCATACAGAACGAACGAAAAAAAAAGCAACAGCAAAAACCAGGGACATGGACAGGGGCCGGATGCGGCTACAGTAAAGACCCGATGAATGGAGGCAATCCAATCTGCAATCATCATCTCTACTCTCTGTAGCCATATGCAAAATATGTTTAAAAATAAACTAGCGAAAGGCAAACGGTTCCGAATTCCGTTGCGAATTCATTAATGGGAATGTCACCAGGCCAGAGAGACGAGCGACTCCTTCAATGAGAGAGATTGACAGGGCACAGCTCCCCTTTAATGGCTGCCTAACTAGATATGTCTTCAGATCCACTTGGATCGGCAGTGGATACACAAACCCCCTCTCCCCCTCCCTCCGATTGGGGGGAGCAGCGGCATGAGTGACGGGTATTGGATTTCAGCATGCCATGCACGCGGCGCGGCATGCGGCTGCATATCTGCAACGCCATCTCTCGACTACCTCGGGGTCCCGTCTCCCGTCTCCAGCGCTGATTGACATGTGATCCTCATCCCCATTCCCATCTCCATTCTCAACCTCATTGCATCCTCTCAACAAAGTTTCTATGGCTTGCAAATCTTCACCCTGTCCCCTGTCTCCTGTCCAGTGTTCCCTTTTTGACATACCCTCACAGTAGGTAGCATAATGATGACCAGATGTTTAGTGAATCAGATAAGTATCATCAGTATTTGTTATAGTTTTTTTTTGCTGAAAATTGGCATTTAACTTATTCTTGCTCCATCATAATGCACTTTAATCACACATCTTTCATGTAAGTAAATCAATCTTCAAGGGTATTAAGAACTTCGGTTCTTAGAGCTAGCTTTTCTTTCTGGTTTTTTTTCCTGCCTCTTTAACCTGTTGCTGGTTCTTCTTGGTCGTCACTGCTCATTTGTCATTCAGGCGAAACACTCACGAGTCGTAAAGTAAGCTTCGTTCCAGTCTCCTGCCAAGACCAGACAGACCCAACCAAGGGAAATAATCTCAGAAAGTCATAAAATTATGATCGGTATTTCTTTTTTTTATGCTCTCTGGGAAATTTGAACTCTGGTGGTTTTTTGCCAGGATTTTTTTAATTATATTTTGGTTACGGAACTTGGATTTCTGTTGTATTTCATGCAACACCTTGTCCCCACGAAAATTCTTGAGAATTACGCGGAGACATTCCAGAAGACTGCTCTGCTCTTCCATAGAAATCTGCCAAATGGACCCTCAAGTAAAAACCTTTCCAGAGACCACAATAATAAACAGAAACTTAAGAGTTCATTCATGTTTCTCCAGTCCACTACGAAGCGATCCGAACCCCACCCGTTTTAGAGCCAGACCCAGACGATAGCCCAGAGACGTGTCATTTTTCACAAACAACGAACGCCTCAATGAAAATTTCCACAATTTCCTCAATGGTCTGGGTTGTGGGCCCCCACATGTAATACGATCGTGATCTCTTGCCCAGAAACCCCGCAACGACAGCGGGAGAAAAGTCAGGGCGCCGTGCACACACTGAAGCACTTGAGAGTATTCAAGATATCATAAACCAAAATTAAGATAAGCCCCCAAGAGAAAGATAGCGCAAAAGTCAGGCTACTCTTTAAAGTGTATTTACCAAAAATGTTGACAACTACGAAACGGATTATATGAAATTTCAACTCTAAGATATACTGTACTTTCACTTTACAGTAAATTTTCTTTGCCAAAAATTATCATTTTAATATTTTGAATAGATTTCGGCAGAAAGACAAAATTTGCTTGCTTTAGCGCGATGCAGGTGTTCAAACAAACAGAATGATGAACATATGGCTATATATAGAGACTGGGTTTTTTGATGTTGATAAAGAAAGCGACAGGGTTTTAATCACCCTGACCCTTGCATCCCCATGTAGACCACAGGTATATGGCATGATGAACACCAAAATCTACACTCCAAGCCGAAGTATCTTCCCGACAAATTTAATTTGTCAATAAATAAATTATATATTCATAAACTAATTAATCAATCTCTCGTTGTACCAACACTTCCTTCTCACCCCCATAGAGCATTTTTCGATTAGATTTTGAAAAACCTTTAAACACAGGAATCACTTTTCATTCATTTTCATGCTCATTCACAAAAAAAGAGGAGAGAATCAAACATTAGAAGAGGGAGAAAGAGAAAGAACACACAAAAACTGAGAGCGTTCGTATTTTGACGAGCTAGAGAGCTAATAAATGCCGCCGACCAATCACGGGCTAGTTACCCCTCGGCTAAAACTATACAAACACGAGCATCGTGGAGAGAAATTAGTGATTTTTGTGCGTGTAGAGTTTGTGGATGGTAGTGGAGAGCGTGAACGTGGACTGAAGCTGGGTTCCACAGTGCTGAGACTTTTGTGGACTGTGGTCAGTGGTGCCTGAAGGGGAAGTTTGAAAAGAAGTAGTTGGAACTGGATCTTGTGGAAGGCGAGGTAGATCTGCCTGTGGATTTTGTGTGGAGTGTGGTGATGTTACTTTCAAGCTGTGGAGAGATACAACTTTTCAGCTGTGGATGTTGACTTTGAGTGGATGCTGGGGTAAGGGCTTTGTGGAATGTATTCTGATGGCATAACCAAAGATAGTACTGTTCCTTTTATATTCCTAGTCTATATTCTTACTTATTCCAACCAAATTTCACGGCCTCTTATGTTCTTTAAAACCTCACCAGAAAATTTCGGTAGGAACTTATTGTGTAGAAATATCATCACTCCAGAAGAATACACATATACTCTCTCTCCACACGACATCACATCACTCTACAAACCCTTTCAATCTACACACTTCTCCACCCTGACAAAATTCCGACAAAATGCAACTCTTCCCCTATTTATATAGATTCCAATATTCTCTCACAATATTACCCCTCGTTATGCTCTCCACTGCTACTACAATTCTCTCTTTCGTAAACAGCTGCTTTTTTCAACTCTCCACTGCAGCTGTTCTCTCTCGCGTTCGTAGCCGACGTAACTCCGCCTCTCGTGCACGCTCGGCAAGTATAAAACGGCGCGCAAAGAGCGAAACATGTTCATTCGTTTCAAAAATTGCGCTCAGACCAGAAAGAAAAGCAGAAAGTAAAGAAATAAAAAGAGAAGCAAAATTGACTTGTGATTTTGAAAATTCAAATTGATTTTGATAAGTCATCGAATACGCAATACGCAAACGAGAGCAACTAAACACGCTGGATTAAAGTGTTTTTTTGTTGGCCGTACACAAAGTGCAAAGAGAATAAAAGTGAAAAGTTCGTGCAAAATACCAAACACACGCAACAAAACTCGCAAAACAAAACCAAAAACGTATCCCCAATCTCAATACCCAAATTATACAACCTCGCCCGTAACCGGTACGACCGTGTAAAATCCGCCAAAATTCTACTCAAGGAGCGTAAAGCAATCATCTCCAAAATGAAGTCCCTGACGGCCGTCTGTCAAACAGGTGCCTCCGGCATGCCGGGCATCAGCCCCAATGGACGCATTGCACGTCACCCACCGCACCGCGGCGACGGCGAGAACGCCGAGATGAAGATGTATCTCTCCAAGCTGAAGGATCTGGTGCCCTTCATGCCCAAGAACCGCAAGCTCTCCAAGCTGGAGATCATCCAGCACGTCATTGACTATATCTGCGACCTCCAAACGGAGCTGGAGACGCATCCGGAGATGAACAACTTCGATGCGGCGGCTGCGCTGACCGCCGCAGCCAACATGGAAGATGACGACAGCGAGGATGAGATGCACCACATGGACGACGACGAGGCCGATTTGGCGGTCGGTGCCGATGATCTGCTCGCCCAGCGTCTGGCCGCCGAGCAGCAGCTGGCCAAAATCTCTAGTCCCGCAGCCCGTCTCCCGCTCAGCGATCGTCAGAGCCCCAACACACTGTTGGCGCCCGGTCAGCCACAGCAGCAGCAGCAGCAGCTACAACAGCAGCAGCAACAACTCACCAACAGTTTAGCATCGGTAAGTGTGGCAAGGAATGAAGAGGAGAATGAGTTGAATGCAGAATTGAGTGATTCGTTTGAGTGACCTCATTCATCAGGAAATTGTCAATTGTCATGCGTTTTTGTGTGTCTGGGTGGAAGGACAAGCCAAAAAAAATTTACATTTGCCTGAGCGACATTTCTTTAATGTTAATTCCAAGGCGAGGGAGCTTCATCGAAATTCCATGCACTGAAAGAAATTGATGTCACTGAACTAGCTAATTCATATGAAGATTGGGATATTTTCAAAATCTGTGTGTGAATGATTGAGTTTTTTCCCGTGTTGGCATTTCACATGAGTGTTTTTTTTTTGCTCTCTCTCTCTCTGTTTTTCTGCGGCTGTTGTTGTGTCGCCATCCTCCGTTTCTTTCTTTTGTGTTGCCTATACGTAGAGCTGTTAATTTTTTTTCTTTCTCGCGGCCTTTTTCCTCTGTTTGTTGTTTGTATGATGTGTTTTAAATGAACACCTGCAGATACTTAAATTTATTTCACATACTCATACATATACATACATTTCTATATGTGTATGTATGTGTGTGCACATATGTACTCTCTCATACATACGCACAGGCCAGCTTGAAAACGGAATTTGAAATTGGGGGAATCATCTGTCTCTGTCTCTGTCGCCGTCTCCACCTTGATATTACTGTTGTTGCTTTTTCTTACTTCATTAGCGCTCTTTTTGGCCGTCTGCCTTTGTTTCGCTTCTTCGCGTTGTTGTTATTAATGATGCTGGCATTTGTTAAAAACCTACGAAACAGGTTGAATATACAACGATTTTTGCTTGATAAAGAAAAAAAAACCAACACTTTTTCAATGAAATTTTAACAAATGTTCGCCAGATCGAAGCTGCCTTTTGGGTGGCCCCAAAAACCTATTAACTTTTGATTAATTATCCATTCGAAATGATTTCCAAAGGAGACCTTATCGGAGGTCTCTGCCACTCCGTTTCTCTCATCGTGTATTGAGTGCGTAATACTGCAAAAACATCTGCATCTTGTGACAGTGATGGTGGGGCGGCGGGACGGCGGAACCAACCTAAACGCCCCACATACAAAGCGTTTGATGTGTCACCATCCAACAAAAGCAACAACAGCTTTGAAAATTCTTTCGAAAACACGCACACACCAACACAGTCAGAGACTCAAGAGAACTGTAAAAAGAAATGCACGTGTTCAAAATGTTCTCTCTCTGTGGGCTGCTGTTTGTGGTTGTTGTTGCTCTTGCCGTTTCTTTTTTTGTACGTTTTCGCGCCGCGCAGCTGTGCGCCAGACGCCGCCATTCGGTCCGTCGCTTTCTACATTGTGGTGCCATGCCCCCCAAACCCCCCTTGACCGATCCTGCCTTTGCCCTCGCCCATTGCTGTGGTCAATCCAACAACAGTAATGACAGTAACAAGGAGAACGGTAAAGGAGGACAAAAGCATAGAGAGTCACACAAACAAGCATGTGTGACAGCTCGTTTGATGTTCTTGGCGCCTCTTCAGGTCCCTCCTCTTCACCCTCTAGGCATCACTGTCTGTCTCCCCGCCCCTCCCCCACCCATCCCCATGCACATCAACAGATCAATTAATGATAAGAGAGAGCAGGCAGATCTACAGTGGGTTTAAAGTGAACACAAAAACAACAGTGGAATGGGCAATGAATGTGCGATTGAGAAATATTATTATTAAAACAAATTATTATATTTAAATGATTGTAAATGGAAAACTAATTTGTATTTTTTCCCCTCATCCCTGTCATTGCAGCAAGCGAACGAAGCAGCGGAGAAAGACAGCAGGCAGTCGTAAGCAGCAGGCTGACTAAACAGCGGCCAGAGGGAGAAGAACCTATGGAACCTATAAACAATTATTAACTAAATGCATAATCAGTACCGATATACCGAGTGTAATTAGAGCCACAGTGCAAGTACAGTCAACGCCACTCGCAGCAACCTTCGTGTGAAAAGATCTCCACATATAACCAAGCACGCATCTAAGAATAACGTAAATGTAAACTCTCCAACAGCTGTCCTGCTCTTGCTCTCCCACGCAGGAAGAAAGAATGAGAGAGAGAGGGGGAGTAGAGCGGCTCAGGCATTTCACACATATAGCAGATAGAAAGGAAGAATGGAAGGAAGGAATATAACCACACACACCTAGAATTAGGGCATTATAATTATAATTATTAATTAAACACTAACTATTAGCGGGAGAGGATGATAATGACGATGATGATGGAGACAAGAAGAGAGAAAGAAAAACTTGGCAAAGCTTTAAACAATTTAATTTTTCCCCTTTTTTAACCCCTTGCTTAAAAATTGATTGAACAATTTTTTATGTTTTCCTAATTTTAGTTTTGTTTTGGTTTAAACAATACAAAAAGAAAATGTTACTAATGCAAAGCAAACACAGAGATCAGCAATACAATTAAATAATATTACACCTAAATAAAACTCTAAAAAGCAAACACCTAAATAAATGAAATGCAAATGAATCGCATTAAAATGGAAAAAACGGGCATAAAATTTAATTATAGTTTCAAGCAATGATTTTCCTATTAATTTTAAAACTAAAAAGTAAAATGAATGATTCTTCCTATTATTGAATAGCTTCAACAAGAACAAGAACAACAACAAACTCAGCACACACAAACAAACATTCAGATTTCATTAATTTATATCAAATTTAGTTTTTAACGTTGGCGGCAGTGCTAATTTCCACCACAACACTAATTTTCACTCAAACACACGCAAACCTCATAATTTTCCAACGTTTTCCTCCTTTTGTTTTATTGACTTAACAAATAATTGCATTATAATAATTACCGCAAATATATATATACTAAAAGAAAAACCTATAAATATATATATAAATATATGTTCTGTGATCTGTAGCATACTTTGTACAAAGTGTTTTTTTAAGCATAATATTGCGATTTTTAATTATGATTTATGATCCGAAAACGAATTCAGACTCTGATTACAATTTTTGTGTTCTCATTTCGGTAAGCTCTATCATGATGAAAAGGCGAGAGAAAAAACCTTGGAACAAACAAATGCGAAAAAAAATATACATATATCTAAAAAAGAATAAAAAACAAAAACAAGAAGAAAAACTACAATTTTTAGCTCTTAATAAATTGCAAAATGGAAACAATTATTACAAATAGTTAACATTCACTGGGTCTATGGGGGTGGGTTCTGTTCCAGAAACTACCTGGGAAAACTCTGGGGAAAACCCATTTCCCATGCAAACAAGTGCAACGAATTACAGACAACACAATGCGCGGGCTGATAATGCCCCTGGGCCAAGTCGCACAGTCGAACGAGTTTTCTCACGCAGCCTGACAGAGGAGCGGATCGCATGGGATCGTTAGAGGCAGGTAGCCCAAAAGGGCGGGCCAGTTGTTACACCCGTTGCACGTGTGCGAATTGCCGTTGAGAAACGTCGAGAGTTTTTCGGGCGACAGTTGACCGCTCGACCGACCGACCGACCGCTGCTGGATCTATTCCGGGTGTGGATTAGGGTTTTGGGTTTTGCCCGCAGCTGCATCCCGCTACTCGGATTTTTCTCTCTCCATCCATCCAGATCTACAGATATCTGTGGGCCAGCCAGTGTGCCTATTAGCGGTAATGATTGCCGCTACAATGCAATGACCAATTGGCAATTGCAACTAGTCTCGGGTTGCCGTAGCCGGAGTCGCTCGGTGCCAGTCGCCCCATTCAAATGTCAATTCAGATTGGACCCCTGGCTAAACAACAAAAAAAGCTAAATAGCTATGGTGTGCTTTTCAGAGGGTTGGCACAGTCTTGGATGCTCTGTAAAAATTTTGGGGAGAAATGTCTTTCTCTTCAGAGAATTTCAGTGGAATTTATTTAGTCCAAAAATTAACAAATATTAATCTATCAAAGAAGGTTTTTGATTATAGAAAGTGTGTACGAGTATTCTATCTATTTCATGGGAATCTTTGTCTTAAATATTGTCGTTTCTGTCCGATTTCGTGGTATACATATGCTTATCCCATTTTTTCCCAATTTAATGAAAAACTAAAGTAACCCCATAGAGGCAAGGGTGTTTATACGAAATCTCAAATTAAACCAAAAAGAAAAACTTGAGTGTTCCCATGCATTGTCTATGGGGGGACACACATATTGCGTTTGCCGCCCGTTCTGGGGGCCAACGATCTCCGCCGACTGCTACTTGGACTACGACTCCGGGCCCGACAATGGAATGCGCTAATTGTTTGCAGAGCTCCCAGATCGGGGTGAGTCGCCCGGATCCGACGTAGCCAATGGCCGTCCAGGCCTGGCTGGCCCCACGCGCAATTAGCGCGCGCACCTTGGTCCCGTCCCGTACCCGTACCGTCGCTCCCCCGTTGGAGCCGAGCCTCGCCCAGCCCCCCTGCACGGTTTTCACTCAAGCACTTTGTTGCTTTTTTGGGTGCGGACTGCGAACGGCGAACTGCCGCCTGCCGCTGGAGAGACGAGAAATCAGTGAAACTTGAATTACCATAAAAACTCGTGTAGCAGTCAACAGCTGCGCGGGCAACTCCGTTGCGAGAGACTTCCAATGGCCGTGCCGGAAAATTTTGACATAATAATTGTCAAGCTGACATTTCCAACAACGCAGCTGACAGCTGAGCCCAGCCGAAGTTGAATCGAATACGAACGCCAAAGCCGAAGTGCAATTCCTCTCAGATGCAGTCTCCACACTGAAAGAAATATTTACAGCCAATTGATGAAGGATCAATTTATAAGTTGCAGGTGGAAATACGAAATTTAAAATATGAAAATTATCATTACCAAATTTAAAGCAAATTCGCAAATATTTAAAGCAAATTCGTTTTTAATAAGAAACAATAATTGAAAACAAAAACTATGTGGTATCCACAATATTTAAGGTATGCATCTGAATTTTGTTTACCTTATCTGCCAAACTATCAAAGATTGTAGTCATCGGATCATTAATACAGTCAGAAGAAGGCAGAAGAATAGCAGCCCTAGTATGTTCTTGATGAATTCCGGTCTTCCCTTGTTTTCAGTTTTCAAGAGAGCACCAAAAAGGTTATAAATTATCTTAGTTTAAATTTGTGTAGTTCTTACTGGGTCTTTTCTTTCAGTGTGTGTGCCTCAGTTTGAGCTCTACGTAGAGTCTCCAAAATGAAAGCTAAGCCAAAATCGACCGGCTCTTGGCGAGGGGTGCGCATAAAAATCGCATTTAATTGTGATTTTCACACGAAATACAATGCGCATGAGCAACTGGCGCCGCTGGTTAGGAAGCGGGTGCTGTGGCAGGGGCTGTGGCTGTGGCAGTCGCTGCTGCAATACTTGATGGCAATTTGTGTAACTAGCGGTAAAGCGTAACTACTAAACAGCCCGCAACAGCGGCCAGTACCCAGACAGCGTGTGTGTGGTGTGGGGTGCTGCCATGGCTTTTAGCAGCGGCGGCGGTGCTGGTGGTGGTGGTTGGCTTTTGGGAAACACCTGCAAAACGCAAAACGCACCTGTTTCGCTAAACAGCCGGCAAAGGCAAAGTCAGCAGAGCAACGAAAAAACTAAAACAAAGTCAGACACCAACGCCAGCAAAACAGCAGAAAAGCGGACACGGCTCAGCAACTTTCGTGGGTTTCCCGGCTCACAACAGCAGTGTTGAGAGGGAGAGAGAGAGAGAGAGAAAGAGTGTATCGGTGGGGAAAGGAGGGGTTCCCTATGGGGAACCGCATGACTTTTGTGTAATTGAAGCAGCCAGGTGGCAGGGGGCATGGCAGTGCCCCATGCGAATTAGGAAATCGAAACCAAGTCGAAGTCAAAGCCGGTGGGTAAAGCAAGGGGAAGTGGAAGCCAGGTGAAGTCAGTCCACACTGAAAGAAAAACAAGGAAAAAAGTTTATAAACTTTATAATATAAGTAAGATAAATAAAGTATTGACGGAGTAAAACACACAGACATTCCAAGGGATACTTTTTACTCTCTACTTTCCTGCATGGCATTTCTGCCGCGGATTTGAATTCTTTCCAATTTTGAGTTTTTTCCAGTGTACTAAAAGTAAAAAAAGGGGCTAGAGTTAAGTCAGGTGGTTCAATCGGAAGCGCAAAGAAAACCCAGGCTAGATAGTGGGGGATTGTGGGACTTGGAACGCCACATCAGCTGGCGGAAGTCACTCAGCAGCTGCCAGAGTCCGAATGGGAGTCGGGGTCCAGCATTGATTTCAGCTGCGTCACCGTCAAGCACGCCCCGCCCGCCCATTGTGGCACTGTAATGGGCTGTGTGGGTAGGGGAGGGGTCGGGAGGGGAGGGGAGTGTTGACCAAAAGGTGGCAGAGGTGGTTGCAATACCCATACCCTGGCCATATGTTGGCCTAATGACAGCTCTGACTGGAAAACCTCAGCTCCAGCTTCAACATCAGTTTTAGCTCCACCTTTGGGGCAAACAATGGCGATGACAATGGCCGAGTCGAGGTGCGGCTGCTGCTGCTGCTGTTGTTGCAGTTGCATTTTCAGTTGTTGCTCCTGACATTTGATCGAAAGCCAATCGCTGCCGCAGAAGCCAATGCTGGGTCATAAGTTCCAGGCAGCTTCAGGCGATGCCATTCCCTTGTCCATAGTCCCCTGTCCAGTGCCACATCGATGGATGACGACCTCCCTTCCATCAGTCTTCGTGCCACAGATCCAGTGGAGTGTCAAACTGTAAATTGAATAGAATTATGCATAATTCCTTATCGCGAATTGAATTGTTGTGGCCTTTGGGCCTGTTCTTTTTGTCCAGCGGCGCTGACTAATGCTGCCACCAGAGTTGTTGGCGACCACCAGCAGCAGCTGCCCAAAAAAAGAACGCAAATACTTCTGAGCACAGAATGTGTAAATACACTAAAAGATGAAGCTTAAGAAAAGCATTCGGTTACATCGATGTTCAAACAAAACAGTCTAAGTATCTGCAAGATTATCTTCCATAGAAACAGCAGAAGAAAGCCTTAACGACTCCTCTCTACACTCTACAGATCCCAGGAAGCTGCCTTCTAAGATTAAAATTCAATTAAAAATCATCTAACCCTTTTACAGAGTATTGAAACTACATAAAGCCGACGTTGATAAATACCATCCCACGCCATGGCTGGCCCACTGGCCGCTCCTGCCGCTGCTGCTGCTGCTGCTGGTTACTTCATTCATTTTCATTTCATTTCGTTTTGCTAATTGATTCATTGATCTTGGCGATATCTATCCCCAGTGACCAGAGCTAAGCTCCGGGCCCCCCTGCTCACTCTTTCGGCTCGTAACATAATTCTTTTTCCCGAGCCAAAGCCAAAGCAAAATCCAGAGACAGAGGCAGAGACCAGGGTACGGCAGTGAGGCAGGCATTCATTTGCACGCCTGTCCACTTGGCCGTCAATTGTGCACAAAGACATTATTAGCCGTCTAGGAATTCAATTCCAATTTCCATTGTCGGCCTGGCCAACTGGCTTTTGGCTTTTTTTTCTTCTGGTTTTCTCTGTTGTTTTTGTTTTGTTTTTCTTTCGAGGGGGCTTGGCCTGGTCCATAGTCCTCGTCTTGTTGTTTTTGCTGCACTTTTTGTAGCTGCAATTTGTTAAATTGACAAAAACTTTTTTGCGATAAACTTGGCGCGTTATTAAATTCAATAAATTTTGCGCTTTCCGTCTTGGTTTTTGTTATCTCCATTCGCGATCAGCAAATACAAATTCTATTTAAGATACCAAAAAATTTGGCGATCGATCGATATGGTCGGGTTAATTGCAGGCCTGCCCCCATGGGCACCGTGCCACCCTCCTTCGTTTCGATTCTTATCCTGTCCGCCATGTGATGCATTTCGATTCGATTCTTATCTGTCAACGGGCAAGCGAATTAAATTTGCAATCAATGAAAACCCAGCCAGCCTGTCACAAGTGCCACAAAACTCTTCCTATGCCCGAAAGCAACTCAAAGGCTTTTTGCCGCCACCGCCGCAAGTCCAGATACTGCGACGACTCCAAGACTGCCAACTCCGACCAGACCAACTTCAGGCCAACTTCCGTCGCACAATTGCCATTTGTCATGCCATGTCAGAGAGTCACAGAGAGCCACAGAGAGTAGTGGAGCAGTGGAGTACGAGGGGAGGCCCAAAGATGCCCAAAAATGGCAAACGAAGGAACCAAACCGAACCGACTTCGCATATAATTTACGATTATGTCGAAGGCCTTCCTCCAGCTTTGATTTAGGTTGCTGCCGCCAAAGCCAGACTTATGGAAACCCATTGATGGACGCACTTGGCCAACAAACGACTTTAAAATTTACGTTGACATTCAGTTGGTTACCCCCTGTCCCCTGCCACCGTCTACCGCCATAACTCCCCTTTAACCCCTGCGCTGACTCACACAAGCCTTTGACTAGCTGCCTAATTATTTTATATGGCAGTGGCATGTGCACAAATATCACCATAAATGATCATATATGTATGTATAATACATCCATCCGCCATCCATGGGCGTGTGCGGTGGGAGGTCTCTTCTACCTTCAAAATCAAAGAAAGCAACAGAAAAGATAAGTGCGACACAGCCTGTAAACCGTTATAAGCCAGGAGTCTCTTCCTTGCCTAATTAAACGATCGTAATGCTGTTTAAAAATCATCCACTCCCTCAAATAGTCCTCCCTACGCCCCTGCCCATATCATATCCACACATCTTGCATCTACGTTGGCGTTTTTCGAGTTGGCCCCCGGAGTTGGATGCGGCGCCGTTTGCTGTCGATATATGAAAATTTGTGTGCCATAAATATTATTTTTCACGCGTCGCCACAGTAGCTGCCACACAGCCACACAACCTCACAGCCTCTGCCGCCGCCAACGCTGCTGCCGCACAGAGGAGAAGACTTTTGGGTGCCGCCACAGATTGTTGCATCGTCGAACCCACAGATTGGGTAGCATTTTGGCAACTCTGTTGTCAACACCCAGCGATAAAAATACAACAAAAAACCGCCTGCAGTGCATCCGTCAATTGCTGCATAAATATTTGCATTCATTCATTGATTTTGAAAGTTCCAAGTTTCTGATGAAGACGAGACTCTGCTTAGCTTTGTTGAAAATTTTGCTAAGGATTTTATGCGTAATTCTTTGAATATATCAACGTTTGTTGATATTTCTCAATAATATTTCTCAAGAATATTAAAGATTAGCAGCAAAAAAAAAGATATATTTTTCGGTACTTAGATCTTCTAAGACTTTTTTTGTCTTTATCATTTATGAAAGGTATTTCAATAAATACTCTCGTATCCATGATAATTCTATAAACATTTCTGGTTCATTAGAGTCTTCAATTAGCCCCATTTTTTTTTAAAATATCCTTTAGTTCATCTCCCTAGACAGCTTCAATCTCGCCTTCCAAAAACCTCTTCCCAATCAACTTTGCTGTTATATTCTTCAATTTTCTCCTATCTAACATCTTGCTTGTCTAATTAACGCTTCATCGCTGAGGCGGCGGCAAACTCACAAAAGACCCAAAAGCCCAAAAAACAAATCTGCAAGGAAATCTCATTAACGCAAGCCAAAAAGAACCAAAAACAACAACAAAAAGTACTGCAAGCGTTGCCCAAAGCTTGGCCAATTAATAAAGAAGCGTGAAATTGAATTTCTTGCCCGTATATGAGCAGATTTCACACCCCAAGAAATGCAACGATCGCGATCCGATCCCGATTCGAGGAGATCCCAGCCAAAAAACGAGATCTAGAAAGGCTAAATCCTCCTGCGGCTGCAACAGAATGCTGACAAAAGTAACACAAAACACAAACAGAATGCAGGTGTGGTTCCTCTTCGACTTTGGCTGTCTTTCGGCTATTAAAACTCAATCTGAAATTCAAATCGTAATGTAGGGCCAGACCCAGAGCCAGAGACTGGCCCTCGTTGCAAAGTCTGCAAAAAAAAAGGAAAAAGCAAAGGCAGTGCCGGACCTTGAATTCACACAGAAAGAGGAGAGCCAGAAATCAAAGGCCAAAGCGAAGCCAAAGAATTTCTTAGGCACATTTTCGTTTGGTCAAAACGAGTCGAATGGTCAGAGCCAGAGCAAAGCAGAGCCTAGGGCCTGTCGTCTCCAGGGCAGGGCAGGGGCTATCTCAGCGTTTGATCTGAGACGATTCGTCGAAGGCTTTGCCCAGGGTTTCCTTCCATTTCTGTGTGTCCAAAGAGCCCCGGCCTGGGCCTGCCTCTCATCTCTTTCAATTCATTTGGTTTTCGGCTTGTCTTTCTGTTTTACCCAGAGATCTTCTTTTCTTATTTTTTTTGTTTCTTTTTTTTTTGGCAAAGATCCTTTGGGTCCAACGCGCGGCGCATTTCAATGCTGCACGTGCAACCGAAAAAGCGAACCTTCTTCGGTTTCTCACCCTTCAACCTGCCCCTGGAGACGGCAGAGACTAAAGACTAAAGACTGAATACTGAAGACTGGGACCCTGCCTTTGAGCCGAGATTGAAATTTGTTGAACACCAGCGTGGCATAACTTCTTTTTGTTGGTTTTCTTGGGGTTTTTTATTGTTGTTTTTGTTTTTTTGGGGCCTCAACTGCGCTTCCTTTTGACGATGACGACTTTTATTAATATTTCGGGGATTGGTTTTGGGCTTGGGCTTTGTGTGTCGGGCACTGAGCGGAGTTTTTGGACAAAGAGATGCGCTTCTTGGAAATGTTCTTTGCGGGGAAGAGAGCTTAACGCTAGTCGAAACAGAGAAAGAGAAGGTAGAGAATATCAAAAATGAGTTAGAAGCTTTAATATATATCAAAGAATCTGTGATTCTCAGGGATTTTTTTCTTCTTAAATGAGTTGTAGGTACCATTTTAAAATAGTTTTCCCATATTTGTCTCATATTAAAGAATAAAATACTTGCCAGCAAATACTTTCATTTAGTTATGAAAATTATCACTCATGTTTCATCATAGCGAATGTCGTGCCGAATGCATTATCCTATATACCATATACTCCTAATGGAAAACGTAAATTAAATCATTCAAATAGCTACAATAGTGAGAAATTCAATTAGGAATAATTCGTAAATCAAATACATTACTACTATTAATTGCCTTTAAGTTTTAAAGTAGAAAAACGACGTGTTAATGAAAATATGTAAATGTATATTATTGATTAATATATGTGGGGGTACAAATACGAGTATGCATATAATAATCGAGAGAACTATGTTTTTATAGTCGTTTTTATGGGCGAAAACCAGATAAATTATGGCTAAATATCACAAATTTATACATACAGATATAGATAGATGATCGCATGGATAAACATTGAAATTCATTTCAGGAACTTGCACTCTAAGATATTTCACAGAAATTTTAACTTGAACATTTTACAGGTCATTCCTCAAGTCGTTCTCTGACCGATAACAATCTCAATTTTCGGTTTTTTCTTTGCACTCCAGAGTTTGGGGAGCCCATTGCGGAGGCTGTGGCTGGAGGAGGGGTTCGTGAGTATTTTGAAGACAAATCATGCCCCTTGGTCGTTTCGCCATTCGATCGCTTTGTGTGGCTTTGTCTTGTGGTAAGAGCCCCCCACTCCATTCGTTTTTGGGGCCGCAATTCATCGCACAACCTGGCTCCCAGGCATTTTCATCTCTCATTGCTGTGTGGATCGGCTCTCGTTCTTCCAAAATTAAGTTATAATTTTTGGTTTTTGAATTCTGCTGTCTGCCACACAGAGACAGCCGGGTGGTCGTTATTTGCATTTAAATTGCAAACAAATCATCGCAGAGACCTTTGATTTATTGAGGAAAGTTGCCCTTGTCTTCAATTAAAAACGGGGGAGAGGATCTGCTGTACTCTGATTTTGAGGAGCCTCTGAAATGATAATGATGATTGGTGGTTGGATGCCCACTGCGTGGGTTGTTGCTTCAACGGTAGCAAATGCAGATCGCATCGCAGGCAGACAGCAGTAGCAACAGCTATTTATAAATCTCTTTGTTTGGATTTTGAGCCGGAAAATGAGGTGCGTCTGCAGTTTGCAGTTGCCACAGTCACAGCCACAGCCACAGCGACGACGATCCAAAGAATGCCACAATCCAACAAACAAAACAAAAAAAAAAGAGACTGAAAGAAACAGAAATCCATTCTTTGGCAGCCACTTGGCAACGAACGTCACGTAGCGGCGGCATCATTAGCCAGAGAGACCTCAGAGCCCAGAGCCAGAGCCAGTGCCTGTCCCTGTCCCTGCCCCCGAAACTCCGAGTCAGAGACTCTGGGAGACTTATTTGTTGCGCCTTTCCATTTTCCCACTCACTTTGTTATTGTGTGTGCAACTGCAGCTCTTGCAACAAGCGCTCTGTGTGCAACGCTCATTAATCCCGATTCCAATTCCGATTCCCGTATCCTCAGCAACGGCTGCACCTACCTTTCGCGCAGCGCTTTTGTTTGTGGCACACCTGAGAGGAAATGCGTAACACCATGAAAGAAGTAGAGAGAGAGAGAGAGAAACGAAATGTTGTGTCGGCCTCTTGGCCGTTGTACCGTTGTAATTTCCACGAAATTTCCCCACTCTATTTCTGTAGAGTTTGCAAAACATTGTGTACCCTCTTTTTGCCTCTTCTATCTCTCAGATTTGTCCACGCTGGAGGTCATGCGGGTGCCTTCAGGGCATGTACAGAGGTCTACACCACTCTTCAAGTCCCTCCCATTGTTTCGGTCCATTGACAGCCATTCAAGTGGAATTCCCCCGCATCTTTTAATTGTCTCATAATTAATGTGGGAAACGATATTCGAACGATTCTATAGGAAATCTCTACTGCTGCCGTTGCTGCTGCTGCTGCTGATTGAGATATTACATGCTCGTACGAGTACAATATATCCTAGAATCGTATGGAGATGCTGGAGATCCGTTCTGATTGGGCCATGTGCTGTATGTCGAAACTGTCAGCAGAGTTTGAAGACCTTTCGCGTCCACTCGAGACAGATACCACTCGATGTGGCAGATGTTGTGGCAGCGACGAGCAGTGAAAATGCAACTCAAGTACGTTGATTGCACTCTCACAAGTGGCTGTGGAAGAAAGGATTGAGGGAAAAAACTCAAAAGAAAGTATTGGAAATTGGGAGAAAATTCTTGGGATGCGGTTTGATGAAATGAATTTAAGCTGAGGCTTCAGCAATTGAACATATTACGTGTATTTATTATACGTTTTTGCGTTTTTCTTGTCGGTATTATAAGAAATTTTATTAGAGTTCTGTGGGAAAGAGTTATGTTATCCCAAAGAACCATTTAGAGGGATATTCTTTATATCAATTGATAGAAGATTTCCCATCGGAAACAGGTCCCAGATTATATTCAAAATTTTAACTTTTATTTCAGATTCATATTCAATGGAAAGATACCTTTGTAGATTGAGTATTTCTAAATAGAATAAACAATCAATTTTATACTTCCTTCTTAAAATTACAATTCCTTCCGATGTTTCCTTTTCGTAAGGAAGTATAATCGGCTTAAATAAGACGAGACCGTAGAAACCTTAGAACCTCTTTCCAAAGGCGTACAGCACAACTCATACGAAATGATTAATGATTGTGTATGGAAGGATGATCATTAAACGCAAATGGAATTATTAATTCAAATGCAATTCGAGTTTGAACAGGAGAACAAACCTCTTTCCTCATATGGTGGCCTTCAACCATCTTTTGAGGATTACTCATTCATCGGATCGGTGAAAACTCACTCCTGACAACTATATTGGACATCGAGGTGCACGGACGTGGGGAGACAGACTACACAGAAATAGACGGGATCGGACCACACCCATTGAGTAATCCGCTAACAGAAATCCGCTGGGGCTCTCGCGGCTCCAGTCATTTGGCACATTTAATCCACGCGTCAGCGAGCCGGGCTCCGCCAAAATGTTTGCGCATAGTTTAGGCTAGATAAATCTCGAGTTAAATGGCCAAAAGTCAAAATAAATTAAGCCCACATGCGCCGCAAACACACACAGACACACCACACCAAAACACAAACAAAAGCAAAAAGAGATCGAAGCCAGCGACAGGCAGTCACCACAAACGTTGTCACACCCTTCTGGCCAAGGCATTTTGACCCGTTGAGAGAGCTCCATTCGGTTTGGTTCGGGCCTGGCCAAATCCGCGTCCGCCCACATGCAGATGCATACGCGGTGAGAGACAATGGGCACGGCTCCAACAGCTCCAACTCCGACTCCCAGCACCAACTTCAACTCCTTTCTCGAGCTCAGATTTGTCACCAGCTCGTTGTTGGAGTCTCTTGTGCACATGCGCCATTTGGGGCCGCCGTCTCTGATTAAGTTGACGAAAATGAAAATTCAAATTGCATGCCGTGATCTGCACGGAAAAAAATCTCAAAAATCGTCAGAAAATTCATAAATAACACTTTTTAAAGGTTAAACTTTGATTTCTTTCAGTATATGGTAGAATCACCAAAAGGGGGGCAGGGGACCGTGAAGTGATATGATCTGTGGTGTGGGGACTGTGGCATGGTGAGGTCTGGGCGGCATAGGGGTGACGAATTGGACAAACATTGGACAATTGCTGCGCCCTCGAAATGTCAACGCCCTGGAGCCGTACTTCGATCAAGCCCCCCGCCAGGCGAATATCGTATGCATGAAATATCGTATGACTCTACCACTACCCTAACCTCTCCCTTTCTCTGTCTCTCTCTCCATATCATGCGGTTTGTGTGTTGGTGACATACTTTTACTGCTGAACGCATTTAATTATTGAGACAGTTTTTTGTTTTGCATTTCGCATTTGCACGCGCCGCAACCGATCGATTCGAATTGCCTCATTTTATACCCTTGCAAAGGGTATTTTTATTATGAGCATAACTTTGAAAAACAGAGATATAGGGCCAACGCCAGAAGTAAAGAAATTTTAAATATCATATTTTGATCGAAATCGGACTAAAAATATCATATAGCTTCCATGGTAAAACGATACTGCAAGTGTATCAAATGCTTCGTTACCCAAAGCATTCCTCTCTTGTTTATGTTTGCCGCTCTGCTGACGGCGGCGTCTGCATTGGCGTCGCCCAATTATTCGGCTGACATTTGAGTTCAAACACCTGCAATGCACTCAAGCCGACGCTTTCGCTTGCATATTTTTTTATGCGCCGCACGCAGTTACCGTCGCTGTCGTGGTCGTCGTCGTCGTCGTGGCGTAGTGTTCGACGCTGTGCTAATTTGACTAAATTTTTTAATTTATAACTGTTGCCGGTTATAAATTCTAGCTAATCGAGTTTAATTGCCAGCGCCGCAAGTGCCCCAGGAATGCCATACTTCGAGGAGTTTTATGCGCCTTTAGATTAGTTAAGAGCCGAAGACAGATGAGTGTAAACTTGCCAAATCACATAATCAGCAAAAAACGTAGCAAACAGCGGGATAACGTGATGGAAAACAGCGTGAACGAAAATTAAGAGGAAAATCCACCCAACAAGAGGAGAAAAAATTCCCACAAACTTGACTCCAGCTTGACCGACAGCCAGGCAAGATACGTTGCCACGAAGTATACGCTTCCCCTCACCGGCATACCCTTACCCAACACCACATAACGCAACGCAAGCAAATGACGAGAACGTGAAGTTTGATCAGGTGCGCATACAAATCTTACGGCGACGGCAACTTTCAGTTAAACAAAACACACAGACGACACACACACGCAAACACATAAGCATGCGAAAAGAGGCTCAGGAAATATGTATGAGAAGAACAGGGTAAAACCGACTAGTGGATACCCTCTGTCAGAAAAGTGATATGTAACGAAGAATAAGAGATCAAGGCAATCAAAACAAAACATACTATTGTTTGAGACTTGCTGTTGATATCAGTCTATATTGTGTGTGTAAATTGTAGCCCTACTTAATCTAAACCCACTCACTTAGCTAATACCCTTTTGAGCAGGTAGGTTATACGCAGAGACGAACGCTGCAAAGTAAGCAAAAGTTAATGAGAAAGTCAAATAAACGAAACAAATAACATGCAAAGTGTTCGAGTGAGAGAGTCTGAGCTCAAGAGAGTGGGTTAAAGATCGCTGGTAAGACAGAGAGATATGTAGTGAGGGAGATATGTATGTTGGTCAGAGAGAGATAAACAGCAATGGTTTGGCAGAGGTCAAGAGAGGCTTAGAATTTAAGTGCGATGCGCAGGCGTTTTTTCTATAGTTTTTGTTTTGTTTTACTTCTTCGTACATTTCCTGGGCGGCAAAGCATTTTGCTTAAGAAGGTGAACCAGCAAACCGACGATCCCTCTTTCTCTGAGCTGGGGCCTGATCCATGATTAAGCGACTGAGGTTGGCCCTGGGCAACAACAGTCAGTGCAAACATTGCGGAGAGCTCACAAAGCAATTGCAGCTGAGTCAATAATCAGTCGTCTTCGATCCGGTTCGTCCGCGACCAATGCCTGGACCACGCACCCACTCTGCCATCTGTGCATCCCCAGACTCTCTCCTCCTTCTCCTCCACACAATTGCTGCTTCGAATGAAACTGAAAGTGGCGCTACAAGTGCATCAGAGGCAACGGCTGCAGCTGATAAGCGCTGCTCAGTCGAGACAGCTGTAATCTTAATGCACTTTTTTTGTTTTGCTGCAGCACAAACTCTCTGCTGATTGAGCGGGTAGAAGAGGGAGATGCACTCCATATAAGACTGAGTATAGGATTGCGCGCGTATAAGAGTGTGTGGATGGAAGAATGACTAAACCAAAGCTCAGCTTATTAAAGACTTATGGGCGTCGTGGGTACCATCTAGCTTTTATCTCAATTACCGGATTGGAGGGTCTTTAACACCCATTATACTGCACGCTCAACTCGTATTTCTCTTTTGTTTCTCATTACCTTATCTCTGCGGGGGAACTGCTTTCAAGATTTGGCATGTCTCGCGCTGGTTTTTTACTGAATTGATAAAAATATTATTAAATATATTCATGTGTATATGACATTCTTAAGAAATGAATCAGCAAATGGTCAAAAATTTGGAACCCCATACTAAGGCTCATTTTCTTGACTTTTTCTTTGATTTCTTAACCATTCGATTGCATCCCAAAAGTCATTTGGCTCTGATTTCACACTTCTCCATTCTCGCCAATAGATGTACATATGCAGCTTTGTTTCTACCGATTTAATAGGTATTATGACGCCTGCAATTTGTGTCTATTTTGTTATTGTCAGTCATAGTTGGTGCCTCATTCCACTGGCGCCAGTGTCCGGACTCCAGAGGCAACCTTCTAACCAACCCCCCTTCTATACGTTCTTTCCATACTGAGTGCTCTAGTTTGTTCCTTCCATGGAACTGATATACGATGTGCCCCACGACTGAGCTTCGATGATTTGATTGCCTCCTCGCGGGGTCCGGCTTCTAATTTGATTTCGTTCAATTCTCAGTATTACAATTGCACAATGGAACGGCTATATTTATGTGGCACATCGTATTTAAATTTTATTAATTTGTTTTTGTCACCCATTTTCTTAGCATTTTATTGTCCAGTAATACTATTTATACACATGCATGTGAATATATGTACATACATATAAATATGTATACTATATGGTAGCATTAACTGATTGACTGCAAGACGTTGCGACGGCTGCTGTCATCTGGAAATATTTTTTTCATAATTTTTAATTACAACATGACATGACAAGGGATTTACTTTTGCATGCTTCGTCAAGTTTTTCCACTGTAAAATCGTTTTGTTTTTTTTGTTTCTTTTTTATTCTCTACCTTTTGAATTATAATTATTAATGTCGTATAATGGTCATTTGTCATGGCTTCAGGCTACAGATTGTGTTTCTGTGGTTGTTGTTGTTGCTGTTGCTAACGGATTGGCCTTTTGTACTTTATTGTTATTGCATGCATTTTATTTAGTTAGAAGCGATTATGGCAACATCAGCGTCAGTGGCAGCTTCAGAGTCAGCAGCAACAACAATTGCGAGAGAAACTGCAACAGTAATTAGCGAAATTTGCATTTCCCGACTCTGAATTTGATGGTGCTTTATGCAGACTTCTTGGACCCCCTTCTTAGGTAACCAATATATGATATGGTGGTAAATATTTTTTAGTATTCGATAGTCCATATTATTGAGCTGTGTTCTCTATAATGAAGAGGCGTTTAATCTATACAGTGCTTAAAGATCTGAAAGCCAAGCTCTAGGATATCTAAGAATATTTAGCTATATCTGATGGCATCTGCTACCCCTCTTTAGGGTATTACAAACTTCGGTTTTCCCCAAATGTATATTTTTCCCCTGGGGGGATTTTGCAATTGCAAATGAAATTCATTTGAAATCGAACTGTTGTAACCGCCGTAGTTGTGTGTGGGGGTCGGATCTGTTGTGATGGCAATGACGGTACTGGTGGGGCTTGGAGGGAACACCGCCGTTACGGGTCTGTAATTTTCACGGTCTTCTTCGTAATCAGCACACCTGTTCTAGTCCGAACGAAAGTGAAAATCCAATCATTTGCATTGTTTAATGGGCTTTACGGCACTGGAGACTGGGCCCTGGGCAGTGGTTTTACGAGCAGGTACCTCGGACCCGACCCTGCTGTTGCTAATTGAAAGTAAAAACTCTCGACAAATTTCACTTTTCAAAGCCCTAATACATATTAATACAAATTGTGCAAGTCCTCGGTTTTCGTTTTCATTTTCAGTTTCAGTTTCTGTCGCGACTTGTGATTACACATTTAATACGAATATAATTGGAAGTGAAATGCCCCGCCATTCATTGAGAATCACGGGCACACTTGGCACTTGTGGCACATATTTACATTTTTCGAGCGACTAAATTTGTTGGCTTATTCCGACTAATTTGAATGTTGAATGTTTCGCTTATCAAAGATTTACACAAAAATGTTCAAATGTTATTCGCTCAGTCACACGAAGAAACACAACGAGCGAGAAGAACGAAATTGAGAAAGAGGGGAAACTTTTGTGAAGATGAGCAAGCAAAAGAGAGAAAGGGATAAACTTGATGAAATGAACAAGCGAAAGAGGGTTGGAAGAGAGAAAGAGAGAACAGTTAGTCCCGTAGAGCGAGAAATGTTCTATTCTCAGTGGCCGAGTCTCTTGTTGGGCATTTGGCAGCGCTCGACTCAACAGCTCCAGTGGCGCAATTGGTTAGCGCACGGTACTTATAATCAGTATTCTGTGTGTATGAGCAATGCCGGGGTTGTGAGTTCGAGCCTCACCTGGAGCAGGTCGGTTGAGACTATATTTTTTTACACGGTTTTCTTCATTTTTTTTTCTCTTTCAGGATTTTAAAATAGATATCAACTAGTGTTGGTGGTTTTTGGGGCAATTTTGGAGGGTTTTAGCTAATTTTGGTGAGAAATTTAGTTGTGGTTGGCGATATTTCGTAGAGAATTTGTATGTCAATTGTTTGGATAATATTTTGCTTTCAATTTTATATATTGGTGGATTTCATTTTGATTTGTCATTTTGGTACGTTTCTTTATACAAAATATATAATATTTATAAAATGAACATGCATTTTTATTTGTATTTATGACGAGAATTTTGTTTTCGTATATTAGTTTGTAGAAATAATTTCCGCTACTACAAGTTTTCTATTCCATATTTTTTCGGATCCACATATTGTGTAATTTATGGACTCTGTTGTTTAGTTTCATATCACACGAATACTTGGCCAATTGCTTGTAAACATTTCCGAAATCTGTCAAAAACTTCTGCTGGTTGCATGCCACAAAACACACATTTCGATTGTGTGGAGAGAGGGGTGAAAGTTTGTTTAGAACTTCAACAGCATCAACACTTCAACAGAGGGCAAAAGTAACCCCTGGACTAACAATCTATCCGATTTAGCGTGGATCAGCAAATTTTTCCGAAATTCAAACCTTTTTAATCCAAAACCCCAAATTCTGAATTTTGAAACTTTATTACATTGAATAATCCATGAATCACGATGGAAATATATTTGTAAGAATACTTAATGTATTTACAACATTTGAGAATTTGAGAATAAAACTCAAACACAATTTTAATCGATCTGCATAAATAATTTTTACGATCTATCCGTTGAAAGTCAATTGAAATTATGAACAGATCTTCCAGCTGGTCGGTCGGTCGTCTCTCAGGCCAAATCTAAACAAGAATTCGGGAAACGGCAAACAGATGCGCGGGCCACAAGAAGGTGTTGAAATAGAGATCGATCTCCATCTCTATGAATCGCTGATGGGATGGGTCTGTGGACGGGATCTGTGGTTGTTGGATATTGGATGGGGGTGTGGGCGCTGTGGAGTGCCGAGTGTTTGGAGTGAAGTCAATAAAAACGAAGCAGCAAGAGCTGATAACCAAGAGCTGAAGCTAAGGCTACAGATACACGTACACGTACAGCAAAAGCGCAGGCACTGCCAATAAAATGTTTGCAGTCCGGCGGCTGATTTGTTTACACAGCATCGATGATGATGGTGATGACGCCGCCGTCCTGCCACAAGATGCGATCGCGATCGATGGCACAGTGGAATGAAAGCGGTACAAATATGTAAAAAGACATAAATCCTGTCCATTCGCTCATCTCTGGACCCACTATCCAGTATGGTACTTGGCATATTTTCCGTGGAGCAGCTGCAGCCCAGTCGATGCCATCAACACAGCTTCAGCAAACTTGGTGGTCTGCCCGCACAGAGAGAGAGAGAGGGAGAGAAAGAGAGAGAGCCCTCGGGGGTCTTGAGGTTCGACTTTGGCTTGGGCTCTGTGGGCGTGCGGAATTTTAAACAAATATTTACACAGCCGAAACATTTTGGGGCAGAGATGGTGGAGATCCCCAGCATTGGATCCCGCACTGGACACCAGCAGCATAATCATTGATGGGCTTTCTCGGACAGCATGCCAGTATCGGAGTTCCAACGGCGTTCATTATGTGTTTACAGCTGCAATATTTGGGGCAACATTTATGCAAAATAAACACAACCTCTGGTGGTTCCCTCCTTACCGCTCAGAATTTGTTGGCATGGTGGAGAGAGGTGAGCTCCTTCCGCATCGTCCGAGCTTGTCGGGGGGATTCGTTATGCTGTGGTGCGGAGTGGCTGTGTGGTGTGGTGTGGTGTGTGGAGTGGAACAGCAATTGATTTGGAACAGACCACCCAACATATCAGCTCACACGTACCGGAACGGAATGGACCCATTGCCCGTAGATGAACGTTCCGTTCCCCCGTACAATATGATGCCCGACGATCCGATCCCATTCGAACTGATCCTCATCTGCATATCGTGGGGGTAGTGGGGGACGGGACGCGAAGTTTGCGGTTGGGCGGTCTTGGCTTGTCTGACACCCGTGTTTGCCGCTTGTTCTGCTTCTTGTTCGTTTATGCTGTTTATTTATGAGGCAGCCGGCACCCTCTCGAAACCTATACAACCCATCCTGCCACATGCCTCATCCTCCCATCGGTTGGTGCTGCTGCTGCGTGGGCCGAAAAAGAAGTGAGAATTAGGCCAATTAGTAGGCCTCTTCCTGGATCTCTCTCACTGCGACTACGAGTATCTGGCCAACATCATCAGCTCGCGGCGTCAGCAGCGTCTGCGGCATGTTTGTGTCTTTTAACACTAATTGCAGAGTGCGGCATGGGGCGTGCGGCATGAGGCGTGAGGCGGTGTGCTCGTTGCATCTCAAGTGGAAGTGCTGCTCCTTCATCCGCCACCACCTATGCACCACCTCTTTTTCTTCTTGTGGCATGCCACACCATGCCACTGCGTGTGTGTGTCTGTGTGTGTGTGAAGGTGAAGGTGGTCTAGTGGGGATCGAATGTGTGAAAAGTCGGCAGATGAAACACCGACATTTACATCGATCCGACAGTCAAAATGATTTGCTTAAACATTTAACCGATTCATGCGACGAAAAAGAAATCATTGTCATGGGAACATATACGAACATTCGATTCGATTCGGTATACTCGACTTTTTTGGGGGAATATACATATATTCAATTTACGGAATATTTCAATTAATTTCATTAATTAGAGTTTCTGAAATTCGCTGAAATTCGCATTGCGAGGAATGCTTTTCGGCTTGAATTATTATCCGAAATTAGCATAATTATTTATAGCATTTATTTACATTATTCGGTTTTTGTTTCACTTTTGGGGAGAGTAAATAACGATGGTTTTTAAAAGTAAAACTTAAGGTTGAATTGGAGAAGGGTTCCAAATATAAATGCCGGGAAGATACTGCAACTGAAAGTACTCCAAATTTGGGGCAGAAAAGCATAGATTATTATTAAGACTTCTTCTCAATCAGAAAATGTCAATATCAAATCATTTTTGCGGATGAAGTCCTTAAAGTCCTTCCAGCTATTAAATTCTCAAAAAAACAGTCCAATAAAAAAGATCCAGCTTCAAAAGTATCGCAGAACCGGACGGTTCAAATTTGTTACCCATGAAAACCTACGAGAAAGAAACTGTTTATATTTATCTTTTGTTAATAATTTCTGTTCCTGAATGACATTTCTGTCTTTACTTTTGGATTGCATGTCAAATATTTACACAAGAATCTACTTACTATTTGCCAGTGTACGCCAAGGCAGTGTTGCATTCTATGTGCAGCTGAGAATGTTCCAGTAAATGTTCTTTCGTGTGTGTTGTGTTGCCACATTTCTATACTATAAATATGAACGAGCGAATGAGGTATCCATCCAGTAATGTGGGGGAGCAACCAGGTGCACTTTCCATCTAATGAACGTGCCTGCCCAGCCTTGGATATACTCGTATGCAACCCCTCAACCCACATACAACCGGACGATGAGGTGCCAAGTCACAAAAAGTGCCGTAAGTCACGCCCAGATCAGAGTAGAGGCAGAGTAGATCTATCTAACTGCCCCCGTGACGCACGCGCTTACGTCAATTTGTTGTCGCAACGCATGACCAGACGACATGTCAATGTTGGTTAATTACATGCAACGGCAATAGCAAAAGCAACAGCAACAGCAACAATACACAATACGTTGATTATTGTAGCAGCACAAAAGTTCAGCCAAAGTGCACGCAACGATGTCGTCGCCTGCCACAAGCTAAATTTGGCCGAGAGACCAAAACGTGCCACAGACCACAGTGAGACCAACAACGGTGGCTGCAGCAGCCACTGACTGCCGCCAGTGCTGCAACAACAGCAGCTACGAGCACTACAATATGCCATTGTTAATTGCATGACATAATCCCCAGCGCTAATACGAAACCGAAAACTCAATCGCCAGAAACCAGCAGAAAAACAAAAATTAAAATCAAAGCAAAGACAAATTGCACCAGCAGCAGAAAACTCCAACAAACAAAAGCAAAAAGATCGTAAAAGAAACAATTACTTTTGTGGCCATGTGAGCGGCGTGGTGTCTGTGCCTTTTAATTGCTTAACTATTGGCCCGCCGGCGTCCAATTGTTAATAAACAATTAGAGAATTTGCATTGGCCCACAGAGCTCCCAGATGCCAGATATAGCAGATACAGATCTGGCGATCAGCAATCGGCGACATAAAGCTAATTTGAGTGACGGAACATATCGGAACGGGCCCAGACACTCAAAGATCAACGCCGGTGGCCAGAACAACAGCCAGAGCCACCATCGACTCTGACGACTCCGGCGGCTGACTGACTGAACGAAGGCAACGGCAATGCCGGACATTTGGACAGCTTTGTCTCAATTTAGACACACGACGGGCTTCAATTACCATCGAGAATTGGAACTTATACGCGAGCATAGGCAATGTATCTGCAATTGGTACGGTAGAGGCTTGCTATGAGGAAATGGCTAAGACTTGACGGCGTAAGCAGGAAATGCTGAAATCGCTAGTTAAATATCTGAATTTTTATGTGGGTAGGGCGGGAATTTTAGGATTTATTTTCCGGAATTTTTAATGTAGAAAAATGAGCAGCTTGTGGAATCAATATATCTAAATTATTCGATGCATCTCCTAATGCATATTGTAAAGGAAGTTCTTAGTAAATATGGAATATCTATCTTGAACCCTTTTTAGCATATGAAAACCAAACGAATAGCTTCATCTTCATAGCCTAAACGCAGCTTAAACCTCTCATTTTATACCCGTACAATCCAAGGTAATCCTCTGTAAATTCTATGCAATATCTAAGGTACAAAAAAAAATGCAATTGAAACCCAAAGATTCATCAGAGTTTTCCGCCTAAATAACCTAGGAAATTGTTTGCTTTAATTGCCTCTCCTCTTTCTTTGAGAGCTGGCTCTGCACTTGAACTTCCACTCCATCCCAAGGGTGGTCTTTATATCAGAGACTGTACTGTAGTGAGCTGTCCATATGCTAAGTTTGCTGACAAATGCCATATAAACAAATAAACGCGCTCGATTTCATTAGCACGCCACACCACAGCACAGACTCGTAGCGTCGGATCGAATGGATGGATAGATGGATGGGGCAGCTGCTGCTGGAAATTGGAACAGAACGGAATGGACAGACGGATCCGACGGATGCGAAGCGGATACGTCTGGAGGGTGGCGGTGTGATGGGCAGAGAAGTGGGTGAAGTCCAAAGCGCATTCCGGCATCTGCTTGCGATGCGAACCCAATATTGAGGCACATTTTGGGGCACACACTCTCTCTCTCTCTCTCTCTGTGTTTGCACAGATGTTCATTATTCGACTTTTACGTTACATGAGTTTGATGGAAAACAAAAAGTGGAAAAGGAGCGGACAAAGGGGCATATACCTATGTACCTATGTATATATGTATGTGGCTGTTAGGTGGCGCTATAGAGCAATAGAGATCGAAGATCGCAGATCAGAGATGTGACTTCGTCAGCCGCACAGCCTCAAAAGCCACAACGACGGCGATGACGACCATTGATTGATGTTTTCAGCTACAGCTGAGAAACAGAAGTAGGTTGCTGCCTGGCCTGTGCCACTGCCACTGCCTCTGCCTCTGCCTCTCAATGATTTTGATGATGATGTTGGCGTTGACGTTGATGCGCCACAGAGTCACCCTCCACCCTGGAAAAAAAACACCAATCTGAAAAACTGCGACTCTGTACAACACCCGGCTATTAACTGCAGTTCTCAAAAGTCTTCTCAAAAACATATGGGAGCCGCCCCTGGTCGCAGTTCACTTTGATCGCATCACCGCCAAATGTTTGGTTTGGCACCCGACTGCTCCTCCATCAGTGGGTCAGCCACCATGGGCACTCCCGCGGTATTTAGTGCACAAAATGGGAATTAAGGAATCCCAGAGGAGCAGAAAATGTGGCATGGAAAACGTATGGGAAGCCCATAGCTTTACAAATTGAATTTTACTCCCCAGTGTCGGAAATTTAAATTACAATTTTCCTCTCTACACCAGAGTCTATCTATTTATTAATACTTGGACATTTTTGTTAGTTGTTTACCGAATTTCGCTTTACAGGCATTACAGATATTCTTCCGAAAACGTAGGACTGATCCCATTGTCCATCCTTTCCACCTTTTTGCTCCATTTTGGGCAATGTCTGGGGACCTGCCGCGGCATCAAAGTTGAAACAAATTCGATTTGTTGTTGATTTCCTCCACCACCCCCCACCAGGCTCATGGCATGCGGGGTAGCCTCATGTTTTTACTGGAAAAATTGGCAAAGTTATTAAGCTTTTGACCCCCGAGCACACCAACGAAATGTGTAGGAAAAATCAACAGAAATTTATTCACATTACAACGCGAAGGCAATTTGGCAAACACTCAAGAATACATTCGAACTGTTTACGCTAATGGCGGCCACGTACGACACGTGTTAGGGAACCGAACGGGCAATATAACCCTTTCACCCCCTACCCAACCCCCTTCCAGCTGTTCAGTCATTATGTTGAATGGTCCCCGTGGAGGGGAAGGAGAGGGGATAATACTTTTCCGTACATGTTTGAAAATTTAATAACTTTTCTGGCGGCTGCTGCTGCTGTTGTTGCACAGTAGCACGTATCCCCATGAGTCACACTCCTTCTGGCAGCCAACACACCCACGACACCAATCATAACATGTGGCTGAGATGGAGCTAAAGCTGGAGAATGTAGAAGGGGATGGGGTGGGGGTGGAGGGGGGCATGTGCCACATGCCAAAAAGCGCAGCAGCGGAGAGCGCATACCACTTGAGACAACACACACACAACTTTGGGTCCGGCCATCTGTCATAATCGGTTCATCGTTGGCTGCATCCAAATTGTAACGTAACCTAATAAGGTTCCTGCCTCTCTGCCCCAGCCACCGCTGGTGCCACAGACTCTTTCATTGCCTCTGCCACAGCCTGCCACAGTGCTTGTGCCTCTGCAGATGTTGCTGCAACTCAATTAAAAGAGAGCCAAGAGCAGAAACAGTCTTAAGTTACGCATACGCCTCGTGGCAACACTTGCGGCATATGGCCATTCCAACCTGCCTGTCTTATGTTGCAACCCTTAATAGCTACCGAAATCTCACCTCTCTGTTATTCTGACAACCTGACATTTATGAATTATTCAGATGCTTTAGGAACAGCGCAGATTTCCCAGTGGACTTTTGAGCGATGAATCGTGTTCCGCTTGCTGCTGCCTTTCGTTCGGGGGGATGTTCTGCTCCGACTGTTGGGATGTTTGTTGGTGAGGCAGTAGATACCTCTGATAAAAGATAAACTTGTCAGCTGTCGGCCTTGTCCACTGGGCTGGGAGGGAGGTGGCACGTGCCTTAATTGTTTTGTTTTGTCGAGATCTACTCGATACATTTACATTTGCATACGAGTATTTTTCACGTAAGTTGCCTTTTGCTTTTTATTGTCATATACATGGATGGGACGGTGTTTTTTGTGTACTATTTTTTTTTGTGGATAGTTTTAGAAAAACAAAAAAATTAAAAGCCAATTTCGCGTGCGGATCGGACGGGTCGGGTCTGGTTGTGCAAGTCGTTCGTCGGCGGCATTGCAATGTCATGCGAATCGTCCGATTGTCTGTCTGTCTGACAGTCTCGTCTCTTCGCATGTTCAGTTTGCCGTTTGTCATTCCGTCTGTTAGTCACTCAATTCGTCTGCCTGTTAGTCATTCGTTTCGTCAGTCATTCAATCATTTTGTGGAACGCACCTGCTGCCTGCTGCCGTTTGCAACCCACGCCTCAAGCTCGACTTTGATCTTCCTCTCGCTCTCGCTTCTTCGCCTGATTGGATCCAACTGCTGTCTATCTCTCTCTCTATTACCTCTCTCTCTCTCTCTCTCTCTGTATGTTTCCATCTCTCTCTCTCTCTATTTGTGTGTATCTCCATCTCTATCCCATGGGGCTGCTGGCTGTGTGTCTTGATTTACCGTCGGCGGTTGCATTTGCGGAAAACTGCATTGCACGTTCGTGTTCATGTGCATGTTGGTTTTTTGAAGGTTGCCCATTTGCCGCTTGCATCCACCCTCCGCTTGCCCCCTCCCTGTTGCAAATGAAATAAGACAAAAGCAGAAACCACAGCTACAGCTACAGCCTCAGCTGGTTGCTGCAATATTTATGATCTGATGAGCAGCCAATTTGTCTTGCGGCAGCTGCGAATGCAAAATTCCAGCGGAAACGCTCTCCAAAAAGCATCGATCCCGGGCATGGGCATTCCTTTTGCGTGGGAGCCTCAATATTGATTGTTTCAAAGCTTATCTTAAATACGAAATTTGTCAAAGTCAAAAAATTTCGAATGCACACTGCTCATTTTCATTAATTTCGTCGTTAATCAATCTCAAGAAAGGGTTAGGTTAGGGATAATCCAAAGGATCCAAAGGTTAAATATAATGAATACAATTTTGTTTATTTTTCTATATTTCCCATTAAATCCCCCAATGAATTCACTCTGAGAACATTAATATTTCAATAACACTCAAGGGAATATTTGAACGGAAATTCCTTGACGTTCGTTCGTTGAAATTCTATTTTGATTAAGTTGCAAAAAATCAAAAAGCGTGAAATAACAAGCACAATTTTGCAATGGGGACTAATTATATATTATTGGAAATTACGTACAAATTATACAAGATAATATGAATTACCCATGAAAATACTTACGATTAGGAGGGGTTGCTGGGGTTTTCAAATATTGCCTAAGGATATCATTTTCCCATCGTTAAGTGATCGTTTTTTTATCGTATTTATGTATAAGAAAAAATAGCAAACCCTTCCTCTTTCCTGCTAAAACATTATTCCATTACAATTTCAATTAACATTCACCATGTATGCCAATCTCCTATGAATGTTCTATTGAAACTCCGCTGCAAACATCGATACGATCCGATCGATTTGCTGTTGCGATGGCGCGTTTTAAAACGCCCCCAAGTCGCGCGAGCTGTCACTTAATTTGTGGGCTCTGACCTTTGACCGTTGCGCTCATAAAAACTTCAAAAATTGCCCATTGCCAATAGGCCAGAAATACGAGTATTCCCAAGAAATATTCTGCGACATTTAGCGGGAGGCTCGGGCGGTGGACACCATCGGATCGGCTTATACAATTTAACGAATCTGTCAACCTGCCGACTGGGCCCAAGATTTACGAGAGCTCCACACTCTCGGTCACTAGGTGCAGTTAACAAATTGCTAAACCACGGACTCCACAGCGCGATGGTGGTGTTCCAACGTTTGTGTCTGGCTATGGATCTGAGGCTGAGCCTGAGTCTGAGTCTGAGCCTGACTCTGGGCCTGGTCTTTGTCCCGCTGTGCGGGCGGACGGCCAACAGAAATATCGACTGGGGGATCGAGGGATTGATGCTGCGCGACTTGGGCTGGGGCTGGGGCTCAAATTAAATCGATAGCCATGCTTAAATGTCGGCTAATGCAAAGCAAATAGCAAAACAATAAGAAGCGGGGGAGGCTGGGGGGCGGGCAGGCCAGTGTCTGAAAGTCTGACTTGGAGCCGCCGCCTGCCAACAACTGCGATAATTGCTATATGTCTAAGATACCCCTTGAAAGAGGTCTGGAATGGGTGTATTGGTTGTTTAAGAAGAATAGTTGTGCTCGGAACAAAGCTAGAGAACAAATAAAATCAATCCAAGTACATGTCGTATCGTAAGACTATTCGAACTACCAGATTGTTTTCAGTGTATAATATGCTGTGGTCTCCTTTACTTTTCTTGTTCATTCTCCTATTATATTGCTGTACTCTGCTCGTGTTATTGTTGGGAGAGCGAGTGCATATTGACTGAGACGCGCTCAGAGAGGATCTAAGATGCGTAGCGATAAGAGCTGTGCCCATGGTGCTGCTGAGTGCGAGAGGGAGGGAAAGGTGTGCCCATGAGCTTGGACTTAAAGAGGAGGTTGCAAAAATTAATTGCATCAAAAGTGGAAGTCAGCTTGAGTTTTGACCTCGAAAGTCTTAGCACTCACCAAAGAATTAACTAAAAGGGATCAGAAGAATAGATATTAATGGCAGTCCAAGAACAGGCTCCAATCTAGAAGCAATAAACTTCTGCCTTGCTTCTGCACAGGGTATCTACTAGTCCTGCCATCTGCAATGTCTCCGCGACTTGTTTGCGCTTGCATTAGAGCTACGTCTGGGCCTCGGTCTCGGTCTCTCTGAGTCACCCGCTTCGAGCCACCTGTGCGCCAGTGCCGTCGACGACGTCAGCTACAGCTTCAGAAATCAGCTTCAGCTTCAGAGTCGGTTCCAGGCAGCGATCGGCCACAGCTTTGGGGGCTGCAAGCTTGAGAGCTTAGCGCCAGGCAGCTGCACCTGCGCCAATCACTAGCCAGCTGCTTGCTGCTTGCTGTTGCTGGTGCTGCTGTATGTTGTTGCTGTTGCAAATTCTGTTGTTGCTGCTGCTGTTGCTGCCACTTCAGCCCACTCTCGTGTCTGGCTGGTGCCGCTCTCTTTCTGGCTGCAGCTCCAGCTCGGCTCCAGCTCTACGTTTAGCTTTGAAATCAGCTCGACTTTTTCCAGCAATTAGCCTCCATCGTTGATCGTTGATGCCGCCGCTGCCGTTTTGCATTTAAATACCCTTTGCAGAGGGGAGTGTTCTACTCAAAGATGTTGTATTTCCCAGATGTTTCTAAGCCAGAGTGTAGCATTTACGATCGTTATAAGTGTGTCAATGTATTCCGGATCAACGCCTTCTCTAACTTCAATGTGTCTGAAATGTACCACAAAGACCTTATCCCATTTTGAGAGTTTCCCATACATCCCAGCAAGATCTTCCACAATCGATGTCTCTCTTCCATAGCTGCCATAGCTGCCATTTGATCGATCTGTTAGGGTAACTCAATCTTCGACTCTTAAAGTAGCCAGCCTTTCTTTCTTTTTCTAATTACTCCATGACTTTGTGCTGCTTTGTACCCAACTCCAACTCCAACGCCAACTCGAACTCCCAGTCTCTTGCCCCCAATCCGTCTTCGATCCGTAACCTTTTCAATTGTTTTTTGTTTTTTTTTTTTCCTATGCCTTTGCGCAATTTTAAATTTAATTTTCAATTTCTTGTCGCTGCGTGTCAGTTCCGTTGGCATTTCAATTGAGTTATTTGCAGGCGAAACATTTCGTAAATGTTTTCGTCCAAAAAATCCCCCTAACCCTCTCCCATCCCATCAGTCTGTTGGTGTTACCGGGGGGAGAGATTGCTACAGTTTCGGTTTCAATTTCAGTTTGAATTTCTGCCTCTGGTCTCTCGCCGGCTTCAGTTCCACTTGCAATTTTAATGGTCCCCGTTTCTGTTTTGCCTGTTTTGTTGCCTGCAAATTAGCGTCTAATTTGGCTTTTATCTTTTATGCAGTCGTAACTAATTATTTATATACAAAAATAAAAATACTGCTCAAGTCGGGAATTGTTTTTTAAATGCGAAATTCGTTAGGCGACTTATCGCCGCCAATTGCCATTCAAAGTCAGTGTACTGAGATACCTAAAGTATTTATTCAAATTGAATTGTTCAGGTGGATATATGGTCGAATGGTGTAGTAATCCCTAAATTAGTTGCACTTTGCAGATATTTATCACTAAAAATTCAGAGTCGAAATAGGTTTTCGAATAACAATTATATTAAATTGAATTAAAATTCGCTGAAATAAATAAGTTTAAACATTTCTGAGTATCTATCTGAGGTTCCAAGAAATACAGTTCAAGTGGGGATCGCACAACCTTTCTATCGCTGCATCGATCAATCGCAGTGCCCTCAAAAGGTGATTGAAATTGAAAACGAAACCGAAACGCAAACCACATGATTTACAGATCGTGTCGGCACGGGGCGTACGTTGTTTGCTGTCGGAAATTCAAGTGCACATTTCTCATTGATAACACCGACGGATTCCGATTCGTTGGGTGCATGTAAACAGACGACGGGTGGGGGGGTTGATATCAATTAAAAGGGACTATAAATTGTCACTTTATCAATTGGGAAAGGCGTGCGACGTCGCCTCAAATCCAGAACCCAAAATCCGTGCAAAAGTCAATTAATTTGTTGCTGTAGCCGGTGCTCATCGTTGTTTACGCAATCGCACTAAATAAAATAAAAACAAATACATTACAAAAACAAAACAAAAACAATGTATGCGCAAAAAAAAGGAAAAGCAAAAGCACTTGAGGCTCATATCTGAAGGCGGCGGCAATATGCCTCCAGAAGGAGGAAGGAGTAGGAGCAGAAGCAAAAGGGTAGAGGAGAGCCATAAATTCATCAGCCTAATTACAACGAACAAACATACACACACAGACAATCCACTGTACCCACAGTGAACGCACTTAAAAGCAACAAAAAACGGAAAAGAAAAAGAACGTGCGCCAGCAGCAAGAAGATAAGAAAAGAGAGAACGAAACTACGTAATGAACCTTGGGACAGTCACACCGAGGAGCCATATGCTTCTCGATCGTGGATCGTGGCTGCTCGTCGGTGCAACCACCTGTTGGACCATGGAATGGCTGAGGAATGGGGTTAACTGGGAAGTATACTAGTCACAACATACAACAGCAACAACAGCAGCAGCACAGCTGATAACGGGGGAAAAGCCTCGACTACTACGCCATGGACACCCTCCCCACACCTTCGCCACACGGTTTTGGGGGACGCTCTGGCCATCTGGCAATGGAATGAACGGCCGCTCTTATCGCACGCCAGCAGGGGCCATGTGGGCGTAATGCGTAGCCGTGTCTGATAAGCCCCCACACACGCCAGGTACAGGTAGTGGGTACATACATAGGTGCCAGGGTACTCTGAGTATTCTGAGTGCCCTGGCACTTGGGTTTGCACCCAGAAATCTGAGCATGAGTATGCGTGTGAGTATAAGTCGTTTGTGGTCTATTTTAAAGAAAACTAGCCCCAAATGTGAGTGCAAACTGATAAATATTGTTTACACGCAGAGGGAAGTACGAGTATGAGGAACTGAAATTACTTTGCACCGGGAGATTGGCTCGGCTATGGCAATAAAAGTGGCTGAGAAGTGGCCACAGGTGTCTTCAGCTCAATCTGCGATCCATTCACATTATAGCCACCACACCACGCATGTGTCCGTCCGCCCCTGCCACTCCTCTCCACGCCACTCCCGCTAGGTGTTGCCTTTGAGCGTATACTGCTATCAGAAGGAGACCGCAGACATGTCATCATTTGAATTTCTAATCTGTTTTTTATCTGCTCACCTGTACGTACTCGTATAAGTCTTTTTTCGTCAGCATTTTTCGTTTGTCGTTTGTCGTCTGGCCAAACTGGCTTAACATCGGGAGTCCGGTTTTTGGCTTTTGGTTTTGGCCTGTTTTTTTTTTTGGTTGGTTTGATCTACAGGTGTTTTGCACTAATCGAAAACTATTTTTTCCCGATAGTCACTCTAATTAATTTATGGCCCTCCATCTCCTGGCACTCCAGAGGTTCGAGATAGCGGAGTGCAAATGCTTTGATGGGGGGATAACCGGAAGCGAGCTAATTTTACGGCTATACCTCGATGGATGATAATCAATGGATCAATGGATCGATGGATTGCTTGGGTATATTGAATGTTCGATTTGAGTGGGATAGTTGTTCGAATATGTATGTTAGATTAGGGATATCTATGCGTGTTGGTTGGTTGGAAATGATTTCTTTCACCTAATGAATGCAATAAAATTTGATTAATTTGTGTATTTGCTTTCATGTTGGTTGGAAATTTCCATTTGAAATGAATGAAATCATTGACAGTTATCAAGCAGGTCCAGCAGTTGTTATTGTTCTGGGGTGCCGTCGATAAAACTGTGAAAGCTCACTGTTCTGCTTTTCGATCAAGCAGTTGAGATATTTTGGTTTAAATGAAATCAATTAAAGACTCTTGAAGATTGTGTTTTATTACATTATTACAAATAAATTTACTATTGAAAAAAAACTAGATTTTGTTTAATTAAAAAAATAATTTCTTTCTGGTTCTTTCGTTTTGGTTCATAGTTTTTTTTGTCTTGTGATTTCAGATTATTTTGCAGCTGATTAAAGTGATTAAATAATAATTTGTAGTGGATTCGCACTGCTCAACAGCAATCAAACAATAAATAAAAAAGGTCGATTTTATGGTAAGTTTTCAGTTTGAAAATAAAATTCGGAACTACATTTCCAGAATTACAAGAACAATTACAATTACAAGTGCTTTAGATTTATATTTTCTCAATCAAATAGGTTTTGTAATTTAAATAAAAGTTATATTAATATCGAATTTATGACAGAATGAGATGAGTGCTTTCCAAACAGGTGTTGAGTGGCAGGTGCGTGATGGGCGTGGCACATAATCTAATTGCTGCAATGCGTGAATTTATGGACTCGCCACGTAATTTGTACGTACGTCGATTCGAGAGGGGTCGACAAATGTGCAAACAAACGTAATAATAACATCAGCCCGGGCCAACAACTCACACAACAGGGATGTGGCATGCATGGCACTCACTCAAACACTCGAACCCAAAATGAGAGAGAGACACCCTTGGCCAACTGCCACACACACAACAGGCACTGCCACTGCCACTGCCATCAACCGCATTTGGATCGCATCGAGGGTTGATTCGGTGTGTCAGCAAAGGAGTCAAGAGGTTTTGAATAAATTTAACACGACTTATAAGGCAGATGACAACATCCCAAACCCAAACCCAACCCAACCCCACCCCCAAACACAAGCCAAAAGTGGGTTGAGAGCAGGGGGTAATAGCGATGAGCCGACAAATGTTTTGTTTTGTATGTGGCACAGCAGAAGAGGGAATTACCGATATTCAGCAGATGTTTAAAACACAGAAAAGGAGGAAATTCCTTCCGGAAGTACATGTGTTTTCGATCAGCAGCAGCAGTGGAGTTGCTAGTTGTTCTTCATCTTATAAAAACTAGTCTTCAGATCAGTGTATCTGCGTCAAATAGGTTGGATCATAGAAACAATGGATCCGCAAGTGCTATCTAGTATCTAGTGCTATGGCCAGCAAAAGTCACCCTTTTCCTTACCCTTCAGGCTTTTGTATTGCAATTGAATTTCTGTTTGCATTGCCTTAATTTGTGCCGTTCATAGGCCATTTGTTCCAATTTATGTCATCATCAGGGGCATGGCAGCAGCCCAGACAGGCCGAAATGCTGTCAGCTGCTGGCAAAAAAAAAAAAAAATTAATATTTCGCTCATATCTCTCTCGAGAGGGGAAACAATAGCATTGGCAATAGCAACAGCAGAAGAGCCAAGAGACACACACATGTGGGCATATTTTTGTTAAAGCGTATAAAAACGTATTGCCATGGCCACACAACAGACAACAGGTGTGCGGCTCATTTGAATGGGTGCGCTAAGACAAAAACAAAAACAAAAAACTGGCCAAGAGCAGAGACACATAACACACAGCCACAGCAGACCAGACCAGAAACAGTCAAGGGAGCCGCTGCCGTAACAACACAACAGCCGCCTGGCATTGTCATAACGCATACGTCATGTGGGCTACGGCTACGTCTTCCCGCCTTCGATCTGCTACACGCTCCTCTACTCCACTGAGGCTTATCTTGGCTTTTTGTGTGGCTTAATGGCCAAGACGTGTTCAACGCATTAACATTTGCCAAAAGCTTTAAAACTTTGTTTTAGATTTATACAATTTTTTTGTTTTTTTGCCTCGACTATTCGCTCACTTTGCCAGTGCAGCAAACCAATTCGAACGCTCGAAATGAAAATGTCCAACAAATATCCAACAATGTTACAACAAGAATAACAATAACCATTACGGCTATGGCTACGGCTATGGCTACAACATTGTATGTGGCTTGTTGAACATTTTGCGAGTTAGGTTTCGTGTCATTCAACGGCGAAGGCTGTCCGTCAGGCCAATCAGAGCGGTGGGGGCCAGACCTATGAACCATAAATTTGACTTTTGGAAGGCGAAGCGACGACGGGGGGGTAGGCAGCAGTTGGATCGGGCAAATGGTTTGTATTTGGGATTGGCGTTTAAAAGGATTTTCTATAATAAAATACAAGAAATTAAAGTTTCTTTGGCTGAGCACGGAGTCTTTACTTGACAAATGACATATCAAATATCTACTTGAGGAGATATTTACACAATTATTTAATAATACGAAATTTTTGCAGTACCTCAAAGGCTAAAAAAATAATCAGAAATAAATCAAATGCAAACGAAAACCAAAACGTAGCTAAAATTGATTTAAGCAAAGTCCACAAAATAAATATATGCCAATGAGTTATTGCTCGTTTAATTTATGGTAGTACTTGAAAACTTTCACTCTGATTTTATCAATCCGCAAGCAATCGACGGCAACATACGTTTTGTGGACTTAGCGAAAGATTAAAGAAAACAAGTGAACAATTAACATTAACCCGCGGTAAACCCCCCTCAGATGGCTCTGACAAGGGGTTGGTGGAGCAACCCAGCATAATGATTTGCTTTAGTAGGTTCTCGTAAATATTTCCCCTTGAGATCGAACAGTGTAAAAGTCCTGTGTTGTTTCAGTTGCTATCAGCGAGGCATATGAATCAGTTGTTACAGTTCTTCTCTCCTGCTTTGAAAGCAGTCGATCTGCTGATGATCAAGCAAGTGGAAGCTCTCTCTCTCTCTGCTTAAGCAGTTTTAATGCCTAGAGGCTCTCTCTACTGTTTGCTGTCAAGAAGTTCTAGGAGTTCACTCCCAGCGCGTGCTTTCTCATTAAACTGTCATCCCACTGCTCTTTATCTCTCTCTCTTTCCCGCTTCCGATCAAGAGCCAAGCAGAGTCGCTTGTAAGCTGTGGGGGGTTTCGTTTAATAAGCAAATGGTCGGCCATTTTGTACAGGGCCCGGCCCCACCCAGCACCAGCAGCGGCACCACCCGCACTTACTGCCCCTCCCCCATGACAATTGATGCGCGAACAACAACAAAGATCTGAGTAATTACCTGGTCCACAACTCGTCCAGACCCATCATCTCATCCTCCCCCTCTCTGGCCAACCCCTCTGGGAGGTGTAGGGGCAAGGTCGGCTCGGCTCTGCTTGGATCGACTCTATCTACTCGTTGGCCGGTCGATAGCGCACAAATCAGGTGCATAACACCTGAGCAAATTAAACAAAAACAAAAACAAAAAGAATGCCTGACGATCGCTGTGACGCCCGTCATTGGCAATGCGGGGCAACACAGCACAGCACTCAACGGTGGAACAGGTGGCTCTGCGGCTGCGGCTGCGACTGTGGCTGTGGCTGTCCCGCCCCATTGTGCGACGCCTCCTCTTGCACTCGGCATTTGGTCCGGACCCCGGACGTTATCAGCTATCAGCGACGCTTCCGCCGTCGCCCGGGTACACACACTCCGTCGCATCATCACTCCGATAAAGCCCCACCGACCGACGGACGGACAAGCACCCGCCCGTCGCTGCGGAAGTCCCTCGTTCACAGGCCAGGCCATGCTTGGGGCCATACCATACCCCATTTGTTTTGCACTTGAATTTTGCGGCATTGTACGAGTATTTATAGTATTTATAGTCATGGTATGGGCTATGAGTGCACCACGGGTACGGAGTACTCGTATTTGTACTCGTATTCGGATACTCCCACTCACTCACACATTTGTATGTAACTTCTATCGATGGGAGGCAGTGAGTGTTTCAGGAGCCTCCAGGCGATGGCGTGTAATTAATCCCCCACAGTAGCCAGTGCTCGAAGGAGCAGTCCTGAATGTGTATTGGAAATGTAATAAATATTGATTGATGGGAAACAGAAACAAAGTAAATATATCGAGAACTGAAGGGATTGTAGATCTACTTGGCGTTTCAGGGATAGGGTGCAGAACGGATTAGGATAAGATGAAATCTGATTATTAAAATTACTTATGGAAAAATTCCATTAAACCCGTTAAAAATGATATAACAAAGTATCAAAAAATAAAATGTTATCAAAATTAAAATAATATTTAATTTCTATGTGATACCTAAACAGAAAAATTATAGGAATATCCAAGGGACTTATCAGGCAAAGCTGACAAATTATAGTATTCCCCAATAAATTGATAAAATGAATTGGGTAAGCCTAGCAGACGATGATATTTGAATAACACAACGAAACTTGATTAACTTTTAATCAATTAAAGAGGATACACGTGGACTTTTAGAGACGTCCAATCGACATTAATCTTCACATAAAATTAAGAGAAAATTCTTTAAAATAAAATGTATTACCAATTTGCATTTAAAAGTGTCATTTAAAAACGCTTCATCAGCTGCAAGTAATTAAACAAAACAACAGGTTGAAACTATTTTTTAATCGATTTAACTAGATTTAAAAATATTTTCAGAGCTGCAAGAATATTAAACCATGAACCAGTTTTAGCCATCCTCAGTTAGGTAGGTGCCTGATTCGAGTTATTTCAAGTGCATTCTTTGTTAATTTCTGGCTTATCCAAATAGTTTTCGTGCATGATGGATTTTACGAGTGTATTTTTTCGCTTCAACGAGTATCTGTGTGTCGAATCTTGGGCTTTCTGCTCTTATCACTCAGAGCAGCAGCAGTTGCAGCAGTGTGTGTCAATGATTACTTCTGTTTTGCGGCTACTGCTGTGCTGATGACGCAGAAAACCCATCGCCCTCGTTTGGAGGAGTGACACTTGCACACACACATACATGCTGTATGCAACGCCTACAGTGCACTCTATTGCATTAGCTGGGTTGTCCATTTTTCTGTTTTTGGGCTTCGTTAATTGCCAAACAATCCACGCACTCGATTGGCGCTTGGTGCTTGGCGCTTGGGGCTGGGGCTGTCAATAAAATGCACATATTATGCAGCTGCCGTCGTAACATGAAAAACAATTTAGAAATGCCACAAATCAGCGGCTCAATGACCGGCAAATGCGAATGCAACAGCGAAAGAGTTGCCAGATACCACAGATAGAGATACAAATGCAGATGCAGATACGAGTACAAAAGAGGTGCAGGAGAGACAGACACAAGGCCCAGATATCTAAATGTAGAGGAGAGGCAGATACAAAAAGTTGAAGGAGGAGCACAGATACTCAAGGGTAGAGAAAAGAGAGGCAGACAGATACTCAAAGGTGGAGAGGCGAAGATACAGATGCAGAGATTCGGCTACATGGCCCGCAATCAATAAAAGCGAAATGCATTGAAACAGGTGCAAGAGGCGGCGGCGGCATCGGCAGCCAAAAGGAGAAATGACAGGCCGCGGCGGCCTCTTCTGCCCGGTGAAGGGAAAAGCGCTGCTGCTGCAGTGGAGGTGCCACCGTCTGCTCCCTGCTGCTGCCGATGACACAGTTGCCGCACCGCCCGCAGCAGTGGGTGGCAACTCTGACAACTGTGGCGTTGCTGCTGCTGCTGCCGCTGCTGATGTGTTGCAGCTGTGCACCACATGTTGCTGCCTGCCTGCCTGCTGCTGCTGCCGCTTTTGGTGGGGCGGTACTGGGCGCCCATTAGCGGCCGACGCCGCTGTTAATGGCAGCAGCAGCAGCAACGGCAACGGCAGCTTCGTGAAATGAGCACAGCAGGTGCAGGTGCGCGCACCTCTCGATCCACTGCGATCCATTCCGCTCAGATCGGATCCGAAACGTTATGCTCCGTTCCGTTCCGTTCCGAAAATCGAAAACCCAACCAGAAAGTTGACAAATTTACAGCGTGGCTGTGCCTCAAAATGGCCGGCGGCAATTCATTTGCCTGCCACCAGGCCGCGATCCGATGACTAACCGGACGAAATGATGGACACTAAATGGCCGGTAGATTTATGGCGAGCACTACCCAGCCCACAGGCACAGTGGATACTGGCTAAGTGGAAACATTAGCCAAAAAGGAAGGCCATTTCAAAGGCTGTTGCTGGATGCTCGGAAACTCTTTAGAGTTCCAGACAGAATTTTCGAGGGACTAGTAGACTTAGGAGTAGGTATAAATGGGGCTCGAATTGGGCTAAGAGAAGGCAATATCTTCGGGAAAATCTTAAAATTTCATATCTCAACGCAAAGTTAATAAATTTTTGGTTTGTCTTTATAGTAAAAATCGAATTTCTCTTGCATTTATTTTACCCCAAAAGTGAACTTTTAAGTCTGCGACCGTTCCTCGTTCTTTAAGTCTCAGTTTCCACCTTCTCTTAGTCTCAATTCCTACCCGCTCCTAGTCTCAGTTTCCCTCATCGACCAATGACAACTGTGGATGCCACTTGGCGGCCCGTTCAACTAGTTTCATTTGGCCGCCTTCTCAATGCTGCTCATACGCACCTGTGGCCCTCGTCTGTCCATCTCGTCGCTCGTCGCTCGACGCTCGTCGGCATTCATTTGCAATATTTTCACGCTTTTTTTTTCGACTTGTCACAACAATTGACACTTAAAGTTTTTGAATACGTTGCCATCGTCGCAATGCCGATGGCTTGCAACGCTTTTGCTGCTGCTGCTGTTGCTGCTGCTGTTGCCACCGCATGGGCAACATCCAATGAAAGACACATCGACAGCAGCTGCGCGCCACATCAGAGAACACCGAGAGTGTTGGAGAGGGAGAGAGGTAGTCGGGGGGTGGGGAAATATTAACCGAAATTCAGAAAATGCCGCCAGAAATTTCCAAGCATTTTACACGACAACAAAGTAAAATTGTTTAATAATAAAATAAAACAATGTGTGCACAAATATTTCGTGCGATAATTTATGGCAAACATAAGCGAGAAAAAAATAATAAACAAAAACCATTTAGGCGGGCAGACTGACTGCCCCTGCCTACAGGGAAAGCTCCAAATGAAAGGACAGCCAGAGTGGAAGAGAGATCATGGGAGAAGTTTTTCCCCAGGGTACACCCACATTCGTGTGTGCCACGCATAATTCCACAACTTAAAGTAGAGTCTTCCCCTGCAGATCTTCTCCTGAAGCTGCCACAGAGTGAACCACTGTCCATCCGTCTGATGGGAACCCATTCGATGCCCCCTTCGAGCCCGCACTCGAACTCCATTCCAGGTGAAAGTCTCTCGGCCATTGTCTTCTCCTATCGCGCAGCCATTTATGGGGCGTTAGTCTGGCAATTAGTTAGTGTCATTTAGACAAATTGCCCAAAAGAGAGGCAAAAAACAAAAGCAAACATAAAGAGAAGCGACGAAGGTGCGCTCAGGAGATTCGATCCCAGTGGAAAAGCCGCAACAACGCCCCGCAATTAGACGTCAAAAAGAAAGGCCATTAGATGGGGAGCTTCAAGCTGGCCAGGGGGGAGGGGGTACTGCACACCTTATCTGAAGCCAATCTGCATGCGGGGCACACAGCATCTGCATCTCTGCCAAAAGCAACCATCCGCACTCGCCTGGTAACTGTAACAAACTCTCGACGGCCCACGGCGTCTGTGCAACACCTCATCGAACCAGAGCCGCAGAGCAGCACCAGCAGCAGCAGCAGCCAAAGCCACAGCCAATCCAAGTCGATGGACCAGGCCAGACCAGGCCAAAACGGAGTCAAGCCAGGCCAACTGGTATTTCCCAGCGGCTGACTAACTGCAACAAGAGCTCCGCGGCTAGAGCTAGAGCCGCAAGTGGCAAGGCGGCAGACCGAATGCAACAGGTGGCCGCAACATAGACATAGACATAGACACAGGTTTGTACTCGTACTCGTACAAGGCCTCTCTGAGTGCCTGCCCCTGCCTGTCGAAAACGTGCACCACATTAAACTGGAGCACTTTTCATACGTTAGTCCGGCTACGTTGTGTGTTGTGTGTTTTGTTGTTGCTGCTGCTGCTGCTCTTGTTGTTGGCCAGGTGAAATGCAGTATGCAACTCCCCAACATGCACAAGCTCCAACTACTGCCTGCCACTTGCCTGCCTCCTCCTCCTCCTCCTTGGCCAACCAACCCACTGAGCGATGATGTATTTATGCTAAACTGCAAGTTAATTAATGTTGTCGCTTAATTCGAACGTTAAAGTGGCAAAATGTTTGCTCTCCTTGTCTCCTGTTTCTGCTGTTGTTCTTGTTGCTGCTGTTGCATGTCCAGGAAATTGCGCGGCTGTGCGCAACTTTTGCTGGCTAAAAAGTTTCAGGGAATTTCCACCAATAATATTTGCCATAAGCAGTCAAGGAAGTGCCCTTGGGGAGTATGTTACTACTGAGATAATTTTCACACTGAATTATGGAGAAATCATTGATGATCCTCTGCCATAGAATCTACATCGAATCTTCATCGAAACTCCTCGTTCAAAGGTCCCATATAGTATCTGTTCCTAATAATGTTGTTCCAATCTTTCATAAACCCCATTTCATAATATACGAGCGCAGTTTTTACGGGCAGCAACATCCGCCTAGCACTGCTAAGTGATCATCAGCATACTTAGTCAGATCTAATGGCAACAGTTAATGGGTCTCCATTAAAAACATCACATAAATCATTCCGTGAGCAGGCTCTAAAACCCTAAACACTTTCGCAACCAAAAACCCCCCCACAGACTAGCCATCGTAAATATTTTTCAAAATAATTCTTCACTCAAATGCATAAACAAAATTTGTCTACAATTTTGGCAATTGGTTAAATAAATAAAAGACTTTTTGACACCATTCATCGAGTGCCCCAGGGCTCACTCCTTATGGCGATCCATATATATTTTTACACCAACTTTTGGCAGTAAAAGAGTTTTCAATACACTTACAGAGGAGGGTATAACGGTGCCCGAAAGGTAAGGATTTAAAGATCTATTAGGTTTATAAGTTTGCTACAAGATATTTCAGTGTAGATCTATGGGTTGTGGCGGAGTCAATTGTGTAGATTAATCCACTAATATATAGAAATATTTATTCTCAAACGTTCCTGAATCATTCAACAAAAGCTACTCAAAATTCGATGCCTATAGATCACATAGAAACACATTTGGATCTTCATGTGCATCTTAAGTTTCGTGGGCACGGCACCCGAATCTCTCCTTTCTTTTGCGTGTTTACTATTATTATTATTATTATTACTATTATTATGACTGCATTTTGATGCATTGCAGGTGCATTTCTATGGTTAGTTTTATGGCATTTGTTGCTAATTTCATTTGTTTTCTCCGTTGCACTGTCTCTCGGGGGGACCTCCTGCCTGGCTGCCTGCACCTCCAATCACATTAGCGGCAAACAGCAATGAATGCATTTGTTTATAAACAACATGCAAAATTGTGCAATAAAAACGTAATGAAATTTATGAGCCAAACGGAAAGGAGATAGCAACCAATGGAAATGCCAGCCAGAGAGAGAGAGAGAGAGAAAAATACATAAAAGCTTCGACTGGAAAATAATTAGAAAAAGGCAAAGCTGCAAAGAAAATTGCACCTGTTTACATTTTCCACAGTCAGGCAGGCGCTGATTGAATATGCCACTGCGAATCGACAGAAGATCAGAGAATCACCGGGGCTGGCGGGGCAGGGAGGGCATTATGGGAGTATGGGAGTCCGGGCACTTGCGAGTAGATGAATGAATGAAATATACGAGTATTTATGCATATGTGGGGTGCATAATAGAGCCAAGATCAGCGCGGTATATGTGTGTGCCAGGGGGGAGGCATGCATTCATTATGCAGATAGCTGGCCAACCAGCCGGCAACTGGAGGCAACACCTGCTCCACTCCACTCCGATCCGATTCGATCCGCTGCGATCCGTTGCGAGGAGGAGGTTCGGTGGTGCGGAGTCTACATTTTGCAGGTGTATGCAAGCCGATTGTTGTGTTGTTGCTGCCTCCGTTGCCCCGTTGCACTTATATTTCATTTAGTGAGTGAGTGAGTGAGTGCCACCTGTGGCCATCGGCCACCACTGTCTTCGACATCGGGAAAGTCTTGAAACATTTTCCCATCCAATCGTTCGGCTAAAGATGTTCCTCCTCCTTTTGCGGGAGTGGAGTGTTTCAGTTTTTCTGTTGTTTTTTTTGTTTACTTTGTCAGAGATTATGCTTATTTATTGGCAAGATGTTGTTGCTGTTGCTGTTTGCTGCTGTCTCTTGGCCCATTGTTTGTGGTACTTCGAGTGACTTGAACCCATTCGAAAGTCAAACAGAGCGGAGGAGTGGAGGAAACATGGTTAAGGCAATGCTGATAAAAATCATATTTATTTAAGCTAAAACAACAATGTTAAATGCTGATTAGCTTTTGTTTAAATTTCGATAACAGCTTAGAAAAAAAGGTCGAAAGATGAGTTTTCATTTGAGTTTAGATGAGTTTTTATACACACATTGCAATACTGTAAGTATTTTATTAATAAAGAACTTTTTCATACAACGGAAAGTGCCCAAGCTCATTAAATTTAGCAGAGTTCAAATGTACGATTCCATTGCCAGCCATTGCCTGACCGTAGGCATCCTCACTCAACCTAAGAAGACTCAATGAGTTGCCCTCAAGTCTGCAGAATCTGCAGTTGAAAATACCTTTCATCGTATAAAATTATACAGAACTCTCTAACTATAAAAAAAGTAGCTTTAATTTGGTGATATTTCTTCTACCTACTTCTCCTCTATATTCTACTTGACGATCTCCGTGGGGCGGGGGGCCCATCAGCAGTTTAGAGGTCAAACGATTGGGCACGAGCCCACGACTTGTCTGGCCGTTAAGACCCACGTATAAAATCTAGATCCTTGAGAACACATAAAAACACCGAAAAACCCCAATCCCCTGCTCCACCCAGAAAAGCGCGTGGCGAAGGCATAGAGTGAATGAACGAACGAAACGAATGGATGGCTGGATGGATGGATGGAGACAAACAGTCAAACATAATAAAATGTCAACGGGAACAGCCGCAGAACAGTTGTGACAGTCAAAATAGACACTCGCCTGCGATTGCGACTTCGGAATCGATCGATCCAGGGTCTCCTCATGGAAACTCGCGTGTGCTGTATGCCCCCAAGATGTGCCACAGCCGCGCCTGCTGTTGGCGATGACAAATGAGAGTTTTTAGGCCCGAAATCGGGAAGGAGGAGAAAGGGAGGAGTGGCGGCAGAGTGGCATACCAATCGAAAATTAAGTTGAAGATGCATGTTTTTCTATTTTGGAAGTTGAAAGTTTTTTCCTTTGCAGCATTTGTGGCCATAAATCATCGAGCCGATGAGGCAGGAAATCGGGAAAAATGAAATGAAAATGCGTCTGGCCAAAAAGGAAAATCAATTAAGTTTACACACACAGACACACACACATGCAATTGAGTTGTCAATCAGATGCTGATTTTTGTCGCCATTTGCTGTCAATCAGCAGCAGCAGCAGCAACAGTCGAAGCAGCAACAATTCCAAGCAGTCATCAATTATTTGTGAATACTCTTACAGAGGGTATTACCATTTATGTTTCCATCTAAAATATTCCCCGCCTTTTGCTGCTGCACCTTGCATCTTTTAGTCCCTCCCAAAATGATGAATCTTTCAGTGTATATAAAGCTTCGGTAAGGCTCCCGGCCCAAAGGCGAGCCTTTTTTTGTTGTTTTTTGAATGGTTGTTTCACCGATTGACTTTTCTTGATTTGGTTTCTACTATTTGCTGCACGTGCGTCTCAGTTGTTGTGGCTGCTGCTGCTGCTGCCGCATTGCATGTTCCCGGCTCATTAGTTTGGCTTTTATTTTTGGAAAAGCCAACGCGACGCATTCGCCGGCCTGTCTGCCTATGTCTCCGTTTCTGCCTTTACCTCTGTCCGTCTGTCTCTGCGTCTATAGCTCCGGCTGTTTGTTGGATTCGAATTCGGTTTCGTAGTTGGAGTCAAAGTCAGAGTCGGAGTCGTCGCTGCAGTTGTCGATCGTTAGTTGCAAGATCCGTTGCCGTCATCGTCCCCATCGACCCGCTGGGTTGTCTGCTCGACGGCAGCACGTCACTGTGGTTCACGCTGGATGGATTTTATGATGAATTTGAGGAGGTCTTTAAACGCTTTTTGGTAGGGGAAAACCTAGTAAAACCCTAACATACATGGAGCACCAATACGTACAAGACTTTAAGTTTACTCAGGGCTAATGAGGATTTAAATCCAGAGACATTACCAGGCCAAATTAGTGTTGGATTTTTCCTATATTTCGATTGAGAATGAAACACATTTAATGGATATATAAATGATGCATTCCTTTCCTTCATCCTTTGAATGAATATCCATGGAAAGCCTATTTATTTTATATGAATCGTATATGAATCACTATTCCATGAAAACCGAACCACTGTGCAAAGATTGGACCAAAAAATGATTATTAATAGACCTTTGTCTGGCGCTTGTTGTTGCAAGCAGTCGGTGCTGCTGCTGCTGCTGCTGCATGCTGTTGGCAAATGCCAAACACTGCAATTGTTGCTGTCATTGTTCTGTTACACTTGCAATCGCTTCATTTATTATCGTCGCGACTTGCCTCAGTCGTTCTGTCTTTCTGTCTGTCTGTCCATCAGTCAGTCAGTCAGCGAGTGAATGCGTCAGTTAGTGAGTTTATCAGACTCCCTGTGTGTCGGTCCGTTCTTCCCTCACTTGTCGCGGTCGTTGGCTCAGACCACAGCCTCCAATTGCGATGCAGACGCCAGGCGACACGACACGACACCTAAATTTAATGCGACAACCGCCAGCCAGCTGCATTCAATTATTTAGTCGAGAATCATCATCCAACAACAGACCCCCATCATCATCTCGATCATCATTATCATCATCTCGATCATCATCAGCATCATCATTGTCATGGCGATTCGCGATCATCTCTTGGTGTGTTCGTCTCGCCGTCGAAACAGACAATAAAATATCATTAAAAATCAACGGCGTTGTAACACGCCTTGCAAATATTTTAATTGTTTTTTTCTTTCTTCATTTCGCAACCCCCCACCCAACCAAGCCATAACAATCCTCAGGGCATTTTCCCTGAAGAGTCTGCCCAGGGAGAGAGGCCTTCTTCAAAATTACATTTTTATGACTATGACCGAATAATTGCGCAAAAATATTAAGCAAGGTGTTAAGGATGTACAATGGATGTATAATTTAGGCATGCAATGTGTGAAATTTGAAGATGAATTGTAGGGAGAAACTCACAGGGATTGGGGTTTCGGGATGGAAAGATGAATAAGTTGTAAAGAGAGAGGTTGGAAAGGGGCTCAAGACTCCTGGGGGAATATATTTTTAGCTGATTAATTCACTTGCAAATAATATATTTAATTTACCCATCAAATCGTTTTTATGCGAGTAGTTTCTTTAGTATTTATTCCACACCAACGATATGCTCCCAATCGAGAGAAAAAGGAAGTACATACTTGGAATGAAACTGTAAATTAAATTCTGAAAACATTTCAAGTATTTTCCACTGTAAAAGGCTACAGAATCAGGGAATGAATGAAAGAAAACCCTGTACTATATATTCAGATCATTCAGATCACTCAGAATGTGTTCGGGTTCCCACCTTTTGCTTTCATTTAATTATTCCTCCGTTTCTTTTGCAATGAAATAATTAACAATAATTATCAAATGTGTTCTGAATCCTTTTGGCTAGTGGCCAGAACATCGAAACACATTTCTCATTTGGACATAGTTGGGTTAGTAATACTGTCTAGCGGTGGGGCGGATTGGAATTAGTCAATTAATCCTTCAATGCAAGGAGGCAAAACTGTTTTGTCTGAGATGCAAACAAGTTTGTGGGAACAACGTGTTCGTTTTATCCATGTTATGGGATACGTACCATTCGTTACAGAATTAGGAGTACGAGTACGAGAGTATTCATTATTTCCACGACTGTTTTCCGAGGGCTGACGTCTTCATGGCCGTGGCACACCTGTTTAGAGCACCGAAATTTACATGATATTAAAGCAATCAATCAACTGCCAAAAAGCCCTAGAAAATAGAGAACTAATCCATCAGCTGGAGTTTCATTTGCATTATACAAAGAGAGACAGAGAGAGAGAGAGAGAGAGAGTGAGTGATATGAGTGTATTCGAATGAATGAGTGTGTATATGAATGAGTGTGTGGTTGAGGGACTAGCGACCACCAGTCAAATGAAATGAAACCTTATGTTCATTACAAATTTTCGAGCCATACGGAGTAATTTGTGAGTGACAAGGAGCGGGAGGAGGGTTTCTGGATGGACTTTCTCTCTCTCTCTCTCTGCTAATAGTCGAACATATGGATACCGTGTCGAATGATGATAGCGCTGGGCTGTTCAAAACGAAGGCGCTGCCGTAGAAGTGCATTTTGTGGCATGTGTCGTTTAATTATGCTAAAAGCTAACAGCAACAACAACAGCAAGTCCCAAACAAAGTGCCTGCAACGTAAGCACTCCCCGTGCCACAGAATGATGGGATGATGGGAGGGGTTGGGATGGCCATTGATATGCCCGTTGATCCTGAAGAGGGTGCGAAGTGAATGTTCGGTGAGGCAAGGCCACTCCAACCCTTGAGCATAGAAATAGAGCAGAAAAGGCAGACCCTTTGGGAAATAAACAACAGAGGAAGACCAACAACTGTTCTGATGATGGGATTGGGATTCGGATTGGGTGGGGTACGGGGTACGGGGTAAGCAACCATTCGAGCGTTTATCAGCCCATTCCTCCCCCCAGCCGACACCAGCAACCAGTAAACAGTAACCAGTGGCTGATGGGTATATTTCTCTATCGTTTATCTAATATCCCGCATAAATACCAACAATGAGGCTGGCCGATGACAGCACAAAAGAAGCGATGCCAGACAGCGGACTCCACTCTGTGGAGTGACCACTGGACGCGTCGATCCGATCCGATCCGATCCGACACTCATGTGTGTGCTGTGTTGTGCCGTGCCGTGCCGTGCCGCGCCGAGCGATCTCTATCAGCGCGTCATGTCTCAAGTCTTCATTAGCGATGGAGAGCCGCGCATCAGGCAAATGGTGGAGAGGAGCCATGGAGCCGTTGAAACACCCAAAACGTAGTGCTGCCACATAGTGGCAACATGTTGCTGGCGCAAACATAATAATGATCATCATGCAGCATGCAACCGAGAGGCGAAAATTGCTAGTGGAGAGACGACGACGAGTGCCAAAAGCGAATGCAGCAGACAGACACCAGGCACTGTCTCTCTTTCTATCTCTCTATCTGTCTGTCTAGCTATCTCTATCTCTTTCGGTGCCTAGCTGTATATAGCTCCCTCTTAGTGTATCTTTATCCAACTCTTTCTAACTCTTTGGGTGACTGTGACTGTAAACCATAGTGACAGTAAAGCGCTTTGAGGCACAGTGTGCTGGAGGGTACTGGAAATATTTCCTTGAATATTTGTCAAAATCAATAATAATTTCAACTGGATTTTGTGTAATTCTTCTAGGAAAAAGATAAATACCTTCCACTCAGAAATTCAGTCAGTTATTGAATCAATAAAGTAAATATTTGAGTACAAAACCCTAGAGAACATCAGATCTTAGAACTTAGAACAAAGAATGTGGCCACTCATTGCATAGGAATTCGCCAATAGTTTGTCATTTGAATATCTCAAGTTTAGTTAAATGAATCCATCATTTATGTGTCTATAGACCTTGCCCCACGGTGCATTAACTAACACCTCATCACTGCCTGGCGCTGACTGAATGACTACCTGTATTATGTGCGAGTATGTGCTCTCGCAACATTGCCAGCCAGATGTGGCACAGCCCCCAACCACAGTCCGGGACTCCAGTCAGTTTTCAGCCAAGCGCCGCACGCGAAATACCATTTCCCGCAGTGGCAGGAGACAGGAGGCAGAAGCAGGGTCTGCCTTCATGTTTTTTCACGCTGTTGCTGCATATTTCACACACACACACCACACACACAGCTTGGGGCAACACCTCGCTGCCTTTGCTGCCATGTCTGGGTCTCAATCCCAAGAGGTTTTTCCGTTTTCTTGCCTTGGAAAATTAGTGCAAAATAAACGACGTCCAGAGTGGTAGGATCCTAAGTACATACTCGTACATATTCAGGCGATGTCTGTGTTTGTGTTTGTGTTTGCGTTTCTTGGCATAAATTTGTGTGCATGATCGGCAGCAATAATTTTATTTGTTTACGATTATGTTCGCTGGCCAACAGGCGGCTCTTATGCCTGAGACCCGAGGCGCCTCCAGCAGCTCCATGCCTCCTCCTCACTGCAAAACGCGTCACTCATACGCCCCGACGACAGCAGCAGCAGCAACAGCAGCCGTTGCAGCAGCAGCAGCAGCCGTAGACATTGTGGCCCCTTCTCTCTCTCACACAGATCCGTTCCATACCATTCCGATCCGATCCGCTGCGCTCCACTATCCGCTCCAATCCAATCCGATCCGATCCGCCAGCTGTGGCTCTTGTTGTCGCTCTTGTTGGCAGGCGCCTGCGCCTTTGCTGTCCGTTCGATTCATGTGAAAATGGATATAAATTGTGTTCAGATCTTGTGGCTTATGTACAATGTTTGGCCTATAAGTATTTCTCTTCTATTTTTTTTTTTGTGAGTGGGTGGGGGCGAGGGACTGTACACACGGTTAGGGATTTATTGTTTATTGAAATTGCCACAAAACGGTGCAAAATAATGAGAAAATCGCTGCTTTTCGACATTTTTATGTTTTCATTTTCCAAAGTTGTTTCTGGCTGCTGCCTGCCACATGGCCAGCAATTTGAGTCATGTAACCGTAGACGCCATTAAATCTCTGCCTAAGCAAATTTCCCTTAAAAGCACGCCAGCCAGAAAGAGTGCCATGTCCTTCCCCTCATTGTACGAGTAATATCCCATCTCGATATCTCTTGGACACGTGCCCATCTTTTGTTGTCATCCTCTTGTCGCACAGCGTCCCACACCCATCCATTGCTTGTTAAATTTTATGTTTCGGAGAGCAGAAATCACGTCTAATCAAGATTGATAGTCCGTAACGCATTTATGTCTGACTTTCGACGCCGTCCACCCCCACCACCAGAGAGGATACGGAAGCGCCAGAGCAACCCCCAAAAAAGCTGAGAGAGAGAGAGAGGGAGAGAGATTGCAACATTTGCGCTTTTGTTGGTCAAATGTTGATGCCACAAGCTGCAGCCACAAGGGGCGGTCTGATGACACACCAAAACCCAAAGGCAAACCCCACATGTGCCATTAGCGACGGCTGCCTTGATTAAGTTATAAAATCTGATTCCTCTCAGGCAACTCCGTTTGCACTTTAGTTGAATGAGCCACACATTTGGCAGGATTTTCCAAAACAAGAAAAAAACCGATTTCTTTTATGAGATTATATTTTATATACTGCTATGAAAGTATTGGAAATGATTACGGAATAAGTAAGGGAGTTCAGTATGAAAATGCGAAAAATGCAATGTGGATACTAGTCAAAAATTTGCGGCAGAGAAAAAACATTTGAATGTAGATAACTATTCCATACTGAGAATTTCGAATATACCTACAAAGTCTTTTTTAATAATTCCAAAAGGTAAAAGGTATTTCTATGTTCTCAGCAGAATGCTGACTCCATTTTCTATGATCTTTAAACATATATTGTACATTGTACATTGCTCTGAGTCCATCTTCAATATTCTTTGTGAAATCATTTGTGAAATATTCCTTAAGAATCATTTACCCCACAAATCACGTGAATCACGACGATCTATTAATCCATTCACTCGCAATATCCGCATGGATAATAGAGCCATCTGTTTGCTTATACTCGTGCATACAAGCACAAAGATTTTGGGTGAAAAGATTGAGAAATTCATTCATTTGCATAGTGCAATTAGTGGACGGACGAACCCACTCGGATGCAGCTGCCGCCTGCCCATCGACCAACTGTCGCGCCCACTTAGAAGGCGACTTAGGGGTGACGGGGGAAACCACATTGGACTGCGATGCGTTTGGCTGGCTGGCAAATCCGCACAGATTTCCCATTCAAATGGCAAATATTTGCAGAGAGCGAGAGAAAAGACAAATGCCAGTCAGTGAAATGCGGAAATTGTAAAACAAATGTGCGAAAAAGTATTTTCAATTTGAGTTTTGTTTGATTCTGCTGTTTCTTCTGTTTGTTCTGTTTTCTGGCTGGGTTCGGCTGGTTCCATCGATTCCCAAGATTCAACCCCCTCTGGCTGGCCTCGCCTTCGTCTCATTGCACGATGACACGGAATCTGAGCAATTAACTTAATTAAAATGGAATAACAAGTTCTCAGCAATCGCAATCGGTGGTCCTAATCCTCTGCCCGTACCACTCCCCGGATTCGTGCCTGGCTCTCTCTCTCTCTCTTCCTCTTGTGTGTTTGCCTTTGTGCTTGAACAAATGTCGAATTTTTTCATGAAGGATACGAGTATGCCTCCCCTCCCCCCTGTGCTGTTTGCCAAGATTGTTTGCTTCAGTTGGCACTCGCAATGTTAATATGTAATTTTAATTTGTACCCTGTACTAAAAACGAAATTGTCCTTGTGTTTGTTTTACTTGATTTTGATGTTTCGCTGTAATTAGTCGAGGGAATACGAGTGCGACGAGCAGTAGATTGGAATTGTTGGACAAATAGCCCAGAGGGTTGAGTGTGTTTTAGGGTTTATGTTTGTCCTCGAATTAGGTGGATAAACACAGAAACAAATGTCATATTTTAATGGGCACATTTGAAGGGGAATAAAAAGAGACTAAGGAAAGGGAATTTCGGGAATAAATTATGCATTTTTTTAAGCATAATCTGAGTTTTATTTTGTGAAAGGTGAAGTTCTAATCAAAATTACCTTTCTTCCACAAAGTTATTTATGAATATTGCACTCCGTTTAATAGTCTTAATTCTATTAGAAATATTCAGAAGGTTTCCATAGTTTTAGTTAGTGTTTTTTATAGTCTAGAGAGGGAATTCTTTTTCACTCATAATCTGCCTTTAATCTATTAAACTTCAAAGCCTTTTATGTACACAATCTTTAAGTTTTACATCTCTATAACGCTATATTCTTCAGTTCTCGCCTGCAATAGATTCCCCCCTAGACCTTTCATCAAACGCTTCTCCACGCTACATAAATTCCTTGACATGAGACCAAATCCATCTCTCTTCCCACTCTTTTCTGGCAGCTGCAAAAGTCAAACTGCGTGGCATGTTCCAAGCTCCGATTTCAATGCCCTGCAAATAGCTTTAAGGCTAACGGATCAGCCACAGGATACGACGCGTCGTGTCGCCCCACCCGAAACAAACCAAAACTTTAATGGCAGTGAACCCAACATTAGAATCAACAAACCGAAACGAAGTGCCTTTCCTGCTTTCCGGCGTGGCAGCCATGGCAGCCAGCGAGCGCCACCCAAAAAGTTACTTTCGTCCTGGCTAAAAGCTTTCGACGCACAATTTATTGTACTCCCCCACACACAGAGCACCGCCCCTCCCCCTCAGGGCCCCCAACAAGAGCTGCCAAGAGAGCGAGCAAGAAAGAATTCTAATAAATGTCAGACTATGCCAACGGACGCTCCCCAAAGCCGAAATTCCTTTTGATGAACTCTAAATTGTGCACGTGCAAAGCCAAAGGAAGGACCGACAGTGGCGCGGCATAAGGGGGAAGGAACCAACCCCCAATGCCAAATGTTGGGGTGTGTCGCAGTTAACGAGTTCAAATGTATTCATGAGCGTTGGCTGCTGGCCTTACCAGCTGCCTGGCTGTGTGGGAGGTGTTGCATGGTGGGGGAGGGAGCCGCGAGGGGTTGGCTTCCTGTCAGCTGTGCGGCCAGCCCTCTGAGGGTTGTGTTGTTGGCTTTCTCTCTGACTTATTGCATTCCCCGCCAGCAATGTGGTGGCCCCCAACTCCCTGACGAATCCCGCTTGATGTTTTGCAATTTGCAGGTGTTTCCATTTTACATTTGCCCAGCTGTAGACATTTTCCAGTGGGGCCCCCGAAGCAGCAAAACGAAATTGTGAAAAGTCTTGTGTCTGTCTGTGGCTGTGGCTGTGTCTGTGGGATGTTTGTGTGAAAAGTGCGTAAGCTGAAAATGAAAAAGAAACAAACACTTGCCATCGAATGGGGTGATAACAGGCAGGCAGACAGACAGGCAGACAGACAGAAAGACAGACATACGGACGGATGGAATGTCTGATATTGACCAGAAGTGGGCCACAGATCAACCCGCCACAGTACTTTGGCTAGGGTAAGAAACCATCTGCAGACGATCAGCAGACACAAAACAATCTCCCAGCCGACAGGCACTTGATCGAAGTATATAAAATAAAATATTTTCACACTGATCTTTTCAAATAAATGCCACAATCCGGTGAGTATCAGTGGCGGATCGTTAACGATCCTTGCGATGGTACTGGAAGGGGCCAGCCCATCAATTTTCATGTCTAATTTAGTGGCACTTGGTGCCGCAACAAATCGCCTTCATTAGGCACACAAATCGCTCGCTTATTGGCCCATTCCATGCGAGTGCGGCGAGTATGTCTGTTGGGTGGGGGGGTACGATCGGGGTGTGGGGATATCTGTGTAAAAATTTATGCGAATTTATTACGGCCTAAAAAGTGAGTGCAAACGGTTGCATTCAGTACAGTAGTTAACAGCTATGGCTGCCGCCCCGCTGTGCCATGACCATCCATGACAATGATCGTTATAGCCCCACTCCTCCTGTTATTTTTTTGCCACCAATCTCTTCTGTGTGCCGTGCCTCGTGCCCCTGGAGAGGTGTCGGGAGTGTGTCGAATGAATGGCCAGTGGTCGGTGGGTCGGTCGGTCTGTGGTCTAAGTGGGATTAAATGAAGCGATTGCAGGCAGTGCACCAATGATCTGTTGTAAATTCAAACGTGTTGTTGGCTGATCCTCTGATGGCTGTGTTAATCAACGCAGTAATGAGGAAGTTAAACAAGAGATCAAGCGCTTTAATTGGGTATAATAAATGTTTAAGGCACAATGCTTAATCAAAGCTGAGCTGGAAGACGTTTAGAGCATCGTAAATTCATGATCACCTTGCTCTCTTCATTTTCTAACTGCAGGACGAACTAACAGATATTAGGCAACTATATATGCCATGCATAAAGATAATGGAAGTCTGTAACTTACATACAAAGATCATTTTCTTCATCTTCTGCTATATATTCCACAGCTTCTTTTTCTATGCTTTTCCCAGTAAACTTGAACCGAATTTCCATTAACTGAAAGTTCCATCAATTATTAAGTTCACTTTTTGTTGCCTTGCTTCCTTTGAAATGGAATTATTAATGGGAAAACAGCCTATGAATGGAGCAAAGTACCAAGAAGAACACCCAAAATCCACCCCCAACCCCAGCCACATTTCCCATTTCGTAGCTCCACCTGGCTGCCGTGTGTGTGTCTGCATTCTATCTCCGACATGCCCCAGGGGAACTGCGGCTGCCAATCAGAAGAGGTAGAGTGCGATGAGGCAGTTTTTCCACACAGGTTTATTTATCTGACATATAAATAAAATATATTTTCGGTACATTCTGGTCAGCTGTTTCTCATCAACGACGCTTGCCACATGGTGGCACAGCACAGCAGTACAACAGCAGTGGACGGGTTGCCAAGAAGCAAGAAGTCCGAAAGACTGTCGGGTGGTCCATCGATTGCCCATGGATAGTACGGTATGTAGATTCTATCACCTCGAAAACATTTTGGGCTGGGGGTCTTCTCTGTGCCTGAGGCATAAAAAGTGCTAATGTTGCATTAAATTCAACTGAAATCAACTGTTAAGTGGCTTTCAGTGAGCTATTTAATTTTCAAACATACAAAAAGAGCAACAACAAAAATCCAAATAAATACGAAATTTCATAAATGCCAAAATTTTATTTTGTTGAAATTCTGGGGAACTTTTCCGTTCTTTTTTTTGTATTGGGTGGAGTAAATAATGCAGACACAGAGGAGGGAATTGCTTGGGGAAATTATGATTATTATTGCAGGCACAGTTTTGGGAAATTAAATACGTAATAAGATAAAATGTAGCAATAAGGGCAGGATGTTGTACAAAAAAGTGTGTCTAATATATAAAATATCATTTATTCTTGCTAACTTTCTTAGCAAGAAGTTTTCCCTATCAATTCTCCAAAAGAATTTCCTGAACTCAAGATCAAACCTCTGTATCCGTCAAGATTATGAATGCAAACATCTCGTCAGCATTTTATTCCCAGCAACTTTCAACCTTTCCAATGTGACCCCGAGGCCCAAATGCTGCCGCAGACAGAAGGTCAAAAGATTTCGAGTCAGAGGTTGTCATGATGTTGTCGGTGTATGCAAATCTCCCAGTGAACGGGGCAGGGGCAGGGGCAGGCCATAGTCTGTAGCCAAATGTACACGAACGATTGACTGTCGTGAAGCTTCGTTTAAATGCGTTTTTAATTAATTATGCGACGCGCGTGCCACATGCAACATCAGCAGTGGCATGGGGCATGGGGCATGCGGCATGGGACTGGCACTGTGACAACACGATCGACATAAAAATGCAGACTTCGAGTGGCGGGGAGTCGTAAAAATGCGGCAAGAAATTTTCAAATTTGTAAAACGTTGAAAATTCCCAAAACGCATCATCCTCCGCTCCATGTGGCAGGAATTCCTTCATCCCCTGTCTGCCCCTGCAACGTTTTCGTGGCACGCATGTGTTAATCTGCTTGGAGCACAATTAATTTTCTGCAAACGCTGGGAGCAGTATCCTACCATCCATCCGTCCATCCTTCTCTGCAACCTAACAATGAGCGCACCCCAGACATCGTCATCGTCTTGGTTGTCGTCGGAGCTGGAGGAGCAGGAGGAGCAGTATCTGTATATATATTATTAATTACACTCAAGTGCTCTCAAAGGGGGAGGATGCTTGTGGAGGCTAATTACTGAAAAATTGGCAGTTGTCGTTGATTTTATGGTAAATTATTTGTCAGCAAGACGGATGGAAGATGGCCAATGCTAGACGACTGCCGTTGCCGCGGACTGGTGACTCTTGAAATGGCTATGGAATGGTGGTGGGGGAAGTCTCTTTGCCTAGACAGATTTATGGCTGACATTCGAAAGTTTATGTATGACTAAATGCGGTTTTGATTTGACTTGTAGTTGGGCATTGATGCAGCAGCTGCTTGGAGGAACCGACCTGGAAAACGATCAATGAGAGATTCCATTTATATGCGAATCACACAAGGAGGGGGGTCAGATCCATAGAAGAGGTTAAACACGAAGTGTTCTCAAAGTTATCTTACTGCACTCTCAGATCCAGTCTGCCTTCCCTTTAATGATTACTAAATCAATTCCCGATCACGCACTTGGCATAGAACTGCCACACAGATCGCCCAGAGAACATCCAAATGCAATGGTACGTGAATTTAAATTCACTCAAGGTTAACCTTTCCCGTCCCACAAATACCAATAACGATTTGAAGCGACATCGAAGGCGATTCCCTTGCAATTTACGATCATGGGTGTTTCCGCAAGGGGGCCGGGCCCACCCAGAGGCCCAGCATCCACACCAGCAGCGACGAGTCCCGTCCCCAAAACGAGATATGGGGGCCATTAAAGTGACTAGAGTCGGGTTCGGTTCTTTTTACGATCTCCAACATTTCCACTAATCAGAGGTAGCCTTGTGCCGCACTGAGGCGGCTGTGGGGATGCTTTGCATATTTCAACTAATTTTCATTAACTATACGACTATGGCGGGGACTTTCTGTCTGTCTCTCCCGCTCCCTACACCACCCTCGGTTGGGTCTCTCTGATTTTATGAATGTGGCCACAAATTTTGGTTGCTTTGCCGCGTTGGCCAAATACAAATTCCTCATAAATTGTCGGCTGATTAGTGCAACAATTTCAGGGTCATAAAACTTAATAAAAACACATAAAAGCCGCAGTCAAAAGGCAGCAGCAGCAGCAGCAGCAGCCGCCGCAGCAAAGTGTGCAGCTGGCCGAAAGGATGCCGGAGCTGAAGTCGAAGTCGGCTCAAAAGTGTATCTCATAGATACACTCCACTCGCACACGGCTCGTACACGAAAACCAAACAGCAATAAAAACCAAATTGCAATGTCTAAACGACTGTAAGCGACTAATTTTGCACAAGTTAATAAATTTGTTTCCATTTTTTGGGGAGGAGGAAAGCAACCAGCACACAGATCGTGCTTGGACTTGGACTCCCAGCTACAGCTACAGATACAGTCCCAATCCCAACTGCAACTCCGACTACGTACCGGAGCTGATCTTCATATTTAGTAAGCTGCAAATTATTACCGCAATTTCCAGACGCAATTTGCCAAAAAAAAACAAGAAAGGTAGGGGTAGGTAAGAGCAGCTTTGGAAGCGAAGGTGTAGATACCCTGCAGATGGATCATCTTGAATGGATGAAACTTTTCCGACTCATGCAATATTTAATATTTTATTGTATTCTCTCTTGCTCCTTGAGGCATCTTCTTTGATAATCCTTGCAATGGAAGAGAAGTTTCGGAAGTCTCATCAAACTCATCATACCCCCCTTCCAGGGTATACCAAAGCACAGCCAAAAACAGTTTCCGACTCATGCAATATTTAATATTTTATTGTATTCTCTCTTGCTCCTTGAGGCATCTTCTTTGATAATCCTTGCAATGGAAGAGAAGTTTCGGAAGTCTCATCAAACTCATCATACCCCCCTTCCAGGGTATACCAAAGCACAGCGAAAAACAGTGCAACGAGCAGAACGAACGAACGCACAAGGAAAACATATGGAAAATTATAGTAATAAATACTCAGAGTGTGTCTCGCAAAGAGATGGTGGGGGGGGAGGTACGTGCACCACTGTAGTTGGTAAGAGCGAGGGGGGCCTTCACACTGGGCGACACGCAGTCCGGACTCCAGAGCACTACTTGGAGGTAAATCTGAAGAAAAACGATAATGGCAGCACTAATAAATTGCGGCCAACATGTTGCATGCTGCACGAGTCCCTGGGTATTCGACTCCTCCTCCTCGTCCCTGATTCTGTTGCTGCTGCTGCTCCTCTTTCAACTTGCACCTGAAGCCTCGTGACTCAAACTTGCAACAACGGGGCGTGCAATTAGAGTAAAACTTTTGCGACTCCACACGGGAGCGGTGATAAGCGGGGGGACTCATGCAAATGAAGCACACGAGAGGGAAATCGGCAGATAGGTAGGTAGGGCGAAGGCACGGCACAGAAAGCCAATCCAAAGGGGGAGGCAGATAGAGAGAGAGCACCACGCATACAACGGTGCCCCGAGGGACACTTATTAAAAACAGTTATTAAATGCGACAGGCAACGCGCTTGGAGATTTTCGGTTGGTGCGTACCCACCCGAGGTACCCACACTCCACAATCCACATCCCAATCCCACACCCATTCCCATTCCCCATATTCCCAGGTCCCCGGCATCGACAGCGGCTCCGTCTCCGTCTCGAGTTCCAGCTCAAGTCTCGGTCCCAGTCCCAATTTGAACTCCATTTCGGACAAAGTCGTGCAAGTCCCCCGCGGCTTTGCACGTGTTCTCCGCCTCGTTCCAGCACTGCCTCCCCCCTCCACGGGGCCCCTCTCTCATGGTCTGGCGTTTGAGACCCTCTCTTATTTGTATAAGGACATGCGTACGAACGGCGTCAGCGTCAGCGTTGCTGTTTGCCTTTGGCTTTGCTCTCATTGTTCTTATTTTTGTTTTGGTATATACCCCTTGCAGTCGGTATTATGCTTCTCAGGAGAGGTTGGACAATCAACAAAGAGAAGATATATACAGATACAGCATTTACCCCCTAGTTTGTGATTAAAACTCTCCTAAGTTGTTCCAATTTTACATTAACAATTTGTACGGAATAATGAAATCATATACATATGTATGTAGTTGCCATTGAAACGATCGAAGTGCCAGGGTATCACTTTATTCGACACCCGAATACAACCTTTCATTCTTTTGCATTTGTCGCTCTCACTGCGCTTGCTTTTCTTACTGTTCTTTCTCTCTCACTGCCGTTGCTCTCACTGCAGTTGTTGTTGTGGTTGCTCAGCTCTCTTATTCCTTCACCTCTTGCTCTACTCTCATACAATATTGGATTTCATTTTTGCCACTTTTTGCAACGCTTTCGGGCGGGGGCGGTGTGCAGCTTTTGGCTACATTTTATGCTGATTACACGTCTAATCCTCAGCGTGTGCCTCAGCCGCCGTCGTCCTATGCTTTTAATGGCATGGCAGGAGGCGGCGTGTGCTCGAGGGGTTGGGCAGCAGGAGCGGACCGCCAGGGCAACGCAACGTCATGCAATTGCTCTTTACGCCATTGGCGTTCAATGCCGATGTAAAAGAGAGCTTCAATAGGCAGTCACAGGGTGCCTCGGGTTGGTCAGCAATAGGAAAGAAGTCTTACACTTAAAGATTCATAGGAATAGTAGACCTCCCACTCAATGGATGTGAGGGAATAGTAAAAGTCTTTGTGGGTCTTCGAGTTTGAGATCATTACGCAGGAAGTAGAGTTATACGTATGTATGTATGTATGGATTTTAAAGAGGGTGACCATTCGTCTTATATTATCGCGAATGAAATGGAAATTAGAAAGAAGCCTTACAGTTTTTCTTTAAACAAGTATTGCCTTATTGTAAGTCTTAAAACTAGTCTTATTGAATGGTAGCTCTTTTAGGTCTTCTCGCTTTGAGAACGAATTGTTAAGGTCGCACAAAACGAATCGCCTCCACTAGTATATTTTTTACCTACACATTTGTAGGAAAAGTTGTTCACTAAATTGCCAGCAAAAAAATTTTAAAATAAAATAAATTTAAATGCTATTTAAATTCCCAAAAGTACCATGCAGTATAGTATCCCTTCATTCAAACTTGAAAAATCTTTCCTTATAACTTCCTTTACTCTCCTGTAACACCCTGTAGTCTTATACCAGAATAGCAGCCGCAAATGAATGCCACACCATGGGATGCGCTGCGGATCGTTGGCGGCGATCCGCTTCTCGAACTGGCAGTACGATTGGCATTCGGCATTGGCGTTTAATTGGAATCCTGAGCAAATATAGAAACAAATAAAAACATGACAAGAATCCAATAAATGTCCTAGCCTGCACGTGCACGCTGCGAGACGCCGTCGCCGTGGGACCGAAGGGCCCTTTTTGGAGTGGGTCTGAGAATGGGAATGGGAATGGCTCTGGGAGTGGGATTGGGATTGGGATTGGGTGTGGGTCTGGCACTGGGCAGCCTTAATTGAACGCTCAGCGGAGAGCTCTGCATGAAATTGGATAAATTGCTGGGAGAGAATGGAACTTTGACTGAGAATGGGAATGGGAATGGGAATGTGCTGTATGCTGTGTGCTCAGCGAGCACAATGCCTCCAGTCCAGTGTCACAACAATCGATTGTCCTTTTTGTGCCCGCATTTGCTGACATCATCAGAAAGGCGGAAGGAGCAGCAGCAGCAGCAGCAGTAGGAGTGGGAGGAAGAGGCAGTGGCAGTGGCAGAGCCACCCTCGTTGCTGTGCGCCACTTCCGACTTCCGACGACGTGCTCTCGGATGGAATCGCGTCTCTCTCTCTGGATGGATGGATGGCTGGATGGGGCGACACGTGTTCCAGCAGCTACCCCTGGATTCCACCGTTATGCGTTGCACGTGTGGATTTGCCAGGGAAAAAAGGATTCCGCTGATGAGACCGGAAGCCCTTTGAGCCCCAGACAGCCGCAGTGAAACCTTATCACATCGGGGAAAATCGATTGCCGCCGCATCCTGTGCCCAGCCCCCACCAGTTCCAGTTCCAGTGCAGCCCACAGCCCAAGTGGGTGGCGCTTGCCAAAGCAGTGTCCGCCATTGCTGCGCAGTGAAAAACACTCCGAGAGAGAGAGAGAGAGAGAGAGAGCCAGCCAGCCAGCCAACGTGGAGACATTCCGACAGACACGTGCAAGGAAAATCTGCGCCGTTGCAATGACTCAAACGCCCTGAAATATGTCTACAACATAGTAGAGCCAGTCCCTGGCTATCCCTCTGGCTGTCCCTCTCTGTCCCGGTCTGTGTCTGGTCTGTGTCCATCTGTCCTGGCTCTGGTTGGCGGGGCACAGGCTGTCCAAACAATTGCCGGCGTCGATCCGTTTGAAAATTGTGTTCGAACTAACGTCGCATTAACGCAACATTTTCCAATTTTTTATGGCCCGACCACCTCGTTCCTCCTCTGCCATAGCTGCCATATGCCCCTGTAGCCTTGTCCAACAAACCTCAGCTGCCTGTTATTCAACACGGCGGCGACAGCCATAGCCACAGCAACAGCAACAGCCCCATGTGTCCCATTCCTCATGCCTCATGCTCCAAGCTGCAAGCCACTCTAGCCAGGCAGGCGGCCCAAGTCCACATCCCGGTCCAGCTTCAGGTCCAGGTCCAGGCTCAATCGCAGACTCCAGCCTTGTCCAGAGCTCAGTTATGCGCCAAAAGCAGTGCAGTCTCCAGCTGCGACTTGAACTCTTTCCAAACACGCGCGCCTGCGCAGCAGTTGCCTGCCTGCCCCTTCCCAGCGTACTGCTGTGTGTCTTTTTTTATGGGCATTCGAAAGCGTTTGGCGTTCCAGGAATGCCAACAGCAAAGCAGTCGTTTAGTGTAATCAGTGACTGGCACAGGCTGGAGAGAGGACACAGGGCCTGCAGTTTGCGGAATAGATTCATCAGATAGATGTGCAAAATGAATGCCACATCAACACTGGAGATTAACTCGTTCCATTCTGATCCCAAGCCATATTCATTTTCCAAACATATGAAGTAACTTTTATACAGATCCTTGCTAAGTCTTCAATCGTAGTTAACATTTTGGTCCAGTTTAAAGTGCCTCAAACAGTGGCTTAAACGTTGCTTGCTTTGTTGCACCCAAATCTAGCACAGGCTGCTGATTCCTACAGAAGAAACATTTGCATAAATTCCCCCACAATCTTGCAGCTAAATGAAGCTATCGCAAATGGAAATCTTTGTATCTGAAGGCAGGTCAAAGATCTTCCTTCATTCACAGCGAATAAACTGCAAATGCCTTGTGGGATGGTGGGTGCAGAGCACAGAACGAACATCTATTACGGCGTAATCAGAGCTCTCTCTCTCTGTCTCTGCCCCAATGGAATCTTTATTGGTGCTCCATTTCGGAGCAGAGATAACATTCCATGTGGATTGGATTCGGATACCATTCCGCGTTTAGCCTGATTGACCCTCATAAAGTCAACTGCCAACATTTAGCGATCTAAATCAGGCTGAAAGCGACCACAACAGGCAACAGGGAACAGGGAACTGCAACATAGATATTACCAATGCAGGAAACTCTTTCCAGGAAACACACAGCCACGAAACGGAGAGTGGAGTGGAGAGTGGGGAGTGGGGAGATCGGGGGAGTGGAGGCTCTTGGCTTTTTGGCTCTGATTGTGTTGTGTCCACCTTTTATTTATTTTTCTTCTTTCTTGGTTTGGCCTGTGTTCGGGTGCCCAATTGAACCAACCAGCAGCCAAGAGATTTATTTGCAGGCAGCCAACATGACTTGGTAGTTTTGTTTCGTGTGCATGTTGCTCTGTGGCAGCTTGTGTTGTTGTGTTGCTGTGTTGCCTGTTTTGCTGTTGTTTTGGCAGTTGCTAGTAGTCCTCGAAGATGAGATACTTGCCGTCTGATTAGCTGACACAGCCGCAGCAACAACTCCGCCAGAGCCAGAGTCAGAGCCAGCCAACAAGCTGCAGGAGTGGGCAGCAGGCACTGTCGGGCTGCCAAGTCAAATCGTGTACACAATTGGCGCGACATGCAACATTATTCTCCTGCTCCCAGAGGGAGAGAACGAGACAGAGAGAGACCTGACCGAGGCCGTCGATCCCGATCCCCCAATCCCCATTTCCCATTGCCATTCCCGAATCTTAAGTTGCAGCTGCAACAACGGCAGCAACCAACTCCAATTGAAAGTTGCGCGGGCGGGTGCTGCCGCTGCCGCTGCTGCTGCTCCGAACTCTGGACAGACAAAACCTCCGACCATGTCCCGATCGCTCTCCGATTGGTAAACGTTTTGCAGCCTTAGTTTGACTTAATTTTCACCGTCCTGGCTCTGGTCGTGGCTCCTCTGGCTCTGGCTCTGACTCTAACTCTGCCTCTGACTCTATTGTCTGCTCAGCTTTCGCTTCGTGATTTGCGATTTTATCGCATTGAAATGAAATAATTTGAGTTCAAAATGATGAAGTTAATTGTGTTTATTAGGCTGCCAGTCCAGATGGAGTCTTGGAGCCGCCTCGACAATTGGGATTCGGGTTTCTGGCTGACTCATTCGCCTGGCCTCCGCCTGAAGGCGCTCTTCCCTCTGTCGCTGTTGCTGTCGCTGTCGCTTCGTGGCACTCAAATTTTGCTCAAATACTCGGGTCACACTGGCATCGGTTTATGCAAATTCGTGAATTTATGAGCTGTGCCCCATTAAGTCATTTTAAAACGACTCTTGCCCAAGTTGCCTCCAGCAGGAGCAACAGCAGCAGCAGCAGCAACAGCAGTGGCTGCCACGACAACAATGCACCACCAAAGTATACGAAATCCGAGTCATGTCTGGACTCCTGACTCCCAACGTGCCAACTGGCATCAGGGCATCGGGCATCGGGCATTAGGCATCGAGCAACTTGCAACTTGCAACTGCAAGTCCAAGTCCGAGTCTACCAGTCCAAGTCCCAGTCCCAGTGCAAGTCCAAGTCGTGTGCGATATTAATCGCTTTTGCTGAAAATGTCATGTCAGTTTTGTGTCGTAACATGATTACGTGCTCCGGAGGATATGCGATGTGCCACGAACAGATGTTGCAGCCGCAGCCGCAGCCTCAGCCTAAGCCATGTCGAGGCAGCAAGGTAGAGGGAAACCCAAAACTTTCCCACAGAAATTCTCTATGAAAGTTGTGAGATATTCAGAAGGGAAATGATGTGGCAATCCTCGGGATATACTCGTAGTAGTGGTTGATAATCCCCGCACAGCCATTCATTATCTTAATGAAATCAAAGAATATTTCTACATCACTTTAAAGTTTAAACAAAATCCGGAACAAGAGTAATCAACTGGTGATCTGAGGGGTGGCCACATCTGAGGGGTGGCTGGAGCGGAGATTGGATTGTGGCCACTGCATGCCGCTTAACAGATCGCATACCAAATAAAATCATCCTCATCCAAGGCAAGGGCACAGTGGCCGTGCTGCAGAGATTTGTTGGGGATGTGGCAAAGATCGTATCGGCAAAAACACGAGAAACGCTTGTCAGGGACTCTCCTTAATGAGCAGAACAGAACACGGACAGCCTCGTGGCGGCCTTTTGTAAAGGTCACGTGTGTACCCCCCCCCCCACCCACTACACCAACCAACCACACTCCTCCCTGTCAAGTGGAATTAGCCAGAATTGTTAGGTGGAACACACAGAGAGAGATACGATGGCAATCCGAGGGTTATATGCGTATGGGCAGCCAACGGAAATCCTTGCATCTGGTGTCCTGTGGAATCGATAGCCAGCGCAAGGGAGCAACGATTTTCCCATACATTTTTGGGTGCAACTCCAGCGATCCAATGAAATTCCGGGGTAACCCTTGAGGAACCCCCTAAATGGAGTGGAGCTTCCGGGCACAGCCAACGGTAGCCGTTGCATCTGGTGTCCTGTGGCATCGATTCCCAGCGCAAGGAGCGCAAGTTTCGGTTGAAGGTTTTGGGACCCAATCGTAGCCAGCAACCAACGAAATCCCTTGCATCTGGAGTCCACACAAATCGATACCAAAGTTTTCCCAGGAACCACCCCTAACATAAGGCCCCCAGAAATTTCCTTCGTTGGTTGCCCTGGCAACGTGGAGACTTTCGCTGGTTCTCCCTCTCTGCGGCTCTCTCTCTCTCTTTCTGTGGGAATGCATCTCTCTGCTGCTCTCACGGCGCATGAAGGCAGCCATTTTGAATTAATTTGCATAAAGAGAAAGAGACAGCAGTGGAAACAGCGCAAGATGACAGGGACGGCGCCAGTGCATCCCCCAAAATGTGGCGCCCCCTTTGACAAATGCCATGTGTAGACATTTTCCTATTGATTTTTCCCCTCTCCAGCTCTTGGCTGGGGCCCATAAATCCATCCATGCCCATGAGACATTTCATTTTTATACTTTGATTTTTATGCAAATGGAAAACCCGAAACGAGATGGAAATTGTCTTGCAATTGCATTTGGAGCTGGTGGAGCCTGCAGGGGACAGACCCAAGCGTAGACTGAGCCCCGTGCAGACGTCAAAAGGAGCGCCATGCCATTGCCATGCCATGGCACTCCACTCACGATCACGAAATACACAAAAGCCAAAAGCTCCTGAAATTATCATGACCCCTCAGTCCGCGGCAATTGGGTCAACGCTTGGCGACATTTGTTCGCCCAACACACAGCACGATCAGGCAGCATGCAGCATTGGGCATGGGGCATGGGGCATGCATTTCTGACACGTGGCTCTTGGAATTTGAGGCAGCTGCAAGCCAAATGCCCTCCCTTTTACCTGTACATAATTCCAGGCGCAGGGACTAATGAGGTCCGATCCCAGGGCTTGTTCCTTGTTGACTCAGTGCATTATGTCCCTGGCCACGTGGCTGTGTCACTCTATTGCTTCTGCCTCACTCCCCACCCTCACGTATCTATGGGGGGAGCAACCAACCAACCAACCAACCAACCACCACGACACATCACCATCACCAAGGCTGCCTGCCTGCCGCCACCTAATTGACGCACGTCCAGGTCGTGTGTCGCTTCAACTCGTTTATAAAAATTTAATTGACGCATTTGTTTGATTTGAGCGGTCATGGGAGCGTACTCCTTCGTCCTAGAACAGAACAGAGCAGCGCAATCAATTTGCTTGATTGGGTTACGTCCCTTGGAACATTGTGCCACAAATTGCCAAACAAAACGAAGTGAAAGGGGAGCTGGCAGCAAGAAAATTGCTTCTAGAACTGAGGAAGCCCAAGGCTCTGAAGGAGCATCTCGAATTTGCCAAAGAGTCTGAGCCAAGGCCAGAGGCATGAGCAGTGGCTGAGCTACCGAGATTCAATTGCCGCCGGCTCTCGGGCATGAGGTCACGTAGCAAGCGGCTGGAAAATTATGCTGATGAAAATTCTTTAAAGCGAAGCGAACAGAACGCTCCGCGAGCCACAAAGAAGGTCGTGGTCGCTCAATTATGCTTGGAAAGTTTATTGCAAAAGAAAGCTGAGGATACTCGCATATAAAAACAGACATTTGTAGGATTTGGATTGCTTAAGTGGAAGAAAATCCGTTGGAAACTCACCTTAGCTCTGTCATATTTAGCTTATGTCTCTGCCGCTTATGGCAATACTACTTAATAGACCAGACCCGCATATGGAAACGATCAATTGAGATCAAGTTTCCAGCATAATCTCTGCTGTTGATGTAATTATTTAGTGCTCAAACAACTAATCAATTACTTAATGTCATTCCAATCAAGAGCAACAACTGATACGCATGCGACACATGCCGTAGATACTCGTACTCGCATTGCAAATGAATTGATTTCAGCTTAAATTTGAATCAAATTTCATCAGGAAAAGAGTTGAGTGATGCCAAAGACTGGAAGTATCTGCTTGAAAGATGTTCCCCAATGTTTATAGCCCTTTCAGCATTCAAAGTGGTTGTACAGCGAGTGGTATCTTGGCGGATTCCATATACACATCCCCCAAACAAATCCCATAATCCCCACACTCGAGATTTGCATCTCTCATTTCATGTCACGCGTCAGGCCGATCCTTGCTTCCGCGTTTGTTGTCGCTGTTCTTGCGGGGTGTTGCAATATGTTGCAGGTGTCGTGTGGCCAACCAGATTTGTCACCTCGATTGGGCCAGACGCTGATGCTGCTGCTGGCTGTTGGCTGTTGGCTGCTGCTGGCACGATGTTGCCCCCTGGGTCTTGGGGTGTTATCTTTATTTCAGCATCGAATAAATCATAATTTTGTTGCACCTTCGAGCACGACAGAGCTCTCGAACACCTCCCACCCGAAAACCCAAGCACACACTCCCACGTACGAGTATTCCCCCCGCTTTTTTATTCCCGTTCGAATTACATGCGACATATCCATAAATGGGGCCCAAACGACTGGCCAATTTCCTGCTGCCGCTAATTATTTCATTTCTATTTTTAAAGCTCGTCTCTTAATTGCAGCCCGATTTGATTATGGGCCAGCAGCAGAACCAGCAGAAGCAGCCAGCCAGCCAGCAATCAAATTGACAACACAAGTACACAAAACTCTTACCAAAATGCTTGGCCCATGCCCAATCCACGAACCAAATGCGCATTCAAATCAGTCTCTGACACTGAAAAAAATATATATAGTTGGATTCGATCCAAGGCACGCACTACAACGACAACGACAACGACATACAACAATCCACAACGTTGTCAACATCCGGAGCTGCTCTGGCGCATGACAATTAGAAAAGGTTCAGGCCATCAGACCAGACCAGACCAGACCATACGAGGGGCTTAGATGAAACGAACAACGCCCCCGCAGACAGGCAGACAGTCGTCTGTGGAGGCAATCCTTTTCTTGATTTCGAACGGGGAATGAACTCTACCTTTTGCCTCCAAAATTCTATGCAAATCGATCGATATGCGAAAATGTGCCCGACAAGCAGTGTCTACAGTGTCTACACATAGTTTACATACACTTGTGAGCGCACATCTACATAGAAAGAAGGAGAAACAAAGAAATAGAGAGGGAGAGGGGGAGATTTCTCGATGCGCCTTTTATGAATGGGAACAGGCTATAGACTCAGTGGGGTAAGGTGCTGTGTGTGTGTGTCTCGAAATAAATATAATAAAAGGCAGTTAAAGCAGTTAAGTCTTCAGGAATGAAAAATAATACCCATTGATGGACTACTCAAACTGCTGATGGTAAGGTTGGGCATCGGCGTAGAGAAGACTGAGAATTTTGTTATATGGTAATTTATTTTTCGACTTTGACGCTTTGAGAAGTCTGAGATTTGTATGGATTGGCTGTGCTATGCTCAAGTTGTTGCAAGGATTGTAAGGATAAGTAGGGGAATACACATATCCTTATATGTATGATATAGTAGTTCGATTAAGCAGAAAAGAGTACTTCGATTACCCAAAGATTACCCCCATAAAATTTGTTGCTAATTTGAAAATCTTCCCCCACGTTTTGGACGATCCTGAGACCTTTGGCTGTGAAAATATTTGCCTGTTTTAGCGAGTCAGAAGAACAACACACTTAAAATGTCAAAAATGTTGACAGCAACGCCCAAGTAGGGGGTGGGGGGCCGTGCCCCACCGCACTGCACTGCACTGCGCACCCCCTGCCAGCCACTGACACAAACGCATTTAACAAGAGCGCCAAATTAAGCCATAAATTTAGACGCCTTGGACCACCAGCCAAGTGGCAGAGTCAGATCATCGGAGGAGTGGGAGGACGGGTGGGTTCCGAGCAGCGCAATGCAGGGAGCCAGGGAGTCCGCAGTTGGCTGACAACTACAAACTAGAAACGCCTCTGCAAGTGTCTCGTTTGGGGATCTCTCGCATAGCACACTTGCAGCTGCAACAGCAGCAGCATTTGGAGGCGACTCGAGTGGTCCTCTCTGTGAGGGCAAACTCCCACTCGGCAGCGCTGCTGCCCCTTCTGCAGCTCGCTTAATACAAAAATTCAAATTTAATTAGTCTTCGAGTGAAGAAGTAATATTTGTACGATCTGGTAAATTTCGCAGCTGCATGCAAGGAAGTGGGAAGTTTGATTAGAGGGTGTGGAGTGGGGAGGGAGCACTGGTTTCGGGGAACGAGAATCGCAATGGGGGAATGGGAAATGGGAATTCTGAGCTGCTATGACTGAATGCCAAGCGTTGTTGATATAAAACTTTTCCGTGCATCAAGTGGGTTGTACACTGCGAACAAAACTTGAAGACTGAGGCAGCATTCAGGCGGATTGGCAGCTTCATTCATAGCTCCATTGAAAACCCTGTTGAACATATGTTCTTCTCGCAGTGTACTTTGCTGAATGATTGTCCGACTGTGCAACTGCAACTGCAACTGCAGCAAGCACATCTGCATTCCAGACGAGTCAACGGCAGACACAGAAGCAGACTGAGACTGAGACGAAGACGAAGACTGCGACTCAGACTCGAAGCGAGTCAAGAGAGAGAGAGAGAGAGAGACCCAGACCATGTGGGATTATGACGCGCCGGCACTTAAGGAGGGGCAAGCAATGGCAATGCTCAACTCAATTGCAGTTTGTCGGCATCCGAGGCTGGGCTACGGATGGGACTACAGATGGGACCACAGATGAGGCTACAGCTGTGGCCCATGCGGATGCTGCAGCTAAAAAGCTGAACTGTTGAGATCTCTGTGAGCTGTGGAAGTTGCAAGTTCTTGATTGGCTGTGTAGACGCCTCCGTATTTGTCGCGGGGTCGGTCGCGACCCCAAGCATCGCGTGTGACATTTGCTGCCCCTGCTGCATGCCCCCAACTGCACCACATTCATTAGCAGCCACTAAATGTTCATTTAATCAGCCCGTCTGGCCGTCTGTTGCATGTACACTCCCTCTCCCTCTCTCTCCCGTGATCTTAGGGATGCCTCTTGGAGCGGGCTTAGAACTCAAGTCGGGGGACGGGACCCCCAGGAGGAGTCACAGTCACAGTGGATGCCACTGTTGTCGCGGAGGCCTCTCTACAAATTGCCACGAACGAGCCGAACCCAACCAAACCACACCGAACCGAAGCTGGTTGCAATCTTAAGTGAATTTATGTGGCAATCCGGTGCCCGTCTGCAGCTTCCACTTGAATGCCACATCCCATGATGACTTCAATTAATCAGCTTAATGCGCACTGAGATTGCAGGATGCGAGCAGAGCGACTGGTGGAAAGGCAGAATGGACACAGCAGGATTAATCACAGAAAATGCAGGTACGGAAGGAGTCTCCTTGAATCTATTAGATTTGAGAATTTCTAAGCTAAATATGTTGCCAGATATCCAGAGCTTCAGAGTTACTCACTGCAAGTGATCTATCAAGAATTCACGTTCCGTTGTGATCGCATGGGGGATGACATTTTACTGCTCAATTTATTGCAAATAATAAATAATAATAATAGCGAAAGTAAGGGATAGTCTTAAGTTTCCATCCATCAAGGTTCCGATTTGTATTCCGCCCTTCCTTTGCTGAATATATCTTCACAATCCGCCACACTATACCCTCGACATAATAAGACATATATTTTATTTACATAACATACTTGTGTCCATATGAAAGGTTATGTCAGATTGTGAAAGGTGTAAGGCCTCCAACACCAGCTGCAGGAATTATTCGCACGGCAGCGAACAGCGTAGAGTGGACACCGGACAGAGCCAGCTGCTGGCTGGCTGAAATGGCTCGCCAAATACGCAACAAACAACGGCAACAGCAACAGCAACACAAAAAGGCGATTATATATAGCTTAAATATCGGTCGATTGGCCATATAGAGAGGCAGAGGCAGCGCCCGCTGTATATGGCCGGGGCAGGTCGAATGGATCTCGGATCGGATCGGAGCGGATCGCAGCAGTGGATCGGTGCCGAAAAGCCAACTGTTCGCCCAGTGCCTGACCATGTTGGTGTCTGTATGCTCCACCTGATGTTGTCGTTGTTGTTGTCCTTGTTTGTGGCATCCATATCCATCGACAACGCACTTGTCTGGGGCGTGTTTTATGCACTTGTCGAACCTTTTTATAGTTGCTATTTTGTTGCTGTGGCAGTTGCACCAACAGTTGCGCCGTCGCATGGCCGGCCGGTTAGTTAAATGTCAATTTTGTGTCAAACTGCATTTGACTGCTAGAAAATTGGCCATAATATGAAATTATTTAATAGCCAAAGACAGTTTGAGCAGCTCTGAACGCGTATCGAGAGAGAAAAGCAGCCAAAGACAATCATAATATTTTCACTTTTAAAATTCATTTAAATTTATATTTAAATTTAAAAGCCCATAACACACACACACATGATAGTGTCCCCAAGAGCAGGCCCATTCCGCAGTCTCCGCAGTCCATGGTGTATCGTAAAATATGACACGTGGTTTATATCAAGGAGCGCTGCCCATAAACAAAGTTAAAATATTGAGCAACATTTGGACAAAATATCGTACAAAAAAATATTGAGAGACAATCAAGAAAAGATAAGAGCGGGGAATTCACGAATTTGGATTACTCTTACGCGGGATATAAATGATTCGAAAACTAAGGAAACTTCAGGGATATAAAGAGTATAAAGATTTTTGGTAAATAAAGAAAACACGTTCTGGTAGGTATAAAATATTTTGATATGTCAAGAAATCTGTTAGCCGTTACTTTCCTAATTCCTAACAGAAGAATAGATTGATTTTTAGGTATGCCAAGAGATCTTTTGAAAGATTCGTATGGATACAAATTTGAGAAAAGTTCCTTAGTGTTTCCAGCCTTGTATAAATTTCCAACTGCATTCTCTGGTAATTTATAAAAAAAAACAAAAAAAATCTCCCTCTTTTGCAACTCCTCATTCTATCGTAGAATTATGTCTCTTACCTTATCATATCCCAAAAGATATAAACCCTCTTCAGGGTAGGGCACACCAGCGCCGAGAAGAGAGTGCGACGCGACACACACACTCGAAATAGATCACAACACAGATTTTTAACCCGTTGGCATCATTAGCAGCTCGTCGTAGACGCCGCCCCGTCCGTCCATCCATCCAACCGTGCAGAAACGAACAGCTGAGGGCGAATGACATGTGGGAACCAGCCTCAGTCTCAGTCCCTGCCCCAACCCCTGTTGCTGCCCTGCCGACAGAAATAGCGTGTTAATCGTGGCACGGATCGGATCGGATCTCGCTCTCTACATCTACTGCTGCTGCCACTTCCACTTCCGATTTAACTGGAAATGCATAAAAATCTTCCCTTTTTTCCCCTGTTTTTGGGTGTGTGTCTGCTCCCAACTCCGCCTTTTTATTGTGTGTGTTCGTGGGAGCAGCATGTTTGTGGCTGCTATGATTTCCGACAAATTTCCCGCTTCTGACTTGGGGCATGCCGCTGTCATGTGTGCCAAATGTGCAGCTGCAGGGAGAGAGAGATCAGGAGGAGGAGGACCGGAGGCTGTGGGTAAAAGGGGGGAAGCGATCGACTGGCATAGGCGTACCTTGTGTTTGATTTCATAAATACAAATGCCATTCCATCTAGCTGTACATATATATATACAAAATATCTTTTCAAGATCTGCTGCTGTTCTGTGCTGCTGGGATATTCCGCCTTAACATGTAGCAGATGCGCACCATATTGCGGCTACGAAGCTACGGGGCTATAGGCAATCGGATCATGGACTCCGGAGTCCGGACTATAGACTACGGATCATGGACTACGGACTGCGAACTACGGACTGCTAGAACCATTGTTTATGCACTGCATCCGCAGTCAATAAAACATTTACATTTTGATACATATTCCGTATACAAACAAAAGACCACGACGAGCCTTTGATCAATTTCTGCTTAAAAAGAAAGCCCTTACTCTTTTAGTTTTTATTGATTAGGAAGTGAAATAATGGGCTAGCTGTAGAAGGATATCCATATATCAATAGGTGCCTAATAACTACAACTTCCCTGCTTCTCTTTGCTTTTAGAGGTAGATCTTTGAGATCTTGAGATCTACTGCATGCTCAGTAATACCTTTTAGATACCTTCCCTCATTCACTCCATCTTTAAAGATCATTCTTTTCCCTTTCCATCGATCTGTTAGTCAAGCCCTTCGGACTCCCTACGAAATGATTGCCATGCAAATATCATGCCAGAGCCATACCAAATCAAATCACTGATGGCCCGAACGAACCCAAAGCACTCAAAGGCCTCAGACCCCATGGACCTCCGTGGACCCCTGGCAGGTTAAAGTGAAAGATGCAGAGCAGAGAGACCGCAAGCCCAAACCCAAGCCCCCAGTCTGAGGGCCAAATACATTTCGATTCGATTGCCAGAGCGAAACCTTTCGAACTTTAGTTGCGGATTGGGATTCGTGATTCGGAAATTGCGTGAAGCCGGGCATTGGGCATTACGTTTGTGGCCTTTGTTTGCTCATCGCTCGCGGAGGGGGATACGTGGAGGGGGAAGTGGAGATGGAAGTGGAGGTGGAAGTGGAGATGGATGCCCCAATGGCTGACCTTGTTGAAACATCAGAAACCATATTATTGGCATGCCGCCTGCTCTGTTCCTGCCCCTGCCCCTGCTGACTGCCCCTGCTGACTGCCCCTGCTGACTGCTCTGATCTTTAATTTTCGTCTTTTTTTTTTTGGGTTGAAAAATTGCGAAAAGTTAAAAACCATTTCATTGCATTTACAGGGTTTCACTTGCAGCCATCCATCCGCGGTTGCGGTTCGCTGCAATTCGATTTGTTGTTGCCGCTTGCCTGTGGCAGGCAGCGGTGTGGTGCGCGGCTGATTGTTGGCCGCCACATTGTGTAATTTATATGCGCCTGGGTACGAAAAACGAAGGCGTTGTGCCCAGTGCACAGTGCAGTGGAGTCAATGCTGTGGACGACTACGTGACCTCCAATTTGGGATCGGTTTCATGTGCGTTAAAGTGCACATGTTGCCTGTAGCCCCTCCTACCCTACCCGTGTCTCATGCCTCTTGCCCGCTTTCCCCATTCGATTCGGATCGGTGTGGTCCGCCTTTGATGACTGCCGCCACCGCCGCCTCCGACTACAACTGGGGAGACACCCGATCCATAAGCCAAAAGCAAGAGCCATAAGCTAAACCAGGCGCACACACTCAGACAGTGCCTACCAAAAGTATATTCATATGCTAATTTCGCTTAGCTTTCCGACGCACTTGTCGTCGCCCCGCTGTTGACTTGTGGCTTTTTCCAGAAGGGTACAACAAATATCCAATTAAAATTGTTCAACTCTGCGACAAATATTGACTTGCGGCTTGCCTCTTTTCGGTGCTTGCTCTTTGTGGAGGCACTCCCACCCTGCGGCACACAAAAGAGAGATGGAGAGGAGCAGCAGCAGAGTGGATTCATATGGAAATCAGCGTGTTAATTGGAGAGAGAGACTCAAAAGGGTTAGGGCACAGGCTAACAACAAGAAGAATAAATAATAATAATACATTTCTTTAAAATATTACATCATATTTTATAGATCTGCAAAGGAAGATCTTATCTTATTATTATATCTTATATACTTATTATAGAACTATTGTTGGATGGAGATTATGATTTTAACATGATAGAAGTTTAATAGCTGCTCTCTGTACGATATCTAACATGAAATAATGCTTTTAGCATTCTCTTCGATTTACAGAGTATTTGAGCTGCAGAATATTGTTGTCTATATTTATCTTTCTCTGCATTAGATTTTCAGTTATAGAATTCTTAGTTTTGGGCATGTGTTAGCTTCGATTGAAGCTTTCTACCATGGCGCATAAATCATGAAGATTTCTGGCAAGGCCAGCTTTGACTTTGAAATAGGAAATACTCGTATATCTCCATTTCCCATGGGTACTTCTCACACACTGTACAAATAATCGCCATCTGGCATTGGTTTTGGTTTTGTGTACCCTTTTTTTTATTGTCTAACTTTTTTTCATTCAAAAATGATACGTGGAAAATACTTGTCGCGTCTCGGATGTCTGTACTCTTTCAAGCGCCGCTCGGTGGGCCCCCTAATTAAGTGTGGAATGTTACACAGCAATCAAGTTGGTCTATTCGAGCCGGGGCCCGGCGGACACGACCACAAATGGTCATTGAATGCGAGAGAGAGGGGCTCTAATGACCCACAGAGCCACAGCCAGATCCACAGCCATCAACGCTCATGTGCGTGGACCGGACTCTGCGAACGTTGCGGGTGCGTACGCGTAGCTCCCAAAAAAAAACAATAAATACAAAAAAAAAATACACATCCAAAAAAAAGAGGTCTCTGTGTGATTATCGTGGCCATTGTTACCCTCGGGTTTAATGTGATCTCATGTTGATTGATTGCGCACACCTGTGTGAAAGACGAGCTGACGTTGATTTCGTTTGTTTCTGTTTCTGCTGGTCGAGGTCTCCGTGAATCTCTCTCGCTCTCTGCGGTCTCTGTGCTCCCCAATGCCTGATGGATTGAATCGGATACAACACTAAGGCCGGGGTGGGCAGAGAAAGCCCCCAGGTCGGTCGGTGGGTCTTCCTCTGAAAGCACGAAGCTTTCATCTCGGCCTTTGTGTTATGCAATTGTTAAACAAAAACAAAAAACAACAGGCCAGGGAGAGAGCGAAAGATAATTATTAGGAGGCTAAACTAACAACAACAAAAAACAAAAATAACAAAAGAAAACACAAAACAAAAAGCGTAGCGTTTTTGCTCTTTTGCGGTTCGGTGATTTTTTGACGGACAGTCGTTGGTTTTTGCCGGACATGCTGGAGCTGCATGGGTGGCTCCTGAACCCATCTCCCAGCCCCACCCAGCCCCATCGTCAACGTATGCCATTGAATCCATTGTTGCTGTGACGCCGTTTGCAATTTGTATGAATTTCAAATTTCTTCAACATTGAATATGAAAAAAAGCCCAAGTGAAACGGCAGCGACAGGAATTAAGTTGCAGGTGGAGAACATGGAGATACTCTTTGAGAAACAATTATGGTTATATTTTGGAGGGTATGCAGAGTAGATATTTTTAATAGTTTAGGTGCTGAATAATTTCCAAATAATCTGTGAAATTGATCATGTTTTCACACATAAAATTTATCTTAAATATCTCGTAGCTATGGCAGAACTGTTTGTTACTATTTCTTCAAAAGGTTGATAGAAATTACTCATATTAAGCGCGAAACTTGAAACTTGAAATTTGTAACGTTAGAAAAATGAACAAACAATTCTGATTTCCAATTCATTGCAATATCTTCCCATCTAGTGCAAATACTCTGCTAAACAGATCAATTCCATTGATGCCAAATCAATAATAAGTTCACTCTGTATCTACCGGACATGTTTGATTTCTTTTGCATTGCAAAGTGGCGGCCTAAAGCCTAGATACCCCTTCTGCTTCTGTTGTACAAAGGGTATAAAAAACAAAACTAAGTGAAACGCCTGGGGCAGTGGCTCCAGTGGCAGCCAGCAACAGCAACAGCAGCAGCAGCAGACGCAGTCAAGCAGTTTGAATGAATAATTTCCGCAGTCGTCGGTCGTCGTAACGTTCGTCTTCCGTTTGTGTATGACTCTGTCCTCTATAAAGATTCTGCCCATACAGCTGCTGCTGTTGCTGTTTATCGGCTGTTGGGTTCGCTTTTGAGTTTGCGTTCTCTTGCGCCAAATGAAAATGAACACGTGCGTCCGGTTGCTGTGTGGCTGCCACTGCCACAGTCTGCTTATGCCTCAGCTGCTGCTAGTATTGAGTGCGACTCTTCTCAGTATATAAATATATTTATGTGTGTATACTATTATATATGTGGTTCCTGTGTGGCATATTGCCCCTGTGCAACAGCCATAGCCGACAAAAATTTCACTTCATTGATGAGTACTACTGCACTTGAATTGGAACTGTCTGTATTCTGTATCTGTGTGGCACACACCTAAGCAAACACAGAGATCTCTGCGGGTGTGTGTGAGTGTGTGTGTGCATTGCTTGGTCGCACAACGAGGCGTATGAGCGATTTGCCAGCCGAAAACAGCTGTTTGCTACACACACACACCTGGAGAAATCGAGAGTCGACCCCCACAGACCCCAATCGGCATGCCCCAGACGCTGGTTTGCCTTGTGCGTTTAGATATATTATACATACATATGTACATATGTATATTCGTTAGTATTTGAATGCTAAAATGCAATTGGAGATGACATTCAAATTGCAGTCATATAAAATGAAACCAAGCTAAGTGCAGCTCATCCATATGGAACGCTTCGATCACATCTAAAATTAAGTCAAATTCCAAGCCAAACCTCAGCTAAACTTGCACCAAGTCATTGGCCAATTAAATCTAACCTTAGCGACCCTTAGAAATCCCAACCTGTCCCAACTTATCGATGAATACACGAACCTAACCCAACACAAATCATGTTAGCCAGATGGCAAATCAGGAAAACATTATTAAAATCACTTGAAACCCCTATTAGTTAAATAACACTTGAGACTTAGGAAGGGAGCACACGAAATAAATAGCAACAGTTCCGCTTTAAAGGTCGTTTGGCCGTCTCTAAGTCATTAAAACTAAAAAAATAAATACCAACTAAATCAGCAACGAAAAAAAGAAACAACACTCTTCCATGATACTTAAGCGGGAGTTCTGCAAATTAATTTATACCCAAAGTCATAGCCATTTGGTCTAATGCATATGCAGACATTGTCGAGTATTCCAACATACACACACACATGGGAGCCAAACAGTGGCAATCAACGAACTGTGCAACTCCCCACAATATTCAACCATCCATTCATTCATTTATTCATTCATTCAGTCATTGTCTCGCAAAAACAACAACAACAACCACACACACGATCAAGAGCAGCGCAACACTTGGCCACACACAACATCTGATCTGTAGGAAGTCGCTTTATATTGCAAAAGCCCACACAACACTTCCCTCCGCCCCCCATTTACGAGTAGATGATGATGATGATGATGACTGCTCCACTGCGCTGCCCAACGAAGCCCATCTGGAGCGAAATGACCCAAAGTGCATTGGCAAAACATGGCACCCAGCGAGAAAAACCCAGGAGCGAGACGTGGAGCCAAACGGAGTGGAGTGTCGTCACGGCCTTAACCTTGCATTGATGGTTCAAAGATTAGCAATCCAATTCAACACATTTATTGTGGGCAAATTGCTGTATCAATTATGGTGGAAATTCAAGCTAGAAAATGCTTTAAGAGGTTTAGGGATATCTCATAATTTAATGTAAAGATTAGCTACACAAAAAAAGTCATTTTGGGGAACATTTCTTCAGCACTATCTACAGCACTTGTGAATTCTCCCATAATCAAATCATACAGCTATTTATCAACTGTTGGATTCGGAAATGCCCATCTGGATATTACCATAAAAGTACTATTTCAGCACTCGTTAGTCCAATAACTCATTTGTCAGAAGACTTGATAAAGATTCGGAGCAGCTTGGGGAAATCTAATAATAATCACATTAAACACACAAAGCGCTGTCCCTGCCATGCCCCTCTCGAACTGTCACCCTGGAGATCTTTTAACCTTTGCCCCACAATAAATACCCCATAGATCGCAGCAACCATCTTAGCAAAAGAATGAATCAAATTGGGCAGCTAGTAAATGAAGCATTAAATGAAAAAGAAAAGCTGGAATAAGTCAACTTGCACAACTTGTGGCACATGCTGCTCAGCTGCTTGCAATTGCTGTGGTGGGAAGGTCAAAGAAGTGGCAGCAACCAAGACGTCAAAAGATACAAATCAAAATCAAAGACACTGCCACAATTGTGTAACAAGAGGCACAGCATCAGCCCTAGCTCTTCAGCTCTTCAGTTCTGCGATTGGGGCAATCTGTTTCAGGTGCAGATCGAGATGGATGGGCAATGAATGGAGTGGCCTGGGGTGGGTAAGCTACTATTTGCCGGAACTAAGTGACTTCCGCTCTCTGGCTGAAGAAGAGTCATGCAACACGAACCATCGAACCCCTTTACCAGGCACCGCCAGCTGCAGCTGTGGGATGTGATGGGATTGAAGGGAGAATCCCCATGTGGAGGAGCGCATTGACAAACAACACGTGTGAGCGACTGACTGACTGACTGGCTGAGCGATTGCACGAGTGTGGGGCCAATGGCAATCAAGGAAATGTTTATGCCGACACTGCTGCTCCAAAACCAGATTCGGTTAGCTACCAGAACCAGTCGTCAGACAGTCACCCAGTCAGCCACAAATTGCTTTCAATTATGTTGCATGTGGCTGCTCCCGTTTTTATGCCTCATTGTTCACGTCTCTCTCCATTGGCAGAGTAGGCTCTTCCCTCCCCTCCACTCCACTCCTCACTGTCGTTGTCGTTGCCTGTTGTCTGGCCCCATCTGGGCCATGTTCCGTGTTCTGTGCTGATGATCTGCTCGGTGTGGTGAGCGACTGATCAACTTGGGTATTTATCTTGCAACTGTGGCAACTGCACTCTCGACAGCAAATGCTGCGAAACATCATTGTCTGCCCCCACCCAACTCCCTGCCGCTTTCATGGGTGTACAATGGCAACGAGGGGCAGCAAAAGTGATCAAATTGTGGAGTTTGCTTACAGATTGAGAGACTTTTAGAGTTTTATTCCTTAGTAACATTGTTCCCAGAACTCACTGGAGTTTCCCTAAATTCTTCTGCTCCACTGTGCGGTCTTTTTCTTTATGGCTTTGATTTTAAGCATCGGTTTCAGCATTAAAATGTTCCATTATAGGACCACCCCACCAGTCCCCTTTGCATCACCCTACATTACCCACCCCTCAGTCAAGAACTGCAGCGAATTCGTTGCGGAAGTGTGCCACGCCCACAAAAGTGCATATTTGAATGCGAAAGGAGAAGGAGATGGAGATGGATCCACAGTCCATGTGGAGATTTCGATTGAGTTACTCAACGCATCTTCATCGGGATCGTCATTATCATCGTCATCGTCATTGGGGAGGGGAGGGAATCATTATCGTTATCTCTTTTGGTCGTGATTGGCGTTGCCGTTGATCATCAAGCTGCGTGCAAATTTGTGCTCTTAAAAACCAACTAAAGTGAAAATTATGTCAAACCAGTTGACCAGCCGGTGGATCTGTCGGTCGGTCGGTCGGTGGATCCGTCTGTGTCCGGCGGATCTTGATATTCTTGCCACATCTGGCTGGAATTGAGTAATTTGTTGCAGAGACAATTAGATGCAACAGATTGCTGACTAAGTGACTGAAACGTTTACAGTTGAGGTTTGTCCGAGATTCCGAGTCACAGATTCCGAGATTTGAGAGTCGAGAGAGATTGCAGCAGTCGGAGTGAAAGGAAGGCAGGCGAGACAGCCAAACCCATTTTGTGAGCCATGAAGATATCGTTTTGCCCTCAGGACACGGGGGTAACCACTTGGCTCCAAGTGCTGACAACCAGAGTGGGGAAGGAGAAGGGAAGTAGGAAACAGGCAAAGAGTTCAACTGAGTTCAGTAGGCAACGAATAAAGAGGCAACCACAACCACCAGCTGGGTGGGAGGGGAGCAAGGAAAGGAGTAGTCGGCAGCGACAGAGTTGGGAGCCCTCGTAGCATTTCATAATTTTCAGCCAATTATGCGAAAATTGCCAGCCAAAAACAAAAAGAAACAAGCAGACCTTGGACCGAGCTAATGACATTGAATGGGGTCAGACCCCACAGTCCAGACCTAAGAACCGGCCACGGCAATAGCAATGGCAAGAGCAACAGCAACCAGAACGGGGCAACAACTGTGGCAGCAACGACTGCGAATCGGTGGTGAGGAGGGGGAGGGGGAGATTGCTGACAGTAATCAACAGTTGTGGACTTGACTCTTCTCCACCATGTGAGTGTCACTCTTCTCTCCCTGGGCGCCCCGTTGGAGATTTAGTGTTTGATATGCGACCAGTGGAAGGCCCTAACAATTAACGATTAAATTTCAAGGATCAGCGATGGATGATATAAACTCTAGGAATAAATTTCGTTTAGAAACTGCATGGAAATAACCATGATCATCTTTTATTCTGCCAATCGGCTTTGATTTAGAAAGAATCTGAAAATGATTAGCTCGAAAGTTACCTCAATTATCTTAAAAGAATTATTATTATTCAGTATTCATTTTCTTTTTTTCCGCATTGATCTTTTAAAAAATCTGATAGTTCCCCACCATCACATCCTTTTCCGCTAGCTATGGAAGATCGTGCCCAATACAATGCCGCACTAATTGGCCGCTGATCAAATTGGATATACCCGCTTCGGGTATGAGATCGCTCTCTCTCTCTGTCTCTCTGCCGCCGTTGGCAGCTCCATCTCCCAACACGTGCACATACAAATCTACGCTTTATAATTGGTTTGTCGAGCTGCCAGCAACCGGCTCAAGCTCAAGCTCACATCTCTGTCTACGCGGATTGCAATGCAGTGGAGTGGATTGGAGTGGAGGGCAGTCAAAGCCACAGCCCCGCCATAGCCAGGCCAAAGACATGGCCAAAACCAAAGTCAGCGATGCTAAGTGAATTAAAATAATGCTGCTGCCGCCACTGATGATGATGTGGATGTGGATAGAGTTGGCCCTCCCATCCGCTGCTCCCAGCTGCTAGCTGCCAGCTGATGCTGATGATTCTATTTATTACATGGTAAGCAATTTGCGATTCCGCTCTTACGCTTTCCCCTCCGCCCCTCCTGTCTTTTGCTGCGTTTTAATTATTTGCAATGCCCGTTAGTTTTAATAAAGTTGCTAACTGTGAAAAGACGTGACTGGAAAAGCACCTCTCAGCGTTCAGCGAAAATGAGCATTTAATTCACAGCGAAAGTGTCGGTCGGGTCCGTCCGCACACACACACATAGAGTGGGTACTATCCACCAGCCACCATCAGATCCTATCCCATACCCGACCATAGCTGCAGTACCCTTTTGCCAGACATCTGATTAAAATCTCAGTGTGTTGAGCAAAAATTTCGCAGAAAATTCTTACACGCAAACGCAGATCGTGGACAGCTGAAAAGTTGCAGCGTTAACACCCATGGGGCCCCATCCACAACCACAACCACAACCCCAGAACCACAGACCCATCGTAGTCGTGGAGCAGTTCATGCGAAATTTTATCACGCAAGGCATTTGAGCGACGCTATATGATAAGCATCTACGAGGACGAGGACGCAGACGAGGGGTCCACAGACTAAAAAATTCTGATTCCACGATCTCTGGCCAGCAGATTGAAATCGCCCCAAACGATGATACGAGCAGCGAATGAGCACGGACCAGTAACAAAAGGCCAGTGCTGGCTGCTGGCTAGTTGGATCTTGGCCATTGTCTTATCGCCAGCTGGGCATCTACTCATCTGCACCAGATGCGATGCCTTTGCTCTCCCCACCCCCTGGATGCTGCCTGGCGCTGGGCGTGGCTGGAGTTTGCTGTTGCTGCTTCTGGGGCAGGGCTATGGCTATGGCTATGGCTTTGGGCCTGGTGCCAAGTGTTTGCGCCAAGCGTTGATTGTCCTTATCGCCGTTGCAGATCGTTTGGCTGCAACATGCCGTGCGAATTGCATGCGTAGATGCTGACTAGATGCCGCACTAGCCTCGCTCCAGACTCAGAGAGTGCACAAAAAAACCAGTGCCAAGTGATGAATGTCCGTGTTATGCGATCGAATGATCTAGAAATGAAGTTAATAAATCGTTTAACCAGATGGCACAGCACAGATGCAACTGCCACTGTGGCAGGATGAGAACGAGGCTGATTCCCCTGGAATGGAATTACATCGCATGGCCAGCAACTTGCTTGCTTGGCAAGTGATCGACCACCAAGGGGTTCGGGCATTCCTCTGCTATGCTGCTGAGCGACAATTTGCATAACTACTGTGCCTATGCCGCAAAAACATAACAAATTACAACAGTTTTGCTTTGCGTACATACCACAAGCAGCAGCGTAGCCCCAGAACGAGGCGTTTAGCAGACATTTCTTGTTGCCATAACGGGACTATGCTGAACGGGGAACGATGTGCAGGCACGTAGTGCAGAATGGAGAACAAACAAGGCCAAGAAGATAATGCACATGGTAATGGCAAACCCCCCCCCCCCCACCACCCACCGGGGGTTCCGCCAGCCATAAGGCCGAGAACATCAACTTAAATTATGCACAGCACAGATCCACAGGCAGTGAGACCAGAGATACTACAACAAATTGTTTCACATTCTTTTGTTCATTTTGTGTATTTAATTTAAAATATTTAATTTCTATGCTAAAATGGATAATTGGTGGCGTGCAAAGTGTTGAATTTGCACTGCTTTAAATGAACTAGTATAAATAGGCAGTCGTTTAGTGGTTGTAGATTTGTTGTGAATTACAAACTGCAAGACAAGAGAATTCCATCATTAGTTTTACTTCACTTTTAATTAATAATTACACAACTTACCTAATGTATAAATTATTTAAAATTATATTTAATGATTGCCAATTACTCGAATATGTGAGAAGAGTCTGTAAATGGGAGAGAAAGTTTCAACATTAACAAAGTGATTAAAGTTTCGTTATCTAAATAAAATAATTGATTATTGCATCAGCTATTAAGTTACAATCAAAATATTTCATTAGTCTAACATATGTAAATAAATCATCATTTTATTTTGGTTAGCAAACTATTAAAATTGTGTTCAATTCTCACCATAGAATCATTTAGGATTCGGCATTTGTGGTGCTTCTTCCAGCGACAAACTGCAAAGCAACAGAGAGAAATGTTTATAAATTGATTCAATCTTGGAGAAATTCTACTTCTTGTTTTCATCAGCTAAATATAACTTTACACTAATCACAGGTCTTTCATAGGTGTCCCAAGGTAAAATCGTAAATCATCCCGGAAATACTACTCTAAAAATCACTCAAATAAATAGAAACGCACCTTTTCGATCAGGGGTTCATTCCAGCCAAAGACTTGCCCAACTTCTGCTGCATATTCAACTGAAAATAAATAATTTAAAATTAATATTCTACACAAAAATAAATGAAATCAAAAGAATGAGAAATGAGGTTCAGTTGTTAAAATTTACACTAATCAAGGCATTTCATAGGTGTCCCAAGGTAATTGCTATCTCATCACATAAACCAAACCAAACAATCAATCAAAATTAATGTCGAAACTCACCTTAGAAGGCGTATCGCGTGCGTATGTCCTCGAGCTTCTTGCAGATCTGATTTGGCGTGCGGAACATATCGCCGGCAATGCTCTTCTGCTTGGCCGCCTCAATGGAGAGGTACTGCTCGCACAGGTCGCCATCCAGAACATTCTTCACGGGATAGTAGGAGCTGCGGTAGCTGAGATGGTCGCGGCCACATAGCGGTGGATTCTCGTTGCGCATATGCATCTCCAGGTGCTGGAAAAAGTCGTAGTCCTCGCGACTGGTGAACGGCACAAAGGCGCCAACTGTTCCATTGAGCGTCGAGTAGATGAGCGCCTCCGAGCCACCAGGAATGAGGGTGGCCTTCTGCAGCGACATGATGATCTCGCCCACGTGGAAGGAGCAAATGTTCTCAGACTTTTGGGAAGCACCCGAGAGCAGGCCACGATCCCACAGCGACTTGGTGCCAGTGGGGTCCTCATCCACGTCATCCGTCACGGAGTGGGGCAGGCGCTGAATGTTCAAATTGCCAAATTTATCAGCGATGGCAATAGTGTCGTAGTCCAGCAATGTGGTGGCCGTCACCCATCGGGGATGCGTGTCATCGGCAAAGATAATCAGCTGATTCTCCGCCCGTCGATAGCGCAGGAAGAAGACAGATTCCTGGACATCCGATACGTAGACGCGATGACCCATCGCCTGGATGTTGACAATTTGATAGGGAATGTGTTTGTTCTCGCACTTTCGCAGCATTTTCTTCTTTCCAAGATCATAGATACGCAGCATGCGCCCGCATCCGGCCAGCAGGCGACCCTGGAAGCCACACAGGGCGCCGGGAATCTCATCGATCTCTGTGCGGTGCATAAACTCCAGGCTGGAGCACGTGGGATCGATCTTGTAGATGTCCAGGCAGCCGCCTTGGGATATTCTCGGATTCAACTGAAGATCCCTGGCAATGCCAACGGCCAGATAATAGCGACCATCGGCTGCCACCGAGAACTTAACCATGGCCATCGACATGATGGCCTCGTTCTGGGCCAGCGGCACACTAAACATCGTCTGGCCATGCATGGCATCCAGACAGCGGATCTGCGAGGCCCACAGACCCAATCCGGCCTTGGGGGCCGAGAAAACATCCTCGGGCAGCACTTCATTGATGAAGGCATTCGCCATCTCCCTGGCCAGCTCGCGCTCCTCGTCGCCAGCAGCGCTGCGCATCTCCTCGGCCATCTGCTCTTTGCGAGCACTCTTCGTGTCTTCCGTATAGGCATTGTGATCCGTTTCGGCAATCAGCATGCGCCCAGTGTCTGGATGAATGACGAAAGTGCGCGGCGTGAACTGAAGGGGAAACGCCACTTGATTGAAGACAGCGCCCAGTTTCTCCAGGGCCAAGATGCGCAGAGTATTCGTCGAAATCGCCACAATGCCCTCGCTGCACTGCTCGCTGGAGAAGCCAGAGGCATATTCCAGCGTCTCGTAGGAGAGCGGCGTCAAATGGAATCGATTCTGATGGTAATACGACAGCCAGGAGCGACTGGACATGGCTAGCACTGACTCGGAGCCCTGCATTTTGATGCGGAACAGTTTCACGGGACGCGATCCCAGGTAACGCGTTCGCGTATCTGCCAGATCGCCAGACACTGGATCGAGTACCGTACGAAGCAGCACTCCGTTGCTAAGGCCAATATTCAGATAGATTGTGCCCTTGTTAGTGCCACTGCGCTGTGCTGGTGCATCATCGTCCAACGCGCCCGCACTTGTAGTGCTCTCCGTGTGTCCCATTTCCACCAAACAGAGCGACTCTGCTGGCGAGGGCAGCGCCTGCATGGAGCAGGGAGTCAGGCAGTTGTTCGGATCCAATGACAGTATCCGCACAGTGTTATCCGCCAGCCCAACGGCCAAGAACCAGGAGCGTTGCTCGCCATCTGGCACTGTACCCAGGGCCATGCACATGATCTCTGCTGGCATTTCAGAGCGTTCTGTATACTCATTGAGCTCGCCAGTCTGCAAATAAAAGAGATCCATCATTAGTTTCGGATATATATGATCCAAAAAGCCCAAGAATTTTTCTAGTAAAGCTCAGCACTGCAGGACACAGAGTGTCTCAACATGATTGTTCTTTTCGTGTTCTTGTCATCAAGGCATTATTAATAATAGTCTAGTCTCCTCCTCTATCGATTAAATTCTTACCGGATCCATTTCAAAGTAAACCAATTCCCTGCCAGACAACGTGATGACCACCTGTCGTTGATTGACGGCACATTTAGTGATTGATTTCTTTCCGGGCGCCTTCCATTCATTGACACGCTTATCGGAGCGGATGTGACGGATGCCGTCCGGATAGACCTGCACCAGGGCATCATCCCCAAGGGCGGCGCAACAGAGTGTGGGCGTGGTGCCCAAGAACCCGCTGTCCGTGACTTCCTCAACGGTCTCACCAATGCTGAGCACCAGCGTGGCATTCACGAAGGACACAATGATGTAGGCATCGAATTCGTCTAAAAATAAGGGAAAAAAACCAGACAAAACTTGGTACATGAGTATGGGGGTGATCAATTTGGGGTCTCTAGAAGATGTATTCCTAGCTTAGAATAGACGTTACACAACATTGAATAATCAGTTTATCAAGCTATAATCAATGGATATTCAGCTGAAACACGGTTGATAAGTATCGCATCATGTTCAATGTGTGTGTTGCGTCGCGTTTGTTCAGTTCAATGGCTTAAAAGTATTTAAAAATAGTTTTTTGTAGTTGTAGTAGTATCTGTTGACTTATGAGCTGCAGTGTAAATGTTGCCTTACCTATCGTTTCACAAAAGACAAGATATAACATAACATAAACTCGACAAGTGTTCTCTATTTATAGAGCGATTCTGTCTTTTTTCGATAGAGTCACACACAACAAAACAGTTGACGGACTGACGTCTGTGTTTAAGCGCCTGAAATAAGAGAGAACTGGTGGTTGATAACTTGTGGGACTTGTTTGGAATCGTGTGTATAAAGCTAGTCGTATTCTATATCATCATCATCATCAATGCACCAGTTGAGTTAGAGAAACGATCGACCCATTCTTACATTCTAAAGTCTTAATCCTAGAGAAGCATGAAAATTCGAAACTCACCATCAGCTCGTTTCTTGACTGTCCAAACGGCATTGGGATTACCGGGCAATTCGGAGACGGCCATCTCGGAGACCTCCAGGCCATGCCGCAGCACGCGCAATGTAGAGCGCGGCCCGCGTCCACACAGAACATACAACTGAGGAGTGTCCTCATTCGCCAGATCAGCCACCTGGGAGGTAATGATCGGAGCAAACGAAGGCAACTCATCCACCAGCACAAGATTCTTCAAGGTGCGTGGTGCAAAGAAGAATGTCTCGCCCTCCTCCAGAGGCATGGCCGAGCTAAACTCGGGCTCATCATCATCATCACCCAAATGTGCAATCTGATAAAGATAGCTGCAGAAAAAAATAATGGAATCGTTAGACAGCCCCAGAGGATCCACACAAGTTTCTAAACTTACTGGTTGCCAAATTCGCTGGCCACAAAGAGGAAACCCGTCTTCAGCACACACATGGCCGATGCTGGGGGCACCGTATCGAAATATTTGAGCTTGATCTCGGACACCACATCATCGTCCGTCTCGAGGGTGATTTTGAAGATGTCCCCCTGCTCGGTTTGCAGCAGAAAGAAGTACATGCTCTTGGTGCGATGCGTGGCCGAGCAAATGAAGATCATGCCACGCTCGGGGTCATCCAGATCGTTGCGACGACGCGGAATCGGGCAACGTATATCGTGCTGATCGCCGAGATTCTTGTATGTCAGGTAGTTCTCTGAGCAAATGAGGACGCCCGAGGGTCCATCATTGCCGCCAGGAACAGAGACCAGGAAATTGGCATGCTCCTCCAGCGGCTCGGAGTACTTGCGTACCACGTGGTTCAGGCCCAGGTCCAGCTCATAGAATGTGAGCGTTTGCTGAGTGCGCTGTGCAGCGTCGCCTGCAAGAAAAAATATATATTTGTTAGTCGAATATTCAGTCGGAGATGAGTTTTAGCTGTGGGTCACAAATCAGTGAAGTGTGGCTAGGCAATTACAGCAACACCAATGGTTCAGTGATCGACAATTTATCTGGCGCCAAGTACAGACAGGTGTGTCCATGGTGGGTTAATCCACAAACCCTGAGAATTAAGGTGCTAAAAGGGAGAGAGGGAGTGGAAGATGCTTACCCGATGGGTCCAAGTCAGACTCCTCGTAGTCGATCTCCAGGCAGGCAAACATAGGATTGTCAAAGCCAACATCCACACCGACCATGTGATAGGTCAAAGTGTTGGATTTATGTGCCTCCAGTGGAGATGAGATCGTCAGGCGCGCCTGAGTGTCGCGATTCATGATGTAGGCCAGCTTCTGCTTCTCCACTGCGCCAATCATCACGGCACGACCCTTGGGATCGATGGCAAAGTACTGCCCCGGCACAATGCGGCGGCATCCCGACTTGCCAAAGGTTTCCTGATGCACCTTCTCCAATGAATTCTTGGCGGGCATGTACTCCAGAATTACAATGCGGCCGGAATCAGAACCCACAACGATGTAATCTAATAAAATTAAGGAGATAAAAGACCCATTAGAAACGGACCGGAAGTGGTGTGATGTTGACCCCATATTGAGGTTAGGTTTTAAGGTGTAACTCGAAGTTTCAGTTCGCCATACCATGTGTTTGGGGTTATGGCAAATGCGACGCCAAGTCTTTTGGGTTACTCTCGCACGTAGACGGGTTTAACAAGGTCTTACTGGGGCAAACTACACAAGTTGCTGCCTCAATAGGGTTTTGTGCGTCTTTCACTCACATTAAACGAGTTTTAGTTAACAATTGTTCCTTACATTTACCAACCTTTTGTTCCGCCCGTCAGACGGAAGGCCATCAGAGCGCGTATGCAACCGAAAATCTCCGTCGAGAGCAGCGTATGCACCTTGCCGGTGTTCGAGTCGGGTCGCAGCAGCTCGAGCGACTTGCCACGTGACAAGAGAATCTCCTGCTGCTTGCCACCAGAAAAGTTGCCATGGACGGCGTGCGTGACGCCCGTTCCCTTCTGCAGCGTCAAATTGTACAGATACATGATGAGGCTTTTGAATTTTCACTCCAACTCAATGACCAAAACTGAAAAAGGTCCAAAGTACATTTGCGGTTAGGTACAGTCACCGTGAAAAAATGCTCGAATATTGTAAGTAATTTCGGTAGTTTTGTACTGCTTTGAAAACCATGGCCACAGTTGGTGTATTCGTGTCGCCTAACGATGCTAGTAAGCAGCATTTATTTGTTAATTTAGCACGCCTTAATTTGCGACCAAAGCACAGACATTTCTGATTTCTGGAGATACTGCATAAATTTCTTAATAATATCAAATATCATTAATTTAAGCCGTAAATAGCTACCTTTTCCCGTTTTAATAGATTATTTTACACATTGTGACACCGATGGCAATGGATTAAAATGTTCCACAATCACTCTGCCATACGCTATACGCTTCTGCTTTGTTTCGGGGGCCAAGAGAAAATGAACGAAAAACGCGGAGGCGGCCATTGCCAGGAAAAAAAAGAGATGTCAAGCCATGCCAGTATCGATAAAATTTTAATTTCAGCTCTACTAGGGCTGTCATCAGATAAGGATTTAAACTTATATTTTTTTATAATAAAATTGTTAATTGTTGGTTTATACTTTTTTTGCTTATATTGTCTATTAAAAGTTATTCCAAGGAAATAAGTAATCCAAGGTAATAATTACAGTTTTTACGTTGAAACATTTTAACTTGATAATCGAGTACATTGCTCTCATCGATAAGGAACCCCGATATATCGTGGCCACCTCTGTCAACAGCTGGCAGTTAACAACAATTATTTCGTACTATTATTACAATTTTAGCTCAACCACCATACACGCATACAGTGCTTATAAATATTTATTCCAAGGAAGGTAAGGTCATGGATGAACAAGAAAAGCTGTACGAGGAGGCACAGAAGAAGGTGGTATTGGGCGAAGAACTGAAACTGGCCTTGGTTGACTTCGAAGACTTGGCCGGAGTTTCGAAAGTGCAGCGAAAAATACAGCAGGAGCTTAAATTCTTGAACAAGGTTTAAAATGACGATCCTTCGCGAACAATCTACTAAAGTACACGTTTCTGTTTAGGTAATAAGCACAAAGTCGGTGAGGGATCACCACATAACCAGCAGCAACTTTGTTTACTATGAATTTCTAATTAAAATCCTGCAAACCCAACAAGGAGTCGTCGATATAAACGCTGTGTTTCGGCTGGAATCCCGCGATAGTCCCCTTCGCGTTGACATTGTGGCCAATAATGGTCTGAAATGGGTCAAAGTGATAGCGAGAAATTCCAAATCCGTGGAAGATGCCGCCAAGGGGTGTGTAAGCATTGGGGCACGAAGTGTTATAGATCAGGCGGAAGACTATCTGGAGGCGAGTTCGCTACATTTCTGCATGTTCCAGCGTCCCAAGGTAAATAATTTGGAGAACCATCATTCGGCACAATACTAGACATTCCCTTTTTAGATTGTATTTTACTTTTCAAACAAAATTGAAGACTCACTGCATGAAGAGCTTCTCGAAATGGGCGTGCAGACAGCATCATTGGAGGCACCCGACAGTGACGAGGACCAATATGCAACCGCGTCCAACGAGCTGAATCTGGATGTCACCACCATGCTGGCATATGTCAGCGCCCTCACAAATGGCCACTCGCATTGGGTGTTCAAGGAACCACTGCTCACCGAACAGGCCGAGCGGGAACGAGCATCGCCACTGAAGCCACAGCTTGAGAAGATTCTGCACGGAAAGCGGTTGGTCTGCTGCCAACTGGCTTACGATGCCTTTCAGAATATATTGACCATCGTGGGCGGACCCGGCGAACGAGAGAGGGCTGCCGATTTCTTAAAAAGAATTATGGTCTATCCAGATGTGGAAAAAATACCCGAAGAGTTCTCCACCATTCGATTCACTGCCAATGTGAACGAGAGAAGTCTGAAGATCTTTAGCTTTGGCGTGGCTCGACAAATCTTTACAGTAACCTCTCATAAGGCTTTTGTTCGATCAGCCAAGATGCAGGTGAGAATATATAGCCGGACAACCACTTTAAGTGCAATAAATATTTTCTTTTTTTTTAAATGGAATTATGTAGTTTTATTTTAACGCGTCGATTATCTAAAACATCGATAGCAGTAACAGGGTTGCCAAGTCTACTACATCTGCTGCTGCGCAGATATAAACAAAATAGAAAACATGGACTGTGCACCGCTGAATTTGGTAATTTGTTTAAAAAAACGTAAATGCGAAAAACGCAGCACGGGCTGACTAAAGTAAAGGATTTTGTGCCACTGAAAGAGGCCAGCCCAATGCTGCCTTTGCGGCAGGAAAACAATCAGTTGCAAAGGCTATTGACAAAACAGTGCAGGAATTCGATGCCAAGTTCAGTTCAACGGTAAGAACCAAATCTTCGACAGAGGACTGTAAGCCCCAATTGGAGATGCTGTCCAGAAGTGATCCCCAGGGATCTGGACTTTAAGATCAATGCCAGAGCAGACTGGATCGATCCGATGATCTGGATATGCCTTCACTGGCACCCTTGGAGCTACCGTCGTTCGAGGTTCGAGGTTCCCAATACGTACATTTGATAAATATTATAAAAAACCCCCTAAAAATAGTTTCTTTTGGCTGTAAATTAGTTGGCAGACCCACATAGCGGCATATTTGTACACAAAAAAAACAGAGTAGACGTGGCCGCGAAGTGACTGCATCATCACTGCGATACATTTTAATTGTTGCTATTTAAAGTAAGGTCTCGCTTGGTACTCCTTCTGTCGTTTAAAAATAGCTGCACACAAAGAACACTCGCGGAACGTGCATATTCAGAACTAATTTGAGGAAAATTTCTTTGCAGACTCCAGAAAAATCGAAATCATCGAACTCGACCAGTTCTAAAGTTTAACTTTGTCGTGTCCAGAAATTTGCATTCGGAAAAATGAGTTTAGTCTGGACTTTGATCGCCGGCTTTCTCTATGCAGAGATTGCATTGGTTCTGCTGCTGGTGCTGCCCGTGGCCAGCCCCTACAGGTGGAATCGCTTCTTCAAGTCCAAATTCCTGGCCATGCTCGCACAGCAGGCGCACATCTATTTCTTCTTGATTATGGGTGTGTTGGTCTTGTTCTTGTTGGAGGCCATACGCGAGATGCGCAAGTATTCGAACTATGAGCAGACCGGCGAGGTGCACCTGAACGTGGAGATGCAGCACAGCATGCGCCTGTTCCGTGCCCAGCGCAACTTTTACATCTCTGGCTTTTCGATTTTCCTGGTTCTGGTCATCCGCCGCTTGGTAACACTGGTCTCGGCCCAGGCCAACCTGCTGGCCCAGAGCGAGGCCTCGATGAAGCAGGCTCAGAGCGCCACGGCTGCGGCTCGTTCCCTGATGGAGGACAAGAAGACCGAGAAGGCGAAGGAGGCCGGTGAGGACAGCACACTGAATGAGGTGAGTCGTTTCGTATAGTATATGCCCCGTTCCCCTCCAGGTCTGGCATGTTAAGAGAGCTTGGAGCAAAACCTAACAGCTATCACTTTGGAGTTCCTTTGGCTACTACCAGCTGTACAAAATGGCAATGCTACACTCTGATACACCCACACACACAGGTTGAGCCCTGAATGCCTCGAAAAGCTACTCGAAAGTACATAAAACTCTTGTAAACTCTTTAAACAGTTGTCCAGCCTGCGGAAACGTGTGCAAGGACTCACGGCCAGAGTATCCTAAGTATCCTTTGCCACACCCTTTCCATTCCCCACAACTCAAATCCCCAAACTCAAACGCACACACAGCAAACACTCAACTTGACAACAATCGTCTTACAGCTCAACAAGCTGCGCGAGCGCGTTCAGGAGCTGACTTCCGAGCTGAACCGCGAGAAGAAGGACAAGGAGGCTGTCAAGTCGCAGGCCGAGAGCATCAACCGTGAATACGACCGCCTCACCGAGGAGTACAGCAAGCTGCAGAAGCAGATCACCATCGGTGGCAAGGGAACAACCACTGCCGCCAGCAGCAAGGATGATTGAGCACTCAGCAAGAGGCCGAGTCCAATACTTTAATACCGATAAGACTTTTAAACGGCGGTGGGGCACAGCGACAGCAAAAACACACATTTAAAAAAAGATTATAAACGATTAGGAATCGAAAAAGCACACACATTATAATGTTAATTCTCAAACCACAACATCACACGAATTGATAAAGGTTTATTGATACGTGTTGCGAATTCTCTAGTTTATGTTTTTCTATGCCTGATAATGTTTGCTTTCTTTCGTACTCTTTGCATTAATCAGTATATTGTAAGTTTTGTTTTGCCACAGGAAATAACACAAGCCGTGGCTAATAAAATAACAATTATAAAACACATATGTAGTACTTCTCCCAGTTCGATTGATGATTCATGATTGAGCAGTAGCCACCAGCTGATAGTCCACATCATGTCGAATGCGTCATAGACCTGTTTATTTGCTAACAAATCGCATTGATTATCGCACTTCATACACAAGTAGATAACGAGGTTCAAGTCTACTCCCACCAGAAACTAACTGAGAAGCTTGGCGTTACCGCATGCACATAGTGCCACCATTTGGGTGGCATATACAAGCAATCGCCAGGCTGAAGGAGCAGCTTATAGAAGCGCACTTTCTCCAGCAGGGGATACGTCTTGAAGTCTAGCTCCGCGGCATTTATTTGCGATGTATTGCCGAGGAATTCGCTCTCGTGGGGATACAGATTATCCGTGTCTTTGGGGGCTGCCAATATAATCTGCTTAGAGCCAAACACCTGGCAGAGTAAGTTGTGCTTGGGATCATAGTGCAGTGGGGATATGGTTCCGGCAGGTCCTAGCCAGGCCTTGATGTCCACAGCTGCTGAGGGCTCCTCCGCACAGCTCACAGTGCAATAATCGGGCACACAGATATCCGCTTTCAGGGCCGGTATCTGGGCAAAGAGCTCGTGCTGGGCAAGATACTCAATCTCCCGAAATCCGTCTCCACTTTGGTGAACAAATTGCCGACGCAGAAAGTCGCGAATTTTGACTAGCTGCTGGGACCATTCGTCGTTGGCATAGTTGGAGCCAATCTCTATGGGTACTGTGCGAATGCTACAATTTACTGAATCATTATGCTGACATTGTGTACGGCCCCGAGCAGCCAAAAGAGCCCGAAAAGAAGGAGTCTGAAGCAGCTGCTGGCGAGACTGGAAAGCCTGCTGGCACCAGCGACGACGACGATGATGACTTGGAAGCGGCTGCTGCTAAATGCCGCGAGACTCTCACGCAGCGCAAGGTGCGCTTTCAAAACGTGGAGACCGGCACCACCAACTGCATCTTCATACGCACGCTTCTGGACGATCCCGTTGGGCTGGGAAAGCACATTGTCGACGATATAACCACCACTGGCAAGTCGATGACGCACTTTGTCTTGCGCCTGGTGCCCATTGAGGCTGTTTGCCGCGCAAATATGCCAGACATCATTGCCGCGGCCGGAACGCTATTTGACAAGCATTTCCTGAAGGAACCCACCAGCTATGGGATCATATTCAGCCATCGCTACAACCAGCAGATTAAGCGTGATCAGATAATACTCGATTTGGCCAATTTGGTCAACTCCAAGAACGTGGGTAACAAAGTGGACCTGAAGCAAGCCAAGAAATCCATCATTGTGGAGGTACTGCGCGGCTGGTGCCTGCTCAGCGTGATCGACAACTACTTGGAGGCCAAAAAGTACAACCTGGCCGAGTTGGCCAACCCAAGCGAGAAGAAATTGGACAGCGACGCCGACACCAAGTCTAAACAGAAGTCTGTGGCGGAAGCAAAGGCCAATGATGAGGATGCAGCCGACGCCTTGGACAAGGACAAACCCACCGCTGGAACTGACGAAGTTTCCGACGCCTCTCCTGTTGTACAGAAAACAGAATAAAATGTTATTGAAGTTTCTCTTTAATTTTGTTGCTTTTCTTAATTTCATCATCGCTTAATCGCTAACTTTGGAGTGTGTGCTGGCCATATCCGTATCTAAGTCATGCGTGCACTTAACTAGTAAAAGTATGTTAACTAGAGCCTCTATGCATTCCGTTTGAGCAGCAGCCCGACTGTGCTGGCAATCTTCTCGTAGGCCATGAACATGAGCGCGGCCGTGAGCACGGTCTGGAGAATCTTTGCCTCCAGCCCACGGAACAGACCTCGAACACCGGTGTGCTGCAATATGCTGATCATCATCTCCACAGTGCTCTCCGTTCGTTGGCCCGACGCCTGTCGGGACGTTGAGGGCGCCACTGTCGCCTCCTTGCTGCGATGACGCAGCTTGGTCTGCACCAACTGCAGGGGATAGGTCAATACCGTGGCAAAGGCCTTGGCAATGGCTCCGATGAAGAAGAATCCCAGACTGCCCACCTCTCCGCCGGTAAAGGTCATGATATGTCGTTTCAGCAGCTCGTACATCATGAACTGCAGCGCAGGATTCGAGACGAGCATCAGCGAGGGAATCGTGCCCGACCACAGGCCGGCGAGGCCCTCTGTCTTGGCCACATACTTGAGTCCCTCCACGAGATTCTTGTAGTGCTTGTTGATCTCATTCGAGGTGCCGCCCACATTTTGCATGTGCATCCGCGTGTTCACCACCCAAAAGGGAGTGGTCGTGAGGACATTAATCACGCCAGCGATGCAGCCCAGCAGCAGATCCTTCAGTGCGCTCTGCTGTGAACGGGTGCCATTCGAGGCCACCGCCTTGAGGGCATGGAATGTGTAGAAATAAACAAAGTTCGAAATGCACAGGCTCTGGAGAACTGGACCCAGTCCGCGGTACAGCGACTGGAAACCCTCGCCCAGAACGATCTCCTTGATGATCTGCTTGGTGCTGCGCACCTCACCAGCCTCCTCCACTAAAATTGGTCAAAGGGGAACGGATTAGCATTGCTGCATTACCTGAGACTTCTGATTCTACGCTAATTTAATGGGTCACGCATATAGAAAGTGAAGCTACCCCAACTGAACCTTGGACCGTAACATGATAATTACTCAATTTGGAGAAAGGTTATTATTATGGCAAAGCCATGCCAACGATCATTATACTCGATGGCAAGGAGTGCACATTGATAGGGTCCGAAAGCAGACCAAATCTCATCTATACACAAACTACTTAATTGGATTAGAGGGGGAAATTGATTAGTGGCTCTCGCTGGAGTTTGAACTCTTTCAATAATACTTATTATCTATGCGTGGGTCTGTTGCGGCTTATCTTGGCCATTTAGATTGGTTGGCGGGTCAGTGCCTCAGACTTACGTTGCAGGCGGGAACGCACCGTGTCCAGTGGGTAGAAGGTACTCATGGCTATGCAGCCACCCTGTATACAAAGAGATGTTTGGTATGGAAATTAGCGTGATTTGACCTTTAACCGGCAAATATTTATGCACTTACGGCAGCACCGGAGACGGCATGCACCCAGTTTTGGTAGCTAAAAACTTTACTGAGCTTAGACGGGGCCACCATTGTGTCGTGTCGTAATGTTAATGGGGAGTTGCTGTAGCTATCACTGTTATTTGTTTATATATTGCAAGGCGGTGGCGTTGAGTTGCGCTTTACGTCCGGCGGCGTCCTCTGGCAAATGGAGAAATCGGTCTGGCGGCTTCCTAAATGATACAAATTCAGCAAGTGATATTCCTAAAGATAGTTAGTCTGGATCTCACCGCTTTCAGGCCATTCTCCAGTAGGAGCTGCTCGCGTTCGTAGCGAATCTTTCGCCACATATGCTCGTTCTCCTCATCGCCACTGCCCTCGTTGGTCTCACCATTCTCAGTGTGCTGCTGTTTCTCCAGGCTGAAACCATTATCGACATTCTTCCAGCGAAACTGGCGCTGTCGTACGCCTCCCTCTTCGTCCTTGCGACTGTTAAAGAAGGAAAACCAATGACATTTTGATGATTGCCCTGTCTATTGCTTTGTCTCTACTTACGCATGAATCTGTCCGAGCTCGCTGCGCAGCTTCTCCCGATCGAACTGAGCTTCATCGCCCAGCTCTATGTCATAGGTATCCATATCCTCCTCGTCCTCGTCAGCAGAGCCCCACTCAGACTCGGATAGTTCCGCCTCCTTTTCCATAAAGCTTGATGCTCGCAGTTTGCGATCTTTTTTGGTCATTTCCACAACGATTTCATTCTCCTCGGAGTCATAGTCGACAAAGGTTTCGGGTATGTCCTCTGCTGGCTCCGCATCGCTTCCCATCAGCTCTTTTCCCTCGTCATAGTCGTCGGCTTCGCTCTCTTCGTCATCGGAGAATCCCAAGGGCCTCTTCTTTTTGAGTTTTTTCTTTCTTTTTCTTTCTGAGTTTCTTGTTGCTTGGCTTCTCTGTCTCCGTTAAGTCCTCCTTTGTCTCCTTATCACTGGACAGAATTTTGTTGGCTATCTGCAGCGGCTGGCAGTATTCTTCAGGCTGTTCTGTCTGTTGCGTGGGCTTCTGCTGCGTCGCAGTTTCCTGAACAGAGGGACTCCAGTTCCTCGGGTGCTTGGCTGCTTGCCAATCCGAACTGTGTCATGGGAATCTGACTGATAAGCGCTGATTCCGCGGAGGGTGCTGCTGAGGATATACTGAGGTGCTGCAATATTTGAGATTGCGGGAATTTTCCAGAGCACAGGTCGAGCAGCTCATTCTCCTCATCGCTGGCAGTTTGTCGGGTCTGCGCATCGAAGAGTTTGTGGGCGGACAGTTGAAGCTGAGTGGCCGTCATGGGTGTAGCATTGCTGGGGGGCTTCGGCGTCTGCAGTAGATCCAGGTCGTCCTCATCGGAATCGTCATCGTCCTGGAAGGCTTTGATGATTCTATTCCTTTTCTTTCCCGCTGGATTCTGCACCTCTGGCTCACTTTCTTCCTCAATTTCACTGCTATTTTCTGATTCAGGTGCCAACACAACTTCATCATCCAATTCAAGAGAATCCCCATCAGCTCCAGCTTCATTGGCTGTTTCCTCGCCTCTGCTACTTCAGGCGTCGAATGGCCTCGCTTATCCGCTGAGTTGCGGGCTTTGAGGGCGGCGTGGTAGTTATTGTACTCAAATCTAGTTTAGGCAGCTCAACAACTTCCGTAACCAGACATTCTTTGGTGGGTGCTCCCACCTCTGGTTGTGGTAGATATTCGCTTATCTCTTCGAACCTCAGGACAGCTGCAGCTGCGGAAGTAGAAGCCACTGGCTGCGCCTCCAGCTCCTGCATAGGGAATTCTTCTATGATCTTTTCGGTTGCCATTTCCTCCGCCTGATTCTTCACTTCGTCTAAGATATCTGCAACACCCGCCACAGCTTCATACATTACTCCAGAATTATCATTCATCTCCACAAGCGCTTCATTGCCGTCCGATCCATCCTCATCTTCGCCCTCCGATTCGGATTTGAAAAACTCTGTGGCCTCCTTGGCGCGATCGTCCATTAGTTTGCTGCAAAAATGTGAATAATGAAATTTAACTTTCCTGTTGATTCTCCTACTTACGCATATGCCTCCAGTTCCTCTCGGTTCATGCGCAGGCCCATCGATTTCCTGGGCTGTCTGGTGGGCATGGGACTGCCACCGGCCATGGCCGTGGCCAGCGGCGTATTGATGGTGCGGCGGCTAAGAAACTCCTTGAGGGTCCGCGGCTTGGGCTGGTGGTAGGGCACACTGATGTGGGCCTCGCGATGCAGCCGCTGTTGCTCGCTCTGTATGGCCTGCACATTGTCCAGCGCTATTTTGGCAGATGCCTAAGGAAATGGGAAGCGGAATTTTGTTAGTGAATGCTACCATTTTCATTGTGGGGGGAAAACTCACTCGCACGGTCTTGGCTTTTTTGGGTTTTTCGGCGTAAACTTCCGTGGCATTTTCCTGCTCTTCGCCAGACTCATGACTTGGCTCTGGCTCGGATTCAGAGTCCAATAGGCCTTTGAGTTTGTTCTTGGGGAGACTAGTTTCCTTATCGCTTTGCTCTTTCTGGGATTCGTCTTGGCTGTCACTGTCGCTGTCCATTCGTTGTTTCATTTTCTTTGCCAACTTGGTCTTTAGCTTTTGCTTGTCCTCTTCCGTGGGCATCTGTGGCTCTTCTGGCTCACTGTCCGTGTCGATGATGGCAGATATCTTCTTTCTGAGCCTGGTCTTGGGGACCATAAACTCCTCATCTTCTTCAATGTCTGGAAAGCGATTCCTACTTGATCTAGGAGAGATTTTCTCTTCTACCTTCTCACATTTACCTTCGTCTGTCGCCTGGATATGGGGACTATCTGTGCCTCTGCCTGGTTCACCTGTTTCTCCTGCACTGATTTTACCTCCCCCTCCTCATCATCGCTGTCCAACAATGGCTGCCTCCTGCTCTTGGACCCCAGCTTCGAGTCCTTTGCATCGAAAATTTCTTTATTTTCACTATCCGACATTATCAGACTCTTGCCAACCAACAAGTCTTCGGCGGAAACATTTTTCTCGTCTTCCTCCTCCACTCGCAGCGTTTCCATTGAGTCATCTTCTTGCTCGTCATTTTCTGCTGCTGCTGCAGTTTCTACAACCGATTCGCTCGTCTTTCTGGGTCACTACGTTTGCATTCAAATAAAAACTAAAAACAATCTGAAAACGCACAGCAGACTATAATGATTGTGTTTTGGCGCAAAATTGTCGATCGCGGCTATATCGATCAAATATACAGACTGACCCTCAGAAATTTACCGAAATATATATACCTTCTCAATGTTAAAATATACCGTAAATATACTAAAGGACACGACTAGCTTGATATTCTTCGATTTTGATATTCGGTTTAATATTACTACCTAGTTAGGACTTTAACAACTGAAAATAAAATTTTATCAGATAGATGAATCAATTTTCTACAATCTGGCTTATCTTAAGGACTCCCATTAATTGGATTATTTATAAAATAAGGTTTGAACAAAGTTCAGCAAAAATTTTAATTTTTGTGAACGGTGCTACACATTTGCTACATATGGCATTTTGTATACCCAATACCGAAATATCCTTTCGTATTGTTAAACTTCTGAATTCCAATTGGAATGCAGCAGCTTAAGCTGCTTTGAAACCTAGGTAAAAATTAATTTACTTATATTGGCATGCTTTTGACCTATATTAGATTCTATACATGTCTCGATCCCGTGTGGTAACTGCAAGAATTGTAATATTCATTTTTTTATTTATTTTATTTTTATTTTATTTATCCATCTACTCATAAAGCCTAGTACTCAAATCCAAAAGCCAGCAAACAAATGTCATATATTCTTCTAGCGGCCAGTGGTTTGACCAGAGGTTTGCACTGCATTCCGTAAGGTTGCGCTGCTCAGAGAGCTGCTTGGTCTTGTTCAAAGTTAATAAAATGCACTTCTTCGGCTGTGGTCGCTCTTCCCTAGGCATATCCTGAGCTCCCCAATATTCTACTGGCAAGGTAATATGTCTGATTATCAGCAGCAGCAGATGCCGACGCCTCCCGTGCCGACCACCGTAAAGACAAAATGTTTTGAAAACAATATATGTTTTATATTTATGAAAATTAATAAAAATAATAAATTATAATATCCATATAATTGTCATTCATATAATACTGCATTAGCTAGATTCTATTTTTCTTCATTATTAAAATATTTCATTTGGTTTTTTGTTCTCTTATTGCAATGTTTACTTCGTGTTTGCTGGCAAATTATATCAAATTGATATCTTTTTCGAAGTGGGTCGAAAAATACCAGCAATACAAGAAACTACTTTTCTTTTCCCACCCTTTTGTTTGCTGATCTGAGTACTGCCTTTTTAGGATAAACATTGGCAAATTGCACATTATTTCTTGCGAAGCTTTATCAATTGCCTTTTCAAATTTAAGTCTCCTCTCAACATGTCTACTCCTCTCTCGTTCGAGCAATTTAAAGTGCTGATACTGAACCTGCCGGAAATTGCATCCGCGGTTCAAAGCGATCTACATGATGGCCCAAAGTAAACGCCGGAGGAGTGTGTACTACAACGCCTTCTACGCCACTGTCCGCGAGCGATACCCGTTCAAGGTGCGCGCATGTCCCCAATCCATGAAGGATAAGTTGCTCACTATGCCGGAAGCATCGGATGAATCGGATGATATAAATGGTGTGACGGTCGAAGTGGAAGGGTGAGTACCGTACAACCGAACCCCAATGTATGCCACAATTCCCTAATGGCTAATTGTTTTGACCATTGACAGAAAGGGAAGATGAACATCTTTCCCGTGTCTCTTGAAACTTTCAAAAAGAGCGTGGATATGAGGAAGAGGCGGAAGCTGCTTTATCACAGGTAGTTGAACGCGCCCGAAGGTGCCCAGCAAGAAGATCGGATGCTGAGAGCGTATAAGCAGAGAGCGTAACGCATCCGGTAGCTCTGAAAATATCTGTGTGTAATCGAGCTACCGGAAACGCATAAAAGGTACCTGGCTGCTCGGCGCCTCAAAGACTCCAACCATTTGGTCAAGTCCAACCGTCTGGGTTGTTGGACACTGTGCCGCAGAGTCCATTAACTGTCTGGCTTGCCTCACCTTCGCAGTCAGCATCTCCCCTTTCTCATGCAGCTTCTCCATGAGTTTCGTATCCCCACCACACTCGAATCTGTATTTGAATGATTCGCGGTTATGGGGATACGTGTAAAACATATAGTAGAACAATTCAAAATGCTCCCTGCACTCACGGCCATGCGCATTGGCCAAGAGCAACGACAGATGCGACTTGTCAGAAATCCACGTCGTCAACAACTGGCCGATGAGTTCATCGTAGTTTATGCACCTTATGAACAAATCGAATGATACGGGATATGAAAGATGAGAGTTATTACCCACACAGAAGAGGTGTACCAAATGTACAAATGTTTCGGGCAACCGAAACTAATCCCGCCTGTTAGTGTTCATATTCACCTAGCAAAGAGGCAGAAGCAGCTTCGTCAATCTTTTAAAGCCTAGTACTCAGATCGAAAAAAACACCTCGCGAACAGAATCAGGGTTGATATTCGTATGAAACCGATAAGAAATGTTTTACGCGTAAAACTGTTTTCTAGGCTCTGTACGGAAGGCAGGACTCCGGTCGAAAAACAAAAAGGTCGGTATAGATCGATTACCGTACGAAGCAGCACTCCGTTGCTAAGGCCAATATTCAGATAGATTGTGCCCTTGTTAGTGCCACTGCGCTGTGCTGGTGCATCATCGTCCAACGCGCCCGCACTTTTAGTGCTCTCCGTGTGTCCCATTTCCACCAAACAGAGCGACTCTGCTGGCGAGGGCAGCGCCTGCATGGAGCAGGGAGTCAGGCAGTTGTTCGGATCCAATGACAGTATCCGCACAGTGTTATCCGCCAGCCCAACGGCCAAGAACCAGGAGCGTTGCTCGCCATCTGGCACTGTACCCAGGGCCATGCACATGATCTCTGCTGGCATTTCAGAGCGTTCTGTGTACTCATTGAGATCGCCAGTCTGCAAATAAAAGAGATCCATCATTAGTTTCGGATATATATGATCCAAAAAGCCCAAGAATTTTTCTAGTAAAGCTCAGCACTGCAGGACACAGAGTGTCTCAACATGATTGTTCTTTTCGTGTTCTTGTCATCAAGGCATTAGTAATAATAGTCTAGTCTGCTCCTCTATCGATCAAATTCTTACCGGATCCATTTCAAAGTAAACCAATTCCCTGCCAGACAACGTGATGACCACCATTTCTTTCCGGGCGCCTTCCATTCATTGACACGCTTATCGGAGCGGATGTGACGGATGCCGTCCGGATAGACCTGCACCAGGGCATCATCCCCTAGGGCGGCGCAACAGAGTGTGGGCGTGGTGCCCAAGAACCCGCTGTCCGTGACTTCCTCAACGGTCTCACCAATGCTGAGCACCAGCGTGGCATTCACGAAGGACACAATGATGTAGGCATCGAATTCGTCTAAAAATAAGGGAAAAAAACCAGACAAAACTTGGTACATGAGTATTGGGGTGATCAATTTGGAGTCTCTAGAAGATGTATTCCTAGCTTAGAATAGACGTTACACAACATTGAATAAGCAGTTTATCAAGCTATAATCAATGGATATTCAGCTGAAGCACGGTTGATAAGTATCGCATCATGTTCAATGTGTGTGTTGCGTCGCGTTTGTTCAGTTCAATGGCTTAAAAGTATTTAAAAATAGTTTTTTGTAGTTGTAGTAGTATCTGTTGACTTATGAGCTGCAGTGTAAATGTTGCCTTACCTATCGTTTCACAAAAGACAAGATATAACATAACATAAACTCGACAAGTGTTCTCTATTTATAGAGCGATTCTGTCTTTTTTCGATAGAGTCACACACAACAAAACAGTTGACGGACTGACGTCTGTGTTTAAGCGCCTGAAATAAGAGAGAACTGGTGGTTGATAACTTGTGGGACTTGTTTGGAATCGTGTGTATAAAGCTAGTCGTATTCTATATCATCATCATCATCAATGCACCAGTTGAGTTAGAGAAACGATCGACCCATTCTTACATTCTAAAGTCTTAATCCTAGAGAAGCATGAAAATTCGAAACTCACCATCAGCTCGTTTCTTGACTGTCCAAACGGCATTGGGATTACCAGGCAATTCGGAGACGGCCATCTCGGAGACCTCCAGGCTATGCCGCAGCACGCGCAATGTAGAGCGCGGCCCGCGGCCACACAGAACATACAACTGAGGAGTGTCCTCATTCGCCAGATCAACCACCTGGGAGGTAATGATCGGAGCAAACGAAGGCAACTCATCCACCAGCACAAGATTCTTCAAGGTGCGTGGTGCAAAGAAGAATGTCTCGCCCTCCTCCAGAGGCATGGCCGAGCTAAACTCGGGCTCATCATCATCATCACCCAAATGTGCAATCTGATAAAGATAGCTGCAGAAAAAAATAATAAATTGTTAGACAGCCTGAGAGGATCCACACAAGTTTCTAAACTTACTGGTTGCCAAATTCGCTGGCCACAAAGAGGAAACCCGTCTTCAGCACACACATGGCCGATGCTGGGGGCACCGTATCGAAATATTTGAGCTTGATCTCGGACACCACATCATCGTCCGTCTCGAGGGTGATTTTGAAGATGTCCCCCAGCTCGGTTTGCAGCAGAAAGAAGTACATGCTCTTGGTGCGATACGTGGCCGAGCAAATGAAGATCATGCCACGCTCGGGGTCATCCAGATCGTTGCGACGACGCGGAATCGGGCAACGTATATCGTGCTGATCGCCGAGATTCTTGTATGTCAGATAGTTCTCTGAGCAAATGAACATGCCCGAGGGTCCATCATTGCCGCCAGGAACAGAGACCAGGAAATTGGCATGCTCCTCCAGCGGCTCGGAGTACTTGCGTACCACGTGGTTCAGGCCCAGGTCCAGCTCCTAGAATGTGAGCGTTTGCTGAGTTCGCTGTGCAGCGTCGCCTGCAAGAAAAAATATATATTTGTTAGTCGAATATTCAGTCGGAGATGAGTTTTAGCTGTGGGTCACATATCAGTGAAGTGTGGCTAGGCAATTACAGCAACACCAATGGTTCAGTGATCGACAATTTATCTGGCGCCAAGTACAGACAGGTGTGTCCATGGTGGGTTAATCCACAAACCCTGAGAATTAAGGCGCTAATAGGGAGAGAGGGAGTGGAAGATGCTTACCCAATGGGTCCAAGTCAGACTCCTCGTAGTCGATCTCCAGGCAGGCAAACATAGGATTGTCAAAGCCAACATCCACACCGACCATGTGATAGGTCAAAGTGTTGGATTTATGTGCCTCCAGTGGAGATGAGATCGTCAGGCGCGCCTGAGTGTCGCGATTCATGATGTAGGCCAGCTTCTGCTTCTCCACTGCGCCAATCATCACGGCACGACCCTTGGGATCGATGGCAAAGTACTGCCCCGGCACAATGCGGCGGCATCCCGACTTGCCAAAGGTTTCCTGATGCACCTTCTCCAATGAATTCTTGGCGGGCATGTACTCCAGAATTACAATGCGGCCGGAATCAGAACCCACAACGATGTAATCTAATAAATTTAAGGAGATAAAAGACCCATTAGAAACGGACCGGAAGTGGTGTGATGTTGACCCCATTTTGAGGTTAGGTTTTAAGGTGTAACTCGAAGTTTCAGTTCGCCATACCATGTGTTTGGGGTTATGGCAAATGCGACGACAAGTCTTTTGGGTTACTTTCGCACGTAGACGGGTTTAACAAAGTCTTACTGGGGCAAACTATACAAGTTGCTGCCTCAATAGGGTTTTGTGCGTCTTTCACTCACATTAAACGAGTTATAGTTAACAATTGTTCCTTACATTTACCAACCTTTTGTTCCGCCCGTCAGACGGAAGGCCATCAGAGCGCGTATGCAACCGAAAATCTCCGTCGAGAGCAGCGTATGCACCTTGCCGGTGTTCGAGTCGGGTCGCAGCAGCTCGAGCGACTTGCCACGTGACAAGAGAATCTCCTGCTGCTTGCCACCAGAAAAGTTGCCATGGACGGCGTGCGTGACGCCCGTTCCCTTCTGCAGCGTCAAATTGTACAGATACATGATGAGGCTTTTGAATTTTCACTCCAACTCAATGACCAAAACTGAAAAAGGTCCAAAGTACATTTGCGGTTAGATACAGTCGCCGTGAAAAAATGCTCGAATATTGTAAGCAATTTCGGTAGTTTTGTACTGCTTTGAAAACCATGGCCACAGTTGGTGTATTCGTGTCGCCTAACGATGCTAGTAAGCATTTATTTGTTAATTTAGCACGCCTTAATTTGCGACCAAAGCACAGACATTTCTGATTTCTGGAGATACTTTGTGCATAAATTTCTTAATAATATCAAATATCATTAATTTAAGCCGTAAATAGCTACCTTTTCCCGTTTTAATAGATTATTTTACACATTGTGACACCGATGGCAATGGATTAAAATGTTCCACAATCACTCTGCCATACGCTATACGCTTCTGCTTTGTTTCGGGGGCCAAGAGAAAATGAACGAAAAACGCGGAGGCGGCCATTGCCAGGAAAAAAAAGAGATGTCAAGCCATGCCAGTATCGATAAAATTTTAATTTCAGCTCTACTAGGGCTGTCATCAGATAAGGATATAAACTTATATTTTTTTATAATAAAATTGTTAATTGTTGGTTTATACTTTTTTTTGCTTATATTGTCTATTAAAAGTTATTCCAAGGAAATAAGTAATCCAAGGTAATAATTACAGTTTTTACGTTGAAACATTTTAACTTGATAATCGAGTACATTGCTCTCATCGATAAGGAACCCCGATATATCGTGGCCACCTCTGTCAACAGCTGGCAGTTAACAACAATTATTTCGTACTATTATTAAAATTTTAGCTCAACCACCATACACGCATACAGTGCTTATAAATATTTATTCCAAGGAAGGTAAGGTCATGGATGAACAAGAAAAGCTGTACGAGGAGGCACAGAAGAAGGTGGTATTGGGCGAAGAACTGAAACTGGCCTTGGTTGACTTCGAAGACTTGGCCGGAGTTTCGAAAGTGCAGCGAAAAATACAGCAGGAGCTTAAATTCTTGAACAAGGTTTAAAATGACGATCCTTCGCGAACAATCTACTAAAGTACACGTTTCTGTTTAGGTAATAAGCACAAAGTCGGTGAGGGATCACCACATAACCAGCAGCAACTTTGTTTACTATGAATTTCTAATTAAAATCCTGCAAACCCAACAAGGAGTCGTCGATATAAACGCTGTGTTTCGGCTGGAATCCCGCGATAGTCCCCTTCGCGTTGACATTGTGGCCAATAATGGTCTGAAATGGGTCAAAGTGATAGCGAGAAATTCCAAATCCGTGGAAGATGCCGCCAAGGGGTGTGTAAGCATTGGGGCACGAAGTGTTATAGATCAGGCGGAAGACTATCTGGAGGCGAGTTCGCTACATTTCTGCATGTTCCAGCGTCCCAAGGTAAATAATTTGGAGAACCATCATTCGGCACAATACTAGACATTCCCTTTTTAGATTGTATTTTACTTTTCAAACAAAATTGAAGACTCACTGCATGAAGAGCTTCTCGAAATGGGCGTGCAGACAGCATCATTGGAGGCACCCGACAGTGACGAGGACCAATATGCAACCGCGTCCAACGAGCTGAATCTGGATGTCACCACCATGCTGGCATATGTCAGCGCCCTCACAAATGGCCACTCGCATTGGGTGTTCAAGGAACCACTGCTCACCGAACAGGCCGAGCGGGAACGAGCATCGCCACTGAAGCCACAGCTTGAGAAGATTCTGCACGGAAAGCGGTTGGTCTGCTGCCAACTGGCTTACGATGCCTTTCAGAATATATTGACCATCGTGGGCGGACCCGGCGAACGAGAGAGGGCTGCCGATTTCTTAAAAAGAATTATGGTCTATCCAGATGTGGAAAAAATACCCGAAGAGTTCTCCACCATTCGATTCACTGCCAATGTGAACGAGAGAAGTCTGAAGATCTTTAGCTTTGGCATGGCTCGACAAATCTTTACAGTAACCTCTAATAAGGCTTTTGTTCGATCAGCCAAGATGCAGGTGAGAATATATATATATATTTGCGGATTTGGAACTTGTGTCTCTAAAAGTTAACGAATCTATGTATTTCTAGGGAACAAACGTGCCCGTTTTCGTGCATGCTTCAGTTGCACTTACCGAAGGTAAACAGGCAGCCGGACAACCACTTTAAGTGCAATAAATATTTTCTTTTTTTTTAAATGTAATTATGTAGTTTTATTTTAACGCGTCGATTATCTAAAACATCGATAGCAGTAACAGGGTTGCCAAGTCTACTACATCTGCTGCTGCGCAGATATAAACAAAATAGAAAACATGGGCTGTGCACCGCTGAATCTGGTAATTTGTTTAAAAAAAACGTTAGTCTATGCAAAAACTAAATCAATTAGTCTACCCCCCTTTTAGGCGCATTTCCATGAACGCCGCTCCGAGCGTTTTATTCGCAATCATCGCTTTGAAGACGCCATTAAGGCTTTGGAAACGTCGCTAATCTACATGCAGGACGCTCATAAGCGAGTCGCCCTGCCCAAATCGAAGGAAGTGCTCGACACCCTGACGCTTGACTTTCAGCGAAAGCTGCGACAGATTGAAATGCGAAAAACGCAGCACGGGCTGACTAAAGTAAAGGATTTTGTGCCACTGAAAGATGCCAGCCCAATGCTGCCTTTGCGGCAGGAAAACAGGCAGGAAAACAATCAGTTGCAAAGGCTATTGACAAAACAGTGCAGGAATTCGATGCCAAGTTCAGTTCAACGGTAACAACCAAATCTTCGACAGAGGACTGTAAGCCCCAATTGGAGATGCTGTCCAGAAGTGATCCCCAGGGATCTGGACTTTAAGATCAATGCCAAAGCAGACTGGATCGATCCGATGATCTGGATATGCCTTCACTGGCACCCTTGGAGCTACCGTCGTTCGAGGTTCCCAATACGTACATTTGATAAATATTATAAAAAACCCCCTAAAAATAGTTTCATTTGGCTGTAAATTAGTTGGCAGACCCACATAGCGGCATATTTGTACACAAAAAAAAACAGAGTAGACGTGGCCGCGAAGTGACTGCATCATCACTGCGATACATTTTAATTGTTGCTATTTAAAGTAAGGTCTCGCTTGGTACTCCTTCTGTCGTTTAAAAATAGCTGCACACAAAGAACACTCGCGGAACGTGCATATTCAGAACTAATTTGAGGAAAATTTCTTTGCAGACTCCAGAAAAATCGAAATCATCGAACTCGACCAGTTCTAAGTTTAACTTTGTCGTGTCCAGAAATTTGCATTCGGAAAAATGAGTTTAGTCTGGACTTTGATCGCCGGCTTTCTCTATGCAGAGATTGCATTGGTTCTGCTGCTGGTGCTGCCCGTGGCCAGCCCCTACAGGTGGAATCGCTTCTTCAAGTCCAAATTCCTGGCCATGCTCGCACAGCAGGCGCACATCTATTTCTTCTTGATTATGGGTGTGTTGGTCTTGTTCTTGTTGGAGGCCATACGCGAGATGCGCAAGTATTCGAACTATGAGCAGACCGGCGAGGTGCAATTGAACGTGGAGATGCAGCACAGCATGCGCCTGTTCCGTGCCCAGCGCAACTTTTACATCTCTGGCTTTTCGATTTTCCTGGTTCTGGTCATCCGCCGCTTGGTAACACTGGTCTCGGCCCAGGCCAACCTGCTGGCCCAGAGCGAGGCCTCGATGAAGCAGGCCCAGAGCGCCACGGCTGCGGCTCGTTCCCTGATGGAGGACAAGAAGACCGAGAAGGCGAAGGAGGCCGGTGAGGACAGCACACTGAATGAGGTGAGTCATTTCGTATATGCCCCGTTCCCCTCCAGGTCTGGCATGTTTAGAGAGCTTGGAGCAAAACCTAACAGCTATCACTTTGGAGTTCCTTTGGCTACTACCAGCTGTACAAAATGGCAATGCTACACTCTGATACACCCACACACACAGGTTGAGCCCTGAATGCCTCGAAAAGCGACTCGAAAGTACATAAAACTCTTGTAAACTCTTTAAACAGTTGTCCAGCCTGCGGAAACGTGTGCAAGGACTCACGGCCAGAGTATCCTAAGTATCCTTTGCCACACCCACACATTCCCCACAACTCAAATCCACAAACTCAAACGCACACACAGCAAACACTCAACTTGACAACAATCGTCTTACAGCTCAACAAGCTGCGCGAGCGCGTTCAGGAGCTGACTTCCGAGCTGAACCGCGAGAAGAAGGACAAAGAGGCTGTCAAGTCGCAGGCCGAGAGCATCAACCGTGAATACGACCGCCTCACCGAGGAGTACAGCAAGCTGCAGAAGCAGATCACCATCGGTGGCAAGGGAACAACCACTGCCGCCAGCAGCAAGGATGATTGAGCACTCAGCAAGAGGCCGAGTCCAATACTTTAATACCGATAAGACTTATAAACGGCGGTGGGGCACAGCGACAGCAAAAACACACATTTAAAAAAAGATTATAAACGATTAGGAATCGAAAAAGCACACACATTATAATGTTAATTCTCATACCACAACACCACACGAATTGATAAAGGTTTATTGATACGTGTTGCGAATTCTCTAGTTTATGTTTTTCTATGCCTGATAATGTTTGCTTTCTTTCGTACTCTTTGCATTAATCAGTATATTGTAAGTTTTGTTTTGCCACAGGAAATAACACAAGCCGTGGCTAATAAAATAACAATTATAAAACACATATGTAGTACTTCTCCCAGTTCGATTGATGATTCATGATTGAGCAGTAGCCACCAGCTGATAGTCCACATCATGTCGAATGCGTCATAGACCTGTTTATTTGCTAACAAATCGCATTGATTATCGCACTTCATTCACAAGTAGATAACGAGGTTCAAGTCTACTCCCACCAGAAACTAACTGAGAAGCTTGGCGTTACCGCATGCACATAGTGCCACCATTTGGGTGGCATATACAAGCAATCGCCAGGCTGAAGGAGCAGCTTATAGAAGCGCACTTTCTCCAGCAGGGGATACGTCTTGAAGTCTAGCTCCGCGGCATTTATTTGCGATGTATTTCCGAGGAATTCGCTCTCGTGGGGATACAGATTATCCGTGTCTTTGGGGGCTGCCAATATAATCTGCTTAGAGCCAAACACCTGGCAGAGTAAGTTGTGCTTGGGATCATAGTGCAGTGGGGATATGGTTCCGGCAGGTCCTAGCCAGGCCTTGATGTCCACAGCTTCTGAGGGCTCCTCCGCACAGCTCACAGTGCAATAATCGGGCACACAGGGCCGGTATCTGGGCAAAGAGCTCGTGCTGGGCAAGATACTCAATCTCCCGAAATCCGTCTCCACTTTGGTGAACAAATTGCCGACGCAGAAAGTCGCGAATTTTGACTAGCTGCTGGGACCATTCGTCGTTGGCATAGTTGGAGCCAATCTCTATGGGTACTGTGCGATTGCCCGCCACTTGCACTAGGTAGTTCAAGTCCCGCCACTTGCCCATGGCTGGCCAGTGCTTAATGGTGTTCAGCAGCAGCGTGGGCTGCTGTGCCTGGAAACATTTCGTTTGAAACTCATTCAAGCCGGGAGCATCCAGCTGTGGTATACCACAGGCACTCGAAACTCTCATCACAGCCGCAAAGATGGGCAATGGCTCTACACTCGTCTCCTGGCCCTTGTCCAAGTAGTCCATGAGGGCTGCCTTGAGATCGCTCCAGTCATCTGTGCAGCCGAGTAGCTGAGCCTCGTCCAGGATGCCAGTGCATTTTTCCCTTTGCCTTGGGTCTGTGCTCTCCAGGAGTAGGAAGAATATCTGAAACTAGCACCATTAGACGACAACTAAAGGGGAGAATACGTCTCACCTTGAAGAAACACGTAATAGCATAGATTTTCCGTATCGTCATAGGAACGCTGCTGAAATGGCCGGTATGTATGCGCTCCCAGTTTCTGTCCACCAGAGCACATATCAGATATCGAATTTCTTCATCCTCTCCAGCCTTACCACTGGACTTGAACCGTTCCAAGCAGTCTGTTGCTTTTTTGAGTATATACCGAGCTTCGACTTCATTTTTCAGCAGATCTTCCAAGTTGGCATAGTGCGGAAATAGCTCCAAAAGCGGCGCTTCCATAATGCCAGAGTTTAACCAAAGACAATGTAAGAAAAATTGAAATGTATCAGCGTTACGCATTTTATTCTTATATTGGCTTTGGTTTAACAATCTGAACAGCACTGATAATTTGGTATTTATGCGGTCACACTAGAATCAAAGTAAACCGGCAAAGTTGTGCAGGTTTTTTATGGAACCGGAGAATAAAAAATCCAAAATGACGAAGAAATTCCACCATAAGAAAAAGTATTTCCAGGGCAATAAGCAGGTGCTCCAGGCCGGGCAGCGTGGTTTCTTCGCCACGTGCAACATCAACGAGAAGGGCTGCGTGCGCGAATGCTACAATTTACTGAATCATTATGCTGACATTGTGTACGGCCCCGAGCAGCCAAAAGAGCCCGAAAAGAAGGAGTCTGAAGCAACTGCTGGCGAGACTGGAAAGCCTGCTGGCACCAGCGACGACGACGATGATGACTTGGAAGCGGCTGCTGCTAAATGCCGCGAGACTCTCACGCAGCGCAAGGTGCGCTTTCAAAACGTGGAGACCGGCACCACCAACTGCATCTTCATACGCACGCTTCTGGACGATCCCGTTGGGCTGGGAAAGCACATTGTCGACGATATAACCACCACTGGCAAGTCGATGTCGCGCTTTGTCTTGCGCCTGGTGCCCATTGAGGCCGTTTGCCGCGCAAATATGCCAGACATCATTGCCGCGGCCGGACCGCTATTTGACAAGCATTTCCTGAAGGAACCCACCAGCTATGGGATCATATTCAGCCATCGCTACAACCAGCAGATTAAGCGTGATCAGATAATACTCGATTTGGCCAATTTGGTCAACTCCAAGAACGTGGGTAACAAAGTGGACCTGAAGCAAGCCAAGAAATCCATCATTGTGGAGGTACTGCGCGGCTGGTGCCTGCTCAGCGTGATCGACAACTACTTGGAGGCCAAAAAGTACAACCTGGCCGAGTTGGCCAACCCAAGCGAGAAGAAATTGGACGGCGACGCCGACACCAAGTCTAAACAGATGTCTGTGGCGGAAGCAAAGGCCAATGATGAGGATGCAGCCGACGCCTTGGACAAGGACAAACCCACCGCTGGAACTGACGAAGTTTCCGACGCCTCTCCTGTTGTACAGAGAACAGAATAAAATGTTATTGAAGTTTCTTTTTAATTTTGTTGCTTTTCTTAATTTCATCATCGCTTAATCGCTAACTTTGGAGTGTGTGCTGGCCATATCCGTATCTAAGTCATGCGTGCACTTAACTAGTAAAAGTATGTTAACTAGAGCCTCTATGCATTCCGTTTGAGCAGCAGCCCGACTGTGCTGGCAATCTTCTCGTAGGCCATGAACATGAGCGCGGCCGTGAGCACGGTCTGGAGAATCTTTGCCTCCATGGGGAGTTGCTGTAGCTATCACTGTTATTTGTTTATATATTGCAAGGCGGTGGCGTTGAGTTGCGCTTTACGTCCGGCGGCGTCCTCTGGCAAATGGAGAAAGCGGTCTGGCGGCTTCCTAAATGATACAAATTCAGCAAGTGATATTCCTAAAGATAGTTAGTCTGGATCTCACCGCTTTCAGGCCATTCTCCAGTAGGAGCTGCTCGCGTTCGTAGCGAATCTTTCGCCACATATGCTCGTTCTCCTCATCGCCACTGCCCTCGTTGGTCTCACCATTCTCAGTGTGCTGCTGTTTCTCCAGGCTGAAACCATTATCGACATTCTTCCAGCGAAACTGGCGCTGTCGTACGCCTCCCTCTTCGTCCTTGAACAGCATTTCCTTGTCCTGGTCAAGCATTTTGCGACTGTTAAAGAAGGAAAACCAATGACACTTTGATGATTGCCCTGTCTATTGCTTTGTCTCTACTTACGCATGAATCTGTCCGAGCTCGCTGCTTAGCTTCTCCCGATCGAACTGAGCTTCATCGCCCAGCTCTATGTCATAGGTATCCATATCCTCCTCGTCCTCGTCAGCAGAGCCCCACTCAGACTCGGATAGTTCCGCCTCCTTTTCCATAAAGTTTGATGCTCGCAGTTTGCGATCTTTTTTGGTCATTTCCACAACGATTTCATTTTCCTCGGAGTCATAGTCGACAAAGGTTTCGGGTATGTCCTCTGCTGGCTCCGCATCGCTTCCCATCAGCTCTTTTCCCTCGTCATAGTCGTCGGCTTCGCTCTCTTCGTCATCGGAGAATCCCAAGGGCCTCTTCTTTGCCTTTTTCTTTCTGAGTTTCTTGTTGCTTGGCTTCTCTGTCTCCGTCAGCTCCTCCTTTGTCTCCTCATCACTGGACAGAATTTTGTTGGCTATCTGCAGCGGCTGGCAGTATTCTTCAGGCTGTTCTGTCTGTTGCGTGGGCTTCTGCTGCGTCGCAAAGTTTCCTGAACAGAGGGACTCCAGTTCCTCGGGTGCTTGGCTGCTTGCCAATCAGAACTGTGTCATGGGAATCTGACTGATAAGCGCTGATTCCGCGGAGGGTGCTGCTGAGGATATGCTGAGGTGCTGCAATATTTGAGATTGCGGGAATTTTCCAGAACACAGGTCGAGCAGCTCATTCTCCTCATCGCTGGCAGTTTGTCGGGTCTGCGCATCGAAGAGTTTGTGGGCGGACAGTTGAAGCTGAGTGGCCGTCATGGGTGTAGCATTGCTGGGGGGCTTCGGCGTCTGCAGTAGATCCATGTCGTCCTCATCGGAATCGTCATCGTCCTGGAAGGCTTTGATGATTCTATTCCTTTTCTTTCCCGCTGGATTCTCCACCTCTGGCTCACTTTCTTCCTCAATTTCACTGCTATTTTCTGATTCAGGTGCCAACACAACTTCATCATCCAATTCAAGAGAATCCCCATCAGCTCCAGCTTCATTGGCTGTTTCCTCGCTTCTGCTACTTCAGGCGTCGAATGGCCTCGCTTATCCGCGGAGTTGCGGGCTTTGAGAGCGGCGTGGAAGTTATTGTACTCAAATCTAGTTTAGGCAGCTCAACAACTTCCGTAACCAGACATTCTTTGGTGGGTGCTCCCACCTCTGGTTGTGGTAGATATTCGCTTATCTCTTCGAACCTCAGGACAGCTGCAGCTGCGGAAGTAGAAGCCACTGGCTGCGCCTCCAGCTCCTGCATAGGGAATTCTTCTATGATCTTTTCGGTTGCCATTTCCTCCGCCTGATTCTTCACTTCGTCTAAGATATCTGCAACACCCGCCACAGCTTCATACATTACTCCAGAATTATCATTCATCTCCACAAGCGCTTCATTGCCGTCCGATCCATCCTCATCTTCGCCCTCCGATTCGGATTTGAAAAACTCTGTGGCCTCCTTGGCGCGATCGTCCATTAGTTTGCTGCAAAAATGTGAATAATGAAATTTAACTTTCCTGTTGATTCTCCTACTTACGCATATGCCTCCAGTTCCTCTCGGTTCATGCGCAGGCCCATCGATTTCCTGGGCTGTCTGGTGGGCATGGGACTGCCACCGGCCATGGCCGTGGCCAGCGGCGTATTGATGGTGCGGCGGCTAAGAAACTCCTTGAGGGTCCGCGGCTTGGGCTGGTGGTAGGGCACACTGATGTGGGCCTCGCGATGCAGCCGCTGTTGCTCGCTCTGTATGGCCTGCACATTGTCCAGCGCTATTTTGGCAGATGCCTAAGGAAATGGGAAGCGGAATTTTGTTAGTGAATGCTACCATTTTCATTGTGGGGGGAAAACTCACTCGCACGGTCTTGGCTTTTTTGGGTTTTTCGGTGTAAACTTCCGTGGCATTTTCCTGCTCTTCGCCAGACTCATGACTTGGCTCTGGCTCGGATTCAGAGTCCACTAGGCCTTTGAGTTTGTTCTTGGGGAGACTAGTTTCCTTATCGCTTTGCTCTTTCTGGGATTCGTCTTGGCTGTCACTGTCGCTGTCCATTCGTTGTTTCATTTTCTTTGCCAACTTGGTCTTTAGCTTTTGCTTGTCCTCTTCCGTGGGCATCTGTGGCTCTTCTGGCTCACTGTCCGTGTCGATGATGGCAGATATCTTCTTTTTGAGCCTGGTCTTGGGGACCATAAACTCCTCATCTTCTTCAATGTCTGGAAAGCGATTCCTACTTGATCTAGGAGAGATTTTCTCTTCTACCTTCTCACATTTACCTTCGTCTTCGGGTTCACTGTCTGGGAAACGCTGTCGCCTGGATATGGGGACTATCTGTGCCTCTGCCTGGTTCACCTGTTTCTCCTGCACTGATTTTACCTCCCCCTCCTCATCATCGCTGTCCAACAATGGCTGCCTCCTGCTCTTGGACCCCAGCTTCGAGTCCTTTGCATCGAAAATTTCTTTATTTTCACTATCCGACATTATCAGACTCTTGCCAACCAACAAGTCTTCGGCGGAAACATTTTTCTCGTCTTCCTCCTCCAATCGCAGCGTTTCCATTGAGTCATCTTCTTGCTCGTCATTTTCTGCTGCTGCTGCAGTTTCTACAACCGATTCGCTCATCTTTCTGGGTCACTACGTTTGCATTCAAATAAAAACTAAAAACAATCTGAAAACGCACAGCAGACTATTATGATTGTGTTTTGGCGCAAAATTGTCGATCGCGGCTATATCGATCAAATATACAGACTGACCCTCAGAAATTTACCGAAATATATATACCTTCTCAATGTTAAAATATACCGTAAATATACTAAAGGACACGACTAGCTTGATATTCTTCGATTTTGATATTCGGTTTAATATTACTACATAGTTAGGACTTTAACTGAAAATAAAATTTTATCAGATAGATGAATCAATTTTCTACAATGTGGCTTATCTTAAGGACTCCCATTAATTGGATTATTTATAAAATAAGGTTTGAACAAAGTTCAGCAAAAATTTTAATTTTTGTGAACGGTGCTACACATTTGCTACATATGGCATTTTGTATACCCAATACCGAAATGTCCTTTCGTATTGTTAAACTTCTGCATTCCAATTGGAATGCAGCAGCTTAAGCTGCTTTGAAACCTAGGTAAAAATTAATTTACTTATATTGGCATGCTTTTGACCTAAATTAGATTCTATACATGTCTCGATCCCGTGTGGTAACTGCAAGAATTGCAATATTAATTTTTTTATTTATTTTATTTTTATTTTATTTATCCATCTACTCATAAAGCCTAGTACTCAAATCCAAAAGCCAGCAAACAAATGTCATATATTCTTCTAGCGGCCAGTGGTTTGACCAGAGGTTTGCACTGCATTCCGTAAGGTTGCGCTGCTCAGAGAGCTGCTTGGTCTTGTTCAAAGTTAATAAAATGCACTTCTTCGGCTGTGGTCGCTCTTCTCTAGGCATATCCTGAGCTCCCCAATATTCTACTGGCAAGGTAATATGTCTGACTATCAGCAGCAGCAGATGGCGACGCCTCCCGTGCCGACCACCGTAAAGACAAAATGTTTTGAAAACAATATATGTTTTATATTTATGAAAATTAATAAAAATAATAAATTATAATATCCATATAATTGTCATTCATATAATACTGCATTAGCTAGATTCTATTTTTCTTCATTATTAAAATATTTCATTTGGTTTTTTGTTCTCTTATTGCAATGTTTGCTTCGTGTTTGCTGGCAAATTATATCAAATTGATATCTTTTTCGAAGGGGGTCGAAAAATACCAGCAATACAAGAAACTACTTTTCTTTTCCCACACTTTTGTTTGTTTATCTGAGTACTGCCTTTTTAGGATAAACATTGGCAAATTGCACAACATTATTTCTTGCGAAGCTTTATCAATTGCCTTTTCAAATTTAAGTCTCCTCTCAACATGTCTACTCCTCTCTCGTTCGAGCAATTTAAAGTGCTGATACTGAACCTGCCGGAAATTGCATCCGCGGTTCAAAGCGATCTACATGATGGCCCAAAGTAAACGCCGGAGGAGTGTGCCACATGGTACTACAACGCCTTCTACAAGGACGCCACTGTCCGTGAGCGATACCCGTTCAAGGTGCGCGCATGTCCCCAATCCATGAAGGATAAGTTGCTCACTATGCCGGAAGCATCGGATGAATCGGATGATATAAATGGTGTGACGGTCGAAGTGGAAGGGTGAGTACCGTACAACCCAACCCCAATGTTCAAAGCGATCTACATGATGGCCCAAAGTAAACGCCGGAGGAGTGTGTACTACAACGCCTTCTACGCCACTGTCCGCGAGTGATACCCGTTCAAGGTTCGCGCATGTCCCCAATCCATGAAGGATAAGTTGCTCACTATGCCGGAAGCATCGGATGAATCGGATGATATAAATGGTGTGACGGTCGAAGTGGAAGGGTGAGTACCGTACAACCCAACCCCAATGTATGCCACAATTCCCTAATGGCTAATTGTCTTGACCATTGACAGGAAGGGACTGTTCATCTTTCCCGTCTCTTTTGAGATTTTCCAAAACAGCGTGGACTCTAAAAAATTGAGGAAGATTCTCTGCCGCAGAAAATTGAATGCGCCCGAAGGGATTCCTGAAGGTGATCGGGTGTTGGGAGTGTACCAGGATTTTTATGCGGATCCCAAAAACAGAATGTGCACTGACATTTTCGGTGAGGTAACAGATGAAGAATTAAAGAAATTGTTGGAATGGGGAAGACCCATCTGCCCACCGAGTGTGAGCAATCCCAGCACCTCAAGAAGGTGAGTCCACGCTGTTTAAATACGATTGTGAGATATTTCAGTTGTTTCTTACAGATCCAGCCAGCCGACTTCGTCGAGCTCCGCGGCCGATTATGAAGTAATATACAATTGGGAAACGTAAGACACATCATCACTTTTTCTGGTACACCTCTTGTGTGTGGGTAATAACTCTCATCTTTCATTGCAGTTCGTATAAGTATCCAGTTGCATTCAATATGTTCAAACGTTGTATAAACTACGATGAACTCATCGGCCAGTTGTTGACGACGTGGATTTTTGACAAGTCGCATCTGTCGTTCCTCTTGGCCAATGCGCATGGCCGTGAGTGCAGAGAGCATTTTGAATTGTACTACCATATGTTTTACATGTATCCACATTACCGCGAATCATTCAAATACAGATTCGAGTGTGGTGGGGATACGAAACTCATGGAGAGGCTGCATGAGAAAGGGGAGATGCTGACTGCGAAGGTGAGGCAAGCCAGACAGCTTATGGACTCTGCGGCGCAGTGTCCAACACCCCAGACGGTTGGAGTCTTTGAGGCGCCGAGCAGCCAGGTAGGATTGGCCGTTTGGCCATTGGGGCAACCTAAACTAATCCCGCCTGTTAGTGTTCATATTCACCTAGCAAAGAGGCAGAAGCAGCTTCGTCAATATTTTAAAGCCTAGTACTCAGATCGAAAAAAACCAGGGACTGCATATATTGATTATTTGTTTTTTTATTATTACAAAAAATCATTCACTTAAAAAACTTTAAGACAGCGAGAAATATACCAATATTCATCTTAAATGATAATCTATGCATTTCCACCATGATTTGAAAATGTTCAAGTTTTATTTTTAATAATTATTGCATAATTGTTTGAATAAAACTTATAATGATTACAGTCCCTGAAAAAAACACCTCGCGAACAGAATCAGGGTTGATATTCGTATGAAACCTATAAGAAATGTTTTACGCGTAAAACTGTTTTCTAGGATCTGTACGGAAGGCAGTACCACTAACCATAGAGTATACTGTTGAATTCAAAATTATATATTTCTTTTCGCAACACCGCCTGTCTCTTAATAGGAACAGAATCGAAGTATCAGAGTCACGGAAGTCATGGAAGTCACGACTGAGGCTGAGGCTGAGCCTGTGGCTAATCTGGACCAGCTTGAGAGGTAAGTAGCTTGAGTTGCCTGGCAATTGAGTGTAATTTTCTCACCTTCTTTCAGCCAAATGCTGACGTCTGACGAAGCAGCGATTCTGACAGCTTCCCGGCTGGAAGCATTACGGAAAGCTCCGTTGATTACGCGGCTCGAGGTAAGTAAAGACGATAATGTAGCAGGTAGCAACGCTGCAGAGCTGCGTTGTATTTCGTTGCGTGGCCTACTCCAGGCATACTCGATCGCATGAAGCAATTAAAAAGCAGCTTTGTTGCATTTGTTGTTATTTTTTCTTAATACAAATTGTTTTCCATTAACTTTAGGAGATCCGACTGAACGAGGATTCTCTTTCATTTTCCCGGCTGGAATTCTCAACAGAGCCCGAGCCCGAGCCTGAACCTGTGGCTAATATTGATGAGCTTGAGAGGTAAGTAGGTTGAGTTGCCTGGCAATTGAGTGTAATTTTCTCACCTTATTTCAGCCAAATGGAAAATATTCAGTTGGAGTCGACTAACGAAGCAGCGATTCTGTCAGCTTCCAGGCTGGAAGCATTACGGAAAGCTCCGTTGATTACGCGGCTCGAGGTAAGTAAAGACGATAGCAACGCTGCAGAGCTGCGTTGTATTTCGTTGCGTGGCCTACTCCAGGCATACTCGATCGCATGAAGCAATTAAAAAGCAGCTTTGTTGAATTTGTTGCTATTTTTTCTTAATAAAAATTGTTTTCCATTAACTTTAGGAGATCGGATTGAACGAGGATTCTCTTTCTTTCCGGCTGGAATTATCAACAGAGCCCGAGCCCGAGCCTGAACCTGTGGCTAATATTGATGAGCTTGAGAGGTAAGTAGCTTGAGTTGCCTGGCAATTGAGTGTAATTTTCTCACCTTATTTCAGCCAAATGGAAAATATTCAGTTGGAGTCGACTAACGAAGCAGCGATTCTGTCAGCTTCCAGGCTGGAAGCTCAGATAGAAAAAAACACCTCGCGAACAGAATCAGGGTTGATATTCGTATGAAACCGATAAGAAATGTTTTACGCGTAAAACTGTTTTCTAGGCTCTGTGCGGAAGGCAGGACTCCGGTCGAAAAACAAAAAGGATCGATTACCGTACGAAGCAGCACTCCGTTGCTAAGGCCAATATTCAGATAGATTGTGCCCTTGTTAGTGCCACTGCGCTGTGCTGGTGCATCATCGTCCAACGCGCCCGCACTTGAAGTGCTCTCCGTGTGTCCCATTTCCACCAAACAGAGCGACTCTGCTGGCGAGGGCAGCGCCTGCATGGAGCAGGGAGTCAGGCAGTTGTTCGGATCCAATGACAGTATCCGCACAGTGTTATCCGCCAGCCCAACGGCCAAGAACCAGGAGCGTTGCTCGCCATCTGGCACTGTACCCAGGGCCATGCACATGATCTCTGCTGGCATTTCAGAGCGTTCTGTATACTCATTGAGCTCGCCAGTCTGCAAATAAAAAAGATCCATCATTAGTTTCGGATATATATGATCCAAAATCCCAAGAATTTTTCTAGTAAAGCTCAGCACTGCAGGACACAGAGTGTCTCAACATGATTGTTCTTTTCGTGTTCTTGTCATCAAGGCATTATTAATAATAGTCTAGTCTCCTCCTCTATCGATCAAATTCTTACCGGATCCATTTCAAAGTAAACCAATTCCCTGCCAGACAACGTGATGACCACCTGTCGTTGATTGACGGCACATTTAGTGATTGATTTCTTTCCGGGCGCCTTCCATTCATTGACACGCTTATCGGAGCGGATGTGACGGATGCCGTCCGGATAGACCTGCACCAGGGCATCATCCCCAAGGGCGGCGCAACAGAGTGTGAGCGTGGTGCCCAAGAACCCGCTGTCCGTGACTTCCTCAACGGTCCCACCAATGCTGAGCACCAGCGTGGCATTCACGAAAGACACAATGATGTAGGCATCGAATTCGTCTAAAAATAAGGGAAAAAAACCAGACAAAACTTGGTACATGAGTAGTCTCTAGAAGATGTATTCCTAGCTTAGAATAGACGTTACACAACATTGAATAAGCAGTTTATCAAGCTATAATCAATGGATATTCAGCTGAAGAAACGATCGACCCATTCTTACATTCTAAAGTCTTAATCCTAGAGAAGTATGAAAATTCGAAACTCACCATCAGCTCGTTTCTTGACTGTCCAAACGGCATTGGGATTACCGGGCAATTCGGAGACGGCCATCTCGGAGACCTCCAGGCCATGCCATGGCCATGCGTCCACACAGAACATACAACTGGGGAGTGTCCTCATTCGCCAGATCAGCCACCTGGGAGGTAATGATAGGAGCAAACGAAGGCAACGCATCCACCAGCACAAGATTCTTCAAGGTGCGTGGTGCAAAGAAGAATGTCTCGCCCTCCTCCAGAGGCATGGCCGAGCTAAACTCGGGCTCATCATCATCATCACCCAAATGTGCGATCTGATAAAGATAGCTGCAGAAAAAAATAATGGAATCGTTAGACAGCCCCAGAGGATCCACACAAGTTTCTAAACTTACTGGTTGCCAAACTCGCTGGCCACAAAGAGGAAACCCGTCTTCAGCACACACATGGCCGATGCTATGGGCACCGTATCGAAATATTTGAGCTTGATCTCGGATACCACATCATCGTCCGTCTCGAGGGTGATTTTGAAGACGTCCCCCAGCTCGGTTTGCAGCAGAAAGAAGTACATGCTCTTGGTGCGATGCGTGGCCGAGCAAATGAAAATCATGCTCGGGGTCATCCAGATCGTTGCGACGACGCGGAATCGGGCAACGTATATCGTGCTGATCGCCGAGATTCTTGTATGTCAGATAGTTCTCTGAGCAAATGAACATGCCCCATGGGTCCATCATTGCCGCCAGGAACAGAGACCAGGAAATTGGCATGCTCCTCCAGCGGCTCGGAGTACTTGCGTACCACGTGGTTCAGGCCCAGGTCCAGCTCCTAGAATGTGAGCGTTTGCTGAGTGCGCTGCGCAGCGTCGCCTGCAAGAAAAAATATATATTTGTTAGTCGAATATTCAGTCGGAGATGAGTTTTAGCTGTGGGTCACAAATCAGTGAAGTGTGGCTAGGCAATTACAGCAACACCAATGGTTCAGTGATCGACAATTTATCTGGCGCCAAGTACAGACAGGTGTCCATGGTGGGTTAATCCACAAACCCTGAGAATTAAGGCGCTAATAGGGAGAGAGGGAGTGGAAGATGCTTACCCAATGGGTCCAAGGCAGACTCCTCGTAGTCGATCTCCAGGCAGGCAAACATAGGATTGTCAAAGCCAACATCCACACCGACCATGTGATAGGTAAAAGTGTTGGATTTATGTGCCTCCAGTGGAGATGAGATCGTCAGGCGCGCCTGAGTGTCGCGATTCATGATGTAGGCCAGCTTCTGCTTCTCCACTGCGCCAATCATCACGGCACGACCCTTGGGATCGATGGCAAAGTACTGCCCCGGCACAATGCGGCGGCATCCCCACTTGCCAAAGGTTTCCTGATGCACCTTCTCCAATGAATTCTTGGCGGGCATGTACTCCAGAATTACAATGCGGCCGGAATCAGAACCCACAACGATGTAATCTAATAAATTTAAGGAGATAAAAGACCCATTAGAAACGGACCGGAAGTGGTGTGATGTGACCCCATTTTGAAGTTAGGTTTTAAGGTGTAACTCGAAGTTTCAGTTCGCCATACCATGTGTTTGGGGTTATGGCAAATGCGACGCCAAGTCTTTTGGGTTACTCTCGCACGTAGACGGGTTTAACAAGGTCTTACTGGGGCAAACTACACAAGTTGCTGCCTCAATAGGGTTTTGTGCGTCTTTCACTAACATTAAACGAGTTATAGTTAACAATTGTTCCTTACATTTACCAACCTTTTGTTCCGCCCGTCAGACGGAAGGCCATCAGAGCGCGTATGCAACCGAAAATCTCCGTCGAGAGCAGCGTATGCACCTTGCCGGTGTTCGAGTCGGGTCGCAGCAGCTCGAGCGACTTGCCACGTGACAAGAGAATCTCCTGCTGCTTGCCACCAGAAAAGTTGCCATGGACGGCGTGCGTGACGCCCGTTCCCTTCTGCAGCGTCAAATTGTACAGATACATGATGAGGCTTTTGAATTTTCACTCCAACTCAATGACCAAAACTGAAAAAGGTCCAAAGTACATTTGCGGTTAGATACAGTCGCCGTGAAAAAATGCTCGAATATTGTAAGCAATTTCGGTAGTTTTGTACTGCTTTGAAAACCATGGCCACAGTTGGTGTATTCGTGTCGCCTAACGATGCTAGTAAGCAGCATTTATTTGTTAATTTAGCACGCCTTAATTTGCGACCAAAGCACAGACATTTCTGATTTCTGGAGATACTTTGTGCATAAATTTCTTAATAATATCAAATATTATTAATTTAAGCCGTAAATAGCTACCTTTTCCCGTTTTAATAGATTATTTTACACATTGTGACACCGATGGCAATGGATTAAAATGTTCCACAATCACTCTGCCATACGCTAAAGCTTCTGCTTTGTTTCGGGGGCCAAGAGAAAATGAACGAAAAACGCGGAGGCGGCCATTGCCAGGAAAAAAAAAGAGATGTCAAGCCATGCCAGTATCGATAAAATTTTAATTTCAGCTCTACTAGGGCTGTCATCAGATAAGGATTTAAACTTATATTTTTTTATAATAAAATTGTTAATTGTTGGTTTATACTTTTTTTTGCTTATATTGTCTATTAAAAGTTATTCCAAGGAAATAAGTAATCCAAGGTAATAATTACAGTTTTTACGTTGAAACATTTTAACTTGATAATCGAGTACATTGCTCTCATCGATAAGGAACCCCGATATATCGTGGCCACCTCTGTCAACAGCTGGCAGTTAACAACAATTATTTCGTACTATTATTAAAATTTTAGCTCAACCACCATACACGCATACAGTGCTTATAAATATTTATTCCAAGGAAGGTAAGGTCATGGATGAACAAGAAAAGCTGTACTAGGAGGCACAGAAGAAGGTGGTATTGGGCGAAGAACTGAAACTGGCCTTGGTTGACTTCGAAGACTTGGCCGGAGTTTCGAAAGTGCAGCGAAAAATACAGCAGGAGCTTAAATTCTTGAACAAGGTTTAAAATGACGATCCTTCGCGAACAATCTACTAAAGTACACGTTTCTGTTTAGGTAATAAGCACAAAGTCGGTGAGGGATCACCACATAACCAGCAGCAACTTTGTTTACTATGAATTTCTAATTAAAATCCTGCAAACCCAACAAGGAGTCGTCGATATAAACGCTGTGTTTCGGCTGGAATCCCGCGATAGTCCCCTTCGCGTTGACATTGTGGCCAATAATGGTCTGAAATGGGTCAAAGTGATAGCGAGAAATTCCAAATCCGTGGAAGATGCCGCCAAGGGGTGTGTAAGCATTGGGGCACGAAGTGTTATAGATCAGGCGGAAGACTATCTGGAGGCGAGTTCGCTACATTTCTGCATGTTCCAGCGTCCCAAGGTAAATAATTTGGACAACCATCATTCGGCACAATACTAGACATTCCCTTTTTAGATTGTATTTTACTTTTCAAACAAAATTGAAGACTCACTGCATGAAGAGCTTCTCGAAATGGGCGTGCAGACAGCATCATTGGAGGCACCCGACAGTGACGAAGACCAATATGCAACCGCGTCCAACGAGCTGAATCTGGATGTCACCACCATGCTGGCATATGTCAGCGCCCTCACAAATGGCCACTCGCATTGGGTGTTCAAGAACAGGCCGAGTGGGAACGAGCATCGCCACTGAAGCCACAGCTTGAGAAGATTCTGCAGGGAAAGCGGTTGGTCTGCTGCCAACTGGCTTACGATGCCTTTCAGAATATATTGACCATCGTGGGCGGGCCCGGCGAACGAGAGAGGGCTGCCGATTTCTTAAAAAGAATTATGGTCTATCCAGATGTGGAAAAAATACCCGAAGAGTTCTCCACCATTCGATTCACTGCCAATGTGAACGATAGAAGTCTGAAGATCTTTAGCTTTGGCATGGCTCGACAAATCTTTACAGTAACCTCTAATAAGGCTTTTGTTCGATCAGCCAAGATGCAGGTGAGAATATATATATATATTTGCGGATTTGGAACTTGTGTCTCTAAAAGTTAACGAATCTATGTATTTCTAGGGAACAAACGTGCCCGTTTTCGTGCATGCTTCAGTTGCACTTACCGAAGGTAAACAGGCAGCCGGACAACCACTTTAAGTGCAATAAATATTTTCTTTTTTTTTAAATGTAATTATGTAGTTTTATTTTAACGCGTCGATTATCTAAAACATCGATAGCAGTAACAGGGTTGCCAAGTCTACTACATCTGCTGCTGCGCAGATATAAACAAAATAGAAAACATGGACTGTGCACCGCTGAATTTGGTAATTTGTTAAGAAAAAACGTTAGTCTATGCAAAAACTAAATCAATTTTAGGCGCATTTCCATGAACGCCGCTCCGAGCGTTTTATACGCAATCATCGCTATGAAGACGCAATTAAGGCTTTGGAAACATCGTTAATCTACATGCAGGACGCTCATAAGCGAGTCGCCCTGCCCAAATCGAAGGAAGTGCTCGACACCCTGACGCTTGACTTTCAGCGAAAGCTGCGACAGATTGAAATGCGAAAAACGCAGCACGGGCTGACTAAAGTAAAGGATTTTGTGCCACTGAAAGAGTCCAGCCCAATGCTGCCTATGTGGCAGGAAAACGGCGGCGGCGGTGGCGGCGGCACATCTTCGGCCCAATCAGTTGCAAAGGCTATTGACAAAACAGTGCAGGAATTCGATGCCAAGTTCAGTTCAACGGAAACAACCAAATCTTCGACAGGGGACTGTAAGCCCCAAATGGAGGTGCTGTCCAGGAGTGATCCCCAGGGATCTGGACTTGAAGATCAATGCCAGAGCAGACTGGATCGATCCGATGATCTGGATATGCCTTCACTGGCACCCTTGGAGCTACCCTCGTTCGATTACAGCATGTTTTGCAGCTCCTCGGATCCATCGTTGGTCAGCTATGCCGGCATGGCCGAGAGCTTTCAGAAATAGATTCAATTATGTGATAATTATAATTATAATATTACTTTTTAATGTTCTACATGCTAGCCTTTCTATTTGGCGATCAAACCCTTTAACAGGTCATCCATGTCCGTCTCAGTCTCCACGTCCTTCAGTAGGAGCAGCACCTGGGCCTCCATCTCGCAGAGAATAGCTGGTTTCAGGTACGTGACGATCAAAGTATTGAACTGATGGTGCACAGAGATGTTGGACTGTGCCGGTGGAGTGCCACAGCGGTCCAACTCAGGTACTGGAATCACCTTGTAGTACTTCTTATTGGTAGTGCGCACAATAATGGAACGCTGCTCGGCGCCAGCACTGACATTGTACACTTCCAGGGGATAGGGCATGTTGCGGATACGCCACTCGATGTTCTTCTTGGTCACCCGCTTTGTCAGCAGGGGGGCGGTGTTGCTCTCGCGCAGCATGAAGTCATCCGGCGTGCTGTCCACATCTCCCCCTGTTCCGTTGGCTTTGTTGCCAGACCAGTTCAGCTGGCGGGGCTCCTCCCCAAGCTCGATTTCCCACTCGGGCTGTCCCATCAGTTGCTTGCACTTGCGCCAGGCGCGACGCAGCACGATGCCTGTATCCAAATTGTAGTCCTCGGCCATTTGTTGGCCGTCTGGAAACTTGTAGAGCACCTTGCGCAGTCGACCGCTGATCATTGAGTTCTTCTCGGCCGACGTCAAATAGTTTATCCAATTCTGGTATGACATCTTTACGGTTACTAGAAATAATACTAATGCTAAAGTAAATTTGATCGATGGCGCAAAGCACATTTGCCCCTGGCAACCCAGCTGTCACCTGGTGGTACAGTGTTGCCAGGGCTGAAAAAGAACATGATCCATTTATATTTAGTTGGATTGTACAATTAAATAATTTGTAATAACGTAATTTATTCAATTAAAATCCCAATACGACCTTATATATATATAATATATTTTATACATACATTTAATAATTATTATAAAAATCCCTCTAAAAATAGCTTATTTTGGCTGTAAATTAGTTGGCAGACCCACATAGCGGCATATTTGTACACAAAAAAAACAGAGTTGACGTGGCCGCGAAGTGACTGCATTAAAAATACATATTTCATCACTGCGATACATTTTAATTTTTGCCATTTAAAGTAAGGTCTCGCTTGGTACTCCTTCTGTCGTTTAAAAATAGCCGCACACAAAGAACACTCGCGGAACGTGCATATTCAGAACTAATTTGAGGAAAATTTCTTTGCAGACTCCAGAAAAATCGAAATCATCGAACTCGACCAGTTCTAAGTTTAACTTTGTCGTGTCCAGAAATTTGCATTCGGAAAAATGAGTTTAGTCTGGACTTTGATCGCCGGCTTTCTCTATGCAGAGATTGCATTGGTTCTGCTGCTGGTGCTGCCCGTGGCCAGCCCCTACAGGTGGAATCGCTTCTTCAAGTCCAAATTCCTGGCCATGCTCGCACAGCAGGCGCACATCTATTTCTTCTTGATTATGGGTGTGTTGGTCTTGTTCTTGTTGGAGGCCATACGCGAGATGCGCAAGTATTCGAACTATGAGCAGACCGGCGAGGTGCACCTGAACGTGGAGATGCAGCACAGCATGCGCCTGTTCCGTGCCCAGCGCAACTTTTACATCTCTGGCTTTTCGATTTTCCTGGTTCTGGTCATCCGCCGCTTGGTAACACTGGTCTCGGCCCAGGCCAACCTGCTGGCCCAGAGCGAGGCCTCGATGAAGCAGGCCCAGAGCGCCACGGCTGCGGCTCGTTCCCTGATGGAGGACAAGAAGACCGAGAAGGCGAAGGAGGCCGGTGAGGACAGCACACTGAATGAGGTGAGTCGTTTCGTATATGCCCCGTTCCCCTCCAGGTCTGGCATGTTTAGAGAGCTTGGAGCAAAACCTAACAGCTATCACTTTGGAGTTCCTTTGGCTACTACCAGCTGTACAAAATGGCAATGCTACACTCTGATACACCCACACACACAGGTTGAGCCCTGAATGCCTCGAAAAGCGACTCGAAAGTACATAAAACTCTTGTAAACTCTTTAAACAGTTGTCCAGCCTGCGGAAACGTGTGCAAGGACTCACGGCCAGAGTATCCTAAGTATCCTTTGCCACACCCACACATTCCCCACAACTCAAATCCACAAACTCAAACGCACACACAGCAAACACTCAACTTGACAACAATCGTCTTACAGCTCAACAAGCTGCGCGAGCGCGTTCAGGAGCTGACTTCCGAGCTGAACCGCGAGAAGAAGGACAAGGAGGCTGTCAAGTCGCAGGCCGAGAGCATCAACCGTGAATACGACCGCCTCACCGAGGAGTACAGCAAGCTGCAGAAGCAGATCACCATCGGTGGCAAGGGAACAACCACTGCCGCCAGCAGCAAGGATGATTGAGCACTCAGCAAGAGGCAGAGTCCAATACTTTAATACCGATAAGACTTATAAACGGCGGTGGGGCACAGCGACAGCAAAAACACACATTTAAAAAAAGATTATAAACGATTAGGAATCGAAAAAGCACACACATTATAATGTTAATTCTCATACCACAACACCACACGAATTGATAAAGGTTTATTGATACGTGTTGCGAATTCTCTAGTTTATGTTTTTCCATGCCTGATAATGTTTGCTTTCTTTCGTACTCTTTGCATTAATCAGTATATTGTAAGTTTTGTTTTGCCACAGGAAATAACACAAGCCGTGGCTAATAAAATAACAATTATAAAACACATATGTAGTACTTCTCCCAGTTCGATTGATGATTCATGATTGAGCAGTAGCCACCAGCTGATAGTCCACATCATGTCGAATGCGTCATAGACCTGTTTATTTGCTAACAAATCGCATTGATTATCGCACTTCATTCACAAGTAGATAACGAGGTTCAAGTCTACTCCCACCAGAAACTAACTGAGAAGCTTGGCGTTACCGCATGCACATAGTGCCACCATTTGGGTGGCATATACAAGCAATCGCCAGGCTGAAGGAGCAGCTTATAGAAGCGCACTTTCTCCAGCAGGGGATACGTCTTGAAGTCTAGCTCCGCGGCATTTATTTGCGATGTATTGCCGAGGAATTCGCTCTCGTGGGGATACAGATTATCCGTGTCTTTGGGGGCTGCCAATATAATCAGCTTAGAGCCAAACACCTGGCAGAGTAAGTTGTGCTTGGGATCATAGTGCAGTGGGGATATGGTTCCGGCAGGTCCTAGCCAGGCCTTGATGTCCACAGCTTCTGAGGGCTCCTCCGCACAGCTCACAGTGCAATAATCGGGCACACAGATATCCGCTTTCAGGGCCGGTATCTGGGCAAAGAGCTCGTGCTGGGCAAGATACTCAATCTCCCGAAATCCGTCTCCACTTTGGTGAACAAATTGCCGACGCAGAAAGTCGCGAATTTTGACTAGCTGCTGGGACCATTCGTCGTTGGCATAGTTGGAGCCAATCTCTATGGGTACTGTGCGATTGCCCGCCACTTGCACTAGGTAGTTCAAGTCCCGCCACTTGTCCATGGCTGGCCAGTGCTTAATGGTGTTCAGCAGCAGCGTGGGCTGCTGTGCCTGGAAACATTTCGTTTGAAACTCATTTAAGCCGGGAGCATCCAGCTGTGGTATACCACAGGCACTCGAAACTCTCATCACAGCCGCAAAGATGGGCAATGGCTCTACACTCGTCTCCTGGCCCTTGTCCAAGTAGTCCATGAGGGCTGCCTTGAGATCGCTCCAGTCATCTGTGCAGCCGAGTAGCTGAGCCTCGTCCAGGATGCCAGTGCATTTTTCCCTTTGCCTTGGGTCTGTGCTCTCCAGGAGTAGGAAGAATATCTGAAACTAGCACCATTAGACGACAACTAAAGGGGAGAATACGTCTCACCTTGAAGAAACACGTAATAGCATAGATTTTCCGTATCGTCATAGGAACGCTGCTGAAATGGCCGGTATGTATGCGCTCCCAGTTTCTGTCCACCAGAGCACATATCAGATATCGAATTTCTTCATCCTCTCCAGCCTTACCACTGGACTTGAACCGTTCCAAGCAGTCTGTTGCTTTTTTGAGTATATACCGAGCTTCGACTTCATTTTTCAGCAGATCTTCCAAGTTGGCATAGTGCGGAAATAGCTCCAAAAGCGGCGCTTCCATAATGCCAGAGTTTAACCAAAGACAATGTAAGAAAAATTGAAATGTATCAGCGTTACGCATTTTATTCTTATATTGGCTTTGGTTTAACAATCTGAACAGCACTGATAATTTGGTATTTATGCGGTCACACTAGAATCAAAGTAAACCGGCAAAGTTGTGCAGGTTTTTTATGGAACCGGAGAATAAAAAATCCAAAATGACGAAGAAATTCCACCATAAGAAAAAGTATTTCCAGGGCAATAAGCAGGTGCTCCAGGCCGGGCAGCGTGGTTTCTTCGCCACGTGCAACATCAACGAGAAGGGCTGCGTGCGCGAATGCTACAATTTACTGAATCATTATGCTGACATTGTGTACGGCCCCGAGCAGCCAAAAGAGCCCGAAAAGAAGGAGTCTGAAGCAACTGCTGGCGAGACTGGAAAGCCTGCTGGCACCAGCGACGACGACGATGATGACTTGGAAGCGGCTGCTGCTAAATGCCGCGAGACTCTCACGCAGCGCAAGGTGCGCTTTCAAAACGTGGAGACCGGCACCACCAACTGCATCTTCATACGCACGCTTCTGGACGATCCCGTTGGGCTGGGAAAGCACATTGTCGACGATATAACCACCACTGGCAAGTCGATGTCGCGCTTTGTCTTGCGCCTGGTGCCCATTGAGGCCGTTTGCCGCGCAAATATGCCAGACATCATTGCCGCGGCCGGACCGCTATTTGACAAGCATTTCCTGAAGGAACCCACCAGCTATGGGATCATATTCAGCCATCGCTACAACCAGCAGATTAAGCGTGATCAGATAATACTCGATTTGGCCAATTTGGTCAACTCCAAGAACGTGGGTAACAAAGTGGACCTGAAGCAAGCCAAGAAATCCATCATTGTGGAGGTACTGCGCGGCTGGTGCCTGCTCAGCGTGATCGACAACTACTTGGAGGCCAAAAAGTACAACCTGGCCGAGTTGGCCAACCCAAGCGAGAAGAAATTGGACGGCGACGCCGACACCAAGTCTAAACAGAAGTCTGTGGCGGAAGCAAAGGCCAATGATGAGGATGCAGCCGACGCCTTGGACAAGGACAAACCCACCGCTGGAACTGACGAAGTTTCCGACGCCTCTCCTGTTGTACAGAGAACAGAATAAAATGTTATTGAAGTTTCTTTTTAATTTTGTTGCTTTTCTTAATTTCATCATCGCTTAATCGCTAACTTTGGAGTGTGTGCTGGCCATATCCGTATCTAAGTCATGCGTGCACTTAACTAGTAAAAGTATGTTAACTAGAGCCTCTATGCATTCCGTTTGAGCAGCAGCCCGACTGTGCTGGCAATCTTCTCGTAGGCCATGAACATGAGCGCGGCCGTGAGCACGGTCTGGAGAATCTTTGCCTCCAGCCCACGGAACAGACCTCGAACACCGGTGTGCTGCAATATGCTGATCATCATCTCCACAGTGCTCTCCGTTCGTTGGCCCGACGCCTGTCGGGACGTTGAGGGCGCCACTGTCGCCTCCTTGCTGCGATGACGCAGCTTGGTCTGCACCAACTGCAGGGGATAGGTCAATACCGTGGCAAAGGCCTTGGCAATGGCTCCGATGAAGAAGAATCCCAGACTGCCCACCTCTCCGCCGGTAAAGGTCATGATATGTCGTTTCAGCAGCTCGTACATCATGAACTGCAGCGCAGGATTCGAGACGAGCATCAGCGAGGGAATCGTGCCCGACCACAGGCCGGCGAGGCCCTCTGTCTTGGCCACATACTTGAGTCCCTCCACGAGATTCTTGTAGTGCTTGTTGATCTCATTCGAGGTGCCGGCCACATTTCTCATGCGCAGCCGCGTGTTCACCACCCAAAAGGGAGTGGTCGTGAGAACATTAATCACGCCAGCGATGCAGCCCAGCAGCAGATCCTTCAGTGCGCTCTGCTGTGAACGGGTGCCATTCGAGGCCACCGCCTTGAGGGCATGGAATGTGTAGAAATAAACAACGTTCGAAATGCATAGGCTCTGGAGAACTGGACCCAGTCCGCGGTACAGCGACTGGAAACCCTCGCCCAGAACGATCTCCTTGATCATCTGCTTGGTGCTGCGCACCTCACCAGCCTCCTCCACTAAAATTGGACAAAGGGGAACGGATTAGCATTGCTGCATTACCTGAGACTTCTGATTCTACGCAAATTTAATGGGTCACGCATATAGAAAGTGAAGCTACCAACTGAACCTTGGACCGTAACATGATAATTACTCAATTTGGAGAAAGGTTATTATTATGGCAAAGCCATGCCAACGATCATTATACTCGATGGCAAGGAGTGCACATTGATAGGGTCCGAAAGCAGACCAAATCTCATCTATACACAAACCACTTAATTGGATTAGAGGGGGAAATTGATTAGTGGCTCTCGCTGGAGTTTGAACTCTTTCAATAATACTTATTATCTATGCGTGGCTCTGTTGCGGCTTATCTTGGCCATTTAGATTGGTTGGCGGGTCAGTGCCTCAGACTTACGTTGCAGGCGGGAACGCACCGTGTCCAGTGGGTAGAAGGTACTCATGGCTATGCAGCCACCCTGTATACAAAGATATGTTTGGTATGGAAATTAGCGTGATTTGACCTTTAACCGGCAAATATTTATGCACTTACGGCAGCACCGGAGACGGCATGCACCCAGTTTTGGTAGCTAAAAACTTGACTGAGCTTAGACGGGGCCACCATTGTGTCGTGTCGTAATGTTAATGGGGAGTTGCTGTAGCTATCACTGTTATTTGTTTATATATTGCAAGGCGATGGCGTTGAGTTGCGCTTTACGTCCGGCGGCGTCCTCTGGCAAATGTTTAATGATTCGCTGCTGTCCAGCCGGCTTCGTACCGTTTATAATTTAAAGACCAGGGGCAGCGCAGTCGCTGGTCTGTCTGGTTTGCCTCAGATTAGATTAACTTAACGATGCCTGCACGCGACTGATAGGGCGGGCGCGTCGAAAGCTTTGTTCTCGCTGCTCCCGGAATGCACAGAGTCGGTGTAATAAATGATTCACTTACATATTCACGTATGAATTTCCAAAAACAATTAGTTTACATTCACATATGCAAGCATGACCAGGTGTTGTGGTATTTTGAGTATTTCGAGGCAGTTGGCTGGTGAGTTAGGTCATACTGGAGCAGTGCTGTGAAGCGTGCAATATGGAAATGGGTTTTTATTTAAAAAGACTTAACAGACTATTTTCCTAAACATAGTTTATGGCTAATTAAAAATTAAATTACAGAATTAAAGAAGCTGATCAATAAGGCACTTCTCCCGACGTGGCTCCAGGCGCGGTTTCTTTATGAAATTAACTCCCGTTTCACTGCTGCTATTGAGCAAATCCGCCGCTTTGCGTTTCTGATTATGCTAGAAGACAAAAATGTACAAAACATTTGTGGGAAATTCTGGCGAATATCTTACCTCGTGTTCCTCCTCTGTTAGCGTGGCAAACACAAAGTTCTTGGCCTTGGCCGTCTTTACGGACACAGTTCCGTCCCCATGGTCAGCACCTCCCTTGGTCATTCCAGCCAGTTTGTTGAGCGTCTCATTGTCCCGCACCAGAAATGACCCACGTACCATGCTCTTCTGCTGCCTGCCAGTCACACCCTTTGAGATCAGGAACGGCGAGCCCTTTTTCGCCTCCACCGTTGTCTTCTTGGCTGTGATTATGTTCAGCCTACGGATGGAGTTGCCGGAATTGCTGGTGTTCTTGGTCACGGCTGGAGAAAGCGGGCTGGCGGCTTCCTAAATGATACAAATTCAGCAACTGATATTCCTAAAGATAGTTAGTCTGGATCTCACCGCTTTCAGGCCATTCTCCAGTAGAAGCTGCTCGCGTTCGTAGCGAATCTTTCGCCACATATGTTCGTTCTCCTCATCACCACTGCCCTCGTTGGTCTCACCATTCTCAGTGTGCTGCTGTTCCTCCAGGCTGAAACCATTATCGACATTCTTCCAGCGAAACTGGCGCTGTCGTACGCCTCCCTCTTCGTCCTTGAACAGCATTTCCTTGATCTGACGTACCTCCCGAATGTCCTGGTCAAGCATTTTGCGGCTGTTAAAGAAGGAAAACCAATGACATTTTGATGATTGCCCTGTCTATTGCTTTGTCTCTACTTACGCATGAATCTGTCCGAGCTCGCTGCGCAGCTTCTCCCGATCGAACTGATCTTCATCGCCCAGCTCTATGTCATAGGTATCCATATCCTCCTCGTCCTCGTCAGCAGAGCCCCACTCAGACTCGGATAGTTCCGCCTCCTTTTCCATAAAGTTTGATGCTCGCAGTTTGCGATCTTTTTTGGTCATTTCCACAACGATTTCATTCTCCTCGGAGTCATAGTCGACAAAGGTTTCGGGTATGTCCTCTGCTGGCTCCGCATCGCTTCCCATCAGCTCTTTTCCCTCGTCATAGTCGTCGGCTTCGCTCTCTTCGTCATCGGAGAATCCCAAGGGCCTCTTCTTTGCCTTTTTCTTTCTGAGTTTCTTGTTGCTTGGCTTCTCTGTCTCCGTCAGCTCCTCCTTTGTCTCCTCATCACTGGACAGAATTTTGTTGGCTATCTGCAGCGGCTGGCAGTATTCTTCAGGCTGTTCTGTCTGTTGCGTGGGCTTCTGCTGCGTCGCAAAGTTTCCTGAACAGAGAGACTCCAGTTCCTCGGGTGCTTGGCTGCTTGCCAATCCGAACTGTGTCATGGGAATCTGACTGATAAGCGCTGATTCCGCGGAGGGTGCTGCTGAGGACAATATTTGAGATTGCGGGAATTTTCCAGAGCACAGGTCGAGCAGCTCATTCTCCTCATCGCTGGCAGTTTGTCGGGTCTGCGCATCGAAGAGTTTGTGGGCGGACAGTTGAAGCTGAGTGGCCGTCATGGGTGTAGCATTGCTGGGGGGCTTCGGCGTCTGCAGTAGATCCATGTCGTCCTCATCGGAATCGTCATCGTCCTGGAAGGCTTTGATGATTCTATTCCTTTTCTTTCCCGCTGGATTCTCCACCTCTGGCTCACTTTCTTCCTCAATTTCACTGCTATTTTCTGATTCAGGTGCCAACACAACTTCATCATCCAATTCAAGAGAATCCCCATCAGCTCCAGCTTCATTGGCTGTTTCCTCGCCTTCTGCTACTATCTCCTCGTCCTCATCGATGTTCACTTGATTGGGGCAAGGCTCTTCATCCGGTTCGTACTCTTCATTCACATCCATGCCTTCCACTTCATCGCCTTCTGCTGCCCTCTCCTCCTCCTCTACTTGCTTTTTGCGCAGATCTTCCATGCGCTTCTGTGTGATGCGTGACTTGAGCTGCTCCTGCATTTTGACATACGCCGCACCAGGCGTGGCATCTTTTTGGACGGGCTCATCCTCATGCAGGTGAATGTTCACCTTGGACATCTCCAGTTTCCCATGCTCCGTGGACAGGATGCTGCAAGGAGATCAAAGTTAGTCGTGGGTGTCATCCGGGGGCATATTTTACTCACCTGACAGTCTCCGTGGTCTTGTGCTTCTTGGCCTCTCGCGTCTTCATCAGCCGTTGCAGCAAATCGTCCACACCGGTTGGTTTCTTAGCAAACATGTCGCCCGTTTCCAGATCAATCACCATTGTGGCATCCCCCTTCAACGAGGGACTCACATCTGTGCTCTTTTCGATCTTCAGGCGTCGAATGGCCTCGCTTATCCGCTGAGTTGCGGGCTTTGAGGGCGGCGTGGTAGTTATTGTACTCAAATCTAGTTTAGGCAGCTCAACAACTTCCGTAACCAGACATTCTTTGGTGGGTGCTCCCACCTCTGGTTGTGGTAGATATTCGCTTATCTCTTCGAACCTCAGGACAGCTGCGGAAGTAGAAGCCACTGGCTGCGCCTCCAGCTCCTGCATAGGGAATTCTTCTATGATCTTTTCGGTTGCCATTTCCTCCGCCTGATTCTTCACTTCGTCTAAGATATCTGCAACACTCGCCACAGCTTCATACATTACTCCAGAATTATCATTCATCTCCACAAGCGCTTCATTGCCGTCCGATCCATCCTCATCTTCGCCCTCCGATTCGGATTTGAAAAACTCTGTGGCCTCCTTGGCGCGATCGTCCATTAGTTTGCTGCAAAAATGTGAATAATGAAATTTAACTTTCCTGTTGATTCTCCTACTTACGCATATGCCTCCAGTTCCTCTCGGTTCATGCGCAGGCCCATCGATTTCCTGGGCTGTCTGGTGGGCATGGGACTGCCACCGGCCATGGCCGTGGCCAGCGGCGTATTGATGGTGCGGCGGCTAAGAAACTCCTTGAGGGTCCGCGGCTTGGGCTGGTGGTAGGGCACACTGATGTGGGCCTCGCGATGCAGCCGCTGTTGCTCGCTCTGTATGGCCTGCACATTGTCCAGCGCTATTTTGGCAGATGCCTAAGGAAATGGGAAGCGGAATTTTGTTAGTGAATGCTCCCATTTTCATTGTGGGGCGAAAACTCACTCGCACGGTCTTGGCTTTTTTGGGTTTTTCGGCGTAATCTTCCGTGGCATTTTCCTGCTCTTCGCCCGACTCATGACTTGGCTCTGGCTCAGATTCAGAGTCCACTAGGCCTTTGAGTTTGTTCTTGGGGAGACTAGTTTCCTTATCGCTTTGCTCTTTCTGGGATTCGTCTTGGCTGTCACTGTCGCTGTCCATTCGTTGTTTCATTTTCTTTGCCAACTTGGTCTTTAGCTTTTGCTTGTCCTCTTCCGTGGGCATCTGTGGCTCTTCTGGCTCACTGTCCGTGTCGATGATGGCAGATATCTTCTTTTTGAGCCTGGTCTTGGGGACCATAAACTCCTCATCTTCTTCAATGTCTGGAAAGCGATTCCTACTTGATCTAGGAGAGATTTTCTCTTCTACCTTCTCACATTTACCTTCGTCTTCGGGTTCACTGTCTGGGAAACGCTGTCGCCTGGATATGGGGACTATCTGTGCCTCTGCCTGGTCCACCTGTTTCTCCTGCACTGATTTTACCTCCCCCTCCTCTTCATCGCTGTCCAACAATGGCTGCCTCCTGCTCTTGGGCCCCAGCTTCGAGTCCTTTGCATCGAAAATTTCTTCATTTTCACTGTCCGACATTATCAGACTCTTGCCAACCATCAAGTCTTCGGCGGAAACATTTTTCTCGTCTTCCTCCTCCAATCGCAGCGTTTCCATTGAGTCATCTTCTTGCTCGTCATTTTCTGCTGCTGCTGCAGTTTCTACAACCGATTCGCTCATCTTTCTGGGTCACTACGTTTGCATTCAAATAAAAACTAAAAACAATCTGAAAACGCACAGCAGACTATTATGATTGTGTTTTGGCGCAAAATTGTCGATCGCGGCTATATCGATCAAATATACTGACTGACCCTCAGCAATATACCGAAATATATATATGTACCTTCTCAATATTAAAATATACCGTAAATATACTAAAGGTAGAGGACATGACAAGCTTGATTTTCTTCAATTTTAATATTCTGTTTAATTTCCAGCGAACTCCAGCAGTAAAATAAATTTCCAGCGAAGTCCAGCAAAATGTCTACGAACTTGAGAGCTATGCCGCCAAAAGCCCACACTCGTGTGCCTCCGAAAGAGTGTGGTGATGATGGAGTAGAGGTCGAAGTGGAAAAGTGAGTACCGCCCACACCAATGTATTGTAATTGAAAGGTTCTTTGATCGGGGGTAAAGATAAGGAGTAAGACATCCGTCTGTTTTGAATTTCGTTTATTGAATGTTCATATGTTATATCTTAGAATCTACTTGGCTAAAGCCGCTCAGATGCGCTGCCAAAAACGCCGGCAGCGGAGTGGCCGCAATATACACTTGTGTTCAATGAAATAGTAGTGCCGCACCTCACGACTTTCAAACCTCTTTTTGGGACTCTTCCAGTCATCCAAATTGAACAAGTGAAACCTTTTTGGAAAGCTTAGAGTGAAAGAGGGTAAATATAAGGAGTCAGAAATCCGTCTGTTTTGAATTTCGTTTATTGAATGTTCATATGTTATATCTTAGAATACTTGGCTAAAGCCGCTCAGATGCGTTGCCAAAAACGGCGGCAGCGGATGTAATGACCAGACTCTCGTTTGCCTGATACAGAACGATTGGAATTCTATTTCCCTTCGTAGAGACCTTAGGCAAATGTATTGCTTGTTCGCGTGATCTTCCTTTCTCAAAAAAGATCACCCCCAAATGCACTTCTCATGTAAAAGGGTCCCTTTGACTCGACACAACGCGGTTTGTTTATCCCCGGATACCTGGTGACTTGGCTACACAATTGACAAAACGGAGTTGCACCCGATCAGCGGAGCGAATGTAGGTGGCTTGATTGCTGGGTGGAGTGGTCGGGGGGGGGGACTCTCTGGCATCAGCTAGCGTATCAGCCTGGGGGGGTTCTTGACACCTCCACTCAACACACCTACAGCACATATTATGAAGAGTCCCGTAAAGCCCATCTGACTTTACGAGCAGCACGACAATAAATAAAAGTGGCGAAGAAAGAATTACACAGTGACTCGGACCATACCGCTTGCAATTACCTAGGTGTTATGGTAACGCTTTTGCCTCTATACCCACCCTACCTATGATCTTCCGCTGGCAACGATTATAGAAAGATCCCAAAGCGGTTACAACACTTTAATTACCCTCTTATACCCATCTAGAAAAACCGATCACACGTTTCACTCCATTCTTAATTGTTATTTACTTCAACATAATTATTTCCAAGCTTTTCCATTGAACGTTAATACTAAGTGCTATTTATATGCACGACATTGTCAACTACATTACAGTTACTGATAGAAGAGCAAAAAGCAAAACAAGACGAATTTCTTAGCTCTTGCGCATATATGTACAGTGGCTCCATCGCATAATCGGACACTTGTTTACCCAGTACGAATGTGCTCAAAAAGTATAAAGAAATGCGATAAAATTGTTGTTTTTTCACTTTTATTATAACTTTGTAATATCGACTATCTAAATCATATGCAAAAACTCATACATTCTAGTGAGAACAGCTAACTTTTAATTAATAAAGAAAAAAAGTCATTTTTGGAGACTCAACAAATAATCGGACACCTCCAAAAAGTTTTGGAAAAAATTATCTAATAGTGTAATTAATATTTTGTTGAGTATCCTTTCGTTTCCAGAACAGCCTTCAAGCGATTTGGAATCGATTGCAAAAAATTCAGGCATACTTGGGACTCTATAGAGTTCCATGCTTCTACTAAAGCCTCTTTTAGCTGATTTAGCGTGTTACATTTTTTTTTATACACCCGCCTGCCTAGTTCTTCCCAAAGATGTTCAATAACATTTAGAACTGGGCTCTGTGCAGGCGTTTGCACAAGCTTTAGGCAGTTATGTATTAACCAAAGCTTTGCAACGCCTGATGTGTGCTTGGGGTCGTTGTCTTGGTAGAACGCAAAGTTTGTCGCGATACCCAAATTCTCTGCACTGTGCTTCACATTCTGCTTCAAAATATCCAAATAACCAAATTTGAATTTACTAGCCATTCATTATTTAAAGGTTCTATTTACGGATAAAAGTAACTTCAACTTGCATGGACCCGATGGAAAGATGTTTGTGTGGCGAAAACCAAATGCCGAATTGGATCCAAAAAACACAAAGGCCACTATGAAGCATGGCGGAGGTTCTGTGATGGTTTGGGACTGTATGTCCAGTGCTAGAGTAGGAAGCCTGCACTTTATAGATGGCATTATGAACAAATTTGGTTATTTTGATATTTTGAAGCAGAATGTGAAGCAAAGTGCAGAGAATTTGGGTATCGCGACAAACTTTGCGTTCTACCAAGACAACGACCCCAAGCAGGCGTTGCAAAGCTTTGGTTAATACATAACTGCCTAAAACTTGTGCAAACGCCTGCACAGAGCCCAGTTCTAAATGTTATTGAATATCTTTGGGAAGAACTAGGCAGGCGGGTGTATAAAAAAAAAATGTAACACACTAAATCAGCTAAAAGAGGCTTTAGTAGAAGCATGGAACTCTATAGAGTCCCAAGTATGCCTGAATTTTTCGCAATCGATTCCAAATCGCTTGAAGGCTGTTCTGGAAACGAAAGGATACGCAACAAAATATTAATTACACTATTAGATAATTTTTTCCAAAACTTTTTGGAGGTGTCCGATTACACTACTCGACAAAACCGAACTTTTTTTTCCTCAAGGATCCAAACCGACTTTTTCTGATAGATATGGGGCTTTAAAATTTTTTAAAGAATTATGGTTTTTTTTCTAGGGCAGAACTTTTTTTCAAAGAATTTTTGAAGTCTGGTATTTTTTTTTTAAGCTTTTTTCAGAGGTAGCGCTTGTTTTTCTCACATAACTCTAGTATCTTACGTCTGGTTGTAAAGAACTTTGCTATTTTGAAAAGATAATTAAAACAGCTAGAAGATAAGCCCAAACAGTGTGTGATTTCAGCTTACCGTCTGGGAAATATAAAGCAATGAAATGCAAAAATTTTTTTCGACTTTTCCTGAGTTTATAAAGTCAAAATTTCGTAAATAATACCGCACAAAAATCATCATTTTTGCATGGCAATATTCCTTTGTCTGTGCATTTATGGCCTAAGTATGTTACTTCGTGACTAAAAAATAAACATTTGTCTGGGTGCAACTTTAGATTGTATTTTCTGCAGATAGTGAACACATCTCTAAGGTTTTTTTACATGTGTTCTTCGGAACAGCCTAATACGACCAAGTCGTCCATGTATAGGAATGCCTGTGCAGGTGATACTCCTGCAAATGCCATGGTCATCATTCTTTGGAATGAGTTTGGTGCTATTTTGAGGCCGTAAGGCAATCTTTTGAATCTATATGTTCCGTTATCTGCCGTAAAAGATGTGACATTTCTTGACTTTTTCTCTAGTTCAATTTGGTGGAAACCAGATGTTAAATCTAAACAGGAGAAATATTTTGATCTTCCCAACTGGTCCAAAATATCATCTATTCTGGGCAGTGGGAACTTATCGGCTATTAGTTTTTTATTTATGCCCCTATAACACTACTTGACAAAACCGAACTTTTTTTTTCCTCAAGGATCCAAACCGACTTTTTCTGATAGATATGGGGATTTAAATTTTTTTAAAGAATTATGGTTTTTTTTCTATGGCAGAACTTTTTTTTGAAGAATTTTTGAAGTCTGGTATTTTTTTTGGAAGCTTTTTTTCAGAGGTAGCGCTTGTTTTTTTCACATAACTCAAGTATCTTTCATCTGGGCCCGCAGCCTTCAAAAATGTATTTTTTGTCCATTTTTTCCATTTTTTAGGTTTGGTTAACGAATTTTAGCTCCAAAGTCTCTCCATAGATTTTAATAAGCTATACCTTAAACGACGCCAAATTAATGCACCTCTACACAAAAAAATAGAAAACACAGGATATAATTTTTTTTCGACTTTTCCTGAGTTTTTAAAGTCAAAATTTCGTAAATAATACCGCACAAAAATCATTATTTTTGCATTTCAATGCTTTATATTTCCAAGACGGTAAGTTGAAATCACAAAGTGTTTGAGCTTATCTTTTAGCTGTTTTAATTATCTTTTCAAAATATTAAAGTTCTTAACAACCAGATGAAAGACACTTGAGTTATGTGAAAAAAACAAGCGCTACCTCTGAAAAAAGCTTACAAAAAAATACCAGTTTTCAAAAAGTCTTCAAAAAAAAGTTCTGCCATAGAAAAAAAAAAAATATCATCAAACCATTTCTAAGCCCCAAATCTTTAATAAAAAGTTAGTTTTGTTCCTTGAGGAAAAATCGTGTTGACTAGTGTAATCAACTACCATTCTCCATCGTTTTTGAGTTTTTCCTGGTAGTGATTTTTTTGGTACTAATAGCAATGGGCTGTTGTATGCTGATACTGAGGGCTCTATTATGTCATCTTTTATAAGTTTCTTTATTTGAATATTTATTTCGTCTTTTTGGCTATGGGGTATTCTATAGTTTTTTATGTAAACCGGCTCATCGTTTAATAGTTTTAATTCCTGTTTGTAAAAGTTGTTTACTGTTATTGGTTCTAATGCAAATATATCAACGTATTCAGAACAGAGGGTATTCATTTCCTTTTTTATAAATTTCGGAAAATTCGTATTAAGTTTTTTCATAATTTCTTTATTATACCCGTACTCAAAAAAGAGTTAAGGGGTATATTAGATTTGTGGTAAAAGTGGATGTGTGCAACGCAGAGAAGGAAACGTTTCCGACCCCATAAAGTATATATATTCTTGATCAGCATCAATAGCCGAGTCGATATAGCCATGTCCGTCTGTCCGTCCGTCTGTCCGTCTGTCCGTCTTCATGAGCGCCTGGATCTCAGAGACTATAAGAGCTAGGGCAACCAAATTTGGTTTCCAGACTCATGTGATATCACACTGCTACAAGTGTATTTCAAAATTTTGCCCCGCCCCCTTTCGCCCCCGCAAAAGACGAAAATCTGTGGCAGGCACAATTTTGAAGATACGATAAAACTAACAACGCAGTATTGTAGAGAATGCCCATATCTATCAGATTGCCGAATCTAAATCATATCGGATCATAATTATAGCCACAATGAAGAAATTAATTTTCAGTTGCTTCCCCCGCCCCCTCCCGCAAGAGAACTGTTACTCTATCTCCTTCTCGCTCGCACACTCTGCCGCGTTCAGTGCGCGAGCAACCCCTAGCTGAGGAGATGTAGAATATGAATGGTACATCTATAATCTACATGTTAGATGTAAAATATACATTTTATATGTAGATGTAGATAACAGATGTAGCAAAAAAATGTAAAATGTAAAATTTGTTTTTTGTTCTTAAATTCTAAAAATTTATATGCTCACAAATATATACACTGAGTACGGGTATAAGTAGAGTCGCGTCCCCAGAAGCGACTCACACGTTCCTTCTCGTTTTTGTTTATTTTTATGTTTTTATTGTTAATTAGTTCATAATCCTCAAGGTTTTCCGTTTGAATATTTGCATCGGATACTGTGCAATTATTATCAGTTGTATTGATGATTCGGACAAAAGCTTGTTTGCTTGTGGTAATTGTATTTTCAATGAAGATGCCTTTGTGAATTTCCTGGTTCGGTATGAGAACTTCTTTGTGTTCTGAGCATATTTTCATTAAACGGACAACTTCGGACCTAGCTGGAATTGTTATTGTATTTATATTTTGTGAATTTCGCATAGGAATGGCTATGTCTTCGTGAAAGTCGTGTGGTCTCAAAGTTAACCAATCTTGATTATCTTGGTAAACTAGAATGCAATTATATTTTTTAATGAAGTCTAAACCAATAATTCCAGTACAATTGATTGGAAGGCATCCAGAAAACTTTGTAGGTTTTCTGCCCTACCGTCAAACTCTGGGATGAGTTTGCTGGCTGTATTAAGAAATTTTATTATTGTTTGAGGCATATTTGAACCTTCAGGTTTTTCACCTTCTGAACTATCGTCGCTATCTGAACTATTTTGCAGCAGTTCTCGTGTGAAAACTGCTGGGTTATTTAGCGCGATTGGTATCACTAAATGCAAATGGTGTCTTTTGTTAATGTTCTCAAGGCACTCTGTTAGCCGTCTGAGAACATCTGTGACCTGGCCGTTATGGAGTTCAGAAAGGTTATGGTGGGCTGCTTTTATTAAGCATTTGATTTCGTTGTAATTGTGAACAACGATCTCAGTATGCTTAATTAGCGTTTGTCGCTTAATGCGCTTTGTCTTATTTAGACATTTATATGATTTATCAAATTCTACCTTGAAGTTTCTAATTTTTTGTCTTAATGTTTCCCATTCCATTCCGAGTGGTAGCTGGGTTGCAGAATTTTTATCAAGAGTTAAACTAGATTTTATCTAGTGCATCAGCGCGAGACATATACCTTTTTTCAGGCTTCTATGATGCATGTTGTAAATTTTGATTATTAGATTTATTGCTGCCATGATTACTAATATTAACAGAAGAAACCACAATTCATTGATGCTATCTGTGTGATCAACAATTTTTATCTTGTTCACCACATTGGCATTGGGGTTTTCTACTTTTGATTGCGTTTTCCCCATTGTAGTTATTAATATTTAGTATTAAAAAAATAATTTTTTTTTCTTAATTAAAATTTGTTTGTTTTTGGAAATATTTTTATTTTATCATTTTATTTAATACTTATACATATGTATAAAAAGGAAAAATATTATTTATATATATATAAATTTAAGAATTATTTTAGGGTGTTGGTTTGTTTGGCCAGCAGCCGTTTCTTCGCATCGCGAAGCGCCAGTTTGGTGGCGTCCAGCAGCTCTTTGTAGCGCCTTTGGTCATCCGGTGATCCTCGTGCGGCCTTTTCGCACTCGATTAGTAGGCGACGAGTGCGGATCAGGCGAGCCTGTTTTCCTCCTCTCCTTGCCTTCGGAATTGTTTTACTCGGGGTCGCTTCCTCGCTCCTTTGCTGCTTGGCTGTCTTCTGCCTTGCTTTGTATTCCTCGATGGTGAGTCTTTTTGGTCCTGACTCCGGGTACTGCTCCAGTACCTCCTCTATTCTTGGTGGGTCCTTCTGGATAAAAGGCTCCCCTGTCAAGAATTGTATCTCTCCTTCCGATGTCATGAATTTTTATTTATTGGTTAGACCTCGAGTCTTTTTAAGCAAAATGTAGAATGTAACGAAATTCCACCAAGGAGACTATGCAGTCGCAGTCCATGGACTCGTCTGTGAAGAGCTGCAGCTCCTTGAAGCGGCACAAAATATCCTTCAGGTAGAGGGTTTACGACTTCTTGTCGCCGTAAACGATGGTTTAGCACCTCATCGACACAGGACTCGAAATATTTCCACAGGACTTGAGATTGGTTTCTCCAAAATATTTGGTTTTTGGTATGGGTTTTTATTATATTATATTATATATCTGGCGCTATAACGCCGCTGATACATATATAATAATGGCAGGATCGCCATGTAGTGTGGTTGGAAGTCTTTCAGTTATAATTGATTTTTATTTAAATGAAGCTTATATTTATACAAAATCGTTGGGGCGAGTTGCCTCCATGCAGGTGTTCTATCGTGGGAAACAAAGCCCTGTTGCGTAAGGTTCCCACAGTCAATATGCAATATGAGGCGTCAGCTTTCGGTCAGCGGTGGTACCTGCCCAATGCCCGTTACGTAAAGTTCTCATGGTTTAGATGCAGACGCATCACTTTTGGGCAGCGACAATGACCGCCGCCGAAACTGCATCATATTGCAACTTGGCCTTGGGGTGGTGCTTAAATTGGTTAGGCCAAACACACTGCATGAATACACTACACTATGGCGAGTAATTCTTTCTTATTCGTTGCATATAATTGTTCGGTCTTACTTAGAGTTTTTGAGATAAAGGTTATTGGATTTCCCTCTTGAGATAAAACTGCCCCTATGGCTACATTTGACGCGTCCGTAGTTTTTTATTATAATCTGGTTGCACTAATTCTATATGTGCAATTAAACTGTCTTTTAGATTGTTGAATGCTGATACTGCTGGTTCATCCAGCTGAATTAAGACCTTTTTAGATTCTCTTCGTGATGCCTTTCCATTTACTCCTCCTAAATATTTTGTTAGTGGCTTTGCAATTGTTGCATAATTTCGGACACATTTTCTATAATACCCTGTCAATCCTAGGAAGCTACGTAGCTCTCTAATGTTTTTCGGAATCGGATAATTTTTTATGGTGGCAACTTTCTCTGGGTCTGTCTTAATTACGTTGTGAGAAACGATGTATCCTAGAAATTTTGTTTCTAGTTGAAAGAATTTGTATTTTTCTAATGAAATTTTCATTATGATATCATCCATATAAACATGGCAGGTTTTTCCTACTTGTTCCCTTAATATATCATCCATGGCTCGTTGGAAGATTCGAGGTGCATTTGTTAGTCCCATTGGCATTCGGAGGAATTCATATTTTCCATTATTAATGGAAAACGAAGTTTTTTCAATATCTTCATCTCGCATTAAAATTTGATAAAAACCCGATTCTAAATCTATTGCGGAAAAATATTTCGCCTTTCCCAAATTAAAATTAATTTAGATACAAAAACTTTTTATTTTAAAATTAGAATTTATATTAGAATTAAGAACCTTAACAAAAGAATATCTATCCAAAAACAAAACCAACGTTTAATTTCAAATTCAAAATTATTTAAATTATATTATTTAAAAAAAATCAACTCTTTTATTTATAACCGGAAACTTTAAGCCCCATTGACCATCAGAAGGTTAATCCACACGCTCTATTGTTGTTTCACTCACACTTACTGCGCTGAGCCCTTTCACTCGCACTTATTGTAAGTATTGTTAAGGGCCTGCTGCTGCCGACGAGACCACCTTATATAATTGCATCATGGTGTGCAATGTATTCACACATACTATGCTTGTGTGTGGGCTTTAAAATTTTGGCCGCTTGAACTGAATTTCGCTTTTTTCGTTTACATATATATACAAATCCCTGTTTTAGAAATGTACATAGTAAATAAAATGTGCATGTACATAAATATTGTGCAAATGACTCGGCTTTCGACTTTGCAAATTTGTCAATAAATTCCTTTTTTCCGAGAACTTTTATATATATATTTCTTTCCTTTTATATATATTAATACATATATGCAAATAATTGGTATATGTATATACAAGTGCAGATTTGTTTACATAAATCAATTCTTTATCATACACATACATTGATTGTTAGCAAAGTCTATACAATACAAAACAACTCTACTCTACTTATACCCGTACTCAGTCAGTATATACATTTTTAAACATGATTTTTTTATATTTTAGAAAAAAAAAAATTTTTTACATTTTACATTTTTTTGCTACATCTGTTATCTACATCTACATCTACAATGTATATTTTACATCTAACATATAGATTATAGATGTACCATTCATATTCTACATCTCTTCCGCTAGGGGTTGCTCGCGCACTGAACGCGGCAGAGTGTGCGAGCGGGAAAGAGATAGAGCAGCGGATCTCATTCGGGTGGAGGCGGGGGAACCAACAGAAAATTAATTTCGTCATTCTGGCTATAATTATGATCCGATCTGATTCAGATTCGCCAATCTGGTAGATAGGGTCATTCTCTACGATACTGCGTTTATCTGCATTATTTTTGCATTTCAATGCTTTATATTTCCAAGACGGTAAGTTGAAATCACAAAGTGTTTGAGCTTATCTTTTAGCTGTTTTAATTATCTTTTCAAAATATTAAAGTTCTTAACAACCAGATGAAAGACACTTGAGTTATGTGAAAAAAACAAGCGCTACCTCTGAAAAAAGCTTACAAAAAAATACCAGTTTTCAAAAAGTCTTCAAAAAAAAGTTCTGCCATAGAAAAAAAAAAAAATATCATCAAACCATTTCTAAGCCCCAAATCTTTAATAAAAAGTTAGTTTTGTTCCTTGAGGAAAAATCGTGTTGACTAGTGTAATCAACTACCATTCTCCATCGTTTTTGAGTTTTTCCTGGTAGTGATTTTTTTGGTACTAATAGCAATGGGCTGTTGTATGCTGATACTGAGGGCTCTATTATGTCATCTTTTATAAGTTTCTTTATTTGAATATTTATTTCGTCTTTTTGGCTATGGGGTATTCTATAGTTTTTTATGTAAACCGGCTCATCGTTTAATAGTTTTAATTCCTGTTTGTAAAAGTTGTTTACTGTTATTGGTTCTAATGCAAATATATCAACGTATTCAGAACAGAGGGTATTCATTTCCTTTTTTATAAATTTCGGAAAATTCGTATTAAGTTTTTTCATAATTTCTTTATTATACCCGTACTCAAAAAAGAGTTAAGGGGTATATTAGATTTGTGCTAAAAGTGGATGTGTGTAACACAGAGAAGGAAAATTTTCCGACCCCATAAAGTATATATATTCTTGATCAGCATCAATAGCCGAGTCTCTGTCTGTCTGTCTGTCTGTCCGTCTGTCCGTCTGTCCGTCTTGTTTGACGCCTGGATCTCAGAGACTATAAAAGCTAGGGCAACCAAATTTGGTTTCTAGACTCATGTGATATCACACTGCTACAAGTGTATTTCAAAATTTCGCTCCGCCCCCTTCCGCCCCCACAAAGGACGAAAATCTGTGGCAGGCACAATTTTAAAGATACGATAAAACTAAAAACGCAGTATCGTAGAGAATGCCCATATCTACCAGATTGCCGAATCTGAATCAGATCGGATCATAATTATAGCCAGAATTAATAAATTAATTTTCAGTTGCTTCCCCCGCCCCCTCCCGCAAGAGAAACGCTACTCTATCTCCTTCTCGCTCGCACACTCTGCCGCGTTCAGTGCGCGAGCAACCCCTAGCGGAGGAGATGAAGAATATGAATGGTACATCTATAATCTACATGTTAGATGTAAAATATACATTGTAGATGTAGATAACAGATGTAGCAAAGAAATGTAAAATGTAAAATTTTTTTTTTAATTCTAAAATTCTTAAAAATTATTCTCAAAAAGTTATATACTGACTGAGTACGGGTATAAGTAGAGTCGCGTCCCCAGAAGCGACTCACACGTTCCTTCTCGTTTTTGTTTATTTTTATGTTTTTATTGTTAATTAGTTCATAATCCTCAAGGTTTTCCGTTTGAATATTTGCATCGGATACTGTGCAATTATTATCAGTTGTATTGATGATTCGGACAAAAGCTTGTTTGCTTGTGGTAATTGTATTTTCAATGAAGATGCCTTTGTGAATTTCCTGGTTCGGTATGAGAACTTCTTTGTGTTCTGAGCATATTTTCATTAAACGGACAACTTCGGACCTAGCTGGAATTGTTATTGTATTTATATTTTGTGAATTTCGCATAGGAATGGCTATGTCTTCGTGAAAGTCGTGTGGTCTCAAAGTTAACCAATCTTGATTATCTTGGTAAACTAGAATGCAATTATATTTTTTAATGAAGTCTAAACCAATAATTCCAGTACAATTGATTGGAAGGCATCCAGAAAACTTTGTAGGTTTTCTGCCCTACCGTCAAACTCTGGGATGAGTTTGCTGGCTGTATTAAGAAATTTTATTATTGTTTGAGGCATATTTGAACCTTCAGGTTTTTCACCTTCTGAACTATCGTCGCTATCTGAACTATTTTGCAGCAGTTCTCGTGTGAAAACTGCTGGGTTATTTAGCGCGATTGGTATCACTAAATGCAAATGGTGTCTTTTGTTAATGTTCTCAAGGCACTCTGTTAGCCGTCTGAGAACATCTGTGACCTGGCCGTTATGGAGTTCAGAAAGGTTATGGTGGGATGCTTTTATTAAGCATTTGATTTCGTTGTAATTGTGAACAACGATCTCAGTATGCTTAATTAGCGTTTGTCGCTTAATGCGCTTTGTCTTATTTAGACATTTATATGATTTATCAAATTCTACCTTGAAGTTTCTAATTTTTTGTCTTAATGTTTCCCATTCCATTCCGAGTGGTAGCTGGGTTGCAGAATTTTTATCAAGAGTTAAACTAGATTTTATCTAGTGCATCAGCGCGAGACATATACCTTTTTTTCAGGCTTCTATGATGCATGTTGTAAATTTTGATTATTAGATTTATTGCTGCCATGATTACCAATATTAACAGAAGAAACCACAATTCATTGATGCTATCTGTGTGATCAACAATTTTTATCTTGTTCACCACATTGGCATTGGGGTTTTCTACTTTTGATTGCGTTTTCCCCATTGTAGTTATTAATATTTAGTATTAAAAAAAATAATTTTTTTTTCTTAATTAAAATTTGTTTGTTTTTGGAAATATTTTTATTTTATCATTTTATTTAATACTTATACATATGTATAAAAAGGAAAAATATTATTTATATATATATAAATTTAAGAATTATTTTAGGGTGCTGGTTTGTTTGGCCAGCAGCCGTTTCTTCGCATCGCGAAGCGCCAGTTTGGTGGCGTCCAGCAGCTCTTTGTAGCGCCTTTGGTCATCCGGTGATCCTCGTGCGGCCTTTTCGCACTCGATTAGTAGGCGACGAGTGCGGATCAGGCGAGCCTGTTTTCCTCCTCTCCTTGCCTTCGGAATTGTTTTACTCGGGGTCGCTTCCTCGCTCCTTTGCTGCTTGGCTGTCTTCTGCCTTGCTTTGTATTCCTCGATGGTGAGTCTTTTTGGTCCTGACTCCGGGTACTGCTCCAGTACCTCCTCTATTCTTGGTGGGTCCTTCTGGATAAAAGGCTCCCCTGTCAAGAATTGTATCTCTCCTTCCGATGTCATGAATTTTTATTTATTGGTTAGACCTCGAGTCTTTTTAAGCAAAATGTAGAATGTAACGAAATTCCACCAAGGAGACTATGCAGTCGCAGTCCATGGACTCGTCTGTGAAGAGCTGCAGCTCCTTGAAGCGGCACAAAATATCCTTCAGGTAGAGGGTTTACGACTTCTTGTCGCCGTAAACGATGGTTTAGCACCTCATCGACACAGGACTCGAAATATTTCCACAGGACTTGAGATTGGTTTCTCCAAAATATTTGGTTTTTGGTATGGGTTTTTATTATATTATATTATATATCTGGCGCTATAACGCCGCTGATACATATATAATAATGGCAGGATCGCCATGTAGTGTGGTTGGAAGTCTTTCAGTTATAATTGATTTTTATTTAAATGAAGCTTATATTTATACAAAATCGTTGGGGCGAGTTGCCTCCATGCAGGTGTTCTATCGTGGGAAACAAAGCCCTGTTGCGTAAGGTTCCCACAGTCAATATGCAATATGAGGCGTCAGCTTTCGGTCAGCGGTGGTACCTGCCCAATGCCCGTTACGTAAAGTTCTCATGGTTTAGATGCAGACGCATCACTTTTGGGCAGCGACAATGACCGCCGCCGAAACTGCATCATATTGCAACTTGGCCTTGGGGTGGTGCTTAAATTGGTTAGGCCAAACACACTGCATGAATACACTACACTATGGCGAGTAATTCTTTCTTATTCGTTGCATATAATTGTTCGGTCTTACTTAGAGTTTTTGAGATAAAGGTTATTGGATTTCCCTCTTGAGATAAAACTGCCCCTATGGCTACATTTGACGCGTCCGTAGTTTTTTATTATAATCTGGTTGCACTAATTCTATATGTGCAATTAAACTGTCTTTTAGATTGTTGAATGCTGATACTGCTGGTTCATCCAGCTGAATTAAGACCCTTTTAGATTCTCTTCGTGATGCCTTTCCATTTACTCCTCCTAAATATTTTGTTAGTGGCTTTGCAATTGTTGCATAATTTCGGACACATTTTCTATAATACCCTGTCAATCCTAGGAAGCTACGTAGCTCTCTAATGTTTTTCGGAATCGGATAATTTTTTATGGTGGCAACTTTCTCTGGGTCTGTCTTAATTACGTTGTGAGAAACGATGTATCCTAGAAATTTTGTTTCTAGTTGAAAGAATTTGTATTTTTCTAATGAAATTTTCATTATGATATCATCCATATAAACATGGCAGGTTTTTCCTACTTGTTCCCTTAATATATCATCCATGGCTCGTTGGAAGATTCGAGGTGCATTTGTTAGTCCCATTGGCATTCGGAGGAATTCATATTTTCCATTATTAATGGAAAACGAAGTTTTTTCAATATCTTCATCTCGCATTAAAATTTGATAAAAACCCGATTCTAAATCTATTGCGGAAAAATATTTCGCCTTTCCCAAATTAAAATTAATTTAGATACAAAAACTTTTTATTTTAAAATTAGAATTTATATTAGAATTAAGAACTTTAACAAAAGAATATCTATCCAAAAACAAAACCAACGTTTAATTTCAAATTCAAAATTATTTAAATTATATTATTTAAAAAAAATCAACTCTTTTATTTATAACCGGAAACTTTAAGCCCCATTGACCATCAGAAGGTTAATCCACACGCTCTATTGTTGTTTCACTCACACTTACTGCGCTGAGCCCTTTCACTCGCACTTATTGTAAGTATTGTTAAGGGCCTGCTGCTGCCGACGAGACCACCTTATATAATTGCATCATGGTGTGCAATGTATTCACACATACTATGCTTGTGTGTGGGCTTTAAAATTTTGGCCGCTTGAACTGAATTTCGCTTTTTTCGTTTACATATATATACAAATCCCTGTTTTAGAAATGTACATAGTAAATAAAATGTGCATGTACATAAATATTGTGCAAATGACTCGGCTTTCGACTTTGCAAATTTGTCAATAAATTCCTTTTTTCCGAGAACTTTTATATATATATTTCTTTCCTTTTATATATATTAATACATATATGCAAATAATTGGTATATGTATATACAAGTGCAGATTTGTTTACATAAATCAATTCCCTGTAGTACTGGGCACTAGTTCGGTGGTGGTGATATGACCCGTCCCTAACAGACCACCACTACCCACTGGACACACCCTAAGCAATGCTATTCTTCATTTCCATTTTTACCCACAATGTCCTAGGGCATGGGGACCAGCGACACCACATCGTTTACCCCCGAACTAGTGAAATGGGTACTCTTCTGGTGGTTGACGATTTGGGTACCCATACAATGGGTAGTGAAATGGGTACCCATCTGGTAGGTAGTGAAATGGGTACCCATATAAGGGGTAGTAAAAGGAAACAAGGAACATAATTAGAAAAGCTCGTGCAGTTGACAATTTCTCTTATTTTATTTGTCTAATTTCCTTATGAGTTATTAATATCTATTATTTTGTTGTTATTGTTGCTTATATTTTTAAAATGTCGTTTTTTTTGCAGCTGAAGAGCTTTTCTTAGTTGTATTTCCGCTGATCCAGTCCCTGCCTCTACAGTTATAGCATCTATAAATATAAAATTCAAAGAAATATTAATGGGCAGGAAATTAGAAAGACAAACAGATATGCATACCAAGCAAAACTTCATAAAAATTCTTAAGATCTTTCAGCGCCGACTTGCTTTGCACTCCATCCACGTTATAGGCTAACACAACGGCAATAGCAAGAATATTTAAAAAATTCTTTAAAATACCGCTTTTTAAATAATTGATTTGATAAATGTTCACTTTTTTCACTGGAACTCACAAGCGCGTCTCAAAAAATGCAGCCGAAAGAAATAGAACATTCCAGCAATGCAATGTCAAAAACCGAAAACGAAGCAGCGCTCTGCTCCGCAAAAGCAGCGCAGCTTCATTTTTGGCTACTTTCTTACTTCTTTTGTTTCGTTTTTTTTCGTTTCTTTCATCTACTGGTGAGACGTTGCAGCCCCATCGAACTAGTTCGCTGGGTGGTACGCGGTGGGTTGTAAAGTATACAGAGTAAAATTATTTTCTACTCTTTGAGTGGTTCCGCGTTCGCTTACCATAGGGTTACTTCGGTGGGTACCCATGTACGGACCAGCGTAGTAGGTAGTTCGGCAGGGTCAATCGCCACCGCCAGTACTACAGGGATTCTTTATCATACACATACATTGATTGTTAGCAAAGTCTATACAATACAAAACAACAAAAGTCTGACGAAGGGAATCGGTCCAGGGCAGGATTAGCACTTACCTAGGGCCCTCCCTAGGTCTAACAGAAATTTAAAAAAAACGAGAAGGAACGTGTGAGTCGCTTCTGGGGACGCGACTCTACTTATACCCGTACTCAGTCAGTATATACATTTTTAAACATGATTTTTTTATAATTTAGAAAAAAAAAAATTTTTTACATTTTACATTTTTTTGCTACATCTGTTATCTACATCTACATCTACAATGTATATTTTACATCTAACATATAGATTATAGATGTACCATTCATATTCTACATCTCTTCCGCTAGGGGTTGCTCGCGCACTGAACGCGGCAGAGTGTGCGAGCGGGAAAGAGATAGAGCAGCGGATCTCATTCGGGTGGAGGCGGGGGAACCAACAGAAAATTAATTTCGTCATTCTGGCTATAATTATGATCCGATCTGATTCAGATTCGCCAATCTGGTAGATAGGGTCATTCTCTACGATACTGCGTTTTTACTTTTATCATATCTTTAAAATTGTGCCTGCCACAGATTTTCGTCCTTTGCGGGGGCGGGGCGAAATTTTGAAATACACTTGTAGCAGTGTGATATCACATGAGTCTGGAAACCAAATTTGGTTACCCTAACTCTTATAGTCTCTGAGATCCAGGCGCTCAACAAGACGGACGGACGGACAGACGGACAGACGGACGGACAGACGGACATGGCTTAATCGACTCGGCTATTGATGCTGATCAAGAATATACAGTATGTCAACTAATTGTTTGCAAAATGAAATAAGTCAGACATTTTCAACTTAAGCATTAAAAATATAAATACAGGCATTATTTGGGAAAATTTTGTTTATTAATTATATTATATATATGTATAAGCTATAGGTATGACAAAAAAAAATTACGAAATTCCAAGCAAAACGTAAAAGAAACGAAGAAAACCAAAAAATGGCACTTTTGACGCTGTCTAATAATTGTTTGCAAAATGCAAACAATAATACTCAAAAATTATGTATCTTTGTAACAACAAGATATAATTGGCTAATATTTTGTATGCATAACATTAGCATCCATAACTGCCCTGAGGCGACGCGACATCGACGATATGTACCTCTATGTTGTAGTATTCAGATATTTCTCCCCACTCCTCATTTATACACTTTATCAAATCAGTTTTTGAACTTGAGGTGACATTTGGCCATCTTTTTCTTGAGCAATGCCCAAAAATTTTTGATAGGATTGAGATCTGGACTCTGGGCGGTCGTGTCAATAACTTTACTGCAATTATGAAGCACCCAGGTGCGACTCAGCAACGATTTGTACTACGGATCATTGTTTTGGCACAGCTTGTATTTGAGTTTGCTGCTGTTTCCTGGATCAACGAAGGCAAACTTTTGCGCAATTCTGGTCAATTCATATTTTTAAATGTCCAACTAGAACTCCTTGATCATTATATCATTAAAAATGCGCAGCTCTCCGACGCCATTAGATGATATACAACCCCACACCATGACTGAGATACTGCCAAATTTGACGGTTGGCACAATGTTTTTGGCCTGGAGTGCTGTGTTTGGCTTCCGCCAAACTTTTCCTGGTCCTTCATTATAATATATCATTATCTTTGTCTCGTCACAAAAAATGATATCGTTCCAAAATTCCGGCGAATTGCTAGAATTTAATATAGCAAAATTCAAGCGCTTTTCAATGTTAACAGAGGATAGCAATGGCTTCTTCCTTGTCACTTATGATGAGTACTTGTGTCGATTCAGTACTTTTTTTATTTTCTCATGGCATATGGTCTTATTGCAAAGTTATTTAATGTCATTCGTCAATTCTCTGAGGCTTTTTTACGGTGTAATTTCAATTGTTTTTAAAACTTCTGCACAGTCCCGCCGAGAAAGATTTGGTGGTCTGCCGTCATAGATCGGTAATTCCAGCCTTTTTTTTCTTGTCCGGACGGTTAATTATATTATAAATTGTTCTAAGTCTAATTTTTTAAGTTTCAGCAAACTCTTTTGCTATTTTTTTATTTTTAAAACGATAATAAACTAATTAAATCAAATAACCTTCAGTGCGTTTGCCAGGCATTGCAAAAATCATGAATAAAAAAAAAACGTGACTTGAACCAAAGAAACTTTTAGCAGGAATGAGACCAAGGAAGACTAGAAAAGACCCCGCGATCGGTCGTTTTCGAATTTTCTGACCCGCTAGTTTTTCTGTGGTATTCTTTCAAGCAGTGTTTGCATTTTGCAAACAATTATTAGACAGCGTCAAAAGTGCCATTTTTTGGTTTTCTTCGTTTCTTTTACGTTTTGCTTGGAATTTCGTAATTTTTTTTTGTCATACCTATAGCTTATACATATATATAATATAATTAATAAACAAAATTTTCCCAAATAATGCCTGTATTTATATTTTTAATGCTTAAGTTGAAAATGTCTGACTTATTTCATTTTGCAAACAATTAGTTGACATACTGTATATACTTTATGGGGTCGGAAACGTTTCCTTCTCTGCGTTGCACACATCCACTTTTACCACAAATCTAATATACCCCTTAACTCTTTTTTGAGTACGGGTATAAAAAACTAAACTCCAAATAGTGGATAAAAAATATAAGAGCCACTGATAAACATATAAATTTAATGCTTGTTTGATTAATTGGAAATTTTTTATTTCAAATGAAAAACAGGAACTGGCGTGAAAATATGGAGGGCCCAGATCGATGGTTGCACAGGGCCCGGTTGAAGGTTGATCCGGCCCTGAATAGGTCGATTTTGGTTTTTTGGTTTTTCAAAGACCTGTTTAAAGCCCCATATCTATCAGAAAAAGTCGGTTTTGTCGAGTAGTGTTACCTAGCGTCTTCGGTTGTTGCGATGGCTCACTGTCAGCTTGTGCGGTTAACGGCTCTCCTATCAGAAAGTGCCCTGGTGTTAACGCTGTTACAGATGCTTTGCAGATTTTACTGCAGCTTCCCATAAACCGCCGAAGTGTGGTGCACGAGGAGGTATAAATTTGAACTGTACCCCTTTGTTGTTGCACTCCTGTACAATTTTTTCCTTTGCCTTTTCTGAGAATATGGCCTCTTCTAATTCTTGAAGTTTGTTCCTGGCTCCTACGAAATTCGTAACATTGTCGCAATGGAGCACTTGACATTTTCCTCGACGAGAGGTAAACCGTCGGAGTGCCGCAAAAAATGCTTCTGTGGTGAGATCGCTGACTAGCTCTAAATGTACTGCTTTAGTCGCGAAACAACAGAATATGGCTATGTAAGCTATATTAGGCTTCTTTCCTTATATTTTATAGTGGATTTTAAATGGTCCACAGTAATCAACTCCAGAATTGAGGAATGCTTGCTTGGGTGACTCGAAGAGGTGGCAGATTTCCCATGATCTGTTCTAGCAGCTTGGGCTTGGCTCCTGTGCATTTCACACAGTTCTGCACAATGCTTCTGGCCATGTTTTTTCCTTTTAGTATCCAAAATTGTTGTCGTGATGCTGTCAGTAATGCCTGGTGGCCACAATGCATGTTGTCCTTGTGTATTTTAGCAAGGATCAACTTGACAATTGGATCGTTGTAAGGTAGGAGCATTGGGTGTTTGGCGTCAAATTAAATATTTGCCGCTTCCAGTCGACCACCTACTCGCAAGATTCCCTCCTGATCCATAAACGGGGTAAGCGAGTTAATCGAACTTCCCTTTCCTTATTTTTTGTTAAATAACGTACAGTAGGCACACATATTATTCGGACACCCTTGTCACTCTAGTTTAAACCCCTATAACTCAGCGTACGGTTAAGTTAAACAGAAAAAGTTAATTTTATATCAAAGATCAACAAATCTACTATCCGTTCACAAAAAAATATTTACATTTTCTACTATGGTATCCTTATAAAAATTAACTAAAGCAAAAAAGTCACTTTTTTACGCACATAAATTATTCGGACAGTCTTTAAGTTCTTCAAGTAATATTTGATTATTACAGATAAAAAATAAAATAGAATTTTCGTTTTGCTACATTCATTCTTAGTGGTGTCTATAAGACCTCGGAAAACATTTTCCCCAAAGTTTTTGGTGACCTATGCATTAATATTGACCCACTAAATAAGCAGAGCCATTTTTAAGGATTTTTTCGATGAAATTTAGGGTTTCCGTATCCTTTTTTCCAAATTTCTGCAAACATGCTTCATGGAACTTAAGTCAGGTAACACGAGCTGAGTTTTCAGCTGGTTACAGTGGGAAATTAGCAAGATTTGATCAAATAAAGATGAATTTTTTCGGTATTTTTTTGGCTGGTACAAGATTGCCTTTGGAATATGCCCAAATTTAATGGCACATGGATGCAATTTGGAAATATGAATAATATTTAAATTAAACATGACACATATTTAAATTAAATATGAAATATATTCAATTTTAATATGTAAAATATTTAATTCAAATATGAAACATATTTAAATTAAATATGTAAACTATATAATTCAAATAAAAAATATATTCAATTTAAGTATGAACCATGTTTAAATTCAATATGAGACATATTTGAATTCAATATGCAATAAATTCTATTTTAATATGAAACATATTCGATTTTAATATGAAACATATTAAATTTAAATATAAAATATATTAAATTTATATATGAAACATATTAAATTTAAATATGAAACATATTACATTTAAATATTGAACATATTAAATTTTAGTATGAAATATATTAAATTTAAATATGAAACATATTAGATTTAAATATTAAACATATTAAATTTTAATATGAAATATTTTAAATTTAAATATAAAATATTTTAAATTTAAATACGAAATATATTAAATTTAAATACGAAATATATTAAATTTAAATATTTCCATATTAATGTCAAAATTTAAGTGAAAAATATTTAATTTTAATATAACCACTCTTGGATGAAAATCAATGGCATAAATATTAAAATCTAAGTGAAAATATTAAAATTTCAGGGCTTTTTTTCTGTCGGTGTACGGCAGCTCCAAAAGCTTTCTCCGATGCGTCAACAAAAGTGTGTATTTCTGATGCGATTGGAATTTTTCCTTGGAATATATGACGTGGTACTTTTATGGTGTTTAATATTTTCAACTCCTCCTTGTACCTTTTCCATTCTTCTTGGAGATGAACTGGAAGCGCTTCTTTGTAGTCGAATCCTTCCTTTGTGAGATGTTGCATAAAGATCTTTGCCTTCATTACCACCGGTGAGAAGAGTCCAAGTGGATCGAAAATCCTAAAGATCTCCGATACGACATCTCTTCTAGATATTATATCCTTGGTGGCAATTTCTGTTCTTCCACAAAACTGGTCAGTTTTAGGCATCCAAGTGATTCCCAGGGTTTTAATGCTGTACTCTTCATAAGCAGTGTCGTCCAATTGTACGCTTGAAGTGATGTCTTCCGTTGGAATTCCTTGCAGTACATGAACGTTGTTCGTGCACCATTTTCTTAAACCCTGATTTATGCAGTAGTTTGTTGAGTTCTTGCTGTCTCTGGAGGGCCTCTGGTATGGAATCTGCAATCATCCACATAAAAGTCATTTTCCAGAGCAGTAGCTCCAAACGGGTAATCCTTTCTTTCTCTTTGGGCGAGATATTGTAAACATTTTGTGGCTAAATATGGAGCCGCTTTTGTTCCATAAGTCACTGTTTTTAGTCTATAGTATCGTAGATCTTCTGATGGATCATTGCGCCATACTATTGTCTGATAGTACTGGTCCTCGGGATTAATCCAGATCTGACGATACATCTTTTCGATGTCCGCAGTAAATACATATCTGTGTATCCTGAACCTAAGCAATATTGAAAATATTGAATTTTTCACAGTTGGACCTTTATGCATCAGGTCGTTGAGCTATTTTCCGGACGAGGTAGCTGAAGATGCTGTCAGGTTTTACGACACAATGGTGTGGGATGAAATAACGTGATCTTGCTATTTCTTTTGTCTGCATTTCCTTCATGTTGTGTTTCGGTATGGAGAAAACGTTGTGTTCAGGGTGAGAACTAAAATCGAACTGACTTTATTACTCTCTCAAGCGCTCTCTGAGCATACATACATTCGGGTGAGGTAGTGTTAGTGTGTATGTGAATACATTTCAATGGATGGTGAAATAATACTTATGTTGCTAACATATAACACTTCATATGACCAAGAGCTTCATATTCTTTCATAAATGCAACGTAGCTTGCCTTGGTCTCCGGATCTCGAGCGAGCCGCTTTTCTAGGCAAAAGAGTCGTCGTGTCGCTAGATCACGACTCTGCCCTAGGGATGAAGGGTCTTCCAAAAAAGGCAATCGGACGATGAGTTTATTATCTGATGGCATCTGAACATTTTGTAAAAAGTGCTTGCTCACATCGTTTTTCCAGTGGATAAAGATATGTTGTGTTATTTGGAAATGAGTCCAGTTCCCAAAATTTTGCGATCTGTTGATCGACCTTTTCTTCTTCCGTAAATACTGCACATGTGCTCGGATTTTTTTAAGCGTCTTTTAGCTTTCCAGCCACAATCCATCCTAATTTGGTTTTTTGTAATTTAGGCAATCCTCTTCCAATCGATACATGCTTGTCTTGCATGATATCGAAGTAGTGTTCTGCTCCTAACAGAATGTCTATTTTGCCAACTTTGTCGAAATTAGGATCAGCTAATGTTATGCTTTTCGGAAGCTTCCAACGAGACGTATCAATTGACTGAACTGAATTTGTTGTCTTGATTTGAGCATAACATTGACTCTTGCTTTTGATGTTTGTGTTCGTCCGCCAATTCCATTTATTTGTAGATCTGATTTTTCCACTTTCAGATCTAATATTTTCAATGCTCTTTCCGAGATTACATTGACTTGTGAGCCTGAGTCAAGCAATGCTCTGAACTCAGCAATTTGTCCATTGTTGCCTTGGATATGAACTCGAGCGGTAGCCAATAGTACGTAATTATTTTGTATACTATTTGCTGATGCTGCAGTTTTGGCTTCGGACTTAGTTTCCAAATGGAGAAGAGTGTTGTGCCCTTTGTTGCATTTAAAACAATCTCTTCTTTGGCAATTTTTTGCTGTGTGATCGCGTTTGAAACATTTGACGCACAGTTGGTTCTTTTGAACCCAATTTAATCTATCTGCAGAAGTTTTCTTTAAAAACTGTGTGCATTTATAGATAGCGTGATTTGGCTTTTCACAAAAATAGCAGAAATACTGACTTTCAGCTCCTGCTGATGCACATGTGATGGGTTTCTTTGGTTTTTCCCATCCAATGCCTTCCAATGTAAGGAACCTTTGCTCGAGGAATTTCATGAATTCGCTCAAGGGCTGCAATTCCTTAGTATTTTGTATGGATTGCTCATACAACGTATGAGTTTGACGATCTAATTTCTTCGTCAGGAAACATAGAAGAAGCGTATCCGATTTGTCTGTTTCTATGTCGATGTTATTTAGCGCTGCTAAAGTTTCTTTTATGTTATCGTGTAATGCCTTAATTGATTTGGCATCATTTGATATGTTTGGTTGATCCAATAATTTTTGAATCAAAGTGTTACTGAGCACTCTCTTGTTGCTGAACCGCTCTTGTAACGTATTCCATGCTGTGATGTAATTTCCTTCTGTTAACGAAAAGTGGCGTATTAAATTTTCTGCCTCTCCCGTAACATTGGTCTTTAAATACCACATCTTTTGAATGACGGGTACAGATGCTTCATGAATCATTTTCTTAAAAATGTCATGAAATTGCTGCCACTTTAGGTAGTCTCCATCCAATTTGGGGATTGCAACCTTTGGCAGGGGTAATGCATTATGCATATGTGGAGCAGGGATAATTGGCTGAATAGGGTCTGATACAGTTATTGTTTGAATTGATAATACTGCATCTTCAGCTGCAATATAACTGTTAATGTTATATCCCATTTTCACAGGATCGATGCATTTGGAATGTATTTTTACATGAATCGTTCTAATCTCATCCCAATATTTTATTATTATTGGTTTGAAATCTTTTCGCGTCTCTATTGACATTAGAGACATTGACATTGACATATTAGAGAAATAATTGTGCTCATATTTCGAGCCATGAGTTATATCTTGAATGTTTGTGTCTTCCATTGAAAATGTTTTCCAGAGATTCATTAACCTCTCAAGTCGGGTTTGAAAAAATTCCGGCTTCTGCTTCCTTTCAGAGGGATCCTTTTTGTAGTTCCTGATGATGTTTTGGATCTCTTCACCCGTGGCCAATTGTCGGTCCAGCATAACATTAATGCTTGATGATGCCATTTTTTTATTTTTTTTTGTATTACTTTGACTTTTACTTTGTTTGTCGTTATGACAGGCTGTGCCTCTACTCACAAACAAAAGGGTGGTCAAAGTAATCTAACAAATTTTTAATGACAATGTGAAATTTTTTTTTTTTTTAATCCAACCGTAGTCGCCAAGTTGACTGTATCGGTTTTGTTATGTTACTGCTTAGCGTAACAATACCGCTCAGCTTGGTGGCTTCTTTCAGAATGTTTATTGAATATCTTTTTGTTCTTATCCTAGGGTACAATCGTTCTTATGTATAACGGAGAGCGATGGAGGTAATTTGTTTGTCGTTATGACAGGCTGTGCCTCTACTCACAAACAAAAGGGTGGTCAAAGTAATCTAACAAATTTTTAATGACAATGTGAAATTTTTTTTTTTTTTAATCCAACCGTAGTCGCCAAGTTGACTGTATCGGTTTTGTTATGTTACTGCTTAGCGTAACAATACCGCTCAGCTTGGTGGCTTCTTTCAGAATGTTTATTGAATATCTTTTTGTTCTTATCCTAGGGTACAATCGTTCTTATGTATAACGGAGAGCGAGAGTTCTCCCATGCATTATATGAAAAGAGTACCACCGCATAAGTATTAGTGCGCGTGGTCTCTGCCTGAGTCTAATGGAAATGCAAGGTCAGCGTTAAGGAGCTTTTGAGAGAGAGACCCATCGCCTCAGTGTTAGGGCGTTTGGGTTCTGCCTGAGTTCGGGTAAATGCCTGCTCAGCAGTTTTGGTAGCTGACCGATCTGTGTTCAAGTCTTAGATCGTTGCTGTGCAAAAGGAATGTGTAACATAAACATAAGTTGTTTATGTCACTGCTCATATGTACGCGCTTATATATGTATTTATATATATAACAGGGTGTTACATATGTACATGCATGGGTTCACTACACCTCCCTTTTTAAAAAAATAACGTAATATATGAAGTTATTTAAAACAATATTTGAATTTTGTGAACTAACATGTATGTTTATGTATAAAAATATATTTTTTTTTTTTTTTTTTTTTTTTATATATTCATTGTTTTTATTTATTTTTTTTTTTTTTTTTTTTCGATGAACTATGTATCATGGTTATATACGTGTGCTTACTTAAGTCATGGTTATTTTACGTATGCCCACCTAAGTCCTGGCTATTTACGTATGTCTACCTAGGTCATGGCCATGACAGGATAAAATGAAATTATTATGAAATGAAAAGTTTTAATCTATCCTTATGTACTTTTTGTTTTTTGTCTTTTATATTTGAAATTGTTATATTATCATTTTCTCCTATACTATCTACCTTATATGGTCCAGTATATTTAAAATCTAACTTATGACCTGTTTCATTTTTCAATAAAACCTGATCTCCTGTTTTTAATTTGAAATCTAAACAGTTTTTATCATAATTAATTTTTTGTTTTTGTTTATTAGATTCTATCATTAATCTTGCTCTTTTAAAAGCTTGTTCTAGTCTAAATTTTGATTCTTTAGCGTAATCATCTATATTATAAAGAGGATCTATTCTATCTATGCTATTAAAATGTATTGGTAAGTTCGAAGTCTAACCGAAAACTAATTCATATGGACAATAATCATGTGCCATAGAGGGGGTTGTGTTGAAGCAATATACGAAGTATTGTAGCCATACATCCCAATCTGTTTTGTCAGTTGAGATGTATGAGCGTATGAACTCATTAAAAGTTCTGTGGCTTCGCTCCACGGTTCCTACAGTCTGGTGATGATGTGCAGTGGATGTTATGTTTTGAATATTTAAGTTTTTACATAAATCTTCAATTATTGAATTTTTGTATTCCGTTCCCATGTCCGTAATGAACGTCTTCATTGGACCGTACTTTAGAATAAAATCTTCAAATATAGCTTTAGCTACTGTTTTTGCACTTTTGTTCTTGATTGGTATGGCTACAAGGTATTTTGTCAAGTCACAGATTAAAGTGACTGCATATTCGTTTCTTTGTTCTGATTTAGGAAGTGGACCGATCGTATCCACAATTACCCTATCAAACGCCATTTGTGGTGTTTCAGTTATAGTCAATGGGGTCTTGGTATGTTTAGTTGTTTTGGACTTTTGGCATTTGGGACACTTTCTCACATAATTTGTAATTTGACGTGTCATGTTTTTCCAATAATAATGCCTTCTTATTTTCGCTAATGTTTTAGCTATACCTGTGTGACCTCCTTGGATTGGATCATCATGGAATGTAGACAGTATCTCTTCTTTTTCTTTATTTTCTTTTATTGTGGTCACCGGCTTGAGTAGCGCTACTCTTAAATTCTTTAATATTTTATTGCCCTTGTTCTTAAAGGAATCTATTGAAATTTTCTCAAAGATTTCTTCGCTCGGTGCCATTTTAAGTTGGCTGATGTTATTTATACCGGCTTCTTTTTCAAGCCTTTGGAAAAATTGACCTAAGTCGAAGGTTCCATTAGTATAAAGGTCGCTAACTTTAATTCTTACAAATATCTTTTTCCCATGTTTAAAGAAACACTTAGTCGAAGATAAATGTAAGTTCACTACTTTTTTAACATCATCATTTTGTATGACGTTGTATATATTGGGCTTTGAAGAGATCGATTGCTTTTGCAATTCTGTGTTTGAACCTGCGCAGGTTTTTTGTCTACTTTGATTTCTTGTAGTGACTTTTAATACTGTATTGGTTGTTTGTATATTCTTTAAGTCTGTAATGGTTATTCTTGATAACGCATCTGCTATATGGTTGTCCTTTCCCTTAAGATACTCCACAGTAAAATCATATTCCTCCAAATCTAGTCTCATACGTGTTAATTTTGAGCTGGGGTTAATCATAGAAAATAAATAGGTAAGTGGCCTATGGTCAGTTTTGACAGTGAAATGCTTGCCATAAATGTATGGTCGAAAATGATTTATTGCCCAATGTATTGCAGCTAATTCTTGTTCTGTTGTGTTTTTATTACTTTCTCCCTTTGTAAATGATCTTGATGCATACGCTACTGGTAGCTGAGTTCCATTATAATTTTGTGTTAGAACAGCACCACATGCCTGTTTACTTGCATCCGTTGTTATACAAAATTCTTTGCTAAAATCTGGATATTGCAGTAAGGTTGGTTTCATCAATTGTACTTTTAAATATTCGAATGCTTACTGACATTTATCTTTCCATTCGAAGTTAACATTCTTTTTACATAATCTTGTTATGTGACATGAATAATCGGAAAAATTTTTAATGAAACGTCTATAGTAATTGCAAAATGCAACGAATCTTCTAGCGCTATCTGCGTCCGTTGGGACTGGGTATTTCTCTATAACGTCATATTTCTTGTCGTCTGGTAAAATACCTTTATCAGTACACTTATGACCTAGAAAGGTTACTTCGTGTCTGAAGAATGAGCACTTTTCAGGGTGCAATTTAAGGTTGTGTTTTCTATACATCTCAAAAACGCTGGTGAGGTTTTTATTCATGTGTTTTTCGGAACAACTGATGACAATTAGGTCATCCATATACAAGAATGCCTGAGAAGGTTCGATACCTGAAAATGCAATTGTCATCATTCTTTGAAAAGAATTGGGCGCTATTTTTAAACCATATGGTAATCGCGTGAAGCGATAGGAGCCATTGCTCGTTGAAAATGAAGTTATATTTCTTGAACTTTCTTCAAGTTCTATTTGATGAAAACCTGACATCAGATCTAGACATGAAAAGTATTTAGCTCTACCTAATTGATCAAGAATATCATCTATTCTGGGAAGTGGAAATTTGTCTGATAAAACTTTTTTGTTTATTTGGCGGTAGTCAATCACTAGGCGCCATCTTTTACTATCTGAATTCGGTAATGATTTTTTCGGGACAATTAATAATGGACTGTTGTATTCAGAGACTGAGGGTTCTACTATTTTGTCTTTTATTAGCTTTTCTACTTGCTTTGTTACTTCCTCTTTTTGACTGTGGGGAATTCTGTAGTTTTTTATATATATCGGTTCATCATCTTTCATTCTTATCTTTTGTTTATAAAAATTATTAGTTGATATCGATTCGGTTTCTGTTCCGAATATATCACAGTATTTGGTGCATAATTCTGTAAGAATGGTTTTGAATTGTGTTTGTAGTAGGGCGCTTCCTAGTGCTGCAGATAAGCCCTCAGAAGATCCAAAGTGTCCCGCAATGAATAGGCACAGTATGACGGTTAACAAAACGGTTTATTGGGCACTCGAAACGGCGCGGTTGTTTGATTATATGTGTGTATGTATGTGGGTGTGAATATAAACGAGATTCTCTGTATCGACGCGTACCGGAATGTACGGGGGTGGGTAGCATACTAAACTCCCGCTTAGTGAGCTGGCTGCCCGCCAACTCGCTAGCGCCAGGCAAGAGAGAGCGCGCTCCGGCTGTTAACAACAGCCCCCTGCCGACTCGCTGCTGCTACTCTCAACATCCTCCCCCCCCCTTGCAGGACTGCAATGGAGAACCTCTATGGCTGAGTGCACGCCCCAGAAACAATCCATCCGAATACGGTGCTTTGGGCCACGGGAAGACCTTCTCCTAGGGCGAGGAACCCGGGTTGGATCACCTTCTGGTAAACGTCGGCGCCGAGCACGAGGGAGACAGTGGATGGGCGATGGAAGCGCTCGTCAGCGAGGCGAATGTCGTCGAAACGGGTTCGCACCGCCTCGGTCACGGGGCGTAGTGGCGTGCGGACGCGCAGGTGGGGCTCGACCTTCAGCACTGCGTCCACTTGGAAGTTTCCATTCTTGGCGCGGACAGTCGCAGTGCACACCTTTTCGGTGCCAACCCGCGTGGAGGGCAGTTTGAAGGCGATGGCCAATGACTCGTCGATGCTGCTCACTGGGGTACAGGGGTCTATAAGAGCCATTGTCTCAAAAGTTCTGGAACCCGTATCTAAGACCACCAGGGCCGTCGGGAGAATGTTGATGCTCCGGTTCTGGAGGAGCGTAGCCACGGATGGTGCCGGATCTTCTACGACGGGGCGGCTTTCGGGGAGACGACGGCGTCGTTCAAAGCTAGAGGCTGGAGCCGCCGGAAGGGCTGGTCCGGAAGCGCGGCCTGAACGCTGGGACGCACGGTTGTGGAGTAGCGTGTGGTGGTTCCCACCGCACACTTTGCAGCCTTTGGTACTGCGGCAGTCTCTGCCGGAGTGCCGATGAGCCAGGCAATTAGCGCAGTACTTGTTAATCAAGACGGCTCGGCGTCCAGGCGAAGAAAGCGTCGGCAGGCACGGAGCGGATGGCTTCCGGAGCAGACTCGGCACCGGTAGGAGTTACTACCTCGAGAACGTCTACTCTCCGAAGTGCGGGTGTTACGAGACCGTGGAGCCATCTCTAAATACGGAAACTATGGCGAAAGAAGAAGACAAAGAATAGGAGATGGGTTAGTAACGGGATAGGAAGCGGGGGACGCGCACGCTCTTCGTTAATGTTGGATGGAGCGAGGAGGTTCTACGGACAGAAGAACGACCTTTGCGACGGGCCTTTTGAGGACCCCCCGTGCAGTGAGGATGTCGACTACACGGACCCGATCGTCGGCGCCGGGGTACACGGAATGGATTCGTCCGAGACGCCATTCATTAGACGGCAAGTTGTCTTCCTTGACGACGACCATATCACCAATCTGCAGATTGGGCGTGGGCGTTTGCCATTTGGTCCGCTTGTGGAGTTCCTTGAGGTATTCCTCTTTCCACCTACGACAGAACTGTTGGTTGAGTGCCTTCAGATGTTGCCATCGATTTATGATCGAGGTGAGGTCACCCTTAACTTCTGGCTCCGCCGTCGCCATTAAGGGTCCCCCCGTAAGGAAATGCCCGGGAGTTAGGGCCAGTAACTCCGTCGGATCTTCGGACATAGGCGAGAGCGGTCTGGAATTAAGGCACGCCTCTATTTTCGAGAGAAGCGTGGAGAGCTCCTCGAAGGTGTATCTACGAGTGGACGTGGCCTTATAGAACAGGGTTTTGAAGCTCTTCACTCCGGCTTCCCAAAGTCCCCCATATGTGGGGCCCCTGGTGGGATGAATTTCCACGAGACCCTTTGGTGACTATACGCATCAATCACAGAGTCCTTAAATGCTTCTAGGAAATCACGGGCCAGTACTGTGGCTGCGCCCACAAAGGTCTTGCCGTTATCGGAGTGGATACTCTGTGGACAGCCTCGTCTCGCGACGAACCGCGCGAAGGCAGCGAGAAATTTCTCGGTGGTGAGGTCGGACGTAGGCTCCAAATGAATAGCCTTCGTGGAGAAACACACGAACACGCACACATACCCCTTGGTAATAAGGCACGCCCGCCCTGTGTAGTTGCGGATTTCAAAGGGACCGGCGTAGTCAATTCCGGTGTGCGTGAAAGGTCGGGAGAATGAAGTTCGCTCCCTGGGGAGATCCCCCATCAGTTGAGTTTGCAACTTCCTTTTGTGGATAAGGCACACTTTGCAAGAGTTCACGACACCCTTCATCAGCTTCTGAATCCGTGGAATCCAATACTTGGATCGGATAAGTCGCACCATCAATTGGCTGCCCCCGTGAAGAGTGATCCGGTGTGTGAACTGCGTGAGGAGTCGCGACAAACGACAGTTATACGGAAGAATTATGGGATGTCGCTCGTCATACTTCAGCCCTTGCGCCGTAGATACACGGCCGCAGGAGCGTATGACCCCATGTTGATCCATAAACGGATTCAAATTCAGGATAGAACTTGATCGAGGCACTGGACGCTTCTCACGTAAGGAGTGATACTCTTGAGAATATTCTCGGCGCTGAGTTTCTAGGATAAGAGTTCGTTCAGCCTCGTTAATTTCTTCGCTTGTAGGATGGATCTCCTGTGCGTACGGTAGTTTTCGGCAGCGCTGTAGGAAACGCAGGACGTACGCGCGGACTCGTAGCGCTTTTTCAAGCGTGGAGAATCGCTCGAGGAAGTCTTCGGGTGGGCTGGTTGTGAAATGGACTTTCACAGCCCGCTGCTCGAGGTCTATGACGGGGGTTTCCTGATCTTGGAGCGGCCATTGAGAGCGTGGTTGCTGTAACCACGAGGGCCCATGCCACCAGAGATGGTTGTCAACCAGATCCTGTAGAGGAACCCCCCGACTGGCTAAATCCGCCGGGTTGTGCTCAGAGCGCACATGAGACCACTTTTGGGTCTCGGTGGTTTGAGCGATTTTCGTCACTCGATTGGCCACGAAGGTGGTCCAATGGCATGCAGGCTTGTTCAACCAGGCGAGAACGATTGTGGAATCTGTCCAGTAATAACAGGTAGAACCTGTCGTCGGCATACTTGGCAGGATAGCCGTCGCCATTTCGGCTAGAAGCACGGCCCCGCACAGCTCTAACCGGGGAAGCGATACGGTTTTTACGGGCGCAACTCGTGTCTTCGCTGCCAGTAGATGCACGTCGATACGCTGGCCCATCTCAACGCGAACATAAATCGCGGCGCCGTAAGCCTTTTCTGAGGCATCACAGAACCCATGGTGCTCCACCTTAACGGATGGCTGGGAACCAATCCACCTTGGGATACGGATCTTGGTGAGACAGGAGTAGCTACGCAGGAAGGCTTGCCAGTATTGACACAGTTCGTTCGGAAGGTTCTCGTCCCACTCCAGTTCCTGCAACCAAATTTCCTGCATGAAGATCTTGGAGCGGACGATGAACGGTGCCAGCTATCTGCGAGAGGACTTCTCGCTTGGTGTAGGATGACTCAAGCGAGAGCACCGGAGGAACAAAGAAGAACTCGTCGGAGGTCGCTTTCCAGCGAATGCCGAGGGTCTTTGCCGTGCTCTGTGCGTCAATCTCCAGGAAATCAGTGTGGAGGAGGTGGTCACTCGGAATCTCGGCCAATACGTCCTTGTGGTTGGCTGTCCACTTTCGTAGCGGAAAACCTGCCGAACTGAGGGCGGCCTGTAATTCGCGGATGGCTAGCTGAGCCTCCTGTGTGGAGTCAGCGCCGGCGAGGACATCGTCGACGTACATAAAGTGTCGAATGATATGACTAGCCCTGGGGAATTGCGATTGGACGTCGTTGGAAAGCTGTTGAAGGACTCGAATGGCGAGAAAGGGGGCGCAGTTGACGCCAAAGGTGACGGTTTTCAATTCGTAATCACGAATTTCCCCCTCTGCGTTTCGAAACAAGATTCTCTGGAAACGAGTGTGTTCTGGATCCACCCAAATCTGACGGTACATTTTGGTGATGTCGGCGTTGAACGCATATCGGAAGTAGCGCCATTTTAGAATCTGAAGGGTCAAATCGGATTGTAGGACCGGGCCCGCGTGAAGGAGGTCATTCAAGCTCGTTCCGTTCGCGGATGGGCTGGATGCGTTAAACACCACACGAAGCTTCGTTGTAGTGCTATCGGGTTTGATTACTGCGTGGTGAGGGAGATAGTAGTTGTTGGAGTCGTGGCTCGGAGGGACCTCTGTCATGTGGCCCAGATCTGAGTATTCTTGGATTACGGACACGTACTGTTCGTGCAACGGCGAATCTTTCTTCAGCCGATTCTCGTTCCTTAAGAACTGGGCTAGTGCGATGGACCTTGAATACCCTAGGCCAGACCCGAGATGACCCGGGTCGCGGAATGGTAGGGTTACCATGTATTTTCCGCTTGTTGCCCTCGTGGTGGTTTGTAGGAAGTTGCTTTCGCAATAGGAATCGGACTCTCCTACTAACTGGGTTGGTAGATCCTCCACCTCCCAAAACTTTGTGAGGAGCTTGTCTAATGGAGCATCGAGGACGTTGGACACTTGTGTGGAGAAAGATGCGATTCGGTTCGGGGGGCACTGGGCACCGGACCAGTAAGCAACCACCCGAAAATCGTTTCCTGCCCAAGGAGAGAGCCACAAATGTCGGTCTGTGAACCGCTCAGAAGGATGGAGGGAAGGATATCGGCTCCGATCAGGACATCTATCTGCGAGCTCTCATAGAAGGTGGGATCAGCTAATGGCAGGTTCGGCAAATCTCGCAACGCACTTAGCGGAATTGGATATGAAGGGAGATTGCCTGCTAGTTCCGGCAATACGTAAGCCGCGGCTTTCAACTGCAAGCCCGGCTTAGTCGGGGAACGAATGGAAAAGTGGCAGAGCTTCTTGGACTGAGCTGCTACCGACTGACTCAGGCCTGAGACTTGTGCCTGAATAAGGCGGAATGGTAGTTTGATGATGTTAAAAAGCCGTTCCGTAATGAACGTAGCCTCGGAGCCCGAGTCGATTAGAGCGCGGGCGCGGAAATTTGTCCCCAGGTGGCAAATGTTAATTATTGCCGTGCCTAGAAGAACGGGCCTGGTGCCCGAGGTGAAATAATTTTGCACGGTGGGCTGAGCGTCGGACGAATTGGAAATTTGCGCGGATGTGGACGACTCACTGGAGGCAGGAGTACCGCGATGCAGCAGTGTATGGTGACGGGCTCCACACGTGAAACAATTGTGGGCGCTGGTGCACTCTCGGAGCTGGTGACCTCGGGCAAAACAGTTTAAGCACAACTGCTTCGTCTTGATGCAGCTTGAACGTGCTTCAACGTCCATTTGGAGGAAGTGCGGGCAGAGCCGGACCGGATGATTCTCTTTGGAGCAGAGATCGCACTGTTTCGGATTAATGTGGGTCTTGAAGGAGTGAAAGTTCCTCGGAGGAGGACTTCCTTGAGACCGGAATGGGTTGGCGTGGCTTCCGGAGGATTGCGGATTTTGACTGCCTTTTGACGGTTGCTGATGCGGATCGCTTCTAGCCTGGGAAGGGTCGCTCTCCATGGCCTCTAGCGTCAGGTACCGCTGTGTCAGGAAGGAGTCGATTTCCGTCCATGGAGGCATTTCCTTCTTGTCAGTCACTGACGCTTCCCACAGAGCCCGGGTCAATTTTGGCAGCTTGGATGCACAGATGGTCACCAGAATACTATCCCAATTGTCTGTGCAGACCTTGGAGTGGGCCAGAGCAGTTAGAACCCCTTGAATGGTGCTCTGAAGCTCTTTCAAGGCACGACTAGTCTCGGAACCCACGCGAGGCAGCAATAGCAGGATATTTATCTGGTTGGTCACCAGGAGTCGATTATTTTCATATCGACTACGGAGGGCTGACCATGCTGCCTCGAAACCGTCATTGGTAAGTGGGGACTTTTCTACTATGGCTTTCGGATCGCCACGGGTTTTAGTAGTGAGGTGGTACAGCTTTTCCACCGGGGACAGCCTCGGATTGTTTATATAAATCGCTGTGAATAGGTCGCGGAACGTCGGCCAGCGAACGTAATCCCCTGCGAAAACTTCAATGTCACAGGGGGGCAGCCGACAACCGCCCTGGGAGGTCTGCGGCCCGGGAGGTCGGAGGTCTGGGCGGTCTATTTGGGCTATGAGGTCCGCCACGCACCGCTCATAGCCCTCATAGCACTCGCCATACATTTTCTGAATTTCCTCTTGGTCTTCAGGGGCCTCGCACAGCATTGCCAGCGAACATGCCTCAAATTCAGCATCCACCTTGGCCCACATGGTTTTGAGCTGGTCCCGACGGACCTGTGAGACCGCGGAGGTTGGGGTGGCGGTCCCTGGAGTGGTGAGCCGTGCCTCCAAGGTGGTCAGCCTATCTATGGCTGCCACAAACTTGGCCCGTGCGGAGGTGACAATCGGCTGTGCCATTGGAAGTGTGGAGCGAGGATCGACTAGTTGCGGGTATGGAGGCGAAAGCACCTTAGTCGTGATCGGCGAAGGAAACAGCACCGATTTGGTCGTCGCCGCCGTGGCACTCGTGGAAGCCCTTGGAGTACCTAAGGACCTTGCCCTTTTAGTCCCCGAGGTCGGCGTTGATGGCACGGATGAGCTAGACGGCCTTGATCTACCAGGCGTAGGCACCGACAAAAACTTCTTGTTGTCTTCCACACCTTTTGGCATACTAAGAAGGACCGCACGCGGAAGCACAAATGAACGCCAAATGAGGACTGTGCGGATAAAGCGGAAATGGACACCACACCAGAGGCAGAACAACAAGGAATTGTTTTCCTGTCGAGCACGACGATCGGACGATATTCCTCAAGAAAATTGATATTTTCTTATTGGCAGTGGTTTTAATGCACGAAAAAGTCGAAAACGGAATCAGCACTAGACTACGATAGTTGATATATCGGTATTGGATTTTATTTCGTCGTAGTGGGTGATGTGTAAGACGATCTTAGAGCGAAAACGGAAGTGTTCGGGAAAACTATCGGATGATATGACGCAAGAAAAAAGGATATTTTTCTTGTTCCCCGCGGTTTTGGCGCACAAAAGAATCACAATCGGGATCCGCACTAGACTACGATATGTTTAAATATCAGACCTGGAATGGATTTAGTCGTAGTGGGCGATGGACAAGATGATTTGCGAAAAATATTAACTACTCGATGGATACGAGGCCCGTGAGCGATATTTTTTTATTTTTGCCACCACTAGGTTTTTTTTTTTTGGTTTGTCACCTCTAGTTTTTTTCTCAATTTGGAATTTGGCGCGAAAAAATGCAAAAAAGACTGCGGAAATGAGCTGTGCCTCTTGTCGAATGAATTTATCCCGGATGTGGGGGAAATTGCTCGGGCTGTGGGTCACTTTAGGGGCGCCTGGAATGCTTAAACTCTTGGTAATTGCGAACTTTGCATAAGCAGCGGAGTGCTGGTACCGCGTATCGGACGAACGCGTTCGTGCCTACATATACTAAGTGTGGTATGTAGATGTGGAGTAATCGGTATTTTTTAGGTATTTTTCCACCGGGATTAATGCGGTTTATTATTTATGAGAAGTATTGAGTGAAAATAAGATTGTAAGAATATACAATTCGATATACACAATAAACAATAAATACAATAAACAACGCCAATAAATTACTTCGGATGAGTGTTTTATTGGGGGCGGGGTATGTGTGTGCGAATCAGGCACAACATATGCACATGCATATATACATACGTGTCGGACGCCGGTATTGTGGCTGTGTAGCGGATAATTGCTAATAGCTAACGGAAAGTGTTAGTGAGATCGGACAATATGTACATAAGAATATATGTACATATGGATAAGTGGACACTCAGACGTGAATAGTGCGGAACGCCAATCGCGGAAGGAATCGATTGGCGGCACAATATGAGCGTACTTATCTGCAGTTCTCTCTGGAATCCACCGATGCTTGCTGGGACAATCTCGATTCAGCAAGAATCCGGCTCGAAGGACCAATGTTTGTAGTAGGGCGCTTCCTAGTGCTGCAGATAAGCCCTCAGAAGATCCAAAGTGTCCCGCAATGAATAGGCACAGTATGACGGCTAACAAAACGGTTTATTGGGCACTCGAAACGGCGCGGTTGTTTGATTATATGTGTGTATGTATGTGGGTGTGAATATAAACGAGATTCTCTGTATCGACGCGTACCGGAATGTACGGGGGTGGGTAGCATGCTAAACTCCCGCTTAGTGAGCTGGCTGCCCGCCAACTCGCTAGCGCCAGGCAAGAGAGAGCGCGCTCCGGCTGTTAACAACAGCCCCCTGCCGACTCGCTGCTGCTACTCTCAACAAATTGAATAGGGAAGTTTTTATTTAACTTGTCTAAAATTTCGGTCTGATTACACTACTCGACAAAATCGAACTTTTTTTTTCCTCAAGGATCCAAACCGACTTTTTCTGATAGATATGGGGATTTAAAATTTTTTAAAGAATTATGGTTTTTTTTCTATGGCAGAACTTTTTTTTGAAGAATTTTTGAAAACTGGTATTTTTTTTGTAAGCTTTTTTCAGAGGTAGCGCTTGTTTTTTTCATATAACTCAAGTATCTTTCATCTGGTTGTTAAGAACTTTAATATTTTGAAAAGATAATTAAAACAGCTAGAAGATAAGCCCAAACACTTTGTGATTTCAGCTTACCGTCTGGGAAATATAAAGCATTGAAATGCAAAAATGATGATTTTTGTGCGGTATTATTTACGAAATTTTGACTTTAAAAACTCAGGAAAAGTCGAAAAAAAAGGTTGCGGGCCCAACTGCCCATCGGGAATTGCGATCGCGATCAGGTACCAAATGTACAACCCTTTTTCGTTTGCTTTGTTCCCAATTGGCAGTTGGGCCCGCAACCTTCAAAAATGTATTTTTTGTCCATTTTTTCCATTTTTCAGGTTTGGTTAACGAATTTTAGCTCCAAAGTCTCTCCATAGATTTTAATGAGCGATACCTTAAACGACGCCAAATTAATGCACCTCTACACAAAAAAATAAAGAACAGAGGATATAATTTTTTTTCGACTTTTCCTGAGTTTTTAAAGTCAAAATTTCGTAAATAATACCGCACAAAAATCATCATTTTTGCATTTCAATGCTTTATATTTCCCAGACGGTAAGCTGAAATCACAAAGTGTTTGGGCTTATCTTCTAGCTGTTTTAATTATCTTTTCAAAATATTAAAGTTCTTATCAACCAGATGAAAGATACTTGAGTTATGTGAAAAAAACAAGCGCTACCTCTGAAAAATACTTACAAAAAAAATACCAGTTTTCAAAAATTCTTCAAAAAAAAGTTCTGCCATAGAAAAAAAAAAAAATATCATCAAACCATGTCTAAGCCCCAAATCTTTAATAAAAAGTTGGTTTTGTTCCTTGAGGAAAAATCGTGTTGACTAGTGTTATTATTAGATTGGTATTTACTATGTCATAATCATCTAATGGTTCGAATTTTATTGTATTTAATTCAATGATTGCGTTTGTATTTGTGGTATTTAATATTCGGACGAAGGTGTTTTGAGAGTCTGAAATAGAGTTTCCAATGTATACTCCATTTTGAATCTCTTGATTTGGTATGAATATATATTCAGTTGCTGCATTTATAGCAATCTTTCGGACAACTTCGGATCGTGCTGGTAAAATTGTTAAATTGTTTTCTAGTGTATGATATATTGGAATATTGATGGGATAATTGAAATTATTTGGTCTCAGGATGAGCCAATCATTTTCTGGTTTTAAGTCTATTTGACAATTGAATTTTTTCATGAAATCTATACCAATTATTCCATCGCAAGGAATGGGAAAGTTTGAATCTACTATATGAAAATTATGTGGAATAGCATATTTTCCTGAGAGAAGTTCTATGAATGCTAATCCTTTGGAATTGGTTGAACCTTCACCAATACCTGATATTTGTGTGATATTTTTGTAATCTATGTTACGAAATGTGTCTGTATTTTCTTTTATTAAAGATATGTCTGCACCTGTATCTACCAATAATGTATATATGTTGTGTGTTTTTTCATTTTGTAATGAAACAAAAAGGTTGAAATTAAGATTGATAGTGTGAACCGTTACTGTTTTTGTTTTCTTAAGGGGGCTTATTGGTTTTCCGGTGTGGTTTGCACTTGTCGGACATTATTATTTTGCCTGTTAGAGTTGGCATTATTACCACTATAGAATCCACCGTTCTGACGGTTGTTTCCTCTATAGTTTGTATTGTTGTTATTACTATTGTTGTAACGTCGAAAATTTCCTCTGAAATTTCCGCGTCCTCGGCTTTGGCTACTTTGGTAACTACCTCGGTAATTACCTTGGTATCCACCTCGGCTTCCGCCTCGGTATGAGTTTCCTCTATATGAGCCGATTATAGTACAGTACGGTATCAGTTTTACCGGTTGCATCTGTGCAACTGTTTACGAACTTGGAGACAGCTTCGTTCATGTTATCGAACTGTCCCGCTTCCATGATAAGTTTAACTTTTTCGATGGAGCAATTCTTTGTCATAGCTTTTACAGCTTGTTGGGTTGAATATTTAGTTGAAAGGGAAAGAGAAATTCCGTCTGCAATATAGGCGCTTTCTAGAGCCTTTGTCAATTGTTGAATTTCCTGAGTATAAACGTTTGCAGTTTTATTTTTCTGTTGGACGTTCAACATTTTAGCGTTTAGTACTTCAACTGACTCGCCTTTTACGTCATTTTTAAGCTTACGAATGACGTCTGCTATTGTTGTTTCTGATTCTATTAAGTTCCTGGTATGTCCTTTAAGTTTTGATTTAAGGACGGATACAGCTAAAACTTCATGAGTTCCTTTAATAGAATCTACTATTTCTAGTGCGTCTACGAAACTTCTCAGATTTTCGTGTTTACCATCGAAATCTGGTATAAGCCTGGAGGCTGAGCTGAGAAATTCAGCTAAATTGAGCTGAGAAATTCTATATTTGTTTGTGCCATTGTTGTTTCTATTTCTTGGTCAGTTTCTAGTATTACTTGTTCTGTTATGTGTATTGTATCGGGCAGAAATGATTTATTAAAGCTGGCTAGACTGGTGTAATTGTTTGGTAAGGAAAGTTGCAAGCTATGTATTGTACTGATTTTAAGAAGTTTTTCTTGTAGGTTTTCTAATACTTCTATAATTTGGGTATCATGTAAATCTGAAAGTCTTTCTTGGCAATTTTGATAGATAAGTACTATTTTGTTATATTGTGCAATAAGTATTTCTGTATGCTTTGTTATAGTATGTATTGTGATGTGCACATTTTTATTTAAACATTTAAAAGATCTATCAAATTCTGCTCTAATTCTTACAATTGCTTTTGTTATCGGTATCCAACCATTGTCCATAGATAATCGGATATTTTGAAATAATTTTATTTAATTAATTTTTTTATTTTTATTTTTTTTTTTATTTTTTTTTTATATATGTGTGTTTATATAGTGGCTGTTGCGTACTTTTTCTTTAATATCTTGTTGTGCATTGCATACAATTTTAGCAAAAGCATTGTGGATAGCAAAATAATTATTATTAGTAATAGTGTCCACAGTGAACCTATGTCTTCTGTGTGATCTACTATTTCAAGTTTATTGACGACATTTGCCGTCGGGTTTTCGATCTTTGATTCTGTTTTACCCATGATTGAATTATTGGGATTTTCTTTTATCTCAAAAATTATTTTTAAAATTTTATATATTATTATATAATTATATAAATTATCATTACATTTGTGTCCTACCTAATAGGCGAATGGCTTTACAGGCCAATCTATTTTACCGGTCGACTCAATTGTCGTCGGGTATTACAAAAATTCAATTTATTTATATTGTTTTAATAGTATTTAATATTATTTTGATGGGCGTTCTCTGCAACGCTATCGGTCCGTGGCCCAGCTTGTCGCACTGGCGGTGCCGGTACTGTGTCTTCCCACAGGCTAGGGTGATTGGGTGCTGGAGCTGGTCATCTCGCAGGCTGTTGGGGTGCCGGCGCTGGTCATCTCTTTCCGTTTCGGCAACACCCATATGCAAGTGTTGTTGCACGTCGGGCTGTAGAGTGGCCCTTGGCAGTCTCCAGGGCACTTCTTTTGTTGTTTTGGTATAGCTCTGGGGGCAGGACGGTGATTAATAAGTTGTCTATTTTGTTTTTGTGTTGTGGTACAGGGTGAGCTTTTACTTTTTAATAGCGACTCGAGGTGTTCGAGTTCGCTCTGTAACTTCACTGCTACTTTCCACTTCGGGGGATTGTCGTTTTTATACAGAAGTTTAACGATATCAGCTTTCTCTTTCTGATCCGTTCTTTTAAACCACTTCTTCTGGGTTTAAGTTTAATTTGGGTGCTCATCCCTGTACTCACTCAGATATTTCTTTGCTGTTTCTGTAATTATTATTCCAGTTGGGCCAGTTGTTCATCACTGTCCTTAGTGTTCCAGTTTTTCCAGTTGTTCATCATTGTATTTATGCAGCAATAGCCCCATAGCACGGAACACAATAATGCAATCACACATGGCCACAGACTTTAATATGATTTGATTACGATGTTAGAATTATTAAGTTGTTTTAATCGAGTAGTGTCGAATTTGTCACGGTCGCCATGTTATGTTACTGCTTAGCGTAACAATACCGCTCAGCTTGGTGGCTTCTTTCAGAATGTTTATTGAATATCTTTTTGTTCTTATCCTAGGGTACAATCGTTCTTATGTATAACGGAGAGCGAGAGTTCTCCCATGCATTATATGAAAAGAGTACCACCGCATAAGTATTAGTGCGCGTGGTCTCTGCCTGAGTCTAATGGAAATGCAAGGTCAGCGTTAAGGAGCTTTTGAGAGAGAGACCCATCGCCTCAGTGTTAGGGCGTTTGGGTTCTGCCTGAGTTCGGGTAAATGCCTGCTCAGCAGTTTTGGTAGCTGACCGATCTGTGTTCAAGTCTTAGATCGTTGCTGTGCAAAAGGAATGTGTAACATAAACATAAGTTGTTTATGTCACTGCTCATATGTACGCGCTTATATATGTATTTATATATATAACAGGGTGTTACATATGTACATGCATGGGTTCACTACAGTTTGGGTAGATTTAAATAAATCCAGCTAGTTTTCCTTCACAGAAGGTAATGAGAAATCACAACTGTGATTGATGATGTATGTATGTAAATTGGTCGCCAAGTTGACCAATTAGGTAGGATTTTCCAAATAAATCCAAGTTCCAAATCGGGAAAAATACTCCAGATGAACGGTTAAATGTCCAAAAGTCGGGGGTCACCAAATGACTGAATCAAATGAACCTGTTGATGTAGATTCACTTGGTTCTGGTGATTGTCAATATGACAATCGTATGCTGAAATAAAAATGTGTATGCCACCGGTTCATGTACCAGTAACAAAATGTCGCCGCAATCGGTACTTGAACAAATTGGGCCTCGGAGATGTGAATACGTCAGAGTTTTCTTTCGTACTGATTTTATTTGGTAAAATGTGAGGTATATATACAGTTTCTATAAGTACAATTGTTAACTTAGGATCATAGGCTTATTTAATTAGTTCTAAGTATAAGTAGGTATGGAGACATGCTATATTTATTTATGACTTAACAATGATTACAAATTTCACTGCATGGGTCCGGGTGCAAAGGTCCATGGGTCAGGTCTAAGATAATTTTATGACTGTCGTAAAACGATTATCATGAAGATGGTATGACATTTTAGAACTGCAGATCATCTCGAATGTTATTTATGACTGTATTATCAATATAACAAGATTATGTGCATGCATGTGCATTCAGCTGTCTGTCGAATATTTATTGAGGTCAGCGGTGCATATCTCATATTTATTGGGTTAGTTTGAGAATATTTATTTAGGTTGCTGAGAATTCTTACTACAAACATAAATTTAGGTCTAACCATACGGTTTGATGTTTAAATCTAAATCGTACACCATTCTCACATTGTTATTATTATAACCTTGGTTGGAATTACCTCGGTATCTTCCTCGATTTTGGCCTATTCTTCCTCCACGGCTATTGTAAGGACAGTGTAACTTTGACCTGTTATCTCCGTGCAACTATTGACAAATTTGGAAACGGCATCATTCATATTTGTGAATGTGCCTGCCTGCATGATAAGTTTTACCTTATCAATTGAGCAATTTTGGGTCATAGCTTTTACAGCTGTTGTAGTGCTGTATTTGTTTGCAAGTGATTGGCTTAGACCTTCACTGATATAGGCGCCTTCAAGGGCCTTTCCCAGTTTTCCACCTCTTGGGTGTATTGGTTAGCCGTTTTGTTTTTCTGTTGCAGATTACGAAGCTTAGCAGATAGAACTTCTACCGATTATCTTGACGTTGTTTACAACGTTGGCAGTATTGCCTTTTGCCTCACTAGAATCACTAAACCATCCCACTATGTAATTTTATTGTTTTTATATATATTCAATGAAAAAAATAAAAATTTTTTCTAACGTTCATGAAGGAAAAGTAAGGTTTTCTATTAAAAATTTTTAGATTGCGGGATTATGTAAAGAAAGAAAAATATTTTCTTCTTTGAAAATCAAAAATAAAATTTTAAATTATAATTTTGTATTTAAAAATAAATTTTTTTTAATATGAGCATACTACAGTATCCCTAATGGCTAATTGTCTTGACCATTGACAGGAAGGGAATCTTCATCTTTCCGGTCTCGTTTGAGATTTTCGAAAAAAGCGTGGACTCAAAAAAATTGAGAAAGATGCTCTGCCGCCGGAAGTTGAATGCGCCCGAAGGGATTCCTGAAGGTGATCGGGTGCTGGGAGTATACAAGGACTTTTATGCGGATCCCAAAAACAGAATGTGCACAGACATTTTCGGTGAGGTAACAGATGAAGAATTAAAGAAATTGTTGGAATGGGGAAGACCCATCTGGCCACCGAGTGTGAGCAGCTCCGCAGCCGATTATGATGTAATATACAATTGGGAAACGTAAGACACATCATCACTTTTTCTGGTACACCTCTTGTGTGTGGGTAATAACTCTCATCTTTCATTGCAGTTCGTATAAGTATCCAGTTACGTTCAATATGTTCATTCGTTACATAAACTACGATGAACTCATCGGCCAGTTGTTGACGATGTGGATTTCTGACAAGTCGCATCTGTCGTTCCTCTTGGCCAATGCGCATGGCCGTGAGTGCAGGGAGCACTTTGAACTGTTCTACCACATGTTTTACACGAGTCCCCATTACCGCGAATCATTCAAATACAGATTCGAGTGTGGTGGGGATTCGAAACTCATGAAGAGGCTGAATGAGAAAGGGGAGATGCTGACTGCGAAGGTGAAGCAAGCCAGACAGCTTATGGACTCTGCGGCGCAGTGTCCAACACCCCAGACGGTTGGAGTCTTTGAGGCGCCGAGCAGCCAGGTAGGATTGGCCGTTTGGCCATTGGGGCAACCTAAACTAATCCCGCCTGTTAGTGTTCATATTCACCTTGCAAAGAGGCAGAAGCAGCTTCGTCAATATTTTAAAGCCTAGTACTCAGATCGAAAAAACCAGGGACTGCATATATTGATTATTTGTTTTTTTATTATTACAAAAAATCATTCACTTAAAAACACTTTAAGACAGCGAGAAATATACCAATATTCATCTTAAATGATAATCTATGCATTTCCACCATGATTTGAAAATGTTCAAGTTTTATTGACTCACTCACAAAATAATGATTAATTTTAAGTTATACTTTATAACTCAAAAAAATAATCATTAGTCTTTGAGTTTTATTTTTGATCAAAAATAAAATAATAATAAAATAAAATAAAAAGTTGTAATTTCGAATTGTCCTTAGGGAATAAATAAAAATATTATATTTATTCGTACTCAGTAAGAAAAGACAAAACATAACAACCAATTTTTTTATAACTAAAAATTCTTCAGGAAAAGTCGAAATTACAACTTTTTTGCTCAAAAATAAAACGCAAAGAATAATGATTATTTTTTTAGCTAGAAAGTATAACTTAAAATGAATCATTAGGTTCTGAGTGAGTCAATAAAACTTGAAAATTAATCATTATTGCATAATTGTTTGAATAAAACTTATAATGATTACAGTCCCTGAAAAAAACACCTCGCGAACAGAATCAGGGTTGATATTCGTATGAAACCGATAAGAAATGTTTTACGCGTAAAACTGTTTTCTAGGATCTGTACGGAAGGCAGTACCACTAACCATAGAGTATACTGTTGAATTCAAAATTATATATTTCTTTTCGCAACACCGCCTGTCTCTTAATAGGAACAGAATCAAAGTATCCACACAGTCACGGAAGTCATGGAAGTCACGACTGAGGCTGAGGCTGAGCCTGAGCCTGAGCCTGTGGCTAATCTGGACCAGCTTGAGAGGTAAGTAGCTTGAGTTGCCTGGCAATTGAGTGTAATTTTCTCACCTTCTTTCAGCCAAATGCTGACGTCTGACGAAGCAGCGATTCTGACAGCTTCCCGGCTGGAAGCATTACGGAAAGCTCCGTTGATTACGCGGCGCGAGGTAAGTAAAGACGATAATGTAGCAGGTAGCAACGCTGCAGAGCTGCGTTGTATTTCGTTGCGTGGCCTACTCCAGGCATACTCGATCGCATGAAGCAATTAAAAAGCAGCTTTGTTGCATTTGTTGTTATTTTTTCTTAATACAAATTGTTTTCCATTAACTTTAGGAGATCGGATTGAACGAGGATTCTCTTTCTTTCCGGCTGGAATTATCAACAGAGCCCGAGCCCGAGCCTGAACCTGTGGCTAATATTGATGAGCTTGAGAGGTAAGTAGCTTGAGTTGCCTGGCAATTGAGTGTAATTTTCTCACCTTCTTTCAGCCAAATGCTGACGTCTGACGAAGCAGCGATTCTGACAGCTTCCCGGCTGGAAGCATTACGGAAAGCTCCGTTGATTACGCGGCGCGAGGTAAGTAAAGACGATAATGTAGCAGGTAGCAACGCTGCAGAGCTGCGTTGTATTTCGTTGCGTGGCCTACTCCAGGCATACTCGATCGCATGAAGCAATTAAAAAGCAGCTTTGTTGCATTTGTTGTTATTTTTTCTTAATACAAATTGTTTTCCATTAACTTTAGGAGATCCGACTGAACGAGGATTCTCTTTCATTTTCCCGGCTGGAATTCTCAACAGAGCCCGAGCCCGAGCCTGAACCTGTGGCTAATATTGATGAGCTTGAGAGGTAAGTAGGTTGAGTTGCCTGGCAATTGAGTGTAATTTTCTCACCTTATTTCAGCCAAATGGAAAATATTCAGTTGGAGTCGACTAACGAAGCAGCGATTCTGTCAGCTTCCAGGCTGGAAGCATTGCGGAATGCTCCGTGGATTACGCGGCGCGAGGTAAGTAAAGACGATAATGTAGCAGGTAGCAACGCTGCAGAGCTGCGTTTTATTTCGTTGCGTGGCCTACTCCAGGCATACTCGATCGCATGAAGCAATTAAAAAGCAGCTTTGTTGAATTTGTTGCTATTTTTTCTTAATACAAATTGTTTTCCATTAACTTTAGGAGATCCGACTGAACGAGGATAACGATTTGACCACCGACATCGAGAATGATGCTCCCTTATCACCCTCCAGACTCGATTATTTAATCAATAATCCAAATGTTACATTGCGCAAGGTAAGTAAAGACGATAATGTAGCAGGTAGCAACGCAGCACAGCTGCGTTATATTTCGTTGCATGTAGTGGTATCTATGCTTTAATGCACTGACACAAGAAAACATAATCAAGTACATGATCGAGGGGCATATCGAGGGCAGTCCGTATCAAGATGCGTTAATTAAGATCAATGCAAATTTTTGCAACTTGCGGGGCCTGCTGATCGAAATGCTTTTTCCACACATGTCCGCCCGACTGCGTAGCCGCAGGAACACTTACAGGGATTGCACGCAGGACATTCGGGTTCGGGTGTTGACAATTTTAATTGATGTGGCCCCAAGTTTATACACTTCTTCACTATGGATTGATGGGTCCCGAACAACGTTCGGTGATCGCCCAAGTTAGATGTAGGGTCGGTGTTCACGCCAGGCCTACTCAATCGCATGAAGCAATTAAAAAAGCAGCTTTGTTGAATTTTTTGTTGTTTTTTCTTAATACAAATTGTTGTCCATTAACTTTAAACCTAAGAAATTGTGTTTGTATCTTTTCAGAAACCGTAACGCCATTAAAAGATGCCAAATACAAATCAAATGTTGAATTTGTATTTATTTGTTTTGTGTTTTGTGTATACATATGTACATTTATCCCACAGCTGCAGTGCAATGCGTTGAGCAGACGATTCCCATCCAGAATAACTCGTCAACCAATCAACGCCCTAGCCTAAACCCATGTAGTGTATGTGTAATCTCCGTATAGGGCGTCCACGTCCACGGGCGCCTTTCAGTTTGTCTACCTGAACTCCGAGTCCGTGCTGCCCATGCCCTACCAGGTGCAGATCATCAAGAAGAACTACGGGATTATCTGCTGGCGCTATCCACAGCCACGGCAGATGACCAGCATCCACATCTATCCGATTCCCATGCCAGTAAGTTAATTCCCCCCTCTTCTCTGCATCCAGTCAATTGATTTCTCGCTTTGCAGGTCTCCAATCCCATTCACATCATGTGCCGCATGGAGTACTTTAGTGAGACGCACGAGACCTTTCTCCACTACTGCAACTTCCAACTATCGGAGACGGCCACCAGGCAATTATCCCCGCCAGATCGTCAAATCTGTGCGAATATCTGGCGCGTGGTCATTCTGCAATCGTTGATTTCTGTGGATGGCATCTGCTTTGAGGGAGATGAGGATGAAGATTTGCATTCCGTAAGTACCTACAAAGGGGTTTATTTGGGGAATCTCATTATTATTCGATTATTCTGCAGATTGATAGCAGCCGCATTGAGCAGGCCTTCAAGACCGATGCCGACAACGATTTCATATTGCATCCAAAGGTTCTCGTGGGATGCATGCGCATCGATACCATCTTCAGGGCGGAGAAAGTGCCCAAGCTGCAGCTGCTGCTCTACTGCCAGGACATGGAAGTGAACCTGCTGAATCTGCCAGATGCCAGGGGGGAACTGCCGTCCCTGTTGAAGGAATACTCGCTCAAGCGGACACAGACTGCCCACAGACATTTCTCACGGTGCACGTGGGCAATCTGCAAGTGCACTCAGCAGTCTATGCCAGGAATGACTTCAGCCTCGAGACTGAATTCCGCGCAAGGGTATCGCCCCTGGACTATGGCTTCCTCAACATGGTGGACATCGTGGAGCCCACTCTCCGCGCTCGCTAAAAGCTAACTTCCTGCTGGACAAACTCCGCTTCAACTGCGCTCCCTACATGATCCACACGCTGCTCAGCTCCAAGCACCACTGGCTGGAGGTGTTGCGCAAGAGCGATATCCGTCACACGCTCATGCCCAAGTGTGTGGTGCTCAACCGCATGCAGGCGAATCTAGGCTTCGGGCAGACTGGCACAGGCGAGCAAATATCCCTGGCGCCCCACGAACTGCAGCTGTACCACTTCCGCAGCTGTGTGCATAGGCAGGAGCTAACGTTCTTCGTTAGGAATCCCGAAACGAATCAGATGGAGGCCAGCAGCTCGCTGCACATTGCCTTGAAGTTCGAGGACGAGCAGAGAGTGCGCCATCTGCGCTTGGGTAAGTGTTGCATCACCAACAAGGTGGGCAAACTGTCTGCCACACAGATCTATATACTGGTGAAGGGCCAGATTGAAGTGATCAGCATGATGCCCTTTGACTTGATCACCGAATTCCGCCACGAGGGAAAACGCTACGACGAGCATACGAGTCCGCACGATCACCTGCTTCTGGCCAGAGGCAGGGCATCCTTCTACCAGACGGTGGTGCGGAACGGGGACATTAATTTGCGGTAAGAAATGACTCACTTCACCTCGAATTTGTAACTGGATTTCCCCTTCTCTAACCGGTCGCGGCAAGGGACGCACTGGCGACATTCCCCTGAAAACCAACAATAATCTGCCGTGGCTGATCAAGGTGCCCACACAAAGCCCCTTGCAGCAGTTCCTCAACCTGTGGGTACGCATCTTGCGCGAGGATGTGGATGTGGATTCGGATTCAGACTCGGTGGACTCTGACTTTTATCCGCAAAGGATATTGATTTGCATTTGGCCCATCTTTGAGGTGTGCAACATGCTGAGCGGCGATCTTCAGGCCACAGAAGATACGACTGGGGAAAGCTCTCAGATCACAGCCCACGGAGGAAGGTGGTCTCTGCAGACGGCTACCACCCACAGAACAGAGCATCGAGTGGGCTTTCAGTTTCCGTAGGTTATCACACATCCCTCGTTCGAGTATTTGCTAACCCAATTTATTGCAGGGTTCCACTGTGCAGCAGGGGATTGTCCCAGGATAATTATACATTCATGCTCAAGGCCATGGACTGGCACAAGTTCTTTTACTTCGATCCCGCACAGTGGACAGTTGAGAGTTCGCTGCACAAGCTGTGAGTCTGGAATCGAAGTTCGACGTGGAATACCGCGTACATGCCACGCGAGAGTTTTCCTGCACCTTGGGACTGGAAGTTTCCGCCTGGGGAATGTTCATCAATGCCACGGGCCTGGACCTGAGCATCTGCCCGACCAAGGAACGCGAGCGCCATCAACTCAATGCCAACTGCCTGGAATTGGTGCCCAAGTTGTGCGGTGTCTTTACCATTGTTGTGCCCTTTGGCTGCAGTTGGATCGCTTCTACGCCCATCTACCTAGAGGAGCTGGCCAAGACAGTGGAGAGCAGCCCCAAGCGAAGCATGATGCTGCGCTCGAATTCCTATGTGGATATCGTGGTGGTTCGCAACGAGGAGGTGCTGCGCATGATGCTGGAGTACAGGCTGGAGGACGGGCGTCGTGTGTTTAAGCTGCGCTCCAAATTCGTAATAACCGCTTTCAGCAGCAGCGGTGATTCCCCCACCGCTGCTCACTGTGCGGTCCCAGTGCGATCGCATCCATCAGACCGAAGTGGATGTGGAGGTGCGCAAGCACATAGTCCTGCGCCTGTGCGAGTCGAGCGTCCAGCAGCTGGCCAGCAATGCTATCCGCATCTACGCTGTGCTCCTCGAGAGTCCTTGCTTCGCTGTGCGCAGTGAGCGACCTGTGGTCCAGGGCCCACAGCTGCGGCAGATGAAACACAACTGCTACAATGCGGATCGCTTGAACCTGGCCTTCGATCAGATCACCATCAAGCTGTACGACGCGGAACGATCGTACAAATACAGCTCCGTGTGGCTGGACTTTAACACCAGCATCAAATTCAATTCGCGTCCCCAAAAGGCCGTCATACGATCCACGATTGGCTCCTTCTACGTCCAGGCCGGCGAGAAGATCTTCCTGCATCCACTGCTGATGCGTTTGTCCATGGATCTGGTCAGTGAGCCATGATCGGACGATCTCCTGATCAACGCTACGCTCAAGCTGCACTTTCTGCACATCGATGCGAGCGTTTGGAGTATCCTACAGCTGCAAAAGGCCCATGAAGGGCTCAGGCGGATCCTTGACTACGGCCATCGGGAGTGGCAGAGCTTTCTGAGGCATCGTCCGGTACTGGGCATTCCAGCAGAGGTCGCACCCGAAACCCTCGTCAAGTGCAATCCATCCAAGGACTGTATTGGGCGCCACAAGCGCCAGCTGAAAACTAAAGCAGAATTCTATCAAGACGACCTCAGAGCGGGCGCCTTTGTCTACCTGAACTCCGAGTCCGTGCTGCCCATGCCCTACCAGGTGCAGATCATCAAGAAGAACTACGGGATTATCTGCTGGCGCTATCCACAGCCACGGCAGATGACCAGCATCCACATCTATCCGATTCCCATGCCAGTAAGTTAATTCCCCCCTCTTCTCTGCATCCAGTCAATTGATTTCTCGCTTTGCAGGTCTCCAATCCCATTCACATCATGTGCCGCATGGAGTACTTTAGTGAGACGCACGAGACCTTTCTGGAGCATTCCGCAATGCTTCCAGCCTGGAAGCTGACAGAATCGCTGCTTCGTTAGTCGACTCCAACTGAATATTTTCCATTTGGCTGAAATAAGGTGAGAAAATTACACTCAATTGCCAGGCAACTCAACCTACTTACCTCTCAAGCTCATCAATATTAGCCACAGGTTCAGGCTCGGGCTCGGGCTCTGTTGAGAATTCCAGCCGGGAAAATGAAAGAGAATCCTCGTTCAGTCGGATCTCCTAAAGTTAATGGAAAACAATTTGTATTAAGAAAAAATAACAACAAATGCAACAAAGCTGCTTTTTAATTGCTTCATGCGATCGAGTATGCCTGGAGTAGGCCACGCAACGAAATACAACGCAGCTCTGCAGCGTTGCTACCTGCTACATTATCGTCTTTACTTACCTCGCGCCGCGTAATCAACGGAGCTTTCCGTAATGCTTCCAGCCGGGAAGCTGTCAGAATCGCTGCTTCGTCAGACGTCAGCATTTGGCTGAAAGAAGGTGAGAAAATTACACTCAATTGCCAGGCAACTCAAGCTACTTACCTCTCAAGCTCATCAATATTAGCCACAGGTTCAGGCTCGGGCTCGGGCTCTGTTGATAATTCCAGCCGGAAAGAAAGAGAATCCTCGTTCAATCCGATCTCCTAAAGTTAATGGAAAACAATTTGTATTAAGAAAAAATAACAACAAATGCAACAAAGCTGCTTTTTAATTGCTTCATGCGATCGAGTATGCCTGGAGTAGGCCACGCAACGAAATACAACGCAGCTCTGCAGCGTTGCTACCTGCTACATTATCGTCTTTACTTACCTCGCGCCGCGTAATCAACGGAGCTTTCCGTAATGCTTCCAGCCGGGAAGCTGTCAGAATCGCTGCTTCGTCAGACGTCAGCATTTGGCTGAAAGAAGGTGAGAAAATTACACTCAATTGCCAGGCAAATTGGCTAATCCCATGCCCATGCCCTACCAGGTGCAGATCATCAAGAAGAACTACGGGATTATCTGCTGGCGCTATCCACAGCCACGGCAGATGACCAGCATCCACATCTATCCGATTCCCATGCCAGTAAGTTAATCCCCCCCCTTCTCTGCATCCAGTCAATTGATTTCTCGCTTTGCAGGTCTCCAATCCCATTCACATCATGTGCCGCATGGAGTACTTTAGTGAGACGCACGAGACCTTTCTCCACTACTGCGACTTCCAACTATCGGAGACGGCCACCAGGCAATTATCCCCGCCAGATCGTCAAATCTGTGCGAATAGCTGGCGCGTGGTGATTCTGCAATCGTTGATTTCTGTGGATGGCACCTGCTTTGAGGGAGATGAGGATGAAGATTTGCATTCCGTAAGTACCTACAAAGGGGTTTATTTGGGGGAATCTCATTATTATTCGATTATTCTGCAGATTGATAGCAGCCGCATTGCATCCAAAGGTTCTCGTGGGATGCATGCGCATCGATACCATCTTCAGGGCGGAGAAAGTGCCCAAGCTGCAGCTGCTGCTCTGCTGCCAGGACATGGAAGTGAACCTGCTGAATCTGCCAGATGCCAGGGGGGAACTGCCGTCCCTGTTGAAGGAATACTCGCTCAAGCGGACACAGACTGCCCACAGACATTTCTCACGGTGCACGTGGGCAATCTGCAAGTGCACTCAGCAGTCTATGCCAGGAATGACTTCAGCCTCGAGACTGAATTCCGCGCAAGGGTATCGCCCCTGGACTATGGCTTCCTCAACATGGTGGACATCGTGGAGCCCACTCTCCGCGCTCGCTAAAAGCTAACTTCCTGCTGGACAAACTCCGCTTCAACTGCGCTCCCTACATGATCCACACGCTGCTCAGCTCCAAGCACCACTGGCTGGAGGTGTTGCGCAAGAGCGATATCCGTCACACGCTCATGCCCAAGTGTGTGGTGCTCAACCGCATGCAGGCGAATCTAGGCTTCGGGCAGACTGGCACAGGCGAGCAAATATCCCTGGCGCCCCACGAACTGCAGCTGTACCACTTCCGCAGCTGTGTGCATAGGCAGGAGCTAACGTTCTTCGTTAGGAATCCCGAAACGAATCAGATGGAGGCCAGCAGCTCGCTGCACATTGCCTTGAAGTTCGAGGACGAGCAGAGAGTGCGCCATCTGCGCTTGGGTAAGTGTTGCATCACCAACAAGGTGGGCAAACTGTCTGCCACACAGATCTATATACTGGTGAAGGGCCAGATTGAAGTGATCAGCATGATGCCCTTTGACTTGATCACCGAATTCCGCCACGAGGGAAAACGCTACGACGAGCATACGAGTCCGCACGATCACCTGCTTCTGGCCAGAGGCAGGGCATCCTTCTACCAGACGGTGGTGCGGAACGGGGACATTAATTTGCGGTAAGAAATGACTCACTTCACCTCGAATTTGTAACTGGATTTCCCCTTCTCTAACCGGTCGCGGCAAGGGACGCACTGGCGACATTCCCCTGAAAACCAACAATAATCTGCCGTGGCTGATCAAGGTGCCCACACAAAGCCCCTTGCAGCAGTTCCTCAACCTGTGGGTACGCATCTTGCGCGAGGATGTGGATGTGGATTCGGATTCAGACTCGGTGGACTCTGACTTTTATCCGCAAAGGATATTGATTTGCATTTGGCCCATCTTTGAGGTGTGCAACATGCTGAGCGGCGATCTTCAGGCCACAGAAGATACGACTGGGGAAAGCTCTCAGATCACAGCCCACGGAGGAAGGTGGTCTCTGCAGACGGCTACCACCCACAGAACAGAGCATCGAGTGGGCTTTCAGTTTCCGTAGGTTATCACACATCCCTCGTTCGAGTATTTGCTAACCCAATTTATTGCAGGGTTCCACTGTGCAGCAGGGGATTGTCCCAGGATAATTATACATTCATGCTCAAGGCCATGGACTGGCACAAGTTCTTTTACTTCGATCCCGCACAGTGGACAGTTGAGAGTTCGCTGCACAAGCTGTGAGTCTGGAATCGAAGTTCGACGTGGAATACCGCGTACATGCCACGCGAGAGTTTTCCTGCACCTTGGGACTGGAAGTTTCCGCCTGGGGAATGTTCATCAATGCCACGGGCCTGGACCTGAGCATCTGCCCGACCAAGGAACGCGAGCGCCATCAACTCAATGCCAACTGCCTGGAATTGGTGCCCAAGTTGTGCGGTGTCTTTACCATTGTTGTGCCCTTTGGCTGCAGTTGGATCGCTTCTACGCCCATCTACCTAGAGGAGCTGGCCAAGACAGTGGAGAGCAGCCCCAAGCGAAGCATGATGCTGCGCTCGAATTCCTATGTGGATATCGTGGTGGTTCGCAACGAGGAGGTGCTGCGCATGATGCTGGAGTACAGGCTGGAGGACGGGCGTCGTGTGTTTAAGCTGCGCTCCAAATTCGTAATAACCGCTTTCAGCAGCAGCGGTGATTCCCCCACCGCTGCTCACTGTGCGGTCCCAGTGCGATCGCATCCATCAGACCGAAGTGGATGTGGAGGTGCGCAAGCACATAGTCCTGCGCCTGTGCGAGTCGAGCGTCCAGCAGCTGGCCAGCAATGCTATCCGCATCTACGCTGTGCTCCTCGAGAGTCCTTGCTTCGCTGTGCGCAGTGAGCGACCTGTGGTCCAGGGCCCACAGCTGCGGCAGATGAAACACAACTGCTACAATGCGGATCGCTTGAACCTGGCCTTCGATCAGATCACCATCAAGCTGTACGACGCGGAACGATCGTACAAATACAGCTCCGTGTGGCTGGACTTTAACACCAGCATCAAATTCAATTCGCGTCCCCAAAAGGCCGTCATACGATCCACGATTGGCTCCTTCTACGTCCAGGCCGGCGAGAAGATCTTCCTGCATCCACTGCTGATGCGTTTGTCCATGGATCTGGTCAGTGAGCCATGATCGGACGATCTCCTGATCAACGCTACGCTCAAGCTGCACTTTCTGCACATCGATGCGAGCGTTTGGAGTATCCTACAGCTGCAAAAGGCCCATGAAGGGCTCAGGCGGATCCTTGACTACGGCCATCGGGAGTGGCAGAGCTTTCTGAGGCATCGTCCGGTACTGGGCATTCCAGCAGAGGTCGCACCCGAAACCCTCGTCAAGTGCAATCCATCCAAGGACTGTATTGGGCGCCACAAGCGCCAGCTGAAAACTAAAGCAGAATTCTATCAAGACGACCTCAGAGCGGGCGCCTTTGTCTACCTGAACTCCGAGTCCGTGCTGCCCATGCCCTACCAGGTGCAGATCATCAAGAAGAACTACGGGATTATCTGCTGGCGCTATCCACAGCCACGGCAGATGACCAGCATCCACATCTATCCGATTCCCATGCCAGTAAGTTAATTCCCCCCTCTTCTCTGCATCCAGTCAATTGATTTCTCGCTTTGCAGGTCTCCAATCCCATTCACATCATGTGCCGCATGGAGTACTTTAGTGAGACGCACGAGACCTTTCTCCACTACTGCAACTTCCAACTATCGGAGACGGCCACCAGGCAATTATCCCCGCCAGATCGTCAAATCTGTGCGAATATCTGGCGCGTGGTCATTCTGCAATCGTTGATTTCTGTGGATGGCATCTGCTTTGAGGGAGATGAGGATGAAGATTTGCATTCCGTAAGTACCTACAAAGGGGTTTATTTGGGGGAATCTCATTATTATTCGATTATTCTGCAGATTGATAGCAGCCGCATTGAGCAGGCCTTCAAGACCGATGCCGACAACGATTTCATATTGCATCCAAAGGTTCTCGTGGGATGCATGCGCATCGATACCATCTTCAGGGCGGAGAAAGTGCCCAAGCTGCAGCTGCTGCTCTACTGCCAGGACATGGAAGTGAACCTGCTGAATCTGCCAGATGCCAGGGGGGAACTGCCGTCCCTGTTGAAGGAATACTCGCTCAAGCGGACACAGACTGCCCACAGACATTTCTCACGGTGCACGTGGGCGATCTGCAGGTGCACTCAGCAGTCTATGCCAGGAATGACTTCAGCCTGGAGACTGAATTCCGCGCAAGGGTATCGCCCCTGGACTATGGCTTCCTCAACATGGTGGACATCGTGGAGCCCACTCTCCGCGCTCGCTAAAAGCTAACTTCCTGCTGGACAAACTCCGCTTCAACTGCGCTCCCTACATGATCTACACGCTGCTCAGCTCCAAGCACCACTGGCTGGAGGTGTTGCGCAAGAGCGACATCCGTCACACGCTCATGCCCAAGTGTGTGGTGCTCAACCGCATGCAGGCGAATCTAGGCTTCGGGCAGACTGGCACAGGCGAGCAAATATCCCTGGCACCCCATGAACTGCAGCTGTACCACTTCCGCAGCTGTGTGCATGGGCAGGAGCTAACGTTCTTCGTTAGGAATCCCGAAACGAATCAGATGGAGGCCAGCAGCTCGCTGCACATTGCCTTGAAGTTCGAGGACGAGCAGAGAGTGCGCCATCTGCGCGTGGGTAAGTGTTGCATCACCATCAAGGTTGGCAAACTGTCTGCCACACAGATCTATATACTGGTGAAGGGCCAGATTGAAGTGATCAGCATGATGCCCTTTGACTTGATCACCGAATTCCGCCACGAGGGAAAACGCTACGACGAGCATACGAGTCCGCACGATCACCTGCTTCTGGCCAGAGGCAGGGCATCCTTCTACCAGACGGTGGTGCGGAACGGGGACATTAATTTGCGGTAAGAAATGACTCACTTCACCTCGAATTTGTAACTGGATTTCCCCTTCTCTAACCGGTCGCGGCAAGGGACGCACTGGCGACATTCCCCTGAAAACCAACAATAATCTGCCGTGGCTGATCAAGGTGCCCACACAAAGCCCCTTGCAGCAGTTCCTCAACCTGTGGGTACGCATCTTGCGCGAGGATGTGGATTCGGATTCAGACTCGGTGGACTCTGACTTTTATCCGCAAAGGATATTGATTTGCATTTGGCCCATCTTTGAGGTGTGCAACATGCTGAGCGGCGATCTTCAGGCCACAGAAGATACGACTGGGGAAAGCTCTCAGATCACAGCCCACGGAGGAAGGTGGTCTCTGCAGACGGCTACCACCCACAGAACAGAGCATCGAGTGGGCTTTCAGTTTCCGTAGGTTATCACACATCCCTCGTTCGAGTATTTGCTAACCCAATTTATTGCAGGGTTCCACTGTGCAGCAGGGGATTGTCCCAGGATAATTATACATTCATGCTCAAGGCCATGGACTGGCACAAGTTCTTTTACTTCGATCCCGCACAGTGGACAGTTGAGAGTTCGCTGCACAAGCTGTGAGTCTGGAATCGAAGTTCGACGTGGAATACCGCGTACATGCCACGCGAGAGTTTTCCTGCACCTTGGGACTGGAAGTTTCCGCCTGGGGAATGTTCATCAATGCCACGGGCCTGGACCTGAGCATCTGCCCGACCAAGGAACGCGAGCGCCATCAACTCAATGCCAACTGCCTGGAATTGGTGCCCAAGTTGTGCGGTGTCTTTACCATTGTTGTGCCCTTTGGCTGCAGTTGGATCGCTTCTACGCCCATCTACCTAGAGGAGCTGGCCAAGACAGTGGAGAGCAGCCCCAAGCGAAGCATGATGCTGCGCTCGAATTCCTATGTGGATATCGTGGTGGTGCGCAACGAGGAGGTGCTGCGCATGATGCTGGAGTACAGGCTGGAGGACGGGCGTCGTGTGTTTAAGCTGCGCTCCAAATTCGTAATAACCGCTTTCAGCAGCAGCGGTGATTCCCCCACCGCTGCTCACTGTGCGGTCCCAGTGCGATCGCATCCATCAGACCGAAGTGGATGTGGAGGTGCGCAAGCCCATAGTCCTGCGCATGTGCGAGTCGAGCGTCCAGCAGCTGGCCAGCGATGCTATCCGCATCTTCGCTGTGCTCCTCGAGAATCCGATATGGCGGATGGATGAGTAAGCAAGCACCCAGAGGAGCAGCTCAAGGTTCGAGTTTCCAGCTGCTATCTGTCTGGGATGCCATGCCTGGATTGAGTGTGGGGAGAATGCAAATAAGTGCGATACACGATCATGTTGTTTACGATCATTAAAAACATATCAAATAATTTATTCTGCTTATTAATTTGTTTAATAAATACACAATATATAACACACACAATAAACTGTACGAGTAGTAAAAAAAGGCTGCTTGGGGGCTATATCTCATGGAGGGATGCTATTGCTATCCCCCCATTTTGGACTAAACGTATAGCTTTAACATGCTGCTTGGGGCTGCCTGTGGGACTGCTATTAAAAATACACAGCACACAGAACAGAACAGAACATTGACTTGGAGTTGGTTAAAATTGCTTTCTGGCAAAAGGCACAACATTGTTATTATCATTTGTAGTAGGTCGTTATTATTTTAGGTATTTGCTGCTCTATCTCCGTCTATCTCCGTTTCCATTAACATTTACACACATGCACACACAACTCTTTTAATATAGATAAAACATGCGACGAAGTTTGTGCTTGGCACTTCTAAGACTGCTGCTGTACTCCTCCATCTACATATCCACTATGTGCACACTCTTTGCACAAGCATTCTGATTGCTTTGTGTCCCCTTTACGACCATCCTCCTGTAAGCTTGTGGAACATCTCCTCGTTGAGGGTCTGATTGTTCTCCTTGGAGCGCATCGACATGAAGATGTAACCGCCAATGAATTCGTGCACTACCTTGCAGTCGGCCGACTGGCATGAGAAGACCACGCTCTCGTCGTGGAACTGAATCATCATGCACTTGATGCCCCAATTCACGTTCCAAGCCTTCATTGTGTTGTAGCGCCAGGTCTTGATGTGGTCGCCCGAGTTGAGGTCCATGCGCATGATGCGATTGTGGGCCACACCCAGCAGCTCCTCCTTTTTGTGGCCATCAAACTTGATGATGAACAAGGTGACGCCAAAGTCTGGCAGGGATTGCCAGGCTTGTATGTACTTCAGTTTTGAGTCCATCAGCGGCAGCTTCTTCACATTGGCATGCGCCTCCAGTATTCTATGCACCGCCTTGCTGGACAGTTTGCGCAGCATCTTCGGCGACAGGTAGTCCATGGGCTCCACGCTGCGCGGATTGATGGTCAGCGGAGCTCCCTGGGCGGGTTTCTGCATCTGCAGCAGCGATCGGATGCTGCTCACCTCGCTGTCGTAGGAGCTGTCGGCCAGGGAACGACCCTTGGCGGCCAGGCGGCAGGCAGCCATCCACTTGGCATACTGCTCCTCGCTTTCGCACCGCACCCACATCTCACTGTTGGGCCCACTCCTGCCCTCGGGCGGCACCTCCAGACGAATGGCGAACTTGCCTTGGGCCAATTGGACATCGGGGGTCACTTCGCAGCCCCGCAGGTTGATGCTGATGGTGGGAGCACCGCGCCGCGAATCCTCCTGCGACTTGTAGAGATGCAAGTGCAGATCCCTGTAAGTGAAGAAGAAGCGCTTGTAGCCCTTGAGCGTGAACCTCTGTGGCTTAAGAAATCTCAGGTAGTCGGACAGCTCAGGGATCCTGGTGATGTTGCCCTGATCCTTGCCATTGCTAGGTCCCTCGAGTGTAATTTGCAGCTCATTCAGAGCTGAATCGATATCATCCCCGCCGCCATTCTCCTGGCTCGACGTCTCTATACCCGAATCCATGCCGGACGGATGCAGCTCCGTCTGGTGGTTCACTTGAAACTGGAGGGCGGCAAACATGAGGGTCTCCTCCTCGGTGCAGTCCAGCTCCTCGTTGAGTATGGACCACTTGGCCTGCTCGTAGAGCTGATTGATGCGCACCTGGTCGTACTTCGGGTTCAGATCGAAGAACGTGAAGTACTTGAAGCGCAGACAGAGCGTATCGTACTCCCGCACGCCTTGCTCCATGATGGACAGGGAAGAGTCCAGCCAGCCCACATTAAGGCGTGCCTTCTCCACGAGGGTCTTAGGCCGCACCAGACGGGCCCGCACGTCCGGACTGGGCGATCGGGGAGATACGGCCAGGTTCTCCTGGAAGTCGCCGAAGCTGGAATTCGAATCGTAGCTGGCGTATCCATTGGAGCTGTGCTTCCAGGTCCCCGTGGGCGAGCTAATCGGTGTTCCGGGTGCCGTGGCCGCTTGCCTTGGTGTGGTGGCATAGGGCGCGGCAGGCGCACACAGGAGATTACCGTTGTGCGACCTGTCCAGGCTGCCGTTGCTTCCGTTGTAGGCTGCGGCAATGGGCACAAAGGAATTGGTGTCCGGCGCCGGCTGCAGGTAGGAGACGCCGTTGGCCTCCGGCACGGGGATCTTCTTCTGTGGCAGCTTCGAGAAGTTCTTCTTCAAGTGCTCCTGCTCCACGGGCTTGCAGAGTGACAGCTCCTCCGGGTAGCGTATGTCCAGATCCTTGCACAGGTTTACCACGGCCCCAAAGGTTTTGGCCGAGAAATTAACACGGTAGTCGAGATACCTCAGATCTGGCAGCTGCACCCTCAGTGTCTTGTGCATGGGCGTAAAGTGAAGGAACGAGTCCGACTGCACTCCGGCCTGGTCCAGTGTGGAGCGTGTCCTTGTCAGCCACACGTTCTTGGCGGGCCACCACAGTGCATGATCCGACCAGTCCTTGGGCATTTCCGGGTCAACAAGCTGAAGCATCACGCCGCCAATGTGCTGATCTCCCTTCACCCGCAACGTCTTCTCCACCTGCAGATCAGTTATGAGGATCCGCAGGTTCCAGGTGTTCTCGCCGACATGAATCATCGTCCGTTTCGGTCCGAATCTATAGCCTATTTCAGATACACAATGATGAGGGGGCGTCGCCGTCCAATACTAGAGTGGCGTAGCGCCGCGAACAGAACGAACAGAGGCTAGAAATGTATAGCAACACAGACAATCACCGTCTAAAATTGCTCCCCAAACGATGACGTAATCCAACTTACGTTTCGACGTTTCTCCGCAGCCCAACAAAAATTGTGCGCCGTTTTTGCAATAAATTCGTTTTGGGTTCTGGGAAGGGGAGCGGGGCGCCCTTATCTCGCCAGATGTTTGCTCTGCTATATCCACCACTAGGGCACTTGTAGGCAAGAGGAGCGGTGGAGGAGATGTCAGCGGAATAATTGGTAGGGAGACGCTGGCTGCTAGCAGCTAGAAGCGAGTTAATTTAATACACGCCCAAGGTTACGATGATGTTTTGTTTCACAATTCAATAAATAGCTTGTATTTGTCGTCGCTTCGCCAGCAACCAATGTTTTTCTCGTTCGCGATACGAATATTAGGTCAGAAATTAATTTGATTCGCTTCGAATATAAATAAAGAATATTTAAGTAAAATACTAGATGTTGGCCATTTTCAGGGTATAAAAATACTATATATTCATTGCTCAAATTCTCGTTTATTTTATAATATCGATAGTACGTGTCGTGTCACTTGTAGTGTTGTTTCATCGAGTTTGTTATTAGGAATAACTTACATGAAAACTATTCATGATTTAATTAAGATTTATAAATATTGCAGTTTCGGGTCGTGTTGATTGCAACAAAGAATTTCTGCCGAGATAAACTCACCATTAATTAGTTATCGATATCACGGCTGAGCGTTTAGGTGCCCATCGATATTAATCGCTTATTAGTTGCTTAGTTATGGTTTAAGTAAAAAATTAAATTATTTAAATTTAAACTGTTATGCTATGCTTTTATTTATTTACATAATAACTTTAGTGGCAGCCTCTTGTTATTCGATTTTTAGTCGAAATGCAACCAATCACGCTACTCCGCTTCACACTCTATTCGTAAACAGAGACAACAAGAAATGCAGTAAAATCGTTGTGATTGTGTGTGTGAGTGCGTGTGTTGGAGCAAAAAGCTTCATTGCTCCTCTCCGTTTGCATAGCAGGCCCCAATAGCCCCTAATTCTAGTGGCGACTGTCGTGGTGAACGCACCGACTGAGGGAGAGCAAAAAACTATCTGTAGTTTTATTAACAGCGGAACATTGTGTAAAGCACGCGCGAGTCTGGTCTTCCGTCTCACTCTGCCCCACACGAACACACGACGAACCGAGAGAAAATACCTGTAAAGCAGGCACACGGTGTATGGAAAATCGGAAAATCTTTTTGCTTAAAAAATTGGCCCCCTCCAATCCAAGTGTCAATTCAAAATATATAGTCATAGCCAGATCACACAAAATTCTAATTCTTACACCAGCAAACAAGCACCAGCAAGGAAGCAGACAGGAAAACATCTCTGCTCAAAAATCGATCCACACAATACGCGAATTAATTGTGCGGGCTAAACAAGATTAAACTTTATTTTCGCTGTAATACACATTAGTTTTCGTTATATTTCGGCTTGCACCATAATTATAAACTGAGAAACAGATAAAAATAGCTGCAGCCTCAGCTTTGAAGCTTCACGAGTCGAGTGTAAACGGTGTATTACGTTTGATAGTAAAAACAAAAGCGCAACAACCGCGGTGCTTAGTCATCCGTGCGAGAGATTCGCTGCTGCTACTGCTGCTGCGAAAGATTCGCCGAAGAGGTATCTCCCATCCCATACGAATTCCATTCGAAGGAACTCAAAAGTCTCTCATAATTACGAAATTGCATCAGTTGGAGAAACGCCTACAACGACAGGCCAGTGATTGCAACAACCACATACGTCAGAGACAAACAACAAAAACGTCAAGGCGAATCGGTAACAACAAAAACAAACACAACAACTAGATAGATATATATATATATATAGATATATATCGCTGTAACCTGTTGTTTGCTTGCCTCCAGCCGCATCTAAAATTGGTCATTTGTGTGCAGTTTACATATAGAGGAGAGCGTAGACAGTGCAGGCGGCACACCTGTTTAGTGGCCGCTACTGAAACCCTTGGATTGGACTGTGACTGCACGGGTCACTGGGAAGCAACACACAATGACGCGCCTCACGGAGGAAATGGTCATCGCTCGAGCCAAGCAATCGGATCTGGGCCTAATTACAAAACTGAATTGCTGGTAAGCTGCTGCGGATAGATCTCTATTGTTAATCGTGCAGTTGCAGTAGCCAAGCCGTAGGTGAAAGCGTACAGCGTGCGCCCCAGAGCTAGTGCTAGCTCTGATCTCTTTGGGTATCTGCCCACTTTTTGGGGGCATGCTCTGGCGGCTTTCACTGGGGTACTGGGGTGCCATTGTCGGTTCGGTGCCTAAATGCCCCTCCAGTTTGACCCAAATCCCGTGGGGCAATCTTCTAACCAGTTTAGAAGTGTCGTCCACTGACGAGAGCGTCACGACTGCCTCCGCTCCGCTTCGTAGTGGAAAAACGCCTGCCACTCATGAGCTTAGAGTGCCATGAAAATGCCTGGAAAAAGCAGTTGAACTACTTTTTCGAGCAGCCTACCTCTTAAGCCATCTCAGATGCAGTTAAAGATACGGGGCTGGGCTCTGAACTCACTGCACGAATCAATCATTTAGGAGAGGGGCTTTACTGTATAGCATTAACTTCTATCGGTTTTTCGTTTCTTTCAGGGGAAGTGATCTCACCGATGTATCCATCATCAAACGCATGCGTGGTGTCGAAGTGCTGGCGCTTAGGTAAGTCATATAAGGATCCTCAACTCACCTTAATTTCCTGAAGCCCTGAAGCTTCGGTTCCGCTGACAGACATACATACATTCATGTATGTGCTACGTACTGCTGATATATTTGCTTTCAAGTGATGTCATCGCTTTGGCTACGGTATCATCATTAGGCGGGCAGAAATTCGAGAAAAGCTGTGACACGCTCGTAACTCGCGTATTTAATGAAAAAAAAAAAATATACTGGCTGATACGAAATATAAGCTAAAAGTCGTGGGAGCTCCAAAATTGGCAATAGCCAGTCGCTTGCCTCGTACTTTATCCAGCTGCGTGGTTTGGCTTGGCGTGGGCCCCTTGTAGTGGTTGCGTGTCAGAGCCAAGCTACAGAAGAGATACTTGTGAATGATACTTCTGTACAATCTCAGTACTCTTTCAGCGATACTTGTATTTGTACTTGCATGTATCTTGATGATGCCGCTGCCATAAAAGACGACAATCAGTTTTGACTGCCAAGGCCACCGAAATCGATTCCACCTCTCCCCAGTCAAAACTTCAAAACTCTCAGATGCATGGCAATACGTATATAATATACAATATATTCATTTGTATTTGTATAAACATGAGAGGCGTATGCAAAAGCTTTTTACATATTGGGCAGCTCTGCTCTGAAGGCTTGTCATTGAACTTGAGGCATCGCAAGATCAGGAAAATAATCTTGATAAACAACATTTTATTGAAGAAATACAAGAGGCAGAGGCAAAGACTTAAGTAGTATCTTTTGTGGCTTAAACTATGAATCAAACTCATGCCCCTTTCAGAACTTTTAAAAATACACCAATCGATTGGCATTCAAAACTGTTAAAATACAAATTTAAATTTGTTAGAATATTTTCCAAAATTATCCGTATCTTTAGAAATAATCGGATAGTCGTGCCATACTTCTGTAAAATCTTCAGATCTCTTTCTTCAGAGCCATATGTCATGTCCCATTATCAGGAAAGCTATTGCCGTAATCAAGGCTCTTCAACTTTGCTATATCACTGGGCATTATCAGCTACTCGTAATAGATAGTAAGTACATTGTAAATTGTTTATTGGGGCAACAACTTCTAGATCCCCTTCGACTGCCTTTTTGTTTACCATTTAACAAGGAAAACCTTTTTGTTCTCAGTCGTTGGGCAGTAAGAAACAACTGTATTTACTTGTTTTAGGTTTATATCTGTTTGCCATTTATATACGGTGGGGTGGGTGGGGATGGGGCCCGGTGGAGGACGTGCCGTTGTTGTGCTAGGTCTTGGCTTTGAAGTCGAGTGGGTCGGTGAGCCCCCATAAATCAGTTCAGGTGAAACACGCTGGCGTAGGCCACATTCTCTCCGTCATTTCCTTTTGGTTATGAGGAATCCATATTGATTTGAATTGCGTGCCATGTCCTGGGGGCTCTCAAGTGCCATGACTCTTGCGGGCAACCTTGACGTTAATGGGGGACTCAGATTATGCATAATACTATTTCCCTTATTGGTTTCACTCCCGAGTGGCGTGGCCTGCTTTAGTTCCCAGCCCTAGAAATGGTGAAACGATAGGTTGCGCTTCCAGAGCCACGCGGAGGCAACTCGAGGCGGTGGCTCTGCTGCTCTCCCCGAGGCAATGCACCCGTGTGCCATTTAATGACGAGTCGTGGCTAAGTTTAGCCACTTATTTATACACTTCCTCCGTCGGCCGCATATCTTATATTTTACCGATAAGAGCGTGGGGGGGGGGGGGGGGGGCAATTGGCCATTTGAAAGTAATTAGTATCGATGAATCGATGGAGGTGCTAACCAGGGTACGAAACTGACCTACAGATACAAGATGATGACAGAGTGTCTCATCTGGTGCCCAGCTGGTGGTCGCTTGTGGCATTCTTCTTCGGTTTTGAAAAGAGTTAATGACCCCGCCGCCACGCAGCTGCCACCGAAAGAATCTCTTTCATGATTCACGGCAGTTAGTTGGTGGCTAAGGCCGATGCGCCTTTTGTCGCTTAATAACAGAGAAAGTTTGTTGAACCACAGAATACATCTTCCACTCGTACTTCCAGTCTGGTGAGACATTCTACTGAAACTCTTTCTCTCTGTTTTGTGTTCTTTTGCAGCGTGAATAAAATCAGCACCTTGGCGCCCTTTGAAGACTGCTCAAAGCTGCAGGAATTATATCTGCGCAAGAATCACATTCAGGATATCAATGAGATTGCCTACCTGCAGAATCTGCCAGCACTGAAGAACCTCTGGCTGGAGGAGAATCCCTGCTGTGAACAGTCTGGGGCCAAGTGAGTAACTGCGGTCAGAGTGGAAGCCCCTAATGAGTAATCGTCTCACACTTTTCCACACCGCATTTTACAGCTATCGAGCGATCGTATTGCGCGCTCTGCCCAATCTGAAGAAACTCGATAATGTGGAAGTCACACAAGAGGAGGTGGACGATGCCTTGCGCCGCGGCGGCAGTTCGGTGCCCGAGGATGAGGTGTATGAAGATGCGTATGAGGCTAGACAGCAGCAGCTCACATCGCCGCAGCATAGCTACCCCACCCACTCGCCGCCACCGCAGCTGCAGCAGCAGCAACAACCTCAACAGCAGCAGCCACAGCAGCAGCCACAGCAGCAGCGCCAGAGTTCGAGTCCCATCATGCGAGAGGTAAATCGCTGCCATTGTCGAGACTTCCTCCCACGTTTCACACTTGCCTTGGCTTTAATCTTAACTGTTAACTCTTAACACAATTCTCTTGCCACGTCTTTGTATCTCCACATCTGCTAATCCCCCGTTCCCATTAACAAGCCGCTTTTGTTAGCCAGCCCGCCGGGCAACCACAGCATCGAAGGGACCATCACACACAGTGTCAGCGATGTTGGTGGCAGCCAGGTGCTGCCAGTGCATGGCTCCAAGCCCCCAACACCCACCAAGGTAACACCTAGAGCTGGTGAATCCTGTGAGAGAGATGTACAGTAGCAGGCAGTGGATGTCCATCAAGTTAGGAGTGTTCGTCTGTCTGTTATAAATATGAATCCTGAAATGAATGGCTAACAAACAGAAAATAATCTTTAAGATCTCGCCCCTTCCGTATCCCGTAAACTAAACGCTAATCTGTCTTGGTTTTCCCAGGAACCCGTGCATCCGCCATCGCCCATGTATAACACGTTAACCAAAGAGCAGTGCACTTCCTATCAGCAATACGATGTAAGATCCACTTCCTAACCAGCCATCGCTATCACCATCGCCCCACGCACATCCATCATGACAATATGCTGAGCTGAGCTCCTCGTTGCCGAGCCCACTTTTTTCGGGGTAGGGTAGGGTGAGGTATAGGGTAGGGTAGGGTTGGGCGTGGATAGGGAGCACGTCACACTTGGTTGAAGTAGGAGGAGTAGGGGGAGGGTAACGTGACCCCTTGAAAGAGTCACGCGATGGCTGCGACATGGTTAAGGTTTGCTTTTTCCCGCCGTTTGACTATTGGACCCATTGTCTGCTTACTTTTGTGGGTTAAGTCACTCTGTTGACTTTGGGAGCAACTGTGAGAGAACTAGAGGGGGGAGGGGAGAAAACGAGAGAGAGAGAGAGACACAAACTAAAAAATAATTGCCAAAGAAGCCCAAATCGACAGCGAACAAAAGCCGAAACTGAAACGGAGGGGGAAAAATGGGTCTTTATAAACAGTGAAACTTGCGCAACATTTCGTCATGTGGATGGAAGCCCGGAGGGAACACCAATGCGATTTTAACGTCTCTAATGTGCTCTCTTTCACACATAAAAAAACCATGCACCACCTCAACTACATATCTGCCCCCCACCCCGACTAAAAAATCAAAATGCACCACTAACCAACGCCCGATGACGAGCAGCGCTCGCCGGGCTCTGACCAGGAGAGCAGCCCAAATGCTGGCTACCGAGAGGTGCGACCAGCGCCCATCCCTCCCAGCATATCCGCACACTCCATGAAGGTAAGGGGCTTGCTGCCACACGGTGACCCCCACACTCCGACGATGATGAATCGATGTTCCATATGCAAATCCCCTTTTAATTTTGGTATTCCCCCGAACAGGAATACTATCAGTCGGATCGACCGGCATATCCGGCACACTATCGCCATAGCCAGACAGACCTCACCGAATGGGAGGAGCATCAGCAGCACCAAGTGCCGCAGGTGCACCACAATCCGTATGGCAGTCAGATGCTGAACCACCCTCAGCGTCGCAGCGTCGGACCCGAGAGCGGAGAGCGTTTCACTGGCTATCGGAATGGAAGTGCGCGGGAGAATGGCGGCGATTGGGAGCCAGAGGAGAGGCCACGATCAAGGTTAGCTCGAGGATTGCAGAGGAGTCGTACGTGGATATTAAATATTTGATTACCTTTCAGCAGACGCCCCGAGGGTCGCTACAGCGATTCCACCAACAACGTGTCAGCCTCTGTGGCGAATCATTACTCGGGTTATCATCGGCGACCCATTAACCGGGTGAGTGCACATGACACAAAATCGATAAGAAATCGATATATGTAAAACCGAATCATTTCCCTTTTTTGTCAGAGCTCCAATCTACTGTCTGCCACGCTCTGCCTGGTCAAAGAGCTTGACTACGCCAGCTTGGAGGTGCTCGAACATGCCGTACGCTGTCGCATCGATGAGATGGCGACTGAATGATGAAAACGTCTCTCTAATCGCATGTCGATTAGCTAATTCCAGTCGCGTAACCTGGCACGCGCACGGGAATCAACAACACACAAAAGACCAGAAAGAGAACAAAAGACACTCTTGGAGCAGGAGAAAAAGCTGGGAGCAGAAGCTTCAGCTGATGACAGAGGGAGCGCAGCCTCTCGAAATCTATTAAACTAACGTCTAAAGCTACAAAACCCAACAAATACTTAACGATTCATACTTGCCAATGTAAATTACGATACATGTGTACTAGGTTAACAAGTTTTCTAAGAATATTGCTAAGGAAAAACCAGTACCACAGAAGGAGATAGATAGATTGAGGAAATATGAGAAATCTGAAATAGGAAGCTAAGTTTCGTTGCGATGATTTCCGTCTGTAGTTTCTATCTCAATTTAGTTTGTTAACCATCTACTAGCGATGGGCACTGACCACCACCACTGACTAGCCTTCTTTTGTAATTAATAGGCGAGGATTGTACTAATTAACTAACGCCAAAGGCGCAAGCACAATGCATCTTCCTCGTTTTAATTATGAATTAGTTGAAATGTATGTCGCACTATATACTCATGAATTTGTTAAATATTTGTACACGACCGACCACTAAAACTAACGTGACTTTTAAATTAATTTAATTATAGTGAAAACTACACGTCCAGTTTATGTTTGCCTCTTGGCTGTCCCACATATTATGTTTGAATATAATAATATCATGCGTGCGCAATAAATAAGCAAATTAACAGGAGACGGAGACGAAGATGTTTCTAAATATTTATTTGAATTTGCAGCCAACGCTTTGAAGCGAGCTGAGATGGTGCGTAAAATGAAGAAGAAAAGCACATATATCTTTGTACCACACACAGCTTGGTCTTTTCACACTCCACCAATTAAGTTTATTGAATAATACTTAAAGGAAGGTCTTATATAGTTTATTAATGTTTCTAGTGATTTAAATTTGAAAATACTGCTTAAAGCAGTTAAAAGTTCTTCGTAACGTTCAAAAGCTGCATGAAAAGCTTGACGACAAAGCAGTGAATCAAACCGGTAAACGATAGCAGTGGTTGAGCTTTTGAAACAGTGCATTTGAATTTTATTCCGCCAAATATGGAAGTTTGAGAGTTGCCTAATTCTGACTGTTATACCCTATACTCTTTAATGTGGAGATATACAAAACAGTAGTGCTTCACTGCATATACTTCTAGGGTGCCTCAAAAGACGGTTTCTTCCAGACCCCGCCACCTCCTCACATTTCCTTTGCCACCCAAGTGAAAGACTTTTGATTTTTTTCGTTTTTTTTTTTTTTGTGGTTAGAGGGGCTTTACAACATTTAACAGATAATAGATATATTTGTCTTTACTTTGAATGCGTGTACATATTATTTTTTTAGTGTCAGTTTTTTGGTTACTTGTGTGGAATTGTCTTTAAATTTCTGATTTTCTTCGGGGCTATTACACTCGCGGCATACATACTATGCATATGGCATATCAAGCTATTCAACTATGGTTCTTCCTATCTGCTACATTATATAATCAATCGTAGCCACCCAGCGAGGGTGGCATCGATCGATGCCTTGCCTCTTGCCTTGCCACAACAAACGAAAACAAACTGCGAAACGGTTTTCGGTTCGGTGTGTTTTGCTATTGCAATTGTAATTGCAATTGATGATGATGTTTTTTTTTATAGATAAATTGGTTGCTGATTATTTATTTATTAATCTGGTTTATTATAATTGTTTTGTGATATTAATTTCCTTAGCCGCAGTATTCATGGCAGAAACGCAACGCCTAACACATATACATATACATAAATGCAAGTGCATTGGAGTACGATAAGTAGACGATTAGTAGTAATCGTAATTAGTGATTGATTAACGTGCTACACATCGATATACATACTGAAGCCGCATTAGGTTATCAATGAATGTGCTCTGAATAATGTTTCGTTAAACTCCTCTGTCCTGCGATATTCTTCTTCTCCTTCTAATAATTTTCGGTGCAATATATTTTATATATATTATATATAGTATAAGTGCGCGATTAAGTAATTATTGATATTTAGACACTCAATACCCAAATCTCCATCTTCATCTTATCGTTTCTTTTTTTCTTTGTATTATTTCTAGTAATTATTGTCAGTCACAGCGTCGCGTTTGACACAACAACGTGTGCTAGCCATTGACTAGGTTTTTCCAAATAAAGATTTAATACATTATTAATATTTTTTTTAGGGTCTTATTGAACTAATTGCGAAGGGGGCAAGATGTTCTCTGCCCCCTCTTAAAATTTACGCATGTCTTCCAGAATGCTTTTTTTTGCTGTTGTTGTTGCTTGCTGAAATTGTCTTCCATTTCATACAATGCGAAAAAATGTCTTCCAAACACACAGATAATGTTAGCATATATATATGTTTTATATATATATATATATATATAGAATGATACCTATAATAATTGTAAATGTATACGCGGGCTTGTCAGGATTTCCTTTTTTTTGTACCGCTTTTGAGTTTGTGATTTGCAATCGCAACTCATTTTTGTGTATTTAGATGTATAGACCAATATCGTATTTACTCGTATGTATATTCATATTTATATCTGTAACCAACACTAAACTCTTGGTTAACGTTAATGTGACACACATAATTGATGCCAGATAATTGGTAAGCCAAAAACTGAACACAAAAACTCTTCGGATACCAACTTCTTCAGATAGCCTCTCCTGCCTCTGCTTCGTAAATTGATATGCTGATTCCGTCAAAAAAAAAACATAAGAACAAAAGTCCGAAGTGAGTCACGTTGAGTGTAAGTAATTGATTTACCACGATATGTTGTGTTTGTTGATATTAATTGGTTGTGTCTCCCTATTCCAATCATCTAATACTTTTTTATGGGGTTGTGCCCCCCCACGCCGGAACGTATGATCCTATGGGATGGATGAATGATCCAGCGCAGGGGACACTGGAAGCCCTGTGTGATTCTGCTGTTGGATTACGCCGTCTTACTTCATATATATGTAGCTTTTCTTTTATAGTTACGTTTAGCTTTTTTTAATTGAAATTAATTACAAATTAATTGATTCGCATAGGGAATTTGTTTGAATTTTCGCTCTTCCTCCGTCATTTTGCGCGGTATTCTTTCATACATATGTATGTGTAGAGTGCTCATATATATATTTTTCTTTTTCTTTGATTTGCCTTTTTTTCCTATAGTTTTTTTTGTTTTCTGTTTTTTTTTTACAGTATTTTCAACTAAACTCTCGCAACAAGATATGGAGCATATATATATATATATATATAATAGTATAAAGACAACACTAGCACTAACTCAAGTCCAAAACGAAGAACAACAAAATGTTATATAATAACTTTCGAATTATATATATATAAATTAATATAGATTTGTGATCCAGCACCTTCCATCGCACCTGTGATTATGATTTCAGTTTCAGGTGGAGAACGGCGATAGATCACAGTTGCACAAAGACCCGCCATCGCCAGTCTTGCAGAGTGCCTTGCACAATTCGTTCCAGTCGGGTGTCGACGTAGTCGCAACATCCGAGGCGGCTGCAATTTCAGCTACAGCTGCTGCTGCCTTCAAGGATACCCCAATTCTGGGACCATGTGTTGCATTGCCCTGCACTGCACTGGCCACCGTCTGTTCCTCCTGCACCTCCTGCACCACCTGGCATGGACTGCAGCCGGACAGCGAGCGATGCCTTTTCTGGCAGTAGCTCGTACAGAGTCTATCGCCCAAAATATCTGAAAAAATCAATCAGAAAATATGGAAAATGGAAGAACGTTAGTTGGGGCTTAACATGGATGACTAGGAACACTACGGCGAATCTATCCTATGTGAACACTAACCCCTTGGCAGTCCACACAGTCGCCCGCACTTGGCCACATCAATTTCCGGTCTCAGGATCGTAGAACGGGCCTTGCCAGGCGTCGTAACGCCCAGGCCGGCTCTGTAATAGAGAATGGGAATATTTGCATAGCTGTTTTCATAGTTAAACTTTTAGAAGTTGACAGATTATTTTATTGGTATTAAAATATATGCAAGAAAAATATTCAGGTATTTTTTTTTTCTTTTGTATAGTTCTTAATTCTAATCCGCATATTTTTACCACCGTGCACTTGTGCCTTTTAAGTCCACATGCTAAAAATTCAGCTCTCGAACTATTTCACTTTTTCAGATACTTGCTTCGAACTGTTCATTTAGTCATACCCAAAAAAACCAGGGCAATTAATCACTCAAAAGAACACAAACACTCATAACTATTTCGTTTGATTCACCGATTCAGATAGATGTACCCGATCAGGTGTTGAACACATCTTTGGCTTGACAGTCGCGATTACGATGGGCACTTGAGTGACCGAGCTGCCGCCGCATTCCATAGTTGCGTATTCACTTTCCAGTTTTTATTTATTTTATTAATTAAATTATCATCCTGAGTCCACACAAAATCACTTAAAGGAGGAAGTTTTTTTTTCAATAGAGGTTTATCTGCCCTCTAGCACATCTTCATTTCCTTTGCAGAATCCTTTACATCCAAGGACACTTTGGATTTCTAACTGTGTATCTTCCGAGACTTACCCGCAGAGCTCTTTGCACACCAAACTCCAATCCTGAACTACGCTGCTGGCTTGTGCGTCTTCAAGGATTTGGGCTGATGCTGCTGCAGCAGCATCCCCCAGAGCATCCCCTGCCGTTGGTGCCGGTGCTGCTGCTGTCCTTTCTGATGACGTCACAGAGCTTTGCGTCTGCGCAGAGCAGAGCAGGAGTCCAATAACCAATGGCAGGACTACTCCAAGTCCATATCGCTTTCCCTGTCGTTTTCCTGGTGGCCACATGGTCGAAGGGCTACAGAAAGAGACGGAAGGTTAGGTATTGGTGGGGTTGCAAGGCGAAAGGAGGAGCTGTGGTTGGGTCGGAGAGGGGTGGGGGGCAAGAGTCATGGCTGGCATGTGTAATGGCAACTGTTGGCTGGCACAGGCGGATCCAGAGGAGCAGGCAGGGCCCAGTCGCACAATAGGAGCAATTGTGCTCGAAATGCAATTATCGCGCGCCCCGAATGTAGGCAGCAAAAAGAATCCTCCGCATGACCTCCTTCTGCGTCCTGTGCATCCTGTGTGCATTGTGTTTCCGATTTCATGCGCTTGATTTTCCAAACCCAAAGGCTTATGCAAGCGGCCATCGATTGGCAATGTTCCAGGAAGGAGATTTCATCCATAGGGATTCATCTTCTCTGGTCTTTACTCCGCGATAAGCAGGAGAACCCATATTCTTTGCTGCAGCAATAAACAGTGGGCTCGACTTTATTTTGTCAGCCTAATGACAGTCTTAACTGGATTGCCCAACTCCTGTTAAATTGACGGGACGACTCCGGCAGCTGTTGTCAAATGAAACTTTTTTCCGCCAGTTCCGTCAGTTGAGAGTTGAGAGCGAAAGAGGACGTGTCGGACAATCCAATCTTCTTGGGACTTGTTTCGTTGCCAAAACGCCACCCATTATTGCGCAGCCCAGTTGGGTGAGAAAAAACTCCAAAGATTTTCGCCTATCTGGGTTACAGGGCCTATCTGAGCTACGTGCAATCACAGCCAGGTAAATATATTTCATACCCTGCCATCTGCCATCACAGAGATTTCTTCTGCGTGTTGAGGCTTCTACTTACTTTGATCCGTAAATGCACTTGTTTCTGCTAAAAATTTCGTTTTTATATTAACAAAGTTGTCCGTTCCGAATGCCAGCAGTTGTTAAACTGAAACCTGCAGTGGAAATGGTTGCTAATAATAATTACAATATACCTTTTTTTGATGGCTTTGTCGGCTGCCGCGATAGACTCAAGTGCGAATACTGCTGCCATATGTCCTCCCTCGCCATAATTGTTCCTGTCTTTGTACATATGTATGTAGTTTCTAGCCATCGGAGCGCTGATAAGAGATAATTATTATTGGTGGGCTTTTGCCTTTGAAGTGGGGGTTTTTACTGCGATAACCCCATACCAGTGGTGGTGTGTTTGCTCTGCAATCGAGAATATTTGAGTGACACAAGTGATGGATGGGGACTGTGGAATGGTTAAGCTGGGCAGTCAATGAGTCAAAAAGATTATGCAGCTTGGCTTCCACAGCTATTTCGTACTTCAAGAAGATATTTCCAAAGCAATTTTGGCTAATATATGTAGATGCAGTTGTCTTGCACTCTGCCCGAAGCAGAACCAAGTAGTCAGGTTATTTACTCCAAAGCTAATGTAATTTTAAATCCCATCGTGCACACTGAATCGTTTATGGTACTCACTTTCGCAAGCTTACTGAAACTATCGCATGCAAGATCAGACCTGCTTAAAAGCTCTTTGCTTGTCTTATCTATGTACCTTGAGCCGCCTACTGAATTTGCTGCTGCTGCAGCTGTCTTGCACATATTTATATAAATATTCGTACATACTTTACATAGTAAAGCTCCCATTGCGTGCAAGAATTATCGTGTCTTAATTCTGGATGAAGTTGATACATATGTGTATTTAATATATATCTGTGAATATCTACTGCACCGATACTTATAGTAAAAACTGCTTTAAATCATAAAAGATTATATTCCAAGCAGAGAAACACCTATACACCATTTGTACAAATATGTAAGAATTCAATTTTTAAACCGATTCTAACCAAGAATCTTTAGCATCTTATGGCCCCATAGTGGTAAAAATAACAGAAACATCATTGGGTTTAAGTTTTGGCCATGGGCTGAAGTGAAAAGAAATGAAGCGAAGCAAAGTTACTTAAAAAGTTACTTATCGAGTGGCATCGCCTCCGCCTCCGCACTGAGGAGGATGACGCACGAGGTCCTCCCAGAAGCCTTGCAAAATCATTTCCAGCAGCAGCAGCAGTAGGAGCAGCAGCTGCAGCTGCTTGCTGTCAGATAAGAGTGGGAGGTACGAGGAACCCTGGAGGTGGATGATGCTGATTCCCCCCACACTCTGAGGGCAAATATTTTCACATTTCTCGTTGTTTTTTCGCTTTACCAGGCAGCTTGATGGACGTCATTTGGTATTTCACTAGGCCCCCACCCTTGTCGCCTACTCCACCCATTTGCTACCACCCACCTCGTACCTCCTAAAACCCCCAAATTACATAGGTGTCCTCCTATGTTCGTTTGAAAAAGTGTGTTTGTGTGTGTGTGTGAGACCCTCGAAAGTATGCTATGAAATTCGCTCAGCTGAAAATAATGCAATTTCTGAACTCGATAAAGATATTTTCCTGTGGAAGGGGGAACCCAGCTTTGACCCAAATTTTAACTTGTTCTATATACTCACACGATTATATAGTATATGTATATGCTATATACTGTATATAGACAGCAGATGTATTACATACGAGGGGCCAAAATACAGGAACAGCAATTATGGAGGCATATGTAGATTGCCATTCCCTTGTGATGGCTCCTCGGGAGGAAAAACTCTCATAAAAAGTTGTATATTGGTGGAGACGGGGAAGGGCCATAGTAAATGTTAGAAACAGTGGCAGAAATTAGTTTGTTAATTAGCTTTCCATTCTGCCACGTCACAACAGGCTGAGGCGGAGCAAGGGACAGAACTCTGCAGAGGGAAGAGTCGGCTGCCTCCTTCTCCGCAGGCCTGCGCACATAATTTGGCGTTTCCCTTTCCGTGTGTGTATCTGTTGCCCGCCCACTGCTTGTAGCTCCGCCCACTGCGTGAGCTCAACAACAAAGATGGTTGCCCCAAAAAAATCAATGACGTCACGAGTAGCATACCCATACAAAGAAAGTCTTCAGAGAGAGAGACCGCTTGAAAGTGCGCTCCATCCTCTCCCTGTTGGTGAAGGTTATGCAAGAGCTCCATAACTATAGCTGTGAGTATGTGTGTGGGCAGCCATTTTGTTGAACGAAAAGAAAAGCTTCGTAGGTGCCACAGACGGTTGTTAATGCTCATAGCTCCGCAGATCGTCAGCGAGTGTAGGCTGCCGCCCCTCAGTAACTAAGCTGAAAAAATTATAAATTTCTATCAGATATCAGAGTTTATTCAGAGTTCTAAATACTAACAGCAAATCCCCCATATTCAGTCGAGTGATTGCTCCGTCCCGCGCGTCTGTGTATATTTGCCTTGAATCAAAAGTGAACGAATTTCTTGTGTGTGTCGTATTAAAAAAGGACTTGTGTAAGTTCTGTAGTTTGCTTCTTAGTTGCCACGTAGATACCAGCATAAAAAAACAATTCGCATTCCACGCAGCTCCATCTCAGATATACGATAGCTAACCGATACTAATCGTACCTGACTCGATTCCAGACTCCACCTCATTTCTCGCACATTTTATTCGTCCTTCACATCGTTTGGGGCAACGCCACAGTAGCCAAAGTGAATTATTTAAAGCAATACATCGACGATATCCGTAGGATAATTGGTAAGATTCCTTCAGATTTATGTACGAAATCTTTCCTATTTGCCTAATTTTGGCATAGGTTGGCTTGCTTTTGGGCGCTCTGATTTTGTTGTTATATAAGTGTCTAAGGGACATTCTATGTTTTCGCCATTAAAAGCAGCTGCCGCGCTGTCTGTATACCTATGTAAATTTTCCATATACCTTCATATTTGTCTGTATATATATATATATATAGAGGAGGAAATTAGCTTAACGCTCACTGCGCAACAGCAGAAGGCGTTCCAATGGAAAGAGTGGGAGTCCCTCCCCCTCCTTCTGGTGGGTGGGTGGTATATAAAATTAGTGTGTATACCTCCCACACTCCAGTATTGTCCTTCAGTTGTCCTTGTCTCTATGTGACCACCATCCTACCTATCATACTACCAAACATTTCTATATTTATTTAATCGGACGTTGCACATTTTCTCACTCTCAATTCTCAATTTTCGTCGGTTGTTTGTTTGTTCCTCTTCGATTATGCAATTTCTAGCTAGAAGAGCGAAGGGGTAGCAGTAGTAGGAAGACTTATGTAATACCTAGGCGTCTTTCCTTTTGGGTCTCCGATTGCATAACATTGACTACGTATTCTTCAGTTCATTTGGCCGAACATCGTTTGTTGCCTACTCAGGGAGGGTCTTTCATCTGGCGTCATCCTTTCATCCTCTCTTTATTAATGTATCGTTTTCTGCTTCTTTATACCATTGCAGAGGAGAAAATGTCGCTCAATCCGAATGGGTATAAACTGTCCGAAAGGACGGGTAAACTGACGGCATATGGTGAGTAAATATAGTAATTTAAGAAGTTAAGGGATAAGGGAAGACTTAGATTAAGTTCTCTTAAATAAGAGATTTGTATATTGGAATAGAAGTTGGAGTATTAATCACATGGATATTCTGTATTAAAAATTCCTAGTATTCTACAAAATATATACGCCTCCTTTGGTTATGTTTCTTATATATTCTGACTATACATATAAGAGGAATACCAATTATTATTATTAGTATTACAATACGATATAAAAATGAGACATATACTAAAACAGTGCTCGCAATATATGTAAAATCAATGGGATAACTTACATGGGAAAAAAGTTAAGGCACTCACAGCAAAACCCTATCCGATTATTACATATCCATCCCTAACTTTTTCCTATATATTTGATAGCTCTGAATACTGCCATATGACAGAATACATTGATGAACTCTGTGGTCTAGTTAGAACTACATATCGTAAGATATAAGTAAATACGTTTATGCCAGCAGAAATATTCTAACAAGAAGCATGGAATTTCATTTATATTTTCTGATATTTATCTTTCCATGGTCTGACTAATTTGGAGATTTTTCCTACATGTTCATATGACAGCATTTATTTTAAGCAGTTTCCAACACCAGTAACTATTTAGCTTCCTAAGCTATCCAAAATCGACTTCTAAATAGTTTACAAATGGCTTTCACTCTTCACACAACATATTTCCCCCAAGTTATGCCCAGAACCACACTGTCTGACTGTGTGTCTGTCTGTCTCTGCCATTTACTAGTAACAATTCTGGCAAACATTGGGCCTTCCTGCTGCTCCTCCCTCTCAATGGCATAGCTGCACACAAATCGCTTTTGGGCCGAGCAAATAATAAATGAGTGTTAAACCGACACTACGACTGCGAGGCAAACAAAACAGAACGTCTGCCAAGGACATGGACAAGGAGCTGGCTGTCCAGAACACTCGTGTCCTTGATAAATGGCCCATGCACACACACTGTCCTACACACTACAGTGGTTCGCTGTTCAGCTGTTTTTGTTGCTCCTGTTTTTTGGCCGTGTTCCTGCTTCTGGTTTCATGTGTGCATTTGGCTTTGGTGGAGCGTGAAAGCGGAGCGACTGTTGCCCTGTAACAGATTTTCGACCGACAAACAGACAGACAGACAGACGTGCGGCAGAAGTCAAAGGAGAAGCCACCACCCAGACCCAGGCCCAGGCACAGGCAGGCCAGACGCGTGCACCAAATTGAAAGCCCAACAAACATAAACCGTTTAGTCACAGGATATTGCGCACGCCTGAGAAGGACACACTGAAATCCTGGTCGTGTGTGAAACGTCTGTGCTTAATGCTTGCTCTTGCTGCAGGATCAGGCAGACTGAGAAAGAGAGATGGAGATGGATAGTCCGAAGGGTGGGCGGCTGCCTTTGACAGCCTGCCTGCCCATCGAGGCAGGGAGCGGAGGCAGTCAAGCAAATTAAATTTTATTTAACTTTTTGCCGTAAACTCGAGGAATGTTCAAAATTGCTACAATTTGTCGTGCAACGACTGCTGCTGCTTTACGCTCCAGCCTGCTGCTCCCTCCTCCATTCTCCTGCCTGCTACATTTGGTAATCATCCGCAACGTTAAGTTTTCCAATTGATTCCCGGGGAGCTACTGTTCCCATTTGCCTGGTGGCTTAGTGGCCAGGACCTTAAGTCCCCGCGCAAAGCCATAGAAATTAATTGCAGCCACTGCTGCAGGATTCTGGCTGCGCAGCAGCAACACTACCACCATCTGGGGCCACCCCACCCGTTTTGAGGATGACCATAAAAAGCTCGTTATGAATCTCAGTCTGCGGCCCCCCGGAGGATCCCCTGAATCAGGGCCATAATAATAATAGCCATATATCATGATAAGAGCGAATCTGTCAGCATTGGCGGGCGCCCACACGCTTTTCATATTTCCCGATAAGCATTCTCACATTTTCCTTTCCTTTTTTTTATGTTCTCTCTCTCTGTTTTTTTTTTTTATCAGATCTCTTGCCCACAACAGTGTCCGCCGGACCGGAGACACAGGAGTTTCTGCTGAAGGTGGTCGATGTGCTGTTGGATTTCGTAAAGGCCACCAATGATCGGAATGAGAAGGTGCTGGATTTCCATCATCCAGAGGACATGAAGCGTTTGCTGGACCTGGAGGTGCCCGATCGTGCCCTACCGCTGCAGCAGCTGGTCGAGGACTGTGCCACCACACTGAAGTATCAAGTGAAGACGGGTGAGTGACGCTCTACTCCTTTTGCCACCTTTTCCCACTGCATTCTTATCAGTGCTGTGCTGTGTTTGCTCAGTCGCGGGCTAATCAAATTTGTAGCTGCTTAGCATATGTCCTCTGTCGCCGACGCGTGCCTATGGAGGTTGTGGTCGTATTATGGAGCACAAAGTGTGCAGCCTTCTAGATAAGCACATTAGCATATTGATGGCAGACAGACAGACACAGGCATAGCCACAGGATGAGGATGAAGCGTCCTCAGACAAAGCCATTTTATGGCCCATTGAACCATGGCCCAAAGCGGGTTTACACCTTTCAAAAACACTCGTAGTCGGCCTTTGGGCGGCCATCAATCATAAATCAGGGAAAGGGTTCGGGTTCGGGTTCCCTTTTTCCTTTTTTGGCTTTCGCAGCCAAAAGTCATTCTCACGTTTCAGCCTCTCTCTCCCATATTTTTGTTGAATGTCCTTGCTGATTTCATTTCATTGAAAATTAATGCCAGGGGCAGCTCCTGTGTGTGTCCCCCTTGTGTCTCTTGCCGCACGTGACCGCAATTGTGTTTGGAGTATCGATAATAAGCGTATTTACTATACAAGCCCCCTTCTTACTGCTGCTTCGAGCAACCCCCGGAAGCTGTGGCCTTGTCTCGGAAGCAGGCGTTTGCTTCCGCGGCCGATTTGGTTGCCAGGAAATGTGACTTGCTCTGGCATCCTTCTTTCCCTTCCCATGTGTGGCTTGCTGACTTTTGTGTGCCACAAAAATTGAATTAAAAGTGTACGCAATCAAGGCTGCCCGCTGAATAAACATAGATTGCATGGAGAAAGAGAATAATTAGGATTCGGGGAATCCTCACAGAAAAGTAAGAAAACTTCTTGTCTTTAAGGAACTTGCTCCACTTCTCCTTTTTGCATGATCTGCCATTACGCCAGACTCCGATAAGAGTTCCATTTATGATCCTTAATCTTACATAATGTGCGCCCTGTCAAAAAGCAGGAAAGAGGCAACCTGATACCGCCATAAAAACTGGGGGGAGCTTTAATCAAAATCCGTTGTTATTTTCTGACTCGCTGCATTCCTGATCCTTTGATGCGAATGAATGACTGCCTCTCCCAAAGTCCTGGCCCTGGTGGCTGCTGTCTGCTGTCTGTTGCTGCTGCTGCTGTCTGGGTCGAGGGTGACTCCGGCGCAAATTGAAATGTTTGAATGCCGACGCTCTGGCAGAGTCCTTGTATCCTTTTGGGTGTGTGGGTGGATTTAGCCTTGTGGGCAATGGGATTTTAATCACACGACTTATGGCACTCAAGATGTGAACTGACAGACGCCGAAGGGTTCAAGCAGGAACAGGGGGACGGGGCAGGACAAGATCCTGATGCTTTTCTGAAAGCATTTCTTGGTTCTGCGTGGGAGTTTTTGCCCATCCGCCCCCGCTAAAATCGAATCTACAATTAGCTACAATAAATGAGCAATTTATAGAGCTCTTCAGTCAGAGGAAAAAGTACAGGGATTACAGCACGAAATAACTAAGATTCATCTATCCTCCATCGATTGGCCACCAGGACCTTCTACTGTGTGTCCTGTGTGTGGTGTGGCGTCTGCCCTTGAACATATGCACTTCCGTAGCGTCTGGCACTGGGGCGGCGGCCTTCCATCCATTCGAGTCCAGTCAGCCGTGCTGCTTCGTTTTGGCCCTTTGTTTCAGCCCTCGAATATATTTTTAATAAAACAAAAAACTGTGGCAGAATGCTGCCGGAAATAAGGAGTGGATTGTTGGGGGGGGCATGATGAAGGAAGATGAATCCTTGGATAGAAGGACAGCTGCCAGACACATCTGCTGTCAGCTTAGGGACACAGACAGACGGAGCGACAGCCATGGAACAGCTAAATGGAAAGAATTTTCAGCCACATTAAACACCCAAACAGGCGACACAATATATATCCCCCACTCAATAGAGCTATATCCTGTCCTCTTTAATTCTCTGTAAACCCCCACAGGACATCCACACTTCTTCAATCAGCTGTCCAATGGACTCGATCTGATCTCCATGGCTGGCGAGTGGCTGACGGCCACGGCCAATACGAATATGTTCACATACGAGATCGCACCGGTGTTCATTCTCATGGAGACCGTGGTGCTGACGAAGATGCGCGAGATTATCGGTTGGTCCGGCGGCGACTCAATACTGGCGCCCGGTGGCTCCATTTCGAATCTGTACGCCTTCCTGGCGGCCCGGCACAAGATGTTTCCCAACTACAAGGAGCACGGCTCCCGTGGATTGCCTGGCAATCTGGCGATGTTCACCTCGGACCAGTGCCACTACTCGATCAAGTCATGCGCCGCCGTCTGCGGCCTGGGCACCGACCACTGCATTGTGGTGCCCTCGGATGAGCACGGCAAGATGATCACCTCGGAGCTAGAGCGTTTGATACTGGAGCGCAAGGCCAAGGGCGATATTCCGTTCTTTGTGAATGCCACCGCTGGCACCACTGTCCTTGGGGCATTCGATGATATCAATACCATTGCGGACATTTGCCAGAAGTACAACTGCTGGATGCACATCGATGTGAGTAGTCATTGCGGCTGTTTACTGTGGTTGGGATATCTAAAAGATTTATTTTTCTTTTCTTTTTCTTTTACAGGCTGCTTGGGGCGGCGGTCTGTTGATGTCGCGCAAGCACCGTCATCCTCGATTCTCTGGCGTTGAGCGGTAAGTGGAAGGAGCTTCAACTTATTGGCGCTACCTAAAGCTTCAAGAGTGTTCCTCATATCATATCCTTTCACTTCATAGAAGTCCCTTGAATTCACTTCCCTTTTGTCCTTGCAAATTGTCAAGCTCATTCATCAACCGACGTGGCATGTACTCGTGGACCTTGGGGCACCCTCATCTTTTTGTTGTTGCCAAGTTAAAACACAAATTGAAATCTCCGCTTGGGATAAATTTAAATCTAAATGCTCCCAAATGGCCCGCATCGCTCATCGCTCTCTCTCTCTCTCTCTCTCGGGTAGAAAATCAACTTCAATATGTGGGAAAAATCTCAATTTGTCATTTAGTGCCTCCATCAGGTGTTCAGAGCTTACAGGGATTACAACGACCGAGAGTGCATTTTTTGTGCCCAGACAAACAAATGAACAAAGTGGATTTTCAACCAACCCGCGACCTCCAGGGGGGTGGCTATGAATGGTTGGGCATTACTTACGCAACAATTACGACAAACAATGCGAGTGGAAGTGGCAGGGTGAGAGTTGCAGAGGGGGAAGAGTGAGGGAAAGTGATTCAACCCCGAGGAATGGAATTTTTAATTTTAAAGCTAAAACCTGAAATGCACTTTAGCACCAGAGACCGACCCATTCCTGTCCGGAATCCCTTCCTGAATCCCATCTCCAACTCAACCTTAAGAGAGGGCTTAGGCAAATGTGGCAAGTGCAGCTGTCGTTGTCGTATTGACAGACTGCGGTCAAGCAGCAACCGCCCAGCCCCTAGCCAGCCTCCTTAAAACACTTTCAAATTGATTGCCTCCTTCCACCTTTCATCCATCCATCCATCACCCACAATAATGGCTCCTAATGCCAGCAGCGTCGTTGTGGCATGCAAATTGAGGCTCTTAATTGAAAGGCTCTCATTGCGAATTAATCATTAAAATGCCCATACAGCTGACAAGTTGCGTTGCGGCATTTTGGGGGATTACAAAGCCCTGAAACCCTGATTAATGGTCCTTTATTGGGGAACGGGATAGAGGATGATAGAACCTCTTAAATTCGCTGAGTTTCAGTTTGAAAGAAGTTTCTTTTAAAACAATTGTAAGAAAACCTTCGCTACATGCCGCTGCTCAATCAGAAAAACATATGCGGGATATACTCGTAAGAAGGTTAAGGGTTTATGGAGGGGTGTTTCGACTATGAGGATACCCAATACTTGGATTTATTGAGCGCTTAAATGCTCCTTATTATAGCCGCAAAAATTACGAATAAAAAAAAAATACGAAATATCAATTGATACGTTTTTTATGTGATTAAAAGTAGAGACTATGTAAGTCACTTGTGTTTGCCCATATTACTATTTATTCAACAACTATAAAAATTGGTTTTAAGGTAGATAAATCAATTCATCATCAAAAATTGTAGGCGCTATTACATTTTCAGGACTGTTACAATCATCTTCCCATACCCAATACACCCTCGAATTCCCACCAGTAGAGGGCACACAAACCTGAAGCACACTTTCAGCCACTCCAAAGGATCATGTTTATAGACACCCACCCACCCACAGACTGCCACCGGGGGAGGCAGGCAGCAAGCTGTGGCGCACCCACATAACTGTAAATAGCTCCCCCAGGGATGTTTAGCTGTCAACCCTCGGCGAGTATCCTTGCCCCCGAGGGTTGTGTCTCTTGCTTTTGAATTCAATTAAAGTGCTGCGGCCTGAAATTGCCACAATTTATGGCACTTGCTGTGGATAGCAGAAACCTCCCCTCCCCCTTAGGCCGCACAGCAGGGGCTTGTGGGGTGGGTAGTCTGTAGCTGCCAAAGTGTGGCAGCTTAGTGTTAATTGTTTGTAATTCGTAATTGAATGTCTATTTACGAATATGATTTGACTTTTTGCAGCGCTGATTCGGTCACCTGGAATCCACACAAACTAATGGGAGCCCTCCTGCAGTGCTCGACCATTCATTTCAAGGAGGATGTAAGTAGATCTATACATAAGTAAGGGAGATTATATATATGTAATAGGGATAGGGATAATGTAGAGCAGATACTCTACTGGCAAACAAATAAATTTCTTGGGTTTCTCTGAGGTTTTTTGTCTAAGAAATAATATATGCGCACCTCGTGTGGCCTCTCGTTTTGGAGAGCTAGGGTCATCCTGTTTGATACGAAGGAGATATAATATGCAAATACTACAATTTTCTTGGGTTCTGCAGCACAACCACCCATATTTAAAATACAATTTTGTTGCCCCACCACCACCTTGCAGAACGATACCCAACATTCTTTGGAATACACATTCAACAATGTTTGTGCAAAGAATTCCAATTGTGTTTCGAACAATTCCTTGTTATTCTTCATTCCAAACAACGAACAACGAACGAGACCAGACGGACGGACAGCCAGGGGTTGTCGCACACACAATGCAAAGCGTAATGAAATCTTTGACAACCCTGGTGGTTCCGGGGCCAAATGCGCCCAGTCACCCTCCTCCGCTTAGTTCGTTCTACGATTTTTTACATTCATTGCAATATGTTGCCATCGGTCACAGTTGCGTCTTTTGGCAGGCGGGAATTTTAATTAAAATTTCAACTTGACTTATGGCCAGCGAAAGAGAGAGAAAGCAGAGGAGCGTGCATGCCATTCAATATCGATTCTATTTTTTGCAGGGCCTCCTCATCAGCTGCAACCAGATGTCGGCGGAGTATCTTTTCATGACCGACAAGCAGTACGACATTAGCTACGACACCGGCGACAAAGTGATCCAGTGCGGACGCCACAACGACATCTTCAAGCTGTGGTTGCAGTGGCGCGCCAAGGGCACCGAGGGCTTCGAACAGCAGCAGGATCGCTTAATGGAGTTGGTCCAATACCAGCTGAAGCGCATACGCGCCCAGTCCGATCGCTTCCATCTGATCCTGGAGCCAGAGTGTGTCAATGTTTCGTTCTGGTATGTGCCCAAGCGGCTGCGAGGAGTGCCACATGATGCCAGAAAGGAGACAGAGTTGGGCAAGGTGAGCAATACTCTGAGACATCAAAAGCTATGGTATAATAACAAAAGCTATGGTATAATAACTTTTTGGTTTTCTCTGCAGATCTGTCCCATCATCAAGGGACGCATGATGCAAAAGGGGACTTTGATGGTCGGCTATCAGCCAGACGATCGACGACCCAATTTCTTCCGTTCGATCATCTCATCGGCCGCCGTCACCGAGGCGGATGTGGACTTTATGCTGGATGAGATCCATCGTTTGGGCGATGATTTGTAAGCGGTTCTCAGGAATGGAATTATCAAATGGTAGTTCGTAAAAAAAAGCATATCAGGAGACCGCAAATTATGAGCCAAGAATCAAGAATGAAGATCATCAGAGTTCAATGTTGAATGTAAATTTGTTTGTATCTATAAAGTGTTTGCTAGCTGTTCCTTTTCCGATTCTTCATTCCGTTATCTGTTATACGTTAACCGTTATCCCAGTGTGTGTTGGCCCAGTGTTGGTAAACTTCATATAATCGAAGCCTGTAATAGCGAGACGCGACGAGAGTCTGTTTTGTTTGGGAAAAAAACTATATCTAAAAAACGATCAAAGAAAAAATATAAGTATATTGAATATTTGAATATCTATATGTACCACAACCACCACAACACGCACCACCAGAACACGTAACACGGTACCCACATAAACCCACACAATACCGTTTAAAAATGATATGCATATATATATTTACTGTTGGAAAGAAAATACTGTTGAATGGTTAAACGAACGCTATCTTAACATATCAGGAAGAAGATGAAGTTGACGAAGGAGAAGAATTCCGTTCCGTTTGATTTGATTTGTTACGTTAATCGTTTGATCTATTTTGCGGAGAGAAATGTTACCTATTATACTCTATACCCTATACTCGTATAGAGACACGTTGATCTATGGCCATGCGTACCTTTATAGAGAGACCTGTGCTTGTTACTTAAGAAAAAGAAGAATATACCAAAAGGGGATCTGGGGATATGCAATCACATCCTTAGATCGTATCTAGTCCAATTATCGAACTGTGCTATATACTCGTCTAGAGAATTAAATACGTATAAACGAATTAGTTGTGTTTAGTTTGCTATAGCCACACAACAAAAAGAGTCAATTAACCTCAATTACAAATGTTGGAATGCGCCTGTCTTCTTTTCTATAAGTTTCTATATATATTCTTTCAATTTCTGTTAGTCCAATCGAAGGTATAGGAAAAGTCAGAGAAGGGAGATACAATGACCCTCATACACAACTCAGACAAATCATATGCAACACCAAACTACAACACAGAATTCAATATAAATACAGATAAAAACAGATCAAAAATTAAAGATATAAATATGTATTTAATGTATTGTATTTTAAATGTGTGCGTTAACTAAGTTTATCCAGTACAAGAGATATACTATGTGTACATCAGTTATTGGTATGGAAATATATCATGATTCTTATTTTATGTATATGTGCAGACCCCCAAATATTATTCCAACACCAAAATATAATTATAAATTAATATATTATATATATATATAAACGAATGATAAATCAAAATAAAAGTAACCAAAGCGCAGTACACAATTCTCTCTTTTCGTTCGTTCTCTTTTAATATTACTCTTCATCGTCTGGGGGCTTGGTTTCGTTAAGAGAAACGCCCGAGATCTGTTTAAAGAGTACATCCTACCCATATATAAGGCGAATCTTAATGGGGACTTCGCTCATTCGCTCTGTTGTCTGTTTCAGTCTATTGATCCGCTCCCATCTTCCGAAGCTCACCAGTTTTAGTGCTTCAAAAATGCCACAAAGTTTTGTGCCAGTGCCAGCGGGAAGCGATTTCCCACTGGAGAACCTGCCCTATGCTGTATTTTCCACCCAAAGTAATGTGAGTACTGGAAATGGTTTAAAATCATTGAAATTATCAAAGTAAATTGGGGACTTTTCACAATTTTTTTTTCATTTTCCATGTGATTTTGAGGGAGAACGGGATGGAGTGCTGGAAATATAAGTTCAACCATTTTCCATGTGACTTTGAGCCAGTTCTAGATATTTCTTCGTTCTAGAACAGAAACCACTTTGGGGCATAACATTTGCATACATCAGCCGGCAAACAAGTTTGTTGAGGAAAACAATATGCTAATTTAAGCTCAAAATAACTTATAAAACACATCGTACCATCTCAGTTCTGATAACAACCTCATATCGTGTCTGAATATCGTAATCTCTCTCACTCTCTCTCTCTGTTCCACAGAAAGCTCACCGCTTGTGCGTGGCCATAGGACAACATGTCCTCGACCTGAAAGCTGTCTCCCAATTATATCCACACCCCGTGCAGGCGAGCTTGCAGGCGGAGACTTTGAATGCACTCATGGGCTTGGGCCACGAATCTTGGGAATTGGTTAGGACACAGACGCAGAAGCTTTTGCTGCAGGGTTCGGAACTCGATCAGAATGTGGACGTCAAGGAAGCGTAAGAAAAGAACAGTTGCTGCTAAGTTCAAGCTCAAAGCTACCCTTAGCCGATTTCTTATACCATTTCAGTGCAATCATCCCTCAGTCGGAGATTAGCCTGCATCTGCCCGCTCAGATTGGGGACTATACGGACTTCTACTCGTCCATCCATCATGCCACCAACGTGGGCATCATGTTCCGTGGTCCGGATAACGCTCTCATGCCCAACTGGCGGCACCTGCCAGTGGGCTACCATGGACGTGCCAGCTCTGTGGTCGTATCTGGTACACCCATTCGTCGTCCTCTGGGACAGACACTACCCGAGGGCGCTGAAAAGCCAGTGTTCGGTGCCTGTCGTCTGCTGGACTTTGAGCTGGAGATGGCCTTCTTCATTGGAGGTCCCGGCAACCGGTTGGGCGAACCCATCCGCGTCGACGAGGCCTGGAAGCATGTGTTTGGCTTCACGCTGATGAACGATTGGAGTGCCAGGGATATCCAGAAGTGGGAGTATGTTCCACTGGGGCCGTTCACGGCGAAGAACCTGGGCACCACCATCTCGCCGTGGGTGGTACCAACGGCTGCCTTGAAGCCCTTCCTGCTGGAAAACTTCCCCCAGGAGCCGGAGGTGCTTCCGTATCTGCGCCAGAGCGTGCCCTTCAACTTTGACATCAATCTGGAGGTTTCCCTGAAACGTAAGGATCTAAGGGAAGAATAATCCTGACTCCTGGCTCTGATGTGGGTATCCCTTCATTCTTATTTACAGCTTCGGATCAGAACGAAGCCCTCATCTCGAAGTCCAACTTCAAGCATCTCTACTGGACGCCACTGCAGCAGATTGCCCACCACACGGTCACTGGCTGCAACCTGCGACCTGGTGATCTGATGGCCTCCGGCACAATCAGTGCCGATACTCCCGATTCGTATGGCTCCCTCTTGGAGCTGTGCTGGAAGGGCACCAAGAATGTGGAGCTGCCGGGCGGCAAGAGCCGCAAGTTTCTGCAGGACTACGATGAGGTCATCATCCGGGGACACTGTGAGAGGAATGGCCTGCGCATCGGTTTCGGGGAGTGTGTGGGGCAAGTGCTGCCCGCCCACCCGCTGCCGCAATAGGATAAAGCGGAATCTCGTTAAATAAAAGTCAAAACACGCTCAACAAGTGCTTTAAAGCTTTCTCTCAGTTGTTCTCCCACTCTTATGCTCGCCCTTCTCTCTCTCTTTCCCCAATCGCTGATTCTGGCATTCCACGCTGCTTCGTAAATACACGCATGCCTTCTTCTTCAGCCCTCCAAACGATTGGCATCCGGCAGAGAGAAAGAGAGCAAGAGAATCGACGCCAAAGACCCCAAACGCAGTGGAACTGGCTCCCGCATTCATTTACTTACTTCGAGCGGGCGAAGGCGGCCAAACCGAACATCGAGCGGGCAAACGTCGGCGCGGCCATCCAGCAAACTAGTTTAAAGCACCATAAAAAGTTCCCAAAAGCCAACAACGTCAACGGTGAGCAGACGCGACTGGCGCCGGGCACCCAACAATAAAGTTTTGCGGCGAGTGTGCAGTGCAAACCAAAAATAGTTAATAAAACTTATCTCGTAAAAATCTTTATATAGAGAGTGCAACTGCAGTGCGGAGCATGCCCTGAATTCCGAGTGTAAGTGCAGTTGCAGCGAAAAGTGTTTGAGTTTGCGGTTCAAGTTTTTCCGCAAACAACTTGGACCCGAGAAAAATGTCTTCGAAAAATCAATTTTTTAGTCGTATCTGCGCACGCACACCAGCAGCATAAACACACATAATACACTCACACAGACAGTTGGTAGCGACGGCGGCCACCCACCCTGGCAAATAGAGAGAAGAGAGGAGTCAACAAAAGACCAGACCAGACCCCAGACCCCTCCTGAGACACATTCACAATCACTTTGCCATTATCGTTGTTGTTGTTGCTGTTGCTGTCCTGCTTGCACTGTCGCGCATTGATTTTGCATCGCGTCTTCAGCTGAATGTCGCAATTGAAAAGTGCAGCAAAACCAAAGCAATGCACATTCAGCAGAGGGTGAGCTGCTGTCACATATACAGCGTACACACATCTTCACGCAATGAGAAAATTAGCTAACTTTTGTAAAACGGCACAACCTTGCCTTTTATTTACCTTTGCCAAACGAAGGTGAACCCCGAACTCTCACACACACACAAACGAAGCGTGGACATGGACAAAATGCACACGCAAAAAGTTAATCAGGCCCCAACAACACAACGAGAATAAACGCAGCGCAGAGTAAAACAAAAGTTTTACACCGACACTCGCATACCCTTTTTTAGACACTGTAGTGAATATTTTGTCGTAGCTACTGCTGCAACAGATACACCTCCACACTTTGGCAAGGGTGGCGAGCAGCATTTGCAATTAACTGGCGCCGTCGGCTATCGTGCGGGAGCACCCACCCCACATTACCACTCCCCATGCTTGGAATCACCAGCACCACTCGAGACAGCGCCAGCAGCAGAACCTGTTATGGCGCGGCAGAGAGTTGCTGCCTCGCTCTGCTCTCTTTGGCTTGCATTGTCTGCGCATGCGCCAGAGGGGAGCATTGGGAGAGAGAGAGAGTAGCTCGCCGGTCGATGCGTGCTGAAAGAAAGGGAAAGAGTGGGGGACTCCACTCTGCGGGCGATAACGTGCAAAAACAGAAACAAAAGTTGTGCGAAGAGGGTGAGAGAGCACAGAACTCCAGAGATCTCGTTTTACTCAATTTGTGTGGTGTGGTGGGGACGTCCAAGAAGTCGAACAGAAATTTCGAAACTTGAGAACAGAAAAGTAACACATATTTAAACTGCCTTTTATTCTGGTAGATATTAATCGTAGTCCGACATCCACATCTAAAGACGGTAAAGGTGGAAAGCTCTTCATGTCTTTAATGTTTTTCCATGTTTAAAAAGTGGTTGATTGGGAAGCGATTTGATAATCGTATCGTAGCCTCCTTATGTGATAAAATATTCTTATCTCGCTGAAAATTTCATGCCCCGTCACCCACAATTAACCCAAATGTCTCCCCAATGCAAATCACTCACCATACACATACATATGTACATACATGCACATATGAACATGTTTACTTTACATATGTACATATGAACATGTTTACTTTATATATGTACAGTGAGGTGAGAGAGTAATAAGCTTAACCAGCCACATAATTAATACCTGCTAAATTTTCTAATCAGCGTCTCGAGTGGGAGACAGAAAAAGAAAAAGAGAATTTCGGACCTCTTACCGTATGCCTCTAGGGGCATATTAGCCCTCTTATAATTTATTAGCTAATTTAGGCTAATTTATTAGCCCTCTCCCTATGGATTTGGGTATCCCCTAGTTGAGGTCGTCTCCATTCGATGATGTTTTGCATGGACAGGCGGCGCCTGGTTCCAAAGTGCAGCCGCGTTCTCCCCAGTGACTGGATTTGTGGGTGTGGGAGAACGCAGACCACACTCTGTGTTGATCGTTGCTGGCTGGAAATGGAATTTATCTGGGTCCGGCATTATCGGTTGGTTGGCACACGGCTCATGATAAAGTTGCAAAACTTGCAAATTCCCATCGCATATTGATACACACTCGAGAACAGCGGGTATGGTATCCCTCATCCCTCGTAGTGGATCGCAGACAATTGATAATTATTATTGTGTTGCGTCAACAGCACTTATGTACTTATAAAATATTTTCCGCTCTCTCCGCAGATTTAGCCACAAAATGCCGTAAATTTGGAGTGGCCACGAAACGATTGAATCGATAGACCCTAAAAAAAAGGGCAATAACAGGCACAAGGAAGCTATAAAAAGGATTCTCAAAATGAATCGATTTACATGGAGCTGGTTGCTTGTGGCCCTGATCTCACTGGCCAGGAGCTGTAAGTATTCCATGCCCCAGAATGGTGCAGCTGCTAATGCAACCGTCTCCAATCTCTCTTTCACTCTCTCTATCGCTTCGATAGCTCCTGTTCCGAGTCGGCAGTACAGCTGCATGAGCTACATGGAAAACGATAACTCACTGCACGACGATGATTCCGAGCAGGAGAACAGCGGGGAGCTGCTGGAACAACAAATCGAGCCCAGTGCCATTCCAAATGAGCCGCACAGACGCAGCTGCTCCGAAGGATACACCTTTTGCTTTACCCTGTGGAATCAGACCTTGAATGGAACGAGAATAGTCAAGCAGGGTGAGTGTCCCTCTATAAAGAGAGAGATAATGCCAATAAATCTATTCATTATCCCCCAACAGGCTGCTGGAAGGACAACACAGATCGAAACTCCATCTGCAGCCAGTCGGAGTGCACCAGTTCGGCACCCACTTCGAGGACCAACTCCCTGTACTATTGCTGCTGTTCGGGAGATGTGTGCAATGCCGAGTTTGCAGTGGTGGAGCCCGCACCCTTGGAGCTGGGCTCCAACGATGTCCGCTCACCGCTCACCAATCTGGCGACGAGCAAGCAGCAGCAGTCCTTTCTGGCCAGCACAATGCTGGGCGTTGCAGGAGGTCTCACCGCCATCCTGATAGGCATTATCCTGGCCGTGCAGTATTGTCGCGGTTCCAAGGAGAAGCCGGAACCGGAGGAGTCACCGTTGGCACCGTCGGGACCAGGATACAGTTCCAATCTGCGGAATGTGGACAACATGAATCTGATTGGAATGCTGGGCAGTGGCAAGTACGGAACGGTAATGAAGGGTCTGCTGCATGATCAGGAGGTGGCTGTGAAGATCTACCCTGAGGAGCATCATCAGTACTATGTGAACGAGAGGAACATCTACGCCCTGCCGCTGATGGATTGTCCGGCGTTGCTGAGTTACTTTGGTGAGGATGTCTCCCCCCACTGAGAGATGCGTGATTTCCATTTTTCGCACTCTTTTAGGATACGATGAACGCTGCACCATGGACGGGCGGATGGAGTACCAGCTGGTGCTGTCGCTTGCGCCACTGGGGTGCCTTCAGGACTGGCTGATAGCCAATACCCTGCACTTTTCGCAATGCTGCGGCATGCTGCGCTCCATCACGCGTGGCATTTCGCACCTGCACACGGAACTACGGCTGGGGGATCAGCACAAGCCCTGCGTGGCCCATCGCGACATCAACACGAGGAACGTGCTCGTCCAGGCGGATCTCTCCTGTTGCATTGCGGACTTTGGCTTCGCTCTGAAGGTGTTTGGCTCCAAGTACGAGTACAAGGGCGAGGTGGCCATGGCCGAGACGAAGAGCATCAATGAGGTGGGAACGCTGCGCTACATGGCCCCAGAGCTGCTAGAGGGAGCCGTCAATCTGCGCGACTGCGAGACGTCTCTCAAACAGATGGATGTCTATGCCCTCGGCCTCGTTCTCTGGGAGGTGTCCACTCGCTGCGCTGACTTTTATGCCGCCGGACAGATGACGCCGCCCTACAAGGCCCCATACGAGCATGAGGTGGGCTCCCATCCCAGTTTCGACCAGATGCAGGCGCTGGTGGTGCGTCACAAAGCCCGACCGCTCTTTCCCGCCGGCTGGGGGGGCGGTGCAGCGGCCAAAGTGGTGCGGGACACATGTGAGGATTGCTGGGACCACGATGCGGATGCCAGGCTGACATCCCTGTGCGCCGAAGAGCGGATGCAGGAGATGTCGGGACTGAAGCCACGCCTGCAGGCGCAGCCTGCCAGTCCGCTGCTGAACACCAACAACCTGGCATCACCCACATCCCTGGAGGAGGTACATCCGACTACGACAACGACGGCGGCTGCAGTGCATCACCAGATGAGCTCGGACACGGCCGGACTGCTGCAGCCGCCGCCCAACCAGCAGCTGCCGACGGAGAAGAACCATTTGAGCTACACGCAACAGCAGCTCCAGCCGTACCAGGGTAGGAATCCCTGCCAGGAGCGGAATCTGGCGCCACTGCCGCTGCGAACGCCGCCGGTACTCGTGGAACGAAGCAAGAAGCATAGCTTCCTGACGCAGCCACAGGAGAACAGCCTGTCCTGCCTGGAGCACGATGTGGGTGTGGAGGAGCTGCTGCCACCAGACGGCGGAGTCGTCCCCGCCCATCACCAGCTTTATCACCAGAAGAACACCAACGCGAATTCCAGCCTAGGGCAGGGATTCCCCAAGCAGCAGAACACGGACCACAAGTTACGCGGCTGGCACGGAGTCCGTGCGCTCATCCACAAGAAGCTCTTTCGCAAGGAGCACGCGGAGGAACTGTGCCGCCAACTGCAGCTGGGCGAGGAGAAGTCCAACTTGGTGGCGGCACTCAAAGCGGGCAGCGGCATGCGGCGACCCAACAATCTCGATCTGAGCTCCCTCCAACCGTTGGACAACAAGCCACTGCCCGTGCAGCTGCGAAGTGCGGAGCAGCGGAGTGGCACTCCCGCCCATATCGTGCCCCGATCTCTGTCCAGCAGCCTCATCAAGCACATCAACAGCAGTAGCACGAACAACAATTGCATCCTGGGCCATGGAAACGAACTGCAGACCCTCACACGACCCTCCACCAAACGGCGGCCGGGTCATCTGCGCACAAACTCCCTGCTGGTGACGAGCCAGAGCCATGGCCAGGGCCATGGTCTGCCCACGGAGCAACAGATGCGTCGCCAGCATAGTTTGGAGGTGTTTCGTGAGGTCTTCAGCGGTCGAGGGAGCAGTGAGCGACTCAGGGATCCCGCGGAGCGTGTGAAGACTCCAGGGGATGTGCCGCCATCAGTGCGAAAGGCCAGGGCCAGCAAGACGCTGAGTCTGTACGATGATCGGATGATGGACTCGTCGCTGCTGAACATACTCTAGCATGAGGAGGTTCTGCTGCTGGAACTGTAGAGAACTCCACAGACTGGAGGGGCAGCAGAACACGGACGAAACGGAGGCCAGAATCATATCTCATCCTCTCATCGAACACACACACACACACACACATATTCAACGATAGCCACAGTCGCACGAGACTTAAATCGAGGCGAACCGCTTCCTGGAAAAATGTCTTCTGAACAAACAGATGAAACATAGCTAGAGGAGCAGTCGCCCTACATCCGAGGACCTGTCTTCTATATATCTAGATGTATTTTTTCACCAATCATCCTAGCGAGTAGTGCGGCAAACAACCAAAGTCCTTATAGGTTAGATCTGATTAGAAGTGGTACTACGGATAGGAGTACACAGTATACACAGTATAGGATGGAATGGAGGCTATCAATGCTTCTTCCTCCACCCTCAAGGATAAATATATTTTTGACTTGAAAGTACGCGAAACCGGTAGTAGTTTGTATAGGTATTCACTGGCGAGACTGTACTTCCGGTACAGTGATGTGAGAGACAGAAGTAGAGGCGGCTTAGTTCGACGGACCACTTTTATAGAGCCATATACACTTAACAAACCCAAATGGAATACGAGTTAATCCCGTATATCTATAATTAAAAAATTGTAACTGAATATTTAGTCATCTCATATACTAAACGCGTGTATATGCTGCGCTGTCCACCAGGGTAGTCTTACCATGGTAATTCCTATAACAAAAGAAATACTCGAAGAAATTTATATAATCAAACCAAATATAGCCCAACACTGAGTGGCGTGGCAGGGGCCCCCTTGGGGGGCACACACAGCAAACAAAAATATTTTGTCGAGTATTACGTTAAGCGGCAGCGCCCCTCGGTTGGTTCCCCAGCAAACTATTTGGATGAATTTTTGTGGAATGAATTTCCCTAGTAATTAGACCGAAACACCCGCAGCCTTTCAATCACATAAGATGCAAGATCTAGTTATATGATTTACACTAATTATTGTATAATTATTAATTAAAATTAACAATTTATTTAAAATTGAATTGAACAACTCCTCGCACTTTTCAGAATTACAATTCATTTGGAACGCGATCGCAGTTCGATCAACACGGGGGCATCTGGTTTATTGATCAGCAGCGTGACGACATCCAACTCGGCATCCGTTCCCCCGCGCCAGATGAGCTCAAAGTTACGCAGCAGCTGGAAAATGCAAATCGCATAAGAGGGGATCGTTTAGAATAACAAATTTGTGGGGAAACGAGAAAAGATCGATGATCGTTGATCGTGCTCTTACCCGCAAGAGCAGAACATGGATGTTCTGCTCCGCCAGACGACGGGCTATGCAGGCGCGCATTCCATGGCCAAATGGCAGCACCAGATAGGGATTGCAGGCGCTGCGCTGCTGGAGCCAGCGCTCTGGCTGGAAGAGAAGGGGCTGCGGAAAGTGCTGCTCCAGGCGGCAGGCAATCATGTTTTGAGTCACAACTGTAGTCTGCAGAAGATGGAAACTCATTAGAGGAAACCTTAAAAGATGGACTAAAGATGCTTACCCCTTTGGGCACAAGGTAGCCACTGAGCACCGTGTCCTGGTTGAGTATGCGCCCAACCCCAATGGAAATGGGATTCAGACGAAGCGACTCCTTCAGCACCGCCCGCGTATAGGTGATGTCCGTGCGAAGTGCTTGCGCAGAAAGAGGCTGATCGGCATCGGGCAACACTCTTCTGGACTCCGCATGGAGTCTCTGCTGCACCTCCGGGTGCCGAGCCACGTGGTAGAGCAGAAACGTCGAGGCATACGAGGTGGTATCGATGCCAGCCAAAAGGAGATCCGCGGCAGTGCCCACCACATCGCTCCGATCGAGCTCTGGGTTCTGCAGATATGTGGAAATCAGAGAGGAATGCTCGGAGGAGGAGGAGCAGCTCTCCATCAGTTGGAGGGCCACGCTCTCCATGTAGGTCTGTGCCCTACGCAACTTCTGATAGCTGGGCGTCTCCATAATTCGCCACAGCTGCAGGCCCTGATCTGTGGGCAGAATACAGCTGTTGGTGGTCTCGGCGGCGTGCATCAGTTGTGTGGATCGGGAGTGGGGGCTCTGTTCCTCTGGCGAGAAGGATTGCAGCCGGGCACCAAAGGTGAGCAGGCAAGTAACTGGAAGGGAACTGTACTATAAGGAAGGTCATGGATCCATGTTTTGTTCTCCACTTACGTTCCAGATTCAGTCTTGTTAGCTTCGGCAGCATATCAATCGCATCTCCCTCGCCCGCTGACTCCCGCAGGAATGCCAAAAACTCTCGAGTCACACCATCCACTTGGGGTATAAAGTTCCTTACGCTCTTCGGCGCACTCAGCTCCTTCTGCAGCTGTGAGCGGAGACGCCACCACTCCTGGCCATTGGTGGGCAGCAGACCCGTGGTCTTGTACACATGCGGACGCTGGCGGCGGTACTGGGCGAGTGCCAAATGACTGCGTCGCTGCGGACAGTCACGTTCGTTCAGCAGCGTGGCAATGTCCTTGGGATCGTAAAGCCAAACGATGTCCTGTCCTGGTGCCATCGTTTCCCTGACAATCGCACCGTATCGCTCGTACTTGTCCTGCCCGGCCTGATGCAGCCGCAGAAAGGAATAGGAGCCAATGCCCGGCATATAGTTGTAGAGATTGCCCAAGCCCCAGGGTCCGCGTGGTCCCGGCATAGCCTCATAGGGTTTGGCAAAGGTGCACTGCCTCGACGTGCAGCTGATCTTCAGAAGCTTCGTTAGCATTTTTACAGTCACAGTTATACACAGCTCTTGTCGCGGAGAATTCCAGAAACACACTGAAGACAGACATGGATTTTTATTGCTGGCCCAGCGCATTCGTGGACGTCTTTTGTCTCACTTGTCGCCATAAAAACTGTTCGGGCCAGGGAGTTGTGTCTACCTGTGGCTCGGTTTACCTGCCCAGTGATCTTCTCTTAAGACTTCCTCGCTCTTTTTTAATCCACAGATTGAAAGAGCAGCAGTCCGGTCGTAGAGCATGGCCCACTTTCGGGCTGTTTCAAAAATGATCTGCGGCTGAACGAAAGACGTAAAATTAATGTAAAATTTACGTATATGTATGTATATAGTATATGTAGAGAATACATAAAAACTGGTTCAACGATCATTTGGTTTAAGTCAGAGATTTGGTTTAATGTAGCAAGTATTTAGTCCTTCTTTTTCTCTAGGACACTCTCCATTCGCTGTCCCACATTAGCATCAATTTTTGGAGCTTCCATTTCTGGAGGGCGACCCTCATTCTCAGCGTGAGTTGAAAATTCATTCAAGGACTCCCAAGCAATCTGCCTGCCCACTTTCTGGGACTCCGCGTTCGATTGCACTAACTGAAGCACTAGGACGAGCACATTGCCCAGGAATATCAGCAGAGCTATTGCTGGAATGGACAAAGTGTCAAGCGAGTGGGACACCACAAAGTGGACGGATGGCCTGGCGAGGTGGCTGTAGAGTTCGGGTTCGTTGATAAGATGCTCCGCGTGCCACACGGCGTGCTCTAGCGGCGGCATGGAACGTGTGCGGAATTTGACTTGAGCCTGGGACACAGCAGTGCGAATTGCCTCATTCTTGAGGAGACGTTTGAGGGTTCTGGCCATGGTCAGCTCAAAGAAAGTGTTCGTCGACAGTACGACACCCAGATTGCGTTCCTCGATGCGCTGAGCATTCTGCGGACGAGGCAAGGGAAGATTTTATATGGAAATATAAAAGAATCAACGGACCCACATTGAACTGTTCGAGTATCAGGGGGATAACCAGCACGGGCACGGCATAGTAGATGGCCTCTTGCAGGCTGAAACTGTCGCCATGATTGAGGAAGCACTTCACACCGGAATGGGCTGTGTGGGAAAACATTTACAATCATATTACTCAGAGAGAATTACTCTTAAGGACTTGCCTAGGATGTCCTGCTGCAGTCTTGCATCCACATGAAGCGTTAAAATGTTGTCCATCTGCTCGGGCATCTCCTTGACATTCTCCACATTCCAGACGAAGCCGTAGGTGGGATGCCGCCGGGCCATGTGCAGAACGGCTTTGGTGCCGATGCCAAAGAATAAATCAATGTGCGGAAAATTAATGTAGATAATCGCATCGAGGAATTTATCCACGAACTTTTGTATGTTAGACGGAAGGGGCCTCGACTCGGTCCAAATGTGGAGTCCTCCCACTTCAATCACGCTGCCAGGCAGATTCTGGGCATAATCCAGGGTGGAGTGTGTGTTCAGTAGCATCAGCTTAAGGGGTGGATAGACATGATCTGTGCGCACAAATGCGCCCCTGGAAATAGGTAGAAGATCGGTCCAACGAAGTCTAAGGCGACGTCATTAGTACGAGGATTACTCTCCTGGGGATCAGCCACTCACAATTTATCCGCCAGATGCAGGGCGCTGTTTTGTAGGCGCCCCACAAAGTCCATGTCTTCGGGCAGCTGGCTAATGGGGTGTGGAATCCTTGCCACATTGATGGTGTCCTCGGCCCGGACCAACTTCAATAGTTCCGCTGTCAGCTTGCCGCCACTCACCCCCAGAATGGGTATGGAACGATGCTTGGGCACCAGCGGCAGCAGGCACTCTATGCCATTGGTGGCATCGGAGATGATCAGATCTTGGTCGACTACCTCGTCGATCAGCTGGGCCCGCAGCTTTGCCAGCACCGGTGACTCCATCACCGCGCGGCAGCCGCCCAAAGGAGCCTCGTGCCACACCAAAATCTGCAGTGCAGTAAACACCGAGCTATACGAGGCCGAGCGGCTGACAAAGTACTTCTGCAGCACATCGTATTCGTTGGGCAGCGTGAACACAGTGATGCCCTCGATATTTGTTTTTGGAACTGGAGCACTGCTCAACACCGTGAGGCTGTGGCCGCGTTCAGCCAGCGCCTCGAAGAGGGGCTGCGTCCATCCCGGATTGTTGTGACGGGCAGTGCCCACGAGGCACAGTATATTGGCCGCTTCTGTGTCCAGCGGCAGCCAAGTGACGAGCAGCATCAGCGGCAAGAAACACAGCACATTCATGATTCAATGTTCCTCGGACAACGCAACAGTTTCACTTTCCAAAGGGTCTGTGGTGTTGATTTTCTTTCGTTATCAGTGTGTGTACAATTTGGGAAATCGCAATACTGAGAGGCAACAAATAATAAAAATCAAGTTTTAGTCAGCAAGTGTCTGAGATACGAACTTATTTTGATAGATAGGAGAATGGGTGATTATTAACTGCCTACTGAGCTCCAAGTTTACGCAATATGAATGCTAGAAAGGTAAGTCCTTCTTGACACTTTAAAAGTTACAAACAATTCTCTTTAAATATCTACACTTACCCATCCTTAGGCAACCCAAAAAAAAAACGAGAAGGAACGGTAGAAGGAACTACCGTACTCAGTCAGTATATTCATTTTAAAGCTTACGATTTTTTTGAATTTTAAAATTAAAAAAAATTGTGCATTTTACATTTTTTTGCTACATCTGTTATCTACATCTTCAATGTATATTATACATCCAACACTTAACGTGGCAGAGTGTGCGAGCGAGAAGGAGATAGAGTAGCGTGTCTCTTACTGGCGGAGGCGGGGGAATCAATAGAAAATTAATTTCTTCATTCTGGCTATATGATCCGATCTGATTCAGATTCGGAAATATGGAAGATATAGTCATTCTCTAGGATACTGCGCTTACAGTTTTATCGTATCTTGGAAATTGTGCCTACCACAGATTTTCGTTCTTTGTGATGGCGGAAGGGGGCGGGTCGAAATTTTGAAATACACTTGTAGCAGTGTGATACCACATGAGTCTGAAAACCAAATTTGGTTGCCCTAGCTCTTATAGTTTCTGAGATCTAGGCGCTCAACACGACAGACAGACAGACAGACAGACAGACAGACATGGCTATGTCTCGGCTTTTGATGCTGATTAATAATATATATACTTTAGGGGTCGGAAACGTTTCCTTCTCTGCGTTACACACATCCACTTTTACCACAAATCTAATATACCCCTTAACTCTTCTTTGCGTACGGGTATAAAAACATTCTCAATTTAATTGGCATTTAAATAATGATTTATTTTATTATTATTATAAATGTTCTTAATTAATTATACAAAGAACTGTCTGTCGTACTTTGCTGGAGGTTTCTTGGCAACGGGTGCTCATTCGTCTACAAAAACAAAAAAATTTTCGCTATAATTCGCTTAAAAAATCGGTTTACATTCAATGAACAGCTATTGGCAAAGAAACGTTGTATCATTATCGGATCTACATATATCGTATCGTATTATATGCCAAGAATTGGACATATGTGTATGAATGGGAAAGTGTGCATTGGGGGCGGAGCGTTTTGTTTAATTACTTTTCGTTAATATGGCAAGATTAATACATGAAACGAATGCTCCTCCTCAACTACATACATCACGTTGCATTTAGCAACACTTTACAATATTTTGCAGCACTGGTTTTCCATTTGTTGGGGTAGCGCAGAGCAGAGCAGTGATGTGGTGGCGCGGCTGTGAGTACCCCTAACGTACCTAACTAAGCCTAGGCGCTAACAAAAAGTTTTCGTTTATAAATAAAGTTATATTTAAATGTGATTAAGCATTAAATTAGTTAACACAGATGTCGTTTTCTGGAAGAGATAGAGATAGATATGTGGGGAGAGAGAGAGAGAGACAGAGAGAATGTGGCTAAAAGCGGGGATTATGTACATGGTTAATCTTAAGTGTTATTCTGAGGTTCTACGGTTAGTTTTGGTGCTTCATATGAGAGAGGCTGCACTATTAGGCAGTGCTTTGGATACAGGCTCCACCTTGGAGGCAGTGCTTCGGTGAGCGGGGTGAGTGGATTAACTGAAGATGCGCCTCCATCTGCAAGGACACTACTGTAGGGAGGGCGGCTGGAACACTACTCATTCACCAGCTGCGCAGGACCCGGCTCATCGTAGGGCGCTCCATTCGCACCCACATACTGATTGTTGTTCCTGTGGACAAAGCCCCGTCCCGGCGACGCATTGTAGTAGACCACGCGCCGTATGCCAAAGGGATCCACGTAGCCGAAGCTTCCCGCCCGCTGCCCATCCGCCGGACTCGTCTCCTCCTCGTGGTACTGCTTCGGCAGGACATAGCGGAACCCGTTCCGGGAGACGCCCACGCCATCGTAGCCCGTGGCACTGAGATCGTCCAAGTGGTGGCTCTGCACTGGACGCAGGCGGCGGCGGTAGGCTCGGGATGGCAGCGGTGGCAGCAGTGCAGCCTCCAGCGAATTAACCTCTAGCGGGGAATTGGGCGTGTAGTATCCATAACCACCGTTGGAGGATGACGGGTATGAACCATACCCACTCGTGGAGGGCGTGGCTGAGGGCGCATAATGATAGCCAGAGGCTACAGAAGGCGGCGCAGCCGAGGGCGGTGCAGCAAATGGCGCTGGAGCAGAGAATCCATAGGAATCACGTGCAGCAATGGGCGAGGGAGTGCTCGCCACAATCCCAATGGCAGTGGGACGCGGACGCTGGCGGCGTCGGTGCGGAGATCCCAGCGGTGGCAGCATCGACAGTAGCGGAGGTTGGGGCGTCGTGGAGCTGACCACCGATCCGAATCGTCCATGGCCAAAGTCTCGATCCGCCTCCGCATCGTACACGTTGATGGCGTTGAGGCCATTGTCCACGGGCTCTGCATTCGGCTGGATGTGCACCAGGGGCGAGTGCTGACCGGAGGACAGCAGCTGGCCCCGTGCCCGAGGAAGTTCGTCCGGATAGTGATCGAAGCCCAGCTGCGACTGCGGTTGGATCTTGGCCGCCTCTTCTGGCGGCAGATAGTTGAGCTTGCCCACGCCTGAGTTCACAAGCGGATCCAAGTCCAGCTGCAAGTCCAGTGCAGGAGTTGGAGCTGGAGTGGTGGTCGAGGTGGTAGAGCTAACGAATCCAAAGGCGGGCCTTTGATAGCCGCCAAAGGAGTTTCTGGAGCCAGAGGCCACAGATCCTCCATCCACCAGTATGCCCGATTGCGCAGGCGCTGCCTTTGTGGACTTGATGGCTTCCTGTGGGGACAGAAGGAGAGACAGATGAGAGACATTGAGAGGGGAGAGTGCGCACATAGACCTACCTCAATGGGACGTCCCTGACCCACATAGATGGTCTTGGACTTGAGGATTCTATAGCCCTGTTTGTCGGCTATGTAGTCCTTCTGCCGCAGATACCCAGCTGCATCGATCCATGCCTCAGTGCCTGTCAGGGAGAGGAAGGTGAGTGACCATCTCTTTATTCCATTGCTGCTACAGTCCACTCACCTATGACAGTGCCATCCTGCAGACGCTTCTCCTTCCGGAATTGTCCGTTGTCCGTCTGGAAGCGGAAATATCGCTCGGGCCCCTCGTCCGTCTGGATGTGGTACTGACTGGAGCTGGGACTCTGGCTGGCTGCAATACCGGAGATAAACGATGCCAGGGTAAGGATTGCCAGCTGCAAAGAAAACGTTAATGTCGTTGATTAGTGAAAACTGCTGTAAAATGGGGGGCAAAAACTAATGGCATCCGCGGACAGCTGGTGCGAAGCCCCAAAGAGGCAGCAGTCCATCAGTCCATCGCCACGCCGGTTTTCCGGTGGGGTAGGCGGCACATTTCAGAGTCAAGGTGACAGAGTTGCAGTTGCAGTTTCTGTTGCTGCTGTTGTTGTTCAAGTTGCACCATTCAACTTGCAGCAGCAGCCGCAGCGGCAGCAGTGGGGCTGCGTGCGGAAGTGCGGCATGTGAAAGTGTTTTTGCAGCAACCGGTTCAACACTGCGTATGCGTTATACAGATGCGATTTTTGTGTCGTTTTGGGATTGGCTATGCCTCACGGTTAAGGTTGAATGCCACTTTAAGATTCTTTTTGGCCAATTATTCTACCACCCGCACGTTTCTGACGACTTGTACGCTTCAATTACGCTGCTCCTTCCGTCATAAATTTAATCAAACATCTCAAAAAAGGCAGTGGGAGGAGACGCTAAGCCGAGACTGGAGGTTCATTTTCGACTACGCTGACATTTTTATTATAATTTCGTGCTCGTTACCCGCTTATTATTTATCTACTGGTGACTCTCCCTCCATGCTGGCAATTTATGGCGCTTTAATTAATTGTTGAAACACATTTATTACGAAATAATTGAACCGAAATGAATGAACTTCCTTTAATGGCGAATGGGGAACTTTTTTCTGCCTTTTGCTTGGGCAGTTATGCTCCTACATTCGAATACTCTCATTGATTTATGGCCATAGTGAGTAACACCTGTCACAGGGTAACACTAACCATCATTAATTATGGTTTACTATACACACAGAAATATCAATGATTACATCAGCGGGTGAGAAGAAAGACAGGGAAGAAAGGTCTGACAGTCCAACACTTTCTTCCATTTTGTTTTTGGCAGAAGTTATGTTAGAAGAAAGGAATGTACTGTTCATTAGTAGGGTATTTATTATTCTCTAGTTGATATAAAACTTTTTGGGAGGTACGAGTACAGTTAATCTCCACAGAAACGGAAATTACTCGAAAAACAAAACATTCTAACAAAACCAATTTGTGAACTAGCTTAGGTTAGGTTAAATAGTCGAATCAATTAACTTTAAAGGGAATTTTCAGAGGGTGTGTACTCATATTTATTTTAGCTTTATTCCTAACATTTTTAATATTCCTACAGAAGAAAGGGTTTATATAAATCCCTTCAGCTAAAGTTACATGTATCTCCCTCACTTTCTCACATACAAGAAGCCAATCCACAATTACTCAAAACTCGCTTGGTATTCGCGTGTTTACAGCCAGCATCCATCAGAGCTGGAGATTTATTAAATCAGCTAACGCAATGAAATAAATTGCCAACAAATTATTGCGGCCATTTCCGCTGTGTTTGGCCAAAACGAGAGTAAAAGTGGCAGCCAGCGTGGAGCGTGAAGGCTCCCTCAATGGAGTGCCACAGCCAGAGCAACAGCAAGAGTTCCCCCCGATATGGCAGACATCCAGTTACCCAACCGGTTGGCGAATACTCCGATGCGGGATCCGAGCCGAGGTGAGCCGAGCCTCAGCCTGGAGCTGTGGCAACATATGTTGCAGCTAAAGCTGTTGCTTTTATTGTTATTGTTGTGGCAGTGTCTGCGGTTACGTGAGAATCGCTGGAGACGACTCCCGGCATAAGCGGACTTTACTCCTTTGGGCGCGAGAGTGTGGTGCGCGCCTTAAAACCGAAAGAAAACAGCAACAAAAAATCAAAAGGGGAAAATCACGTTTTCCTTTGGCGCGCAATTTTGTTACACTAACGAGGTAGGAGTATACCCTGGACCAGAGAGAGGAGTTTCATGATTTCGAGGAAGTCCTTGAAACATGGAGGCGGCAACTCCTCCTCAATGCCCCTTTTGTGTTAAACTAATCCCTATATCGCATTCCCATTCCGAATGCCATGCTTACAGCCTTACCAAATAAGATGCAATATCTGCCATTTTATCTACCACAAAAATAAATCATTCTTAGAGGGTATCTACAACTTCGACCTCGAAAGGTAGCCTTTTCTTTCTTCATGCTGTTTTTGGTGGCTGCTGCTTGTCGAAATGGTAACACAACAACAATATAAAGCAGTCAACAAATGTTGCGCAACAATCTCCCCCGCTCCACAAACCCTCCCTCTTTTTCAGTGCCATACCGTCCCTCTTTCTGCAATTTAAGCAACATCTCAAATTGCCCCAAAAGTTGACCCTAAAATAAAAACTCAAAAAACTTAACAAAGAATTCTGCAAAAAAAATGTTAGAAACAAAGCCATAATTTAGAGGCCCCCTGGCGTGCCTTCAACGCTGCCCCACGGATGACCTTCACTGCCCCACTGCTTACAGTTTTTTAATTAAAATTCACTTCAATTATGATCCGTTTGCTCTGAATTAACTGGAGCAGACCAAACCAGACCCATGGGATAGTAGTACGATGACAAATGATCTGAAAGAAAATAGCAATTTGATGGCTGCCTGCCTGCCTGCATTCTGAGCACGAACAAAGAGCTAATGAAGCCCCCAAAAGCCACTTCCAAGTCGATACGGTTTCATAGCAAAACTCATGTGGATTTGGCGTTTCAGATTCAGGTTTGGGTTTGCGTTTTGGGTTGGTTCCGATTTTTTTTTTTTGTGTGTTTGGGGAGTGTTTTGCATACTGCTGGGAGAGTGCATGTTTCGATTGGTTTTTCGTTTCCCAGTTTACACATAATTAATGCGGTGGATGAATGCTTCCGGCACGGTGAGCCCAGTCATGAATCATTTGGCATGAAAACCCATGAAAACCAAATATTAGGCAATAAAATCTAGTTTAGGATGGAAATTACAAATTGGGGAATGCTGTTTTGGTGTTTTTGGTGTATAAAAAACTATAATTTTATATAATTTGATTAATTATGGTATATTTTGGATGGCATTGAAGAAAAATGTGACATGTCTATTACACAGGAAATATGTACTTCCATCTAGACAGTTCAAGTAGCAAACGAAAGACTCGAGACAAAAACTTTGTGGAAAAACAAAAATGATTCATTCAAATGATGAACCCGCCTAACAATTAAATAATTGCACTAAACTATAATTCTATATCATTTATTAGATAATTATTTAATGATAATGAAGGTAATAAGCGACAAAAAATTGATATACAGGCCTAAACGAAAGGTTTAAGACACAAACTTGGGATAAAAGGACGCCTAATATTTGTCATTTTAGCTAAGAATTCAATTATCATAGGACAATTCCACAGAACATAAAGTAGAAATCATCTAGAGAAAATCTTCAATGAACGCTTTTCGCTTTCAACAGACATTGAGCAATGCTTTGATGATCATCCAAGCAAATAATAATTTCTAATTGCTCACATTCCACATATGACATCAACAGCAGCGGCATTAGCAGCAGCAGCATTCAGCGAAATTCGAGACAATAGATTTAACTAATGAAACATTTGATTGGACACAAACTATTCCAAGAATGTGACCCACAACAGCAGCAGCAGCAACAACAGCAACAACTATTGAATTACACTTTGGATCTATGCCGAAAGAGATTCGACTTGTAGGAGAGAGAAACACCCACATATTAGGTAGGATGACTGACAGACAGACCAGGCCAGGGCCCGCTGTCAGATTTCGAGCAGAGCCGCTGAGCCGCTGTGTGGCAGCCAAAAATTGTATTAAATTTCATTAGATCTTTGACTTCTTTTTGTAACTGCAAAAATAAACGAACGAAAAAAGCGCCTTGCCTTTTTTGGTCAACGGCTTTTTTCGGCTGTGGCACTTCCTGTTTGTCTTGGAACTCCAACAAAAACAAAATCAAAAAAAACACAACGAGTACAGACAAATAGTATAAGCTGTTATACAATGGAGTTGAATGTTGAAAAGAGTGTGGGCTTTTGAGAACCCGCCCCTCAATCAAATCAGCCACGCAGTTAGCTGCCTGCTGCCGGCTGCCTGTCTTGTTTGCTCCATTCAAAATCCATTCAATCAGTTCGCATTCTAAACATATTCGTGCACCCTCAAATGATCCATAGTCCATTTGCCTGCAATTGTTGGTGGTGTAACCCAGTTTTCCCAGCTGCTGCTCTAATGCTAATTCTTATAAATAATACTGCTCCATTTCAGGCCAAACACATTCAGAGATGTAACTTGCATCACATCTCATTTGCAGCCAAGGCAGAGGGTATTGCCCATTCGATCTGCACCAGAAATTGCACTCGAGGCAGCAGCATTGCATCACATACCCAGATGCTCTCCATATTTGTAGCACTTGGGGTGTGAGTGTTGTGTTGTTTTGTTTTGTGTTGTGTGAATGTTACGAGTTATGGGTTGTTATCGGCTAAAGTGTTATAAAGTTCGAAATCCGCATAGCTCTCCAGCATGCCTTTGATTAAAACAGAACCCCCCCCCCCACCAAACGGTGTATAATATGATAATCATGCAACTTCCATGCACTGGACTGCCGCCTGTCAGTTGTCAGGGTATGGGGGCTGTCAAAACCAATGTTCATCATAAAAATAAAAATTATTGAGGCACAAATGGTAATGTGTGTGTTGTGTTGTGTATGGTAATGCATGCCCGATGCATGCATGTGCCTCAAGGTCATCCAGAAGCGACAAACGTGGGCGGACAGCAGCACACACCTCTAGAGTTTTGAGCCCCCTTGTGGCACAGCAGCGTGGCAGCGGCGCTTCCGATAGTTTTTATCTATTGTTTTTTTGTTGACACATTTATGGAAAAATGTTGCATAATAATGGAAGTGCGCTCCATAATGGGGCCACAAGAATTGTCAGACGGAGAGCTGTTGTACTGTGTTCTGTGCCCAATTTTTCGAGGCGTGAAGGAGGCTTGATTGGGGCCGGGCCGTTGTGTAATGGGGCTGGGCTCTCTGATGAAGGTCGACATTACCATTAGACGGAGAGCAGAGACAGAAGCAGTAGCAGAGTGGAAAATTCACTCAATGTGACGCCTGACTCATCCCCTTGTGTCGTTTTGGCAAGTTCGTGTCTTGAGTCTTTTGTTTTTTCGCTTTGGTTATTGTTTTTTTGCACACTTCGCGCTTCGTCGCCAGAAATATTTCCGCAATTTTTGGCACTGCACTTGGCAGCTTTGGCTGCCCCACTATCTCTCCCTCTCTCTGTCTGTCTGTTTCTGCTCCAATTTGCCACAGTTTGGCGCACAACCTCCGCCCCACAATAAGTGAATGTGGGGCAGCATAGAAATGAAACCAAATCGAAACCCCAAACGAACCTTTTGGTTTTTGTAGCTGGGCAATGGTTGACATTCGGCCCCAAAAGAGAGTGAAAGCTGCACGAAGCGCTGCCTGGCTGCCATCGAATTAAATTTCAGATCAGGCTCCAACTGCTGCCACTTCGATCCATCGACATGGGCCAATGCAATGCAAGTTGTTTCATTGCTCCGCTCGTGTTTTAATTTTCGTGTTGTTCAAAGTCGATTTTCATTGTCAGCCAGGGGGTGGGAGGGAGGTAGGTGAGTGTGAGTGTGAGTGTGAGCCGTGCGGGCATGCAACTATTTTGCTGGGCTTCTTCAGTGCCGCCACCGCTGCAACACACACAAATGCTAAATCGTATTTCATAATTGCTACCAGCACTTGGAGCACTTTGGAGCACTCGCGATGCACACATATTAAGCGAAATTAATCATAGTAATTGCTGGCAACAGCTCTGGCTGTGGCTCTGTCTCTAGCTCTGGCTATGTCTTGTGAGCTGCGTGTAAATGAACTCCGTCCGCCGCAGAGTAAACAGCTGTGAGAAAAGCACTTTTGGCAGGCAGACAAAACCCCCCCGCGACCATTGCTAAGGCGCCATCTGTGTCAGAGTTATATGCAAAAAAAATAAATTCCTTAAAAGCCAACGCCAAACTATGTGTGATAATTTGTGTGTTTACTTTCGAATTTGAAATGGTAATTGGAAAATAGTGGAAAAATGGCCAAGACAGGCCCCAGTGGCAGCTGACTTTGGCATACTTTCGTTGCCATGCCAGTTGATTAGCATCTGTGGAACAGCGCCTGCAGCTACTCCTTCTTCTCCACCTCCACTCATATGGCATTCAGCTCATGCCACGTGCGTGGGGACTCCACTGAGATATGTATGGAGGGTATCCATACCCATGTCCATACGAGTGTGTGTATATTTCTATCTGGCGACATTGTTTCGCGCTGTCAGTTCTTGTGTGGGCATTATGCCTCGTTTGCAGTTCAACAAAAGCCAACTGGCACCTTGTTGGCAGTTCAAACTGTCAAATGAAATAGACAGATAGACGATAGATAGATAGACGATAGACAGCCAAATGAAATAATACTCGTAGAAAGAGCTGTAGCAAGTAGAAGAATTCCTTCATAAAAAACAGATATAAAATGGAAGAACAAACCCAACTCAAATATACGGAATTATTCCCTACAAATCAGTTCACCTTAAAGGCTTGAAATCTATTAGTACCTCCCATAACATCATCATCCTCCATTTGTTGCGCTTCCCACATCACTCACTCTGCGAATGACCCTCCGCTTCCATCCCCCGCGGTAGTTATGGCTGTGAAACGCCTTTGGATCCGCTTCCATTCGGTTGCAAAAAAAATAGCAGCTGTCTCTAATTTGTTTTAAAAGCCATTAAGAAAAAGTGCAAAATTATTCTGCGAGATCTGTATCTATCTCTAGGGGCAAAATCGTGTGAACCAAACTGAGGAATAGCCAAAATAAAATCTCAAATTAGCCAGCTCTATCCATCAAAAGGAATTGGGTCACAGATCCATAAATATTATACGTAGGAATTTCTTCAAAAAAGTTGCAACATCATTGGCCAAAAATGTATCCATGAAATGCAGAAAACAAAACGCCAAAACAGATGAAAGCCTAAGGCTAAGGGCGGGTAACCTATTGGAAGTGATATTTAATAATATGTAATTGTGAAATGAAAAACATGAGAAACAGAAATCAAATGGGAGTCGCAGCCGAAACTATATATAACAGCTGGTGGGGGGACGGGAACAGACGGAAACTTGCATAATTACTGGACGCTATAAAGGTGTCTGGCTCTTCTCTTTGGAGTCTGCCTTTGGCTTTGGGGATGGGCTGGCTGTGTGAGAGAAGAGAAATGTGAAACAAAATGGCAAAAGACAATTTGAATTCATTTCTGTCACTCACTCCATGAAACGTTAGGGCCTGGCCCATTCCGCCATCTCCGCTCAAGGTCACATAAATAAAAATAAAAAAAATGTGGCAAGTGATTCCTCCACTTGCTAATTAATTCAGTTGCGCTAATTTTGGTCTCGTTTTGGAAGTGGAAAAACTCATTTGCATACGCTTGGAAGATCTTCGTGTCTTTCTGTGAAAATGTTTGCGCAAGTAGTACTCTACAAGTTCCCCATTTGTCCAGAAAATGTTGCCCACGTGCTGCTGCTGCCCACTCATCTCATAGATACACTCATAGATACACTCATCTTGTATCTGACAACAGCATTATCATCTGCCTCTCTCATCATCATCCATCATTCATCTTTCCGATGCTGATGCTGTGGCCGATGCCAGTGACCTTTGCTTTTGGCTCTTGATTTTCATTTCTCACTCACATTTTTGTGTCTGCTTCTGCCAAGAGGGAAGATCAATATCTGGGGGATGCCGCCATGTAATGCACGATTTCTGTTGAAACTCCAGACAATTGAGGCCTCCGTAAAATAGTTAAGGAATAGCGTTAACGCTTCAGCCCCTCCAATCCTCTGTGTTTGCTGTTTTTCCGATCGAGTCTCTCTATTTATATTCAAATTTCTGGCAAAACAATCTCTCTAATATGGGTCAAAAACTACAGGTTTTCACGTTGCTCGTAGCGAAATATGTGTTAATCGTTTCCCATGAATTATTCAATAGATTTTATTTTTTTTTTCTTATAAACAGAGAGAGAGACATATATATCGTATTGATAGTGGGGTGAGGAAGGAAGTAGAGGGTTTGTGTTTGTGATTTAGAGATGGCAATTAAGAAAAGTGTTTACAAAGATAATCAAACAATTTAGTTGGCAGATTCTACGAGTATTTATCTATATGAAAATCAAAATGGCAGTAAATCTGTAGAACGCTTAAGTGATGGCGGGGATTGACGAATCCGCAGAGCCCCGGTACTGCCAAGTTTGAAGTCAAATTAGGGCCACAATTTATGACAATTGCATAATGCACTTGGTTCTCAAAAATCGCCGCTTAATTACTTGGTGTCCACAGTGGCTATTAATCAAAGTACGAGACAATGCGGCGCCGCTCTTAAATTTCAGATGCTTCACATAAATTGTTTGGGGCGAGGTCAGTCGGATGGGTAATAGATGAATGGCCAGAGGGTTTAACGATCCATTTACGCGGTGATTGAGTTTCGAAAGTTGTGGGAAATCTTTAAATGATGTCAGCAAAGAAAACTAAAGAAAAACAAACCAGACAGTAGGCCTTGACTTGGAACTTTAACATAGAATTTTCCGATATGCCTAGAAAATATCTAGGATTAGTTATTCCCAATTCAACAGTCGCACGGAGCAGTGCTCGAAAACAAAAGTATATTTTAAACAATACATTTAAAAATTTCAAAAAATTCGGTAAACAATAAAAAAAACAAAATTATTAAAACATAAAGTTTGTTTTAAAAAATTAATTTAATTTTTTTGACAGTTATGCCTTTCAACGATAGCCCGTACTCCGCCGCTAACAATGCACCGGCCTCACACATATCCGCGAGTGTAGCTGGACCTGGAGCTACGTCGGTAGGCGGCGGTGGAGCTGGCGATGGCGCGGACTTTGCCAGGCTAAACTCTGTTGGTGCCCATGGATCCAATCAGTCGCTGGATGATGGCCCTGCGCCGTTCGCCACCTGCCGCAAGCCGCGACCCGATCCGAATTCGCTGCCAGTGCGCCAGTACCTGGACCAGACGGTGGCTCCCATCCTGCTACACGGACTGCACGCTTTGGCCAGGGATAGGCCCACGGATCCGGTCAGCTATTTGGCCACGTATTTGCTGAAGAACAAGAACCGCTGTGACGAGGTAAACACAGCGTTCATGTAAACACATACGACACAACATAATTCCCGAGCATTACCACACTTGAACAACACTAAATGTAACACTTGAACCACATAGGTGTAGAACCTATTGATAGATAGATAGATAAATCTTACGTTCATTCAGCAGCTGACTTACAGCTAGCCCAAGTGAAAAGCACACTAAACAAAACACCAGCTAGAACATTAACCTTTACCCATCATTAGTACAATGCAAATACAAACTGGGCCGACGTCAGGCCACCAGCATTCCGCACACTAAACTACACCCCACAAGATTTAGTTCATTCATAAGAGCAGCCGAAAACCCAAACAAAGGGGGCAGTACAATTCCCATAGCCCACCTGCCGCAGTTACACATTTGTCCAACTCTTTTACTCGCCGATTTTATAGATCATTGACTCTTGTACACAATTTATCGCTGATTATACTTGTTAAACACTCACCAAACAGATCTTCATGTTTTATTTTTCCTTCTTTTGTATCCCTTTGGGGTCTTTCAGGCACAAGAAATCTTAATTTGCAATTTTCTTTCTGTTTTTCACGCTTGCCTGCATACGCACAATTTTACTCCGAATTACTCGTATCTTTGGCCAATTTTGGCAACACTCATCCCCAAGATTCGACTGTAATAATAGTTATCCCAGGGCTGGCGATGAGATCTCCAAGTGTGTTCCGCCGCTCAATTAGTTCCGCCGCTCCAGAGTGATAGAGAGAGAGAGAGAGAGGGAGCAGAGCTGTGAAGAGAATTGCACTTCCGATTGCCGACCCACGCGAGATGCAATCTTCAGATTCGGTTATGGTTTCGGTTTCGTTTTGCCGTTCAAGTTTCGCGTCGCGCGGTGCCCGTGGTGTCCGTCTATACAGCTCTCTGGCTCGATTGCAACTAAATTCGCAGCACGCTTAGTTGACGGTTTAAAAACTTCAAATTCAAATCGAGAAACGGTTGGGTATTCGGTTGGAGCTCGTTTCCAGCTCAGCCAAGCCAGCCCAGCCCGCTCTGCCAGCACTGCCTGAATCGGCAGCGATTCGAGTCGATTCGTGTGTATCGTGTCTGTCAGAGCACCAGAGCGGCGGTGTCTGCTGGCAGCCAGAGCGGGCTCTACAGTGTCTGCTGTGAGCCAAAGCGGTCTCTAAGGTGTCTGCCGTTTGATGGCTGATGGTTTGGTCTGTTGGGTTCTGTGCCAGAGGTAATCTACTTGGGGGCCAAGTACTCTAAGCCGATTTCTTTGCCGCCTCTCGGCCCACCCGCAGTTGTCACGCGCCAAAATCGAACTTGTTCCGGCCCCTGGCTTCTACCAACTTACATCACATCTACCCTCCACATATGTGAATAAAACACATGGAATAATTAAATCTAATTGCAAAGTATCGCACCTCAGTCCAAAGATCACATCACATCTCTCAGTGCTCTTTCATAATGCATAACAAGTGGAGGAAGGGATCCCCCCGATCCATGCGATCTCTTATGGGAAGGTATCTCGGTTTTCGAAAGGGTTTTTTGCATTTGGCCTTGGTATTTTGTTAGATCTTGAAGTGAGAAGCGGAGTGAAGTCTCGCTCGACAGTTTCCGATCAGTTAAAAACTTATTAAAAATATTTCGTTTCGTTTTTGGGCAATTTTTATCGCTCAATATCCCTCGGGGGCTAGACCAACAATAAACATATCTTAAAATAAAAATCTTTTTGGGGCGATTCGCAGGTTGAGTCAGCAAATCAAACAATCAATGGACAAAGGGGAGCCAAAGGCCAAGTGCGTTAGATCGATGAGGGAAATACACTTCTCCAAGTCAGAGTTTCCTTGATTTTAAACATTTGACGCTGTTTCCCTCCGCAAAATTTTATTCAGGTTCGAACTTTGGAAGGAGTAAAATTAGTTACAAAACAATAAGGTTTATACATATATGGAACACTTCTTAAATCTATTGCCAACTTACTCAGACTCTCAGCTAGAGTATGGATATAATAATCATAATCCATTAGAAAAATAGGAAAAGACAAAGCATAAAACAGCAACAACCCACGTCGATAAAAAATAATGTCTGGCAGCTGTTGTGGTATGACATATCTATATCTATTTGTATCTCGAATTCAAGCTCGACTTAATTAAAAAAGCAAAAACGTTGTAATTATTTGTCTCGCCAGCAAAAATTACGAGTATGTATGAGTATCTGTCGCTCTGCGGCGGTAAGACAACAACGCTCGAGATCTTAAGACCCCGAAAGTGGAGTTGCAAATTGAACTTGCTTTATTTTGGCGCCACAGATAAACGAGATACGAGTGCGGTTGTGGTGTAATGTCAAGTGCGTGGGTGAGTGGCTGCCAGCGACTCCGTCTAATGGAGCCAGAGAACCTCAAGGCCCCTTAATTCAACTGTGAGGCTGTGTGCCTGCGATCACGATGGATGCATTTGGATGGCTGACGTCACGCTCATCGCCCACAAATGAAATCATTTTCCTCACCTTCACTCGCTAGTGGTTCGGGGGGGAGGCAGAGAAATAAATCAGCGAGCATTCCACGAATAGTCACAGCCCAAAAGCTGGAGCTTCAATATATTTGCCAGCGAGTTCAATAAACAAAACTACGGGAGAATTATAAATGCAGCACACACCCATCGTACGCTCTACGCAGTACGGTGACTTTGACGGCCCACTGTGCGTATGAGCGACGCGGAACAAGACGCAGAACTGTGTACATTGAGTTTTCGACTGGCTAGTATTATTTATGCGTTACATGCAAAACTCGATAAACCAAAACCAAAATTTGAATATTTCACATGACGCATGCGACATGCACGTCTACGACAAATGTTGATCCAGCCACATGCATACAGCCCCCAGAGTCGACAATTTGAAATGAAATTGATTGAAATGCGATTAGCAAAATGAATATCACACTTATGGCAGGCACTGTAGCAGAGGGCAGGCACACACACTTTACCGGAGGGCAGTTGCAGACCTCCATGATACGAGTATTGGCATATCTGAGTCGATTGGAAGCCTATTTTTATGGCCTTACTTCGATTGTTTTTAGACCATTTTCCTGCAGTGTCACGAAACTTTTGTTTGACAATTTTGTTATTCACTTTATATAATTCAATGAGATAATAGCACTATTATGTCACCCTAAACTGGGACAATCAATGCGGGAGGGGGGTGTCCCAGTTGTCACTCTACTCTACTCTACTCGGAAAAATATCATTCAATTGGGTGATCTCAGCCCTCGACTGATAGATCTGTGAAAGTTCTATCTAGAGTCAGAGACCCCCACGCAACGCCCCAACCAGCATAGACTCGAAGATCCCATGTAGTGCTCCACTTTGGTTGAGCGGACAAACAGCATGACCTACGCTAATAGAGAAAAGAAAGAGCTACCCAAGACGGGCAGATTTCAAACTAATTTTAGCAGTTGCGACATCGCCAAAATATCGGACCACAAGAACAGCAAAAACAGCAACAATAACAACAAAAGTTCGGTGAACTGCAAAAAAGGTATAATAAGACAAAGCCAAGCTTCATTAGCTCTCCCATCATCTTGGGCATCGGGAAAAGAAAGCAGCAGCAGAACATACCACCAATAACATCCACCATACATCCCAGAGGTCCATCGATTGGCTCTAAGATCAGATGGCGAACAAAAAAATGCACACAAATCAATGTTAGAATTTGGAATTCCAGTAGAAACAAAGCGGAGAAAGATGGAGAAGCTGGGAGAATGGAATGGGATAAGTTGAGACGTGGACCAAGACTGAGACGACGAAATTCTTGGTATGTCCAAAGAGTAAATTGACTTTTTATAGACAGTGACAACAATTAATTATATTTTAATATGCTGCGCAGCTTGCATGGCTCCGACAGCTTATTAGTTTATAGTATCAACAATACAAATTAGAGAGCGATGCGAGCCCAAAGCGAACCCCAAAACAGAATCCGAATCTATCCGAATCCGACCTCGAAGAAAGGCCGTCGCTTCTGCTGCTGTGGCTGCTGACCAGAAAGTCATCGAACTTTCTCCGTGTGTTCTTTCTGGCGACTAATTTCTATATTATGTGTCACGGTCCTCGCCTGTCAGTCGATTTATTAATTATCTTAACAGCAGGCCATCATTTATAATCTTTGCTATCGGATCGTTTCGGGGAGTCAATCTTCCCTTGGAGTTTGTTACGCGATTTGTTACAATTTGTAAAGGGAACTTGGGAGTTCGCAGAGTTCGCAAGGTCGAACAAATTTGCCCAAACACAATCGCCAGCTATTAAGTGTGCACTCGCCCCCTCCCGTTATGTCTCCACCCAGATGGGAACCCGAGACCATAGCACCAGCACACAGAACTAAGAACAGAGATCTTAGACAATCGCGTGAGCATAAAAATTCGCAACAGACACTGATCTTTGTTTTGTTAATTCGCTTTGTAAGTTGTGGTAGACGCACAGCAATGGTGACATGCGAATAGAATGATTATGGATAGATGTTTATGGTGTTTCGTGGCCACTTTCGAGAGTCTCAGATGTAATTAATAGCATCTTATGAGTGAGCTGCAAATGAATTCCATGACATAGACGCCCCAAGAAGTTGCAGCACACACAGCGTAGGAGTCTTGAGCCAGATTTAAGACGGCGCCAGACTGTGAGCCGACAATCCGGGAGATTGAAACTCTTTTCCATTTCATTTCCCCCTTAAGAACTGCGGCTTCCGTTCGATTGGAGGCGTTTCGATCGTAGACTGCGGGACGTGGGCGTCACATTAGTTGATGAGGTTACACTGATTGTTTGTTATTTCATACTGAACTCGTTTCTTGTTGAACATTTACTTTATACTTATGGAATAGATTTGTTTGCGACACCCTAAGCGAAGTTAATTCAAGGAATTCGATGTCTTGGCGCTCTCGTGGCGTATGGCATTGATGAGCTCATAGTTAACCAGAAAGGTTAGGCGCAGTCCGCACATCTCCATGGTGCAGTTGTGGGCCAGGCGCGTCTTCATGCCCGTCAGCAGGGGCGTACCGTTGATGAAAATGGCTCGCTTGCCCTCGTTGGCAATGAAGAAGTCGCCGTTGCTGCGCAGCTTGATGGTGCCCTGGCGGCGAGAGATCTTTGCAGCTGCACCCTCCAGCGACAGATCCACATCAATCAAATAGTCTTTGGCATCGCGTCCGAATGTTATCTCCTTGGAGCGCATCAGGTAGCGCACCTTGCGGCCGCACAAACAGGCCAGGGTCTGGCTGTCGAACTCCGAGGCAGCCGTCGGTCCCAGCACAGAGTCCACCAGGACGCCCCAACGCGACAACTCGTTCTCCAGAACGCGAATGTCCCGCTTGTTGCGGCGATCCGTAAGGGCCATTTCCATTTCCAGTGCCTCATCGCGCGGCTCATTTACATCATTCTCGAAAACCTGTTCCTCTGCATCGGAGAAGCTCAGAAGCGTCTGCTCCAAGCCATGCAGCGGCTGCACGACCTGGTCCGGCAGCAGGCTGTACTGCTTAAGGAGCAGCCAGTGATTTTGCAGCGACTTGGCAGTGCGGGCGCAGTAGAAAACACCCGCATTCTTGTCGAGCAGCTTTTGGAAATGATCCAGCTTTGGTGTTTCGGTCTGTCGAATGGAGGGAGGATTCCATGTATAAGTTTATATTAATAGTCAAATTCCATCTCTACTTACACTACTGATAGTTCCCAGCATTTCCTCCTCCTGGATACTATAGGGGGCCTTCCTCTGTATGGACTCTACCATTTCGGGGTGCAAATTACGCATTGCGGAGACGGCAATCCGCGACACTGCCGGCTCATAGAGCAGTGCATACCAACGCTGCTGCAGCTCCTGGGCCGTAAACTTGCAAGAGAACTTAACACCGCGATGGATCAAGCGCAAATCGTTCGTCTGCTGAATGCCGATGATCAAAGCCATGTCGTCGCAGGGCTTCCAGCGTCCCAGATCCTTAGTGGCCAGCTGTGCTAAAGGACGGCCATTGCGGCGCTGCGACCTCTTGTTGGTCGGACGCCCGGCACGTGCGGTCGAACGTTTGTCGGTGGCTGGAGCACGTTCCACGACTGGCTTCGGATTCACTGGCACAGCTTGAGGCACTGGTGTGACTGGCGCTACAGCAGCGGGCGTGGCCAGGGGAGCAGTTGCCACGGTGCCACTTGGAGGCCCCGGCAAAAGGCCCTCCACTAATCCGGGTGTAGAATGAGTCTCCGGCATGGCAACGGGTGCTGTATGCATATTAAGGGATGTGGGTATTCCCATCAGAGCTGGATAGTTTTGGGAACTAGTGCGTGGCCTGTCCCGGCGGCTGGGGTCTGCTCCTCCACGACTTGTGGGCATAGTGATGTTGTACTCGACGATTTCATCATCAAAACGCTTTCGTTTGATGGTGCGCGAGGAGCTATCAAACAGAAGGATTACTTAGCAAAGTTTGGGGACTGCATAATTGCTCCCTAACTCACCTCCTGCGCTTCTGGTCATTCTGCAACTCAATGGGGAGATTGTGAATTGGATTTCGCAAAGGAGTCGCCTTCGGTGTCGCCGTCTCAGTGGCTGCTGCTGCTGCCACGCCCACGGTGGAAACGGTAGGGGTCGAAATAACTACGGGCACAGGAATGCTCTGCGTGGTGCCAGGCGCTGCATCGTTGGTATCAACAACAATATGGGCACCTTCCATTGCAATTATTTTAAGAATTTTGAAAAAAATAAATTATTTTCACAGACGCTACAACAATGTGAAGCAGTGTGACCGCGCATTTATTGACAAAATATACCGTCTGAGCCTTAAAAATAAATTCAAATATACCTGCCCTTTTTCATAATATACCGTAAATATACCGAGGAAAATAGCTAGTTAGGACTTTAGCAAATGTCTGGCAACTCCAGTGTATTGGGCCCACAAAAGGAAAATTTGTTTACAATAAAAATAGAAAATTAAGCTACAACGGCTGACTAATTAGGCAAAACAACTGATGCACAGCGGGACTTTAGCATTGACTCGATGAGTGGGCAAGCCAACTTTCACACAAGCTATTGGAAATATACTGGGAACTATGAGGTAAAGTGCGGCCAACACACAAAACAATGCCTTCGTCCCACTACATATGACTAATATCGATTTGCAGTTTGTATTACGCGGAATCGGAATCTTCGCAGTCAGAGAGCAAAATGGACATCTCCGAGACTCCCACGGACTCGACGGGCATCTCCCCGCTGGCCGATGAGTGTACGCAGGTCACTGCGCCCCAGGTGAAAACCATTCTGGTGGAAGAAAAAGAGACCAAGACGATCGCTACCCTGGACAATAGAATAATACGACCGGAGCTGCTGTCCATCGAGACGATGCCACAACGACAAATCATTGAACGCACGCTGGCCAACAGCCACCCGCTGATGTCGCCCACAAACACAGACTCGGACTCTGAGCCGTTTCAGACCAAGCGGAACAACTTTCCCGACGTGGTGCCCGCCACCGAGGCGGCCGTGCAGGCGATGAACACACTAAATCAACAAGTACCCCGAAACAAGCCGCAGGATGCCAAAGTCAGCCTTCTAAGGGCCAATAGCCCCGACATCCTCAGCGAATCGGATGCGGATGTCTCGCAGTATCTCGCTGCTGTCGAGTCCAATTTTCAATCTGTTTCCCTGCTGCCCAACGCCAACGGCAAGAAAACGAAGCGCGGCAGTACCATCGCAGGGGGCGAGGACATCTCAAGTCTGGACTCCATCTCAAATCATAGCTTCGATGATGATGAGGACATCGAACACAATCTGGCGTCGCTCAGTCCCTCGAGTTCGCTCATCGATGGCCTGGATGGGGAGGATGATGATGATGATTGTGAGGGTCCTGAGCTGCTGCCCGACAATGACGATGATCTGGACCTGGAGTTTGGTCTGGCCACAACGCCAACACCACACACTCCGATTGCGGCGACCCTACCACAGTATTCGGCTGCCGAAGAGCGGCGTGACTCACGCAACTGGCAGAAAATCACACTACCCGATGGACGCACGCGAGAAATCGACATGCGGGTCATTGAGCCCTACAAGCGTGTGCTGTCGCACGGCGGCTATCTGAAGTCTGGCGGTCAGAATGCAATAGTCATCTTCTGTGCCTGCCACTTGCCGGATCGATCGCGGGCCGACTACAGCTACGTGATGGACAATCTGTTCCTCTATGTGGTGAAGACCCTGGAGCAACTGGTGACGGATGATTATGTCTTGATCTACTTGCATGGCGGCTCAAATAGGCGCAATGTACCGCCCTTTCCATGGTTAAAGCGGTACGTATGATTATAATTTCTGATTATTTTATCATTGTTTGCCTTTTTGCCTTATTTAGATGCTATCAACTGCTGGATAGACGCTTGCGCAAGAGTCTGAAGCACATGTATTTGGTGCATCCAACCTTTTGGATCAAGTCTTTGGTATGGATGGCACGTCCGTTTGTCAGGTGAGCATCTAACAATCGTTACTTCCTTTTCGTTTATAGAAATTTGATATTTGGTTGGCAGCACAAAGTTCTGGCGCAAACTGATTTATATTAAATCTCTGGAGGAGCTCGGTCTGCATGTGGTTGTGGAAAAGGCAGCCATACCGGAGAAGGTGAAGCAGTACGATGCCAAGCGACATTGATAAACTGGAAAATACTCTCTAGACTTGTTTCATTCAAACGCGAAAACACTCGCCATTTGTGTTTCAGCATTCACCCCACCCCCTCCCCCACCCATCTTCATCGACTAATTAATTATTTGAGCTATCTCTCTCTTCATCTCTTTTACTCGCTATGCTTTAATTTAAGATCTCAATCTTTGTGATACTTTATGTTTGCGTTCTCTCAGACGTAGCTCTCATTCCCAACTTCCCTGCGCGCGAGTGTGAAGCAAAAGGAAGCGTTTTAGCAAAACATCGAACAAGTTTTTGTAGTTCTTTATTGGCAGACGAATTAACTCTTGTATTATTAGGCACATGCATATGTGCTTAGGATTCCTATACACACACACACAAAAATATATAAATATCATAGTTATTATCGTGTAGCTTCCGCTTCATACAATACAATATACATATAACTATGTTTTGTAATGGAAAACAGACATCATAAGCAACCAGAAACCACCAAAACTTCCAAAACATGTTACCTTATCTTTGTAGTTGCAAACAAAACGAGACGACACGATATAACTGAATTTAAACACAAGTAATTGAAAATATTCAGCTGAATTTTGCATTCACTGCATAGTGTATATTCCCCGAAACTGTTTCGCCACCGCACGAAGACCTATGACCACTGAGACCCCATACAAGCTAATCGTACACACATACATAATCGTAATACTCGTACTCGTATTCACCATTTGTAGGAAGCCCCCGTTTAGTCTATAAGTGATACATATAGTGACCATTCTTGAAGAACGTTTGATATTTGTAAAGTCCACACGCCGAGCAACACACATGTAGCATCTCCTTCTCTCTCTCTATCTATATATAGATGGATGGAAGATAATCTTACGTACAATTTAGGCAATATAACCGATGGATATTACGGTCGACATTTTGTTGGTTTCCTTTAATTGCTTTAAAGTTTAAACAATAATAATAATAAAGTGCAAGTGCAAGATGAATTTTTTTTTATTATTCAAATAAAACGCTCTCTCTTGAACTATGAGTAATAACTCTGATTGCAGTCCCACAAACCGTTATCCTCGTGGAACTGAATGAGCACCAGCTCATAGGTAACTATAGTGCCTGCCACCTGCACGAAAAACCATTTAATTAATAAAGCTTTCCTATGCAGAATCGAATCCAGGCTTACACTCAACACCAACTTTCGTGTCAGATGGAAAAACTTCATGCCACTGAGTGCCACCTCATCGCTGATAATCTCCTCCGAAAAGCGCTTGACTTCCGGACACCAGGAATCCTTTGGCACACAGCGCAGATATCGCAGAGTAACCCGCGACTCGTCATGCACACTAGCGGAGTACAGAGACACAGCCAGCGTGCGACCAATGAGGAATGTCAAGGAGAAGTAAAAGTAAACTGCATGAGCCACCGACGGCATGGTGCTGCAAATGGTAAAATGCATAAATTAACAGCTAAAAGTGCCACGCGATTATTGTACAAACTTCAAGCTACGCAGAAGCTGAACGCATATGAAGTAGAGGTTGTTTGAAAAGGACACCATTGTGATGAGGGAAATGGCATCGTCCATTCTGTCGCACAATATGCAAATGTTTCGGTATTGAATGCGACGCTCTGACCAGTACGAAGGCGCCATGTGCTAAAGGAAGATACAATGAGTGGCGAAGAACGAAGTAAGAAAAACTGTGTCACTCACCATTCCCTTAAAGTTTTTCAAGTCATTGTTCAGCTGTCGGAACTTTGCTGCCAAGCCAATGCTGACAATCATCACAAACACGTCCATATAATTCCATATAAACGTGGAATAGACATTCTGGAACTTTCCCCACATGGCCAAGGTCGTGGAGTAGCTGGTTACATAGAAGATCTCATCGTTGGTGCGCAAAAAGTAGTTCTTGATGGGGTCAGCGGTGCTATTGCAATAGCTTGCATAATTAATGGCCGATATCATGCTGAGTAGGTGCTCCGCTGTGGTTATAAAACAGAATTTATGATTATTTCTTATTTGTCCTCGTATCTTACCAAAGGAAAGCATCATTCCCACAAGCATAACCATCCGAATGGTGTGTCCCATCTGGCACTTTGCCAGTTGCGATGGATACTGCGGCAAGCCCTGCTCCACTTCATGCCAGTACATCATCAAATTGGGCCACTGCTGCGCCAGCCTAAGAGCCACAATGAGAACCAACAGCACAGAGCCGCGAAAGATGATGGGCTTGACGCTATTGAAGCTAATGGGATTGTTCAACACCTTGAACAGGGAGAGTCCAAAGTTTGCCAGACTGGAGGCGATGAATACCAGACTGAAGCAAGTGCGTAGGTTGCGCCAGGAGAAGCTTAGGTCTCCCGGATGCTTGCCTGTCACTCCCTTTACCGGCATCATGGCAAAAAACTCGGCCACAAGCAGCACCCTGCCCACGGCCTGGTGGAAACTGCCATCACTAAGGAAGGTTTCTCTCGAGCCGCCAGCCATTTCTATGGGAAGATTTACATATATTAGAGGAACAAATGGAGGAAGGCATACCTACTTGTTGTTCGTTTCCGACACTCATACTCCGATTTCTTATGATCTTTGTAGGCATCGCAGCTCTGCTGAAATACCTTATTGCGGGCACTAATGGATAAAGATGAAATATTATTCACTTTACGTTTATTATTTTCAACTATTTACTTTTCGTGCATCACATCCAACTTTCGCATCAATGGTGACCTCGAGTGCTTCTTCAAGCGGCGGAGCTTTCGTTCGAGTTTTGCAGGCAGAAACTTCATCCTGCGTTGCGGCTGTGTCCAACTTCAACGGACTACTGCTGGCAAAAGGGTAGTAGCCAGAAAAGCGAATTTCCGAATGGCCATTAAAAACACCTGTTGTTTTGCACTTTGTCTATAATTAAGGCAAACGGTCACAATAAAACTACACACAATTTGTGGCCCTCTACATTAGCCATCGTGGCAGATAAACGCAGTCGTTTCCTCCTTGTTGAACTGCAGCAGAATCAGCTCGTAAGTCACGATAGTTCCTGCCACCTGCACAGGGTATAGGTACATATGGTATTCAATTAATCGACATGACTAAGGATAATCCATTTGCATGTACCGACCGAAATGACAACGCCACGCGTCAGACAAAAGAACTTCATGCCCGTCAATGCCACCGTGTCCATGTGAACCTCCTCGGAAAACCGTTTGAGCTATAAATGAAAATGAAAGAATTACTTTTTCTGAATGAAATAAAATGGAGGTTCTGTGTCCTGGCTTACCTCATCGCACCAATACTCTCTGGGCACCAGGCGAAAGATGCGCAGCGGTCGCTTGGACTCATCATTGATGCTGGAGCTGTAAAGTGACAGAATGAGTGTACGGCCCAGCAGATACGTGAGCGAAAACCAAAAGTACATGGTGTGCGAAAGAGAGGGCTTTGTCCTGTCAAAAATAGCATTAAACGTAGCCACGATATACAAAGCCATAACTTACTGCATGCTTTTCAGTATCTTGCCACAAATGAAATACAAATTGTTGCTGAAGCAGAGGAGAGTGATGGTCGAGATGCCATCGTCTACGACTTGACAGAGCTTGCAGAGGTTCCGGAAATTTACTCTGCACTGCATCCAGTAGTCCACTGTGGTGGCCTGTAAATTGAGAAACAGCTCTCTGAAGTAAGTATTTGCCTATGGCTCTGTCCTTACCGATCTTGCCTCGCGCTGCATGTAATCGTTGAGTTGGCGGAAACGTGAGGCAAGTGCCACACTGACGGCCATCACAAAGATGTCGTTGAAGTTCCAGGCAAAGGTGCTCAGCACATTGATCGCCTTCCCCAACAGACCCAAGAAAGTAGTATAGTCAACGAAATGGAACACCGTCGAGAAATTAAAGTACAGAAAGTTATCGATGGGATGATCGGGCCAGCGCGGACAAGCCACTGCATAGGTCAGCGTGGATGTCATGCTCATCAGATGCTCCACTGCAAGGGAAAACCAATTTAATTTCATTGACTCCTGCCGTAAAGCCAATGCTTACCCAGCGAGCATGTGGTGGCCACCAGCGTAATCATCTTGATGTGATGGGCCAGCGATTGTCGTTCCTTTGCCAGAGGCAGCGGCGGCAACTTGGCCTCCACTGCCTGCCACTCCTGGGCAATGGCTGGCCAACGTCTTGCGAGCTGCAAAAATGACACCGAGATGAGGAATATGGATCCATAAAACATCATAGTCTCCACCGAATCAAAGTCAAAAGAAACATTTGTCAAGAAGGCCACGATATAGCCAGCGGTAATGCCAAACGAAATCATCATTGCCAGGGCATAATATGTGCGGACACTGGACCAGGCAAAGGTCAGATCTTCAGCCAACTTTGAGCCTATGCCCCGCACAGGCATCAGGGCAAAGATCTGGGCAATAATGAGTACTGACAAAAAGGGAAACAGTAAGTAAGGAAGGAAGGAAGGAACATTGCCCTGAATCCTTTACCTGGTTTGATGGCCTCTTGGAATGAGCCGCTGTACGAGTAATCATCATTTAGGGTACGACGCAAGAAACCTCTCACTGTAAAAGAGGAAAAACCATTAAGAAACCCCAATCCCGAAAGATATTCCACTTACTTTTGGAAAACTGCAAATGTTGAGGCTGCTTGGATGTGCCCTTATACTTTTGGATTCCCAGTGCAATACTATAGAAAAATAGTGAAACATTTGCATTGGGTTTACTTAAGTGCATGCACATACTCGCTGCCCACTCGCGATCTTCGCCAGAACTTAATGCGAGCAACGCCTGTGTATCGCTTAGCTGGATCCCCCGTTGTCCTGGCCATGCTCACAGCTCGACTAACAACTGAATGAAACCCACAAGCGAATGCTTCAAGCCAAAAGCGGGGTGCGCTGTGCTGCTTGTTCCGACTAATTGTTGGTGTCCGTGCCAATTGTGCGGCTTATCTTGTGCATAATCTTTTGTGCAAACAAATACCAATTGCTGACAGTTTGACAGTCCCATGAAGTCCTTTGCATTAGAGGAAAGGAAACAGGAACTGCTGGAGGGAAATTACGAGAAGAAAATGCTCATGGAGGAGCCAGCACCGCGACTGCAAATACTCTTTTGCACAACTTCGCCCTCCATTTGGTTGATCAGAACCAGCTCATAGATCATCATAGTAGCGGACATCTGAAAGAAGTCATCGTAAGAGATCATAAAAAGGGTAAAGATTCAGAACAAACCGTAAAGATCAGCCTTCGGGTGAGCACAAAGAAGCCCTTTCCACTGAGTGCAAAGGTTTCGTTGCGAAGGATTTCGCTCAGTCGCTCCAGTTCTATGCTCCAGCAGTTAGTGGGCACCTCATCGAGCGTGTAGGTGATCTGCTTGGCCTCTTGGGGGATGGAGGAGGCGGCCAGCATCATGTTCACGATGCGACTGACAACGTAAAGCAGACAGAACCAAAAGTACACCTCATCCAAGACAGCTCCTTTAACTCTAAAAAAAAGGAAAAATACGTCAGAGAATTTCTTGGATAGTCCCTCTTCACTCACTGAAAACTATGATAGATTTGAACACAAATAAAGTACATATTGTGGGAGCAGGAGACGAGCACCAAGCCAGACAGTTCATTGTCATACAGCTTTAGCAGATCGTTCAAATCCAAAAGGTCGTAGCGCACCTCTTGCCAGAACTCATCGCTCATGCGCCGCCCAAGATGCTGGCGGATGCGCCAGTGCAGCTGCTGGAAACGCATCTGCATGCCCCGACAGATCAGTATCAGAAATATGTCCACAAAATTCCACACAAAAGTCATGGAGAGGGTGCACCACTCTACATACAGCGCGAACCACGTGCTGTAGGGCAATGTGGAGAACAGTTCCTGGCGCTCGCGCAGGAAGTAGTTATGCCAGAAGTCAATGTCTAGATGGCATTCCCGTATCTGCTTGCAGTTGCTCCACACAGCGCTACCCACGTAGGTGAGATGCTCGCACAGGGCAGTCACCAGTAGAATGATGGCCCAGAGGCGCAGGCGTTGGCTAAAACACCGGCCAATGGGGCAATCGTAGTAGGACTGCTGAAAGATCCGCTCGCACTCCGATGTCCGACGAATGATGTGGGGCCAGCGTGGTGCAAGCAGCAGAAAGGATACAAAGCAGAAAATACAAATTACACTAAAACTAAGTGATCCTGCAAGGAAATCAAAAGAATATCAAAGGATGTTGGTATGGCACAGATCTCACTCTGCTCTTACCTATGGTGTAAAGCTTCAGCCCATTGTGGAGCACAAGCTTGGCCGACAGCACGAAATCCAGGAGAACAAAGCAAAGCACGGCCAGGGGTAGCAGATTCAACGGAGAGAGCCATCGAAAGCGAACGCTTGCAACCGGAGAAGCGGGTTTCACTCCGGCGAGGGGCAGCACGCCAAAGAATTGCGCCACAACCAGAACTTTAATATACCTAAGCTGTCAGGTGATTACTTCACCGATTTGCACTCACCATATCCAATGGCCTGGTGCAGGGTATTCCCATTTGGGCTCTGTGCGGACCACTCCATTCGAGGGCTGTAGCTCGACAAATGGCTCCCACTCAGCATGGTCCCCAGGAACATTTTCTGACACGCATTATATTGTATTGATATTAGATAGGATCTAATGTGTGCTATTACAAAGATATTGCAGATAAGTGCGAAAAATCAAAAGCAAACAGACAGCCAATTAGGCAAAAACGCTCTTGGAGGAGCCCACACCGCCGTCACAGAAGTTCTTCTGGGCCACAGTTCCAGCCATTTGGTTGATCAGAACCAGCTCGTAAACCATCAAGGTGCCAACCATCTGAAAGACAAAAGAATTTAAGGGACAGCCCTGCCATTAAAGGCTCCCTGCGACTCACTGCAAATATCAGCCTGCGTGTGAGAAAGAAGTAGCCCTTGCCGCTGAGTGAAAATTTCTCCGAGAGCAAGATCTCATTGAGGCGCCTTAGTTCCACGCTCCAAAATGCCGTGGGTATTTCGTAGACCGTGTCCGATATGGCCTTGGCCTCCTGCGGTATGGAAGAGGCAGCAAACATCATATTCAAGACACGCACAATGACATACAACAGGCAGAACCAGAAGTACAGTTCGTCGACAAAGTTTCCCTTGGATCTACAGAAATTATGAAGATGAATGAAGGCAACTGTGGGAGGGATTATGCTACTCAAAAACTTACCGAAAACTGTGATATATCTGCACACACACAAAGTACATGTTGTGGGCACAGGAAAGGATGATAAGTCCAGCCAATTCTTTGCCGTAGAGGCTGAGCAGATCATTCAAATCCAATAAATCGCAGCGCACTCTCTTCCAGAATTCGTTTGGCATACGCTTGAAGGCATGCTGGCGGATGCGCCAGTGCATCTGCTGGAAGCGCATTTGCAAGCCCCGAAGGTTCAGAATGAGGAAAATGTCCACAAAGCTCCACACAAATGTCATCGAGAGGGTGGTCCACTCGATGAAGGGTATCCACCAGGAGGAAAACTGCAGCACCAGAAAGAGCTGCTGGCGCTCGCGCTGAAAGTAGTTCAGCCAGAAGTTCACATTCAACTTGCACTCGACAATCTGCAGATGATTGTTGTACAGTGCGCTGCCCACGTAGGTGCAATGCTCGCAGAGGGCGACTACGAAAAGAATCACTCCCCACAGCCTCAGACGACGACTGAAGTGACGGCCAAAGCAGCATTCGTAGCCGGGCTGCATGAAGATCTGCTCACATTCCGCTGTACGTTGAATAAGATGCGGCCAGCGACGGGATACCTGTAAGAAGACTCCAAAACAGAAGATACAGATGACGCTGAAGCTGAGGGAACCTGCCAAAGAGGAAGTTTAATATATGAGAGACGCAAGATCATTTTTTACCCACCTATAGTATAGATCTTTAGGCCATGATCGAGCACCACTTTGGAGGACAGCACGCAGTCCATAATGGAGAAGGCGAATATCACAACGGCCGCAGTAAACGACAGAGAGAGCCAGCGAAAGTGCACCTTCTCCGCGGGTGAACTTGGCCAGATCCCAGCCACCGGCAGCACACCAAAGAATTGTGCCACCACCAGGACTGCAAAATGTGGAGCTTATACTATCTAAAAGGGAAATCTGAGGTTCATCCACTCCACTCACATGGTCCAATGGCATGCTGAAGCGTGTTTGTAGCCCTGCCCGTAGCCGCAACCTGCTTCATGGCTACGCTGTTGAGTGGAAAATGATTTGCAGCGTTTCCCCAGGACCACAAACAAGGGGGCGTTTGTCATTCGTTTAACATTTAGCCTTGTATTTTGCAGATTACAATCTCAATAGGTGTGCAGGTGCATTGCATGGGACTGTGTGACATTGATGGCTAATTGTGCTCATGAATTTATCGAATTTACAGCTTAGAATTCTCTGCAGTATCGAGTCTTTTGCCTGATGCCGCCCTGGTTGATTACATCCGATATCATCAGCTCGTATGTGATGATGGTAGTGCCCATCTGAAGGGAAAGACAGAGTATGGATGAGGCAGCGTAATGGACAGAAGTATAGTAGGACTCACGGCCAGGACAAGTGAGCGTGTGAGGTAGAAGAATCCACTCCCAGATAAAGCTGTCATGTCATGACCCAAGTGCTCGCTGAAGCGCTGAACCTGCATAAAGAAAGAAAGAAAGAAAGTCTTAGATAAATCCCAACTAAATTCTAGACCCACCTCAATGGACCATGCCCTGCTGGGGACATCGCGCAGAGCCGTAACAATCTTGCGCTCAAAATCATTGATTGACGAGGCCACAAAAATCGTCAGCAGAGTGCGCACGACGGCAAATACCAGGGAATACCAGAAGGCCAGCATCACCATAAAGTCCACGCCAATGTTTCTGTTAAAGCAAACCATCAGAAGAATTCTTCGAGTGCCCTCCAAAACTCACTTAAAACTGTTAAACAGTTGAAAGCATATAAAAGACATGTTATTGCCAAATGCTAGCAGCACAAGCGGTGCAATGGCGGCATCCAGGAGACGCACCAGACGCTTGAGGGCCAGATAATGCTCTCGCACTTCAGTCCAGAAGATAGCTGGCATGACCTTCTTGTGCACAGCAGCAATGCGGCGATAGAGTTGATGGAATCGTGCGGCCAGACCAATGCCAATGCACATGATGAAGCAGTCGGTGAAGGAGCGCGGATAGGCAATGGTCTCGTTTATCCACTCCAAAAAGGGAAGCATCCAAAAGTGATAGGGCAGAATCATGTACAGATGTGGACGCTCCCACTTGTAGATGCTCTCAAAGTAGGTGACATTGATCTTGCACTGAATGCGTTCCATATTGCTGAGATGAAAGGAGTTTAAGAGCAGCAGACAGTGCTCCGCTAAGAGGAGAAACTATACGCATTAGCTAGAGAATAGTTGTGCCAGTCACAAAACTCACCCAAAGCCGATGACATGACCACGGCAAAAACAATGTAGATGCGTCTCTTCATCCTGTACTCCCCATAGAAGCGATAGGGAACGCGTAGGAAGAGCTGCTCCACGCTGTGCCACGATCGCATGATGCTGGGCCACTGAATGGCCAGTCGCCAGAAGAAAAAGTGCTCCAACAAACAGACAACATACAGCGACAGAGTGCTAGAGTTGTGAAAATTGAGGGCCACCTGGCCCACATAATTCAAAACGGATCCAAATTCGCCGAAATTCAATGCTATGATGAGTGCCGAGTAGAAGATGCGTGGGGACAGCCATCGATAGCGTATATCCTCCACATCCAAGGCACGTACATTGCTGACAGGCAGCAGGCCATAGATTTGTGAAATAAATAGAACTACGATACAGAAAAATCACAATAAAAATCAATCCAAAAGTACACTATCTGCAAGGCACCTTTCGAGACAGCCCGATGAAATGTTTCGCCCTGCGGCATGGCCAAACTATCACTGGACACTCGAGTAGCAATTTGGCGGAGTGCAGCACCACCTTCTAAACAGACAGGGGGGGCGTGGTTGTTGTTTACGATTCGCAATTTACCAACTAAGTATCTAAAACTAATTGCAGCTCCGCCTGTCCGTGGCAGCTGGCATGACAAATGACGAGAAATATTGTTGTAGGGGCATATTGTAGGCCATCAGGCGCACAAGGGCAGCAGACCCTTGCGACGATTGGGTTCATCGAATTGCAGCAGAACCAGCTCGTAGGTGACAATGGTTCCAGCCATCTAAAACGACACAGAGAGACAGGGGGGATGAGTTTCAAAATAAATTAGAATTTCGTCAGGAAGGGGGCAGAGCTACGGCTACCCACTCCAAAGAGAAGCCTGCGCGTGAGGAAGTAAAACTTCTTGCCCGACAGAGCCACCGTTTGGGTGGTCATCTGGAATATGAGGCGCTCCACCTCCACACACCAGCTCTTGCTGGAGACGCGTCGCAGTACACCCAGACCACGCTTCGACTCCTCATTGATATCTGCTGCCGTGAGGAATACAAAGGCCGTGCGTCCAATCAGATATAGCAGTGAGTACCAAAAGTAAATGTAGTTGATGGGCCAGCGTAGTTTGCTATGTGTAGAGGGATTAAACATCATACTGAACATCATATCAGGGAGTAAACTCACTTGAACACGTTCAAAAGCTGATAGCAAACAAAATACAAATTATTTACACAGGAAAGGAGTATAAGGCTGGACATGGAACTGTCCACATACTCCAGCAATTCGCACATCTTTACATAGTGCTCACGGATCTCGATGAATGTGGATTCGACCACCTCTTCATGCTCCAGCTTGCGTATGCGTGCCGTGATCTGCTCGAAGCGATAGCAGAGTCCTTTGCTGACCATCATAATGAACAGATCCATGTAGTTCCACACAAAAGTGCATACTGCACTGATTAGCTAAGGGAATACTAATTAGTAAAAAGATATACATATCTAAATAAGACTTGTTAGATGGCATACCAGTAATAAAACAGCTATGATGTGGCTATAAGACAGCCATGCAAACGCATAATCATAGTTCGAATTTATATAGTCTTCGAAGCTTGTCACAGCGGTAATGTTGGCCGCTGCAGAGCACAAGTTTACGCGTCGGATGTAGCTCAGAATTGAAGAGATCTGATACATGGCATGTTCACCTAGAAAAGGAATTTATCAAGGGAATACTCAAAACAGAGTCTCTTACCAATCGACAGACCAATGATTATCATGCCAGCCAGCTGCACGCGCTTGTAAAGATTCTTTTTGGGCATTTCGTAGGGCTCCCTGGTAAAGACCAGTTCCGTGCGTGTCCAATAGCGGATGAGAGGGGGCCAGCGTCGAGCCAAACGAATAAAGACAACGCAAGCAGATAACACACAGCCAAAGAACACAAGGCCCACTGCAAGATGAAACCAGATTAGTTATTCCTTCCCATTTGATAAACCTAAATTCTTACCGAAATTTTTGGCATTAATGCCTATTTGCAGCAAGTGCTTTAGCATGGCCAGCAGCAGCGTCAAATTTGCGGCCATAAACGTGAGAGTAACGATCATGGGCAGCGATTTGTAGACAAAGCGAACTCGTCGCGGATTGGGCTCCCGTATGCCAGTCAAGGGCATCACACCAAAGCATTGAGCCAGGATCATGACTAGGCGGAAAAATGAAAAAGGAATGACAGGGATAACAGGTTTATACGCACATGGATACACGGCTCGATGAAAGAGGTCCAGTTTGACATACTCTGGCAGCTTCTCGCTGGCAATCACATTGAATTGAAAGTTCGTTTCATCCGCCTGCTTCGGCACAGTGCTCGTCGGCTGTTGCAAAGCCCTCAGTAGTGACTCATGCCTCCTTTTGGCTTCTGTTTTGCGCGCATTTAAGACAGGTCCTTCCATGTCGACGACAGTTTTTGCACTGAACTTTCAGAATAACACGAAGTGTTAAATTTAAACACATACAAGAGATACCCTTCCATTGTCCGCCGCTGAATTGGCGCTTTGGTGGTTCCTAATTACAGGCTTTAGGCTTTAACCGTGGGTCGCATGTCCGGATCAGGGAGCCGTATTTGTAAACAACAATTATGAGACACAGCTCTTGGATTAGCCGCTGTTCAGACTTAAGCAAGATGTCAACGTCACCGGATAGCATCATGAAGCGCCTGAAGGTGCGACGGCAAAAACAGCACACTATCCTAGCCATGAGACGGCGCTGTGCCAAGGGTGGCAAGGAGTTCAAGGAACTGGATACCTTCCATCGAGCCATCAGGCCATGTAAGCAATGCACTGCCAGTGATCTTTATTTCATCATCCTGTTTACAGATCTCTGTGCTGCACAATTGTTTGGCATCATGCCCCTTTCGAATGTTCTCAGTCGGGATCCACAGGATGTAAAGTTTCGCCTCCGTAGCATTGGAATGTGCTTTACCGGCCTGTTCCTGGTTCTAGGAGGCATCAAAACACTAATGGAGGCCAATATTCTCTTTCGAACGGGTCTGAATGCCAAGAATATGAGTGAGTCGGGCGAATCCTCATCAAAAGTCCTCTCATTGTATGTTTGGTTGCAGTGAATTTGGTTTTCTTGATTGTGGGAATCGTCAACTGGTTAAATTTTATTGTCTTCGCTCGCTCCTGGGCGAGGCTCATTCTGCCCTGGAGTTCCTTGGACATTCTGATGCAGTTTCCTCCCTATGCACCGTGCAAGCACAGCCTTCGATCCAAGCTACGCCTCATTGGCTGTGTTGTGGGTTCTATGGCAGTGGGTGAGTTCTGTTTCCATTCCTCATTCTTTATTCATTATCCCTTTTTTCCAGTGGATCACTTGCTGTACTATGCTTCTGGTTACTATAGCTATCACATGCAAATCTTTCACTGTAACACGAATCACTCGCGTCTGTCGTTTGGTTCCTATTTGAAGCAGGACTTCCAGGACATCTTTGAGCTGTTGCCCAACAACATATTTTCCATTTGCTATGCCTTTGTAAGGAAGCTTATTTTGATGTTATAATGCTTCCCACAACTAATGGTTTTCTGTTTTTAATGACAGTGGCTAAACGCAGCCTTTACTTTTCTGTGGAATTTTATGGACATCTTTATAGTGCTCACGAGCATTGGTCTGGTGCAGCGGTTTCAGCAGTTTGCCGATCGGGTTTTGGCGTTGACGGATCGTGTAGGACAATCAAGTATACCGTTTCGTACACCTGCTCTTATATAGCTTGCCATTGCAGCAAGTTCCGGATACCATGTGGTACGATATACGCCGTGATCACATACGTCTATGTGAGCTGGCGAGCCTCTTGGAAACCAGCATGTCCAATATTGTGTTTGTGTCCTGTGCAAACAATGTCTATGTCATTTGCAATCAGGCGCTGGCCATTTTCACGTGAGTTCTACTACCAAAATTTACATTTTAGGCCATTCCTGATCTCCTTCCTGATGCTGCAGCAAACTTCATCATCCGATTAATTATGTGTACTTCTGGTACTCGCTGCTCTTCCTGCTGGCACGCACTAGCCTTGTATTCATGTCCGCCTCCAAGATACACGATGTCTCGCTGCTGCCCCTTCGAACGCTCTATCTGGTGCCCAGCACTCACTGGACAGAGGAGGTGCAGCGGTTTGTCAGTCAATTAACCGCAGAGTTTGTTGGACTCTCTGGCTATCGTTTGTTTTACCTCACACGCAAGAGTCTCTTTGGGGTAAGTGTGAACATGTTTGTTTAATAATTTCATTCATTAGTGGCTATAACTATCTTTCAGATGATGGCTACACTCGTAACCTACGAGCTAATGCTGCTCCAAATGAATGCCAAGACCCTCAAGGCCTCCGGTCTCCCCGATTTGTGTGCCTGAAAAATTGAATTTCAATTATTTTACGTTTATTAATTTGTGCAACAGGAAGGGTGTTATAGGGACTGGGGCTGGGGGATTCATTCAGTTTAAATAAAGAGCCAAATTTGGTAATTGGACTCTTGAAATATCATTTCAATTTTCGGGCCATGCAGCTGACAACTAAAGTCGTTCACGGCGAGTACATGCAAGGTGATTGCCACAAATGGGAGGGTAACCAAAGTCGTTTTCCATTACTTTCAATTATTCTTACAAATGTACGTAAATGGCTGACAAAAATTGGGAGGCCTGACAAGCAACGCCTTCAACGAGCTGTCTAAAAGAGGTGTTAGGAGGAGGAGCAACAGTAGCTGCCAGCAGAAACAGCATTACTTTGAAATAGCTTTTCAATTTCAGAGCAGACTTCTCCCCTTTTTCTACTTTGACACATTACCAATTAACACTTTCCTGGTTACCGATTGCCATTTTGTTTATGGAGGAGCACAAAGCCAACTCCTTCCCCGCATCAATGATGGATACCTAGCGAGCGAGCATTCGCCTCTTTTGGGCAATTATCCTGTCAGGAAACGTGGACGCAACGCAACGTAACGCCACCGAACGCAGGTAGCAAAACAAAATGCCAGCAAAAACAAACGGTGGGTCACTAACAGGCGCCAGCAGCAGCAACCCCGTTTCCGGAGCACACAGAACGAGTGAGTCAACCCCCTTTTGAGCGGCGCGGCGTTTGTTTTGACATACCTGTCACCTGGCAACCGAAAAATGACAAACAAACAGCAGCGCTTTTCACGAGAGAGAATTAGCAGCCTAAAAAATCAGGAGGAAAATTGTGCACTTCAGAACGAGAATAGCGGCCAAAGCGCGAGGCCATGAGCCAGCACCAGCATGGACATACCGGAGTCTGTATCTGTGCGCAAGTTCCGCGACTTTACAGCGCGCCAGAAGCAGGAGCTGTACGAGACGCTGCTAGAACTGGCCGGGACGCTCGAGGAGCTGCCCAGAAAGTCCTTACGCAAGACACTAGAATTGACACTGGCCGTGCTGGAGTACAAGGGCGACCAGGCGGCCCAGCGGCTGGAACAAGGCGGTGCCACTGGCGGCCGCCTTCAGGGCGAGAATGAAAAGCTCAAGCGGATGCTGCAAAGGCTGGAGGATGAACGCGATGGCCTGAAAAACAAGACAAAGGAGGTGAGAATCCAAGAATTTTTTTGAATGGAAATTTGAACCATTTTTAATCGCAGTTGGGGGAGGAAATTCGGCAACTGGAGCTGCGTCTCAGGGAGGCAGCCCAGCAAGCGGAGGCCAGCGACAAGGACTCCTCCGATCCGCTTTCCGAGTTGGACAAACAGAATGCACTGCTGCAGAACATCGACACCAAGAACAAGCACATCAAGCGGCTGCTAAAGGAGATTGAGGTTAGTGGGGTGAAGGGTGGAAACACCAGTCAGTGGATGCTCGAACTCTATTTACTTTCAGACGCTCCAGAACCAGAACATTAGCCAATCCAAAACGATAGTCGTCCAGGAGCGAGACCTCCAGAACATCAAGGCCAATCTGCTGCAGCTGAGTGAGGACATCACAGTAGTGGAGCAGGAGCGCAAATCCCTCAGGGAAAATGAGGAAAAGCTGTGCTTGGAGATCACACGACTCGAGGGAAATGTCACCTTCCTCGAATTGGATCGCGAGAAGCATAATGTGGAGATGCGTCAGTTCCTGGACAAGTACGAGAACAAGTGCATCAGCTGGAAGAAACTTGTGCAGGACAGAGACAAGGAGGTGGAGCGGCTGACGAAACTGTTAGCCACGGGCAAGAACACGCTCCTTTCCAGCCCAAAGATCAGCCACAGAAAGCCGGATGAAGAGCAAATGCAGCTGCGAAATGTAAGCACATCGCTTCCCTTTCTGATTTAAGATTATATCCTTTGCCCTACAGATCCTTGAGACCCGCGAGAAGCACATTGAAAAGCTGGAAGCAAAGCTCAAGTCCATGGCCGAAGAAATGATTAGCACCACGAAGGTGATGAAGCAGCTTAGCGCAGAGCAAGAGCGCTCCCAGAATCCCGAACTGCCGCGTGCCTGCTGCCAGATGATAGAGGAACGCCTTGCGGTGACGCAAGCCCGTGGCCAACAGCTCTCCGAGATGCTAGACGCCTCCGAACAGGACAATCTGGTCAAGTCAAAGCAGGCAATGCATGCCTTGAGTGCCCTCGAATCGTACAAGCGTGGAGAGGATGGCCTTGTGCCGGCCCTGCGTCGCTGCTCGGGCCTCGAACAGAAACTAGCGGAGCGCGAAAAGCAGCTGCGAACCTATGTCCAGGAGCTCAATTCTCTCAACGAAGTGGTGCAGGAGAACGAGCTGTTGCGTCGTCGACTGAACATACCCGAGGACGTGGTGATTCTGGCCAAGAATACGCGCTCCAAGCAGCGCAACAAGGACAAGCAGATCGAGAGACTGACGCTGAAGCTGCGCACCTCAGAGGAGCTGCGTCTGCAGCTGAAGCTGGAAAAGAGCGAGCTTAGGTGAGTGCGGAGAATCCTTCTTTGATCCTTCCTTCTCACTTGGGAATCCTTCTAGGCGAAAGTTATTGGAGCTACAACGCGGAGAGCAACCTGCGCTGGATGTTTCACTCCCACAGCCAGCCAGTGAGGTGGGGGAAGTGCCCCCGAGTACGCCCCTGGAGAAATCGCCACGACGCGGACAAGGAGACGGTGCAGCCAGCACGGAGATGCAGAGCAGATACGATGAAGTTCTGGCCGAGAACGAAACGCTGCGCATGGGCATGTACGAGATCCTGGAGAAGCTTCGGGAGTACGATGGTAAGAGCTGGATCACTCTCTAAATTTTCCATTTTCAATACGTTTCTTTGGCAGCCACTTCCGAGCATATAACCATCGATTCGGAGCTGCTGCGACGTCTCATTGAAGCTCTGCCCAGTGGCACATCCACGCCCCAACGTTTGCATGGTCAGCTGTTGGAGCTAAAAGCACGCGAGGAGACACTGCGTGAGTTGCTGCTGCAGCAAAATGGCAGCGACTCGGAAACGGGAGAGCTCTCCTCAGTCCAAAGCTTATGCGATGTCCCAGAGCTGCCCGAGGCGGAGCACCAGGAGGAGGCTCTTCCATTTATCAACACTGCCACACGTCCCAGCACGCCTACAGAGGCAACCATTGGACTTCAACGTCCCATCATCACGGACATGGAAGAGGTTGCTGCCAATTCAGAGCAGCTGCTGGAACTCTCCCTGCTGCGCAAGCATTACGAAGAGCTGCGCCTTCACATGTCCGCTGACGGCAACCAGCTGCTGAACCACAATCAGCAGCTGCATGAGCAATTGCTAAGCCTGGAGCTGCAGCTGGAGAAGATTAGCAGTTCCTATGGTTACATGCGACAGGAATACGATCAACTACTCACTGAAACTCGGCGGCAGGAGCTGCGTTTCATCGAGCATAAGTCCGAACTGCTGCGGCAACTGGATCAAACACAGTCCGAATTAGTCGCGTGTCGGGATCAATTGGATGATGTGCATCACCGCCACTTGTACACAGCCGAGGAGCACCAGCAGCTGGAGCAACGGAATGCCATTCTGTGCATGCAGCTGGGCCAGGCGACGGAGCAGCTGCTCGGCGAACTAAAGCTTCAAGACATCTGCGCGGAGTATGGCATCATTGGCGACAACTATCAACTGGACTACGTGACAGCCAAGGAGTACGAAGAGCAGCGGCAGGAACTGGCCGCCTGGCGTTGCAAGCAAGCGGAACTGCAGCGGGAGACAAAGCAACTGGAAGGTCTCCTATCCGTGGCCAATGGGCAGATACATTCGCAGCAAAAACTTCTGAATGATATCACCGACAATCACATCAGTCTGCGCCATTTGGTGGCCGATTTCCAGAGCAGCTCCAACGAGAAGCTAATGCTGGCCAAAGTCCAAAGAGATTTAGACAGCGGTAAGTGGGGTGCAGGCAGATTATCCTCCAATATTTTTTTTCATCTGTATTTTGTGCAGTCAAAGCAGAGGTCTCCCGCTTGGAGGCAGAGCGAGAGCAAATCCAGCTAAAGGCAGACAGTCTGCAATCGCAACTGGCAGCCACTGAGCGTTCGTTGGCGCAGGCCCAACAAGACTTCCAGCTAGAGCGTAGCAATAGTGACATCAAACAAAAGTAGAGACCATCATAATCATAATTTAGAATGAAATACCAGTCTAATCCTTTATTCCTGCAGATTCCTACAACATTCGCTGTTTGCACTGAAAGAGAAATATGCCAAATTTACTCCATTGATATTCCTCACCAACTTTGTGTTCGCCTACCATAAGTTCCAGCGGCGTTTGGAGGAGCACCAGCAGCAGCAGAAGGCAGACAACACAGCAGTTATCCAAGAGGTCCTACAGGCAGTGCAATCGAAGGTTAAGCCCCACGAGGACAGCTCACAGCACCTGATCAAGCTTATCAAGTCTGAAACCCAAGCGAGACTCCTTGAACAGCGTTGCGAGAGCCAGCAAACGAAGCTGGAGGAGCTTCAGCGTGAGCTGTCTGAACTGAGAGAGCGCCAGGCCACTGATTCGGAGCACTGGCAGACCATACAGGCACTGTTTGGGGGGCAGGACACGGGAGAGACGACTTCATGCGCCACAGTGGATGCTGCAACGAATACGGAGACAAAGGATCCAGCAGCAAATACGGAAGCAGCTATGGCTCCCGTGCCAGCCATGCGAAGTACAGCCCAGCTGATAGACAGGCAATCCTCACCCATTGGCTCGCCATGCAGACGCCAACCGCACTCTGACACGTCCACCCAAACACTGGAGGAGTCTGTGAAGCTGCTGGAGATAGCAGTCCAGACGAGTGGCATACTCAGGCAGCAAAATCAATCGGTTCAAACAGCAGGGGAGAGTAGTAGGGGCTCTCGTGAGGATCTGTTGCAAATGCAAGCGTCGTAAGTAATGGATACTCTTACATTTCTTTTCGATTTACTTACATTTCTCCATCCACGCACACAGACTCCTGGAGGCAAACGAACGCTGCGAGCTGCTGCGCAAGCAATTGGAGGCATCTAGGGCGGAGAGCCGCGAGTCCGAAAGTCCTCACAGCGGTGTAGTGGAGAAGACCATACTTTCGTTCCACACTCTGCTCCTGGAAAAGGATCAGTCCATTCAGAAATACCAGGATCTGCTGCAGACGGAGCGGGAACAGAACCAGCAGCTGATCAGCAAACAGACAGCCGACAACGAATCCCTAAGGGTCACAGTAAACCATCTAAACTTCAACATCAAGACAAAGGATGTGGAGCTGCAGGAGCTGCGAAACAAGCTGGAGCAGAGGCCCAACCAGCCAGTGGCAGCAGCTGCCGTGCATAGTGCAGAGCCCTCGATCCATGACCTTACGGACGAGAAAATCGAAGAAATGTTCGAGCACAGCAGCTCCCCAGAGAGGCCAGTGGCGGAGGAAGCCACTGACGAAGAAGACGGGGTTGCGGAAGTAGCAAACGACGAGCCAGAAGGAGAGCAGGAGAAACAGGACACAGAGGAGCTCAAGGAACTGCCGACTCTACACAAGCAAATTAAGGACCTAAAGGACAAGCTGGAGTACATCCAAAAGAGTCTTAAAACAAAAGAAGAGGAAGTGGAAATATTAAAGGAGAAGTGAGTGATAAGCCAAAGAGTCAGTTAGGTATCTAAACTTATCCTTTTTCCAGATTAAAACTCTGTCAGGATCGCGAAAAGTCCATAGAGACGCAAGCAAGTCCCGAAATCGATCAGTTACGCGGCTTCCTGGAGGAGAAGGATAAGCACATAAAAGATCTAATGGATACACTGAAAAACTTCCATGTAAGTAGCATACCAACATAGAATCCCGCAGAGATAAATGAGAACTTTTCGCTATATTGCAGGACGACCAGCAAAGGTACATCAATGACACTTCGAACTACTCGGAGGAGCAGATTTGCAAGCTGGCTGCCGATCTCAATCGGACAGAGGCCACCAACAAGATCTACCACACGCAAATGGAGGCACTGCGCCGACAGCTTACGAATCTCACGCAGCGCGAGAAGCAGGCCCGAGAACTCACCCAGTCGCTGCGCCAGCAGCTGCTCAAGCGGCCAGTGGTCTCCATTAAGACGGAGCTCAATGCGCGAGTTAAGAACGAGAACCAGCAGAAGCGCATCCAGCTACTGGAAACGGAGCTAGAAGATACTCGCGACCAACTGCAGCGCCAGCAAAGGGTTCTGGAAGCGAAGCGTACTCGAACCGCCAACGAGGTGGGCCTCTGGGAGAAGCAAAAGCGCTGGCAGCAGCAGGCCGACAAGTATAAGGCGAAGCTGGACGAAACGGAGATGGCGCTGGACAAGACGCGAGCCCTGTTGCAGGCGGCGCGCACCACGATTGCCAGGCTGGAGAAGGACAAGCATCTGCTTGAGACCAAAGTAGCGCGCGGAGGAGCAACCACGGCTCCGAATAATCCTCTCAAGTGCTGCCGAACTCCTTCCTGTCCCAATCTGCAGCACGTGGGCGTGAACAAGTTCTCGTGTTCTCCGTCGGAGAGCCCCGAGACATACACGGGTCCCATCAGCGAGTGCAGTTCGTCAGCTCATCATACGCAGCCACGGGATAACCACGACTTCTACGACAGGAGCCAGTTGGAACTTATCGAGGCCCTGAAGAACCGCATTGAGCTTCAGCAGCGCAAGATTATTGCCATGGAACTGGAGGGGCGAGGTAGTAACGCCCTCACCACCGAATTGGAGAAACTTCAGGACCGGTTCCAGGGCGTAGAGGCTCAGAACATACGGATGGAGGCAAAGAATCTCCAACTGCAGCTGGAATCGGATCTTCTGCGTCAGAACGACAGCAGCGATAGATTGCAGAAGCGCATCAAACACTTGGAGGAGTAAGTACAGCATAAAAAGGGTCCAAGGGAAGGTACCACTAGTCCCTAATGAATCATTTTCCAGTTACATTATCGCTCTCAAGGAGGAAATGGCACGGAACGAGTCGCGTCGGGAGCTCTGCAAATGCAGTGGCCTTAAGTTGAATACCCAACAGGGCCAGTCGGCAGAGCACACGATTCTCTCGCTGCGCAATCTCGTGGAAAAGCTGCGATCTGAGAACAAATTCCTTAAGGACGGAAGACGTTCGACCGATTCACGTAGCTCAACAGAGTCTACGGCCGCACCAGACTTGGCACAGTTGCAGCAGCAGCATGCGGCCCTGAAGAAGATTGCAAGTCTTGAGCAAGAGCTTCAGAGGCGGACCAAATGTAGCCAATGCGGCGGACGCAGTAAGGTAAGTCTGGAATACTAAATCGTGCAAATTGGCCTCAGTAATTAGTGTTTTACGAATTTTTTTAAGGACGCCACCAACGGAGAACTAAAATTCATCAAGGAACAACTTACGAAGAAGACGCAACTGCTGCAAAAGGCCAAAATTTTGCTTACGCGAGCCGCCGCCAAAGAAAAGGTGCTGCGGGAACAGCTCGAACAGTGGAAGCGCAAATGTTCCGAGTTGGCGAATGTGCCCGTCATCGATGAGATTAGCGAATAATTAACGTCGTTTAAGTTGAATGTTTTACACACAGCGCAATATAAAAGCCATACAGTCAACATTTACGTTTTATGCTTTGGCCGTTTTTGCTTGAACCCTATTATCTTAACAATCCCATTAAAAATAGTTCTGAAAACTAGCCAATCCTAAACAAAATTCATTGAGGAGTTGGATAAATTATTTTTTTTGAGCTGAGAGGGCCAACTATCTAGTAATATTAAAATGAATATTAAAATTGACGAATTTAATTTCACCAAATATCATGGTATGCCAGCCCGCTGCAACTACGAATTGCACGAGTCTGGCAGCGCCACAAACGCAGTTATCGGTATTCATGATAGTCGCAAAAGCATCGATAGTAGAGGCTAGCAGTAAAATATCGATACTATCGATAATGCCCTCGATGGTTTGACACTTTTAGTATATACATATGTATATGTGTTCGGAAAAGTTAACTTAACCAAATATATGCAATAATCCCACACTTTAGCCAGTATTGTTCTCCCTTTAACTGTTTGTGATAAAACAAAATGAGTGACGAAAAGAGGTAAGTAAAAATTATAAATTAGGCCATGCTAATTTTTTTTTGTTTTTGGTTATGTATGTCCGTGTGTGTATGTAAATTTCTTGCGTTTCCTTCGAAACAGTCTTGAATCCAGCAATAATAGTGGATCAGAGGAGCACCGAGCTAAGCTCAAGAAGCAGAAGAAGCATAAGAAACACAAAAAGTCCACATCCAGTAAGAGTGATAGAGATAAACATGTTCACAAAAGGCACAAAAAGTCCAAGAAGCGTCATCACCGCCATAGCGACTCTTCCCATGACTCCGACGGGACAACAGAACATCCAAGCGCCAAACAACAGAAGAGCTATGGACTTAGCGACAAGTTCTCCGAAATCATGCAGAAGACAAGCCGTAATGGCGTCGAGTTCTGTATCTCTAGCTCCAAATTGCAAACAGACCCGTGTAGTCTCGTGGAGGAAATTACAAAGACCATACAGAACAAGGTTCTCCCAGTTTTGGAGGTGGGCAGTTCAAGCAGCGAGAGTGATGTGTAAGTTTACCTGAATTTCACAAGAAAAATTTCGTATTGCTTGTATTGCGCCGGTTCTTACTACAATTCTGATACATGTATGTATTTACACATTTCAGCGCCATGGACGTTGCTAGTCCAATTATTACTTCCATTATAGAAGATGAGTTAAATTTAGAGGATCTGATGAAGCAGAAAGCATTGCTACAGGCTCGCCTGGGCGCGTACATGTCGGACCCCGACGCGGATGAAAGAAGTGAACCCAACTCACGACCACAGTCGGTGCAGTCCAAGCAAATAGCCAGCAAGGGCCAATCGCAGCCTTTATTCCAACCGCAGCCGATGGTCCTCAGCAAGTCTGCAGCGCCGCTGGCTACTGCAACTAGTAAAAATGTTAATAATAAACAGTCTAGCATCCATAACTCAAATGAATCCGATGTTATATTATTGGATGATTCTAGTGGAGGCCAACGTACGCCCTCGCCTACGCCAGAGAAGCGAAGACGACACGCACCACCATCCCCAGCAGCGCCTAGAAGTCGAGTACGCGACGATCCGGTTCATGGACGACGTGATCTTCGCTCTAGAGACCGGGACCAGGTGCGTAGCCGCACTCCCCCTCGCCGGCGTTTGGAGGAACAGACTCGGCCACGCAGTCTAAGCTCCCAACGACGGAATCATCAGCATAACAATCGTAACATGGAAGACTTGCGCCAGGAGATAAATCGCGATAAACAGCGGGAAAGGCACGAGCATAGCCGGGATCGAGAGCGCCGTGGAGCAGGAACAGACAGACCACAAGCCACAGTCGAACCACGTGCTGGTCGTCCACGGGAGAGAGAAGGTCCCTTTAGTCGGCAGCGGTCCCACAGTCGCAGTAAGTTTGAATCGGACAGGCGCCGTGAGCGTGAGCGCTTCCAAGACCGGGATCGTTGTGGCTTTGGTGGTAATAATCGTCTTGGAGCACGTGGCGGTACCGACAACGACCGAGATCGCTACAAAGGTTCATTGAGCGAAGGGCAGAAGATTCACGACAAGGAGTCTAGTGACGATGACGTCAATCTGGATATTGACATCAACGAGGATGAAGATGATGAGGAACGTATCATTGAGCAGCGTCGGAAGAAGCGCGAGGAGCTTCTCAAGGTTAGTCATCTTCTTAGTCATTGCTATATAGTGTATGCTTAAGTTTAACCTTTGCAACAGAAACTTGGAACAGGGCAGGATTCGCCCACTCCTCAAAATTCAAACTCCTATGAGTCTCGTAGCACCTCAGCAAGCTCGTCGCAACGCGATCGCCAACCAAGAACTCCCACGCCCACCCTCATGATCAATGACATGGATCACCCCAAGGTGCAGCAGCAGTTGGACAATTCCAACAGCCAAAAGAATAGTTCGGGAAAAGAGAGACGCAATGAGTGGGACATGTTTGCGGATCAGGATGTTGATTCAAATTTCGATGTGAGTCACAGGCTTGTAAATTACTATCCCCAATTCCATCATTGGCCTAACTAATCCTATGTTACATCTCCTAGTCGCCGAGCACAATTATTCACAACAAGCATCAGCATGAGAATCCTGCCCTTACCGACAACTGGGATGATGCCGAAGGATATTATCGTGTACGGATTGGAGAAGTTCTAGACAATCGTTACTTGGTTAGTGGCTATACGGGTCAAGGAGTGTTCAGCAATGTGGTACGTGGGCGGGATCAGGCTCGGGGACAGGCGAATGTAGCAATCAAGATCATTCGCAACAACGAAATTATGTAAGCATAATATTAATGTTATATCTTGCTCTGTTTTAACCAATTTTCAAATGTTCTACCCTTTGAATAGGCACAAAACTGGCTTGCGAGAGCTGGAAATCCTCAAGAAACTGAACGACGCCGATCCCGAAGATCGTTTCCACTGCCTGCGATTGAATCGCCATTTCTTCCATAAACAGGTAATATACACATATACACCTCTTATAAAATGGTTCTTACTCTTATTATTTTACTTCGTTTAGCATCTCTGCATGGTGTTCGAGCCACTGGCCATGAATTTGCGTGAAGTGTTAAAGAAGTATGGCAAAAATGTCGGTTTGCACATCAAAGCAGTGCGCAGCTACACTCAGCAACTGTTTTTAGCTCTCAAGCTACTGAAAAAGACAGGTATTCTGCATGCAGACATTAAGCCGGATAATATTTTAGTCAACGAGAATAATTTAATACTGAAGTTGTGCGACTTTGGATCTGCTTCGGCAATAAGTGACAATGAAATTACTCCGTACTTGGTGTCACGGTTCTATCGATCGCCCGAGATTATTTTGGGAATACCATATGACTATGGAATTGACACTTGGTCTGCTGGTTGCACCATCTATGAGTTATACACGGGCAAGATTTTGTTCAGCGGAAAGAGTAATAATCAGATGCTAAAGTTTTTCATGGACGTGAAGGGCAAGATACCGAATCGTATTGTAAGAAAGGGTCAATTCAGAGAGCAGCACTTTGATCAGAACTGCAATTTCCTCTATCACGAGATAGACAAGCTTACGGAAAGGGTAAGTGGAGGAACACTTCGCAACATTTGCAACAGCACATGATTACTAACGTCTTTTATCTGCAGGAGAAGATTGTTGTGATGCCAGTCGTAAAGCCATCGCGAAGCCTGCAGCAGGAACTAATTGCTGATCAAAATTTGCCCGATGATCAGCATCGCAAGGTCACCCAGCTCAAGGACCTGCTAGAGAACATGTTTGCCCTTGATCCAGCGAAGCGGATCTCCCTCAATCAATCACTAATGCATCCATTTATACAGGAGAAAATGTAGAGATGAACAACGACATCGAATAAACGTAATTCTTTTTACTAGCCCGTAAGAAAACCGATACGCCCAACTCGCGTTAGTTACTAGTTTTCATTTGCTATCAGACAAACAGTTCTCCTAGATATCACCCGTGCCATACATTTACATTTACCCGAACGATGTAAATATATATGACCTGTGGCTTGTACAGCTTTCAGCTGTAAGGCGTGTGGTTTTGGTGAACGAATTAAACAAAATATGCTTTCGATTAAAATTTGTTCCGGAAATTGTTATGCGTGTGTGTAAAGCGTATAATTAATTATTCTAGTACTTTGTATGAAAATGCATGTAACCGATTTCCTTCACAATACATATATATATATATATATATATATACATATTTATATATACATACATATATAGCGTTCCCGATCTGTCCATCTGTCTTAAGAATACATATTAATGTGTACTACAATTTCAGTGTGCCGCTGATCATGGAAGAGCGCTCCTTGGCCGTGTGGCTGACTCAACTGGTAATATTTATATATACGACCCTGCAGAGGATACCCTTTAAGTTTATGGCGATAGTCAGTCGACAGCATTTAAGAGATAGTAATAAAATACATGTTTAGTTTTTGTTATTACATATGATTTAATATTTTTGTTTGGCTTAGTTTGCATACTTCTTCGTACACTACAAACTACAACAACAGCTTAAGTATATTTTGTAGAAAGAAACTTTATTTTGGCATAGATTAAATATAAAAACGTTCTCCCTAGTCTCTTGTGTACTAAAAACACCGACATAGTTGTTAACTAAAACGTACACTTACCACAGGTACTGTACTTATTCAAAACTATCACTGCACGGTATGGGGGAGCTTCGAAGAAACAATCCACACCAAAAACTATGACTGAGACTACTCTATTGTTAACAAAATTCTCTCTGGATTTACCCTCAAAACTTCATCATTTCTAACGCCTACATTATCTTTAAATTCCAGGTGGGTTGACTTCACAAGTCTATACGGAGACCTCTTCGATCTTCGGCTTTTACTGACCATTCGAAAAGTGAAATCGTAAGTTCATACAAGAATACATTCAACATTTTTAAGCTAAGGGTAAGTAACTATGTCCAACAAATAGTAATGCGTGACATGCTATGGTGGACGGGCACCTGAGCTATCGAAAGGTTAGTTCATTTCGCATTTAATTGTTTTATAATAGTCCATTGCTAATCAAGGTCTTCGTTAGGCATCGGCAGGGCTAGTACTGTCTGCAGAGTCTCGCAATCTCTTAGACTGTGGAGAATGCGGGGCTGAAGCTCGCTTTTTAGCAAGCATTTGAATCTCTTGGGCTTCCAATTGTTTTCCGAATAGGGATCACGCAACAGTGCAAAGACGCATTCAAAAACGCCAACACAGGACTCGGTTGTGTGAAGAGTACCACAGGAGAGCACCAAGACGTGACCATAGGAATCCATGCGCCCTTGTATTCCACCGTGGGTTAAGTTTGGATTAAATAGGAAGCCAAATTTTTTTTTTGTGCCTATAAGTACTGAAAGTACCTCTGGAGCCGTCTCACACTCCTGCACATTGATACCATCACTAGCACTGATAGTCAAGTGCAAGGCCGCATCGTTCCACAAATCTATAAGGCTAAGCCGATCAGAATTAATGCGCTCAAAAAACCACTGACCGAATTTCCGAGCCAGTATGTCAATGGGATACTCCTCTACCTCTAGGTTGTTGGGGTTGTTAATGGGTTCTACAGGTTGCTGTTGCTCCCAATATTTGATCACTTTCGTTACCAAATCCGCCTTGGTAAAGTTTGTGGCTATGCCCGGTAGGCGTCTCTTCACATACGTAAACAGAAGTTCACGCGTGACGAGACGTTTGAATAATAAAACGTGTATGTCCTCCACATGTGCTATGAGGTAGTCAAGGGCTTCTGTAAGTAATATAAATATATATTATATATAAAAAACAAAGCTCAGTGCTTCTTACCCTCAGGATCTTCGATTTTACACACATTTTTGGTCGTACTCTTGGCCAACTGCATCAATAAAGCTGTGTTTTTCTCATTCACCAAGAAGTCTCGGAGACCGTTCTTGTAGACTTCCAAAATGGGCATAGTTATTAAAAACTTGTATACAGATATCTGCTTAATTGCTCTGCGTATGATATATATTTTTCCATAATTTGATACAATCAAACCAAATCAGCTGTTTGCCATGAAGATATGGTCACACTTGACCCTCAGTGTTGTCAAATGGTGGAAAAAGAAAAAGTGCAGCTTCTTTCTGCTTCTTCAATTATATTGAAGTGGAAGTTATTGCTTGAACACCTTCAGTAATCATTTAAACAAAATAATACATTTTTTTTAATAAAGAAATTTTACACAAATTAACCTGAACGAACTTTATTTTCGGTGCACGATTCATGTGCTTAGGTGCAAGAAAGCAGAGACAACGGGGCTGGTCAGTCCTAACAGATCTTTCGATAATGCTTATTAAAATCACTCGAATTTCAGGGCGTTGCAATGAGAATTGGGACTCCATGGAGGCTCCCCTTTCTAAAGTAGGTCCCCGAGAACCTATAAAGCCCACGGATAGGTTCAACTGAACGCAATCTTCGATACCAAAAATGGCAATTGATCGATCCTTAAACTGGGAGTCGTTCCACTCTGCTACCGGTTGAACGCAAGTCTTTTGATGTAGCATAAGCGACTCGATTCAACCACTTGTACTAATATGAATGTTTGTGAAGAATATATAATTTGTTCAATTGTTTTATATTATTACTTGAATCTGGCCTAAAGTAAGTAGTTATTTTTTTCGGCTTTAGAATTTAATTGCATATTAAAATGTTGATGAAAAACGTAGAAAGGGGTTTCTGTGCGTCGCTGCTTTCTCTGGCAGTGTTTTATACTTCGGCTACCAGCATTCGGTCCATTCCCTCACACGTTCTCCACGATGCCAGCAGCACCAGCAACCGCTGCGGCCGCTTGTTCCAATTCGTTGATCATCACAACCCCACCAACTGCCTCGTCCACGGCGACCACTGCAGCGGCACCGGCGGCAGGCACGGCTGCAAGCTCTGCATTATTAGGGTTCGGATTGACCAAAGCAATTGGCGGAATAGGATTGCCACCTGCAAAGGAAGTGGAGCTATAGAAAGCGGACACTTTCCTCTGTGAGTGTTACGAACTTGCATCCAATTCTAAGGGAGGATCGGCGTTTGCTTCGGCGAGATTCGTAACGGATTTCGATTTGACGCACTGAAAATCGACATGACGACTCTTGGCTTCCTCCTTCTCCCAGGACATGTGGATAAAGGGGCGTTGGACATAGCTATAAATGACCTCGGCTCGCCCGCCTGGACGTCTCCGAATTTTCTCCTTATGTGTAGGATACCCTTCTATGCCGCACCGGATCTTCTTCAGGCCACGATCCTTCATGACCTGCTTAGCCACATCCCGATTCTCGATGTACTTAAAGAATCGATGCATGGCTGTGCTGTGAACGGCTGAAGTAGGAAAGTTTGTGTATTAGTGATACGCATATCGATTCTCTAATGTCAGTTAAAAGCGAAAAGTGGATTTGGGACTAGTCCCCAACTCAGAGAGACATACTTTGGCAATACTCTTCGCCCATTTGAGGTGGAAATTCCTCATCCCAGTCCACCATGTCATCTTCAAGGAGCACAACCACATGGCACTCGCGATCGCCGCGCTGTGCTGAGGCCACCATCAACGGCAGAATAAGATCCTCGAGAAACAGCTCAAACTGCTGGCGCGCTCCTTCATTGCTGAGCTCGTGAAGAAGACCTCCTTTTTGTCGAACATAACAGAAGGCATTTTAGAGAGAAATGGAGCAAAGAGCAGAGATGGCCACAACTGAGGTTTCGCCCGTGGAGGAGCATTTCGTCTATGTCATACTCACTTAGGTTCTGGCAGCGTACGGTAGTGGCGTCGAAGGGTATCAGCAGATAATCACAGGCTTCCTTCAACTCGGGAACAGATACAGTTGGGGGACAGCGGATCACGCCACTTTTGTAGTATTCCAATATTGCTCGAAACACTAAATGCGAGATGCCGTCTGCAACGTCGTATTCGCCTCGCTCATTGGGATGGACAAACTGGAAGCCTGAACCGAACATGGTGCCCAGCATGGTAGTGGGATGGGCATTTAGCAGAGATTGCTCCACCGTAAAGCGGATTCCATCCACTAGCATGGAAATCCGTTCTGGCGGTAGGCGCCCACCGACTCCACCCGACGCAGCCGCTTGGCTTGTTGAGGCTCCTCCTGGAGACTTGCCATCATGCTTTGGTACGGCCCCTCCGCTGGACATTGTGTGTTGAGATTTATTCAGGGGGCGCTGCAGCCGGGAGCGATTCTTCGAGATGCGTCTTCTCCGATCCTCGTCGGAGTTCTCTTCAACGCTGCTACTGTCACTGCTGTATGTGTCTTGTTGCTGAAGCTGGTGTTGGTGCTGTTGTTGCTGTGGCTGCTTGTTGTTGCTGTTGCTACTACTACTATTGGAATTGGGAGTTGTTGACATTTTTGTCGTGTTTCTTTTGCGGCCCTGTCGCAAAAGTTAGCTCCGATTAACCGCACCGCTTCGATACACTTTAAATGGAGACAAAGAAGGGAAGGGCGTTCGTTCTATGGAGCAAATGCAAAAAATTTGAATGTCATTACGGGTACAAAAAAAAGCTCCAGAATTGTCTAGTCTTGCTTATCAGCATATCAATAGTCCTGTCCTGTCCTCTAAATTACCTCCAGATCCGATGTTAGATTTGTGCGATTATTGCCCTTTTACACATATGCTATACTTTGCATACATATATAACAATATATATGTACACAATATACACTCATGAACTGAAGTATTGGTACGGCAATAGCTTTGAAGTTTACTGTGTCTTTTAGAGCTTTTCCTTCGCGATTTAGAGGGGGAAATAATTTGATACGATCAATGAACAAATTTTCTTCAAGACTGGCCAATTAAAAGGTATGAATGGTATGAGTTTTATAAAGTTATTTAAGAAAAATGTCCAAATGAATTTAGCTACCTGGTCACCAGTGTGACCGCGGATTTATCAATAGCCTGACCCTCCAAAATATACCTTATCTTTTTTTAAATATACCGTAAATATACCAAGGAAAAGCTAACTTAACCCTGTTAACCCCGCTTTATTTAAACGTATGAGTATCATGGATATCTCTGCATCTCAGCCGTGAACATACAGTGGTTAAAGCCTAGTACCACTAACCATACAGTATACTGTATGGTTAGTGCTAGTACTCAGATAGATAAACTGTTTGCCAGCAAACAAATGTCAAATGTTCTTCGAGCTGCCAGTGTGTGACCAGAGGTGTGCACTGCATTCCGAACGGTTACTCTGATCAGAGACAGCTGCTTAGTTTTTGTTGAAAGTTAATAAAATGCACTTCTTCGGCTGGATGGCAATGTGTCTGGCTATCAGCAGCAGCAGATGGCGACGCTTCCCGTGCCGGACACCGTGAAGAAAAAATGTTTTGAAAACTATAATTTTTTTATATTTATGAAAATTAATAAAAATAATAAATTATAATATCCATATAATTGTCATTCATATAATACTGCATTAACTTGATTCTATTTTTCATCATTATTAAAATAATTCATTTGGTTTTTTGTTCTTCTCGATCTGAGTACTAGGCTTTAACAAAAGTGAGTATACTCATAACCACTGATTTTCATCGCTTTTCTTCTGCGGGCTTAATTTAATAATTAAAGAATGGCAACCATTAAGAAGGGGAAGGGAATAAGTGGTAGCTATAAATAAAAATACAGTCCTACAGAATAAGAACCGAAGGGGCTCAAAAATATTAGTGAAATTCTACTATTTTAGCGAGTAATTTTTATATGATTGTTTCCATTATTAACCGACTTTTATCTCTTCCCTATATATGCAAGTATGCTTTTCCATATGAACGGTGAGGTTAACGTACAGCCGGTGCAATTCCCGAATTATAAATAAGAATTTATATATCAAGATTTACATACATTCATAATTTTTACCATATATTTATATAAATATCAATTGAAAGTTTAGCATTAATATTTCAAAGCAGCATGGAAAACAAATTTAACATTAGTTAGAGGGTGTACAAATGTTCCATACTCATAGCTGTTCTTGGTTGATGAGCAACAATGACGTCACACACTGACGTTTTATGTCTTTGCTAGTATCCCATTTTGTAAGGAAGTCTATAAAAAGAAGTACTTCAAATTAACTATTCCAGTGGAAAATTAATTCATTAATAGGATAAAATTATGTTTTTATTGCTGAGGGTTCTAGCTAGCTAGTACAATTAAATCGGGGAATTTGATACATAAATATGTAGTTAATACGATGCAAACGTGTAGTTACCATGTAAAACATCAATTCTGCCATCAAAAAACCATTAATTAAACCGTATTTTATAAATAATCAAATAGAAATGTGTACCTAATATAAGCGAACCTCTGAGGAAATTAATCAATTTCTCGTAGAAAATTATATGATCAGTGCTGAGGGCTCCAGTCATTACTATTTCACTAATCCGAAAATCAAAATCGGGGAAACGGATCTATTTGGGCCCATTTTCTTCGGTATATTTATGGTATTTTTTGAAATGATACTGTATATTTTGGTATTTTTCTGCTGGGCTGACGGTATATTTTTCCGATAAATTCGCGGTCACACTGGTCGAAAATTTATAATGGCGACAAATCTGTGAAAATCTTGTAAATAATCATAAAAATTGCATTGTCCCCAAAAATGCAAATGCAATTACGTGAAACGTGAGTGTGAAATAAATGCTACGCTAAATTGATTAAAACTGTGCTATTTTCGCACAGTAACAAGTGCCACCAGCGTGTGTGTCTGCGGCGGCAAAAAACGCAAATGTAAAAATATATAACAAAATTGCATTCACTTGGGCCATTACAAAAGTAGTGATACATGTGTTTAATTAATTTTACCAGCAACATTGCTACAAAATATCCCATCTAAATCAATAACAAATGCTTTTATTACAATAAAAGGGGGAAAAAGTGCAAAAAAAAACCTATGATTACTAGTTGTCCGAAGAGAGGAAGAGGAGGATAGTTGGCTGGCAAGTAGAAGCTGATAAATGCAACACGCGCACCACCTGCTTGCCTCCCGCTCGCACTCATAGACATAGTAATCGCGCCCTTAAAACGAGCGTGCTGTGTGGGAGCGAGAAGGCTTGAGAAGTCGTGTCATAGCAGCTAAACAATATCCGAAAGCTAAAGAGTTTTTCCATATTTTTTGTGTATTTTTGGTGTGAAAACACAAGGATGGATTAAAAATAATAAATCATTATTAAAGACCTAAAATTATAATGTTTTTATATTTCCGAACGTCAAGACGAGCAGCAGAAGCGTGGCAATTATCTGAATAAATTAAGCAAAACACAAACAGAAACGCACCAAGTGTGTGCAAATCAACGAACAAAACAAACCGTAGAAAAAGAACGTGTGAAGAGGAGCGGAGCGGGAATAAGATAACTCGCCTGGAGAGGAGTGCTGAGCACACAGGACTGCAAAGTGGCGTCGCTACTGAAGATTAGGGCTGGGGCAGCAGCGGCGTCCATGTCCAAGGGTCGGCACAACAATAACCCCTATTGCACCACTACCAGGAGAGCGCATCAGCAGCAGCCGGTGTGGTGTCGCCAATTGTGGCCTTAAGCATGTAGTAAGTGCAGAATATGCCTTTGAATAGATCGAATTCCAATTGAACTCTCCAATCTCTCTCTTTCTCTCTCTCTCTCTCTCTGTTGAATTGGAATCACTTAGGTCTTGAAGCAAGAACCCGTTCTCTTAACAAGCACAAGACACGAGGGAGAATAAGTAAATCAAAACAGCAGAAACACACAAAACCAACTCGACACCAATGAAAAATGTCACAAAGAGGTAAGCGCGGTAATCAACATCATCATCAGTCGCATCATCCGCCGCCGCAGCAGCAACAGCGTAAGGATGTTGAGCCACAGCCGCCCCCCACCAAACGGCGTAAAGGTAGACCGCCCAATGGGGCAACAACAGCCGCGGCAGCAATAGCAGCGGCAGCTGGAACAGCAACAGGAGGAGACCGAGTTCCAATTATACCATCAAGTAAAAGCAAAAATGATATGGAACTGGAGCTCGATATTGGTGGAGGAAGTGGACTACCTGGAGCCGCCAGCAGCAGCAGCATTAGCAAATCCAAGTCATCGAAGCTGGCCAAGTCGTCTAGTAAATCCAAGTCGCAGGGTGCGAGTACGAGTAGCTCATGGCAGGCTCGGTCCGTGGCAGACATTAAAATGTCGAGCATCTACAATCGCAGCTCAACGGAGGCCCCAGCTGAACTGTACCGGTAAGTGTTTGACGAAAGGTGAAAGGCAGTGGCTATCTTGCTTCGAGTCTCTAAATATCTCTGTTCTTCTTCCGTGCCATTTGCAGCAAGGATCTCATTAGCGCAATGAAATTGCCGGACTCGGAGCCATTGGCCAATTATGAGTATTTAGTTGTGGCGGATCAATGGAAGCAGGAGTGGGAGAAGGGCGTACAAGTACCTGTTAACCCCGACTCCCTTCCCGAGCCATGCGTTTATGTTCTGCCTGAGCCAATTGTGTCACCAGCCCACGACTTTAAGCTGTAAGTGTTATGACCTAGAATCCAGTAATCCCAGTTTGGCCATGAAATTAACACTCTCCGAATCTCATTTTTAGTCCGAAAAATCGCTATCTGCGCATTACCAAAGACGAGCACTATTCGCCGGAGCTGCATTGCTTGACGAATGTCGTTGCCTTGGCAGAGAACACCTGTGCCTACGACATAGATCCCATTGATGAGGCCTGGCTGCGTCTCTACAATGGCGATCGTGCTCAATGTGGAGCTTTCCCCATTAACGAGACACAGTTCGAGCGCGTCATTGAGGAGCTGGAGGTGAGTGTCCCACAGATCGCTACCCTCCGAAACACTTCTTCATTTGAAGGTGAATTTTCGTCGTCAGGTTCGTTGCTGGGAGCAGATTCAGGCGATTCTTAAGCAAGAGGAAGGCTTGGGCATCGAGTTCGATGAGAACGTCATCTGCGATGTTTGCCGGTCCCCCGACTCGGAGGAGGCCAACGAAATGGTATTCTGTGATAATTGCAATATCTGTGTGCATCAGGCTTGTTACGGAATTACAGCAATCCCATCAGGTTAGCAGCGACAACGAAGAATCCCTCCATTGTCGACAACATTTTAATCTGTTCCCCTTGTTTTGCAGGTCAATGGCTATGTCGCACCTGTTCCATGGGCATAACGCCTGACTGCGTCCTATGTCCGAACAAGGGTGGTGCCATGAAGTCCAATAAATCGGGCAAGCACTGGGCCCACGTTTCCTGCGCCCTGTGGATACCCGAAGTCAGCATTGGATGTGTGGATCGCATGGAGCCGATAACAAAAATCTCAAGCATTCCTCAATCGCGCTGGTCTTTGGTCTGCGTGCTCTGCAGAAAGCGCGTGGGCAGCTGCATCCAATGCTCGGTGAAGCCCTGTAAAACAGCATACCATGTGACCTGTGCATTCCAGCATGGCTTGGAGATGCGGGCCATCATCGAAGAGGGCAATGCCGAAGATGGCGTGAAGTTGCGTTCCTATTGCCAGAAGCACAGCATGAGCAAAGGCAAGAAGGAGAACGCTGGCGTTGCAAGTGGGGGAGGCAGTGCCTCGGTCACGAGTTCCATGCACAAACCGAACAAGTATGGCGCTGTTACAGGCGGCGGAGCAGACGAGGGCAGTAGTGCGTGTGGTAAGACAGGAGAGGATCAACGCAGGCGTAAGAATCATCGAAAGAACGACATGACTTCCGAGGAGCGTAACCAGGCAAGAGCTCAGCGTCTACAGGTATGTGAAATCGATCGATAATTAAGTTTGAATGCTTGCATAAATTCCATAAAATTGCTTTTTATTCTCAGGAGGTGGAGGCGGAGTTCGACAAGCATGTGAACATTAATGACATCAGTTGTCATTTATTCGATGTGGACGACGATGCCATTGTGGCCATATATAACTACTGGAAGCTGAAGCGAAAGTCGCGCCATAATCGAGAGCTGATACCGCCCAAGTCCGAGGACGTGGAGATGATAGCACGCAAGCAGGAGCAGCAGGACTTAGAGAACCATAAGCTGGTGGTTCACTTGCGGCAGGATCTGGAGCGAGTTCGCAATCTATGCTACATGGTTAGCCGGAGGGAGAAGCTATCGCGCTCCCTATTCAAGCTACGCGAGCAGGTCTTCTACAAGCAGCTGGGAGTGATCGACGCGATGCGCCTGGACCAGCAGCAGCAAAAACAGGAAGAAAAGCAGCGTCCCGCCCTGGACATGGACACTGTAATATACGCCAACGATGGGCCCACGTTGTACGATCGCTTCTACAGCTCGGCTGGAGGACAAACTGTGCCGGCACAGTACCAGGATCTGGAGTATGTCCTCGAGCAGCTCATGGGCAAGATACAGAGTGGAAAGCAGGGACGACGACGTGCCTCCCAGTCCCCCAACAAGCGTATGCAGGTGGCTAAAGCTTCCCCCACCAAGAGGGTCAACAATGGCGCTATTACTTTCCGCACTTCTTCTCCAGAGAAGCCTATAGCGATGGGCAAGGTGGCATCCATATCTTCTACTGCTGCAAAGGTGCGGGGGGCACCGCCTGGGAAGCCTCCTGCAGGGAGGCGTGCCTCGAAGAGCGCCGCGGCGACGGGGACGTCGACCCACAATAAAACCCAATCGAAATCGCATTCCCTCATCCGAAGCAGTGCGTCCTCCCATACGTCAAGCGGCAGTTCATCATCTGGTGATTCCAGCTCGCCGAATGGCACCAGTAGTTCCGACAGTTCCTCTGCAAGCGACTCAGGCAGTGAGAGCGGTACCTCAAGCGCGGCCAGCGGAATCTCCAGACGAAAGTCTTCCACCACAGGGAGTCCCCTCAAAAAGCAAAGTTACGCGCGCTCCGTCGAGCAGAGACAGAAGCAGCGCCAGCGGCGTCAAAGTGAGGCGGCTGCAAGTGCGCCTGCGGCGTCTCCGAACTCAAGATCTGCCACCAGCTCTAGCGAAGATGAGGACGATCAGCAGAGGCGGCGGCAAGAGTCAGAGCGTGAGGGCCGCGGACGTGGAGCAATATACAACAAAACAGTACCTAACAGAACCCAGCCAACTAAGTCAAAGCAAAGCTGTCAAGCAGATGCAGGAGCCGCAGTCGGGACGGGAGCGAGAAGAAAAGTGTCAACAACAACACGAGGATTGGCTCAGATGCACAAGGATGCCGAGGAGAGCTTGTGGAGCGATGAAAGTGAAGAACTGCTGCCTATGAAAGGCGAACTGCAACGCGAGGCCATTTCATCGTCTGGGGGACTGGTGGCGTCTGGCCCGATGACCGGTTGCAGGAAGATGGGGCAACATATTTACTCTGACTCGGAGAGCAGTTCCTCTTCCAACGAGAAAGAGCTGGAAGAAATAACCACTGTTGAGAGCAACGTCAGTGATTCGCAGAACCAGCAGACGATACGAACGAAGGCGGCCATGAAGGAGTTTGTGCCAGGCAAAGCTGCTACAACGACCCAATCATCCACAACAGCCACAGCCGCTGCCAGCAAATCCACAAAATCCACAAAAGATGCAAAAGAAGGAGGCACCAGTTCTAAAGCGAATTCCAACGCCAAGTTGCCATATCCAGCGGATCTACTGGTAGTTCCACAGCGTCAGGCGGCCAAGAAGGCTTCCGAGAACATGCGCTCCACGAATCTCGCCACAACGCTGCAGCCAGATGCTTCGGATAGAATGCGTGAGCCAGAAACCAACTCGGCTGCTACAAGTGCCAAGAACAAGCCAAAGGACTCCGGATCAAAGCAAGCAACGGAGGCGGATAAATTCGGTGGCGGAGACAAGGTGCGATCCAAAGAGCAGACGAAGTCTACAGTGAAATCGGCTGGAGAAGCGATAGTGGAGCGTGGCAAGCGTGGTAGACCGCCCAAGGTGCCGAGAAAGCACCCTGCCCCCTCCACCAGCAGCATTGAAAAAGAGAAACCACCTCCGCCCACCGAAGCAAAGTCTACTGCTCCTGTCACAAATCCTACCGCAGCCAAGACCACTTTTGCTGTCTCCTATGTGCCACAGAGACAAGCAGCTAAGAAGGCGGCGGAACAGCTGAAGAGCAGCAAGCCCATACAGGAAACCGCCTTCTCAACTGCGAATGAATCTGCAGAGAAGGAACTAGCGGCGACGACAACGGGGACGCCGTCGACAGGAACAACACCTTCGCCGGTAAAACTCACGAGACGAACTTCAGTAAAGGAAGCACCGAACACTCCAAAGGAAAGCTCACCTAACCGAAGAAAGTCGAAGGAGGAGGCAGTAGTGATAGCAACGAAAACGACAACACCAATCAAGCGTCGGATTGCTGCACCCAATCTTTCCAGCTCCAGCTCCGGGGACAGTGATAGCTCCAGCTCCTCCAGCAGCTCGGGGAGCAGCTCGAGCAGTGGCAGTGGCAGTGATTCAGATAGCGAATCGCAGGCCAGCGATGCAGAGAAGCCAAGGCAAGCCAGCAAGGAGGCAGTTCCAAGCGCTGTAGCACCGTACATTACCATGTCCTCCAATGTGCCAAAGCGTTCCCCGCGCAAGTCTGTGGACAAACCTACAGCTTCAGCAGCAGCCGTAGCTACGCCGCCGCCGCCGCCGCCGCCACCACCACCTCAGTCTGCAAGGACTCGTCAGAACTCTACCAACAAATCGCCAAAGAGAGCACCCCAGAAGTCAGTGGCCACGATCGCCATTCAAGACGATGCCCAAAACGCCCCAAAACTGCAATCCTATCGCAGTCAATCCTCTTCAGACGAGGGATCGAAGCAAGTCCAGTCGGAGCAATACACCAAAAGAGCAACGCGTGCCTCCAAGTCGCGCCCTCCCTCGCCAGTAGTCAAATCCTCGCCAGAAAAACAGACTCCCCGACGAAAATCTCGAGCCGACGAGTCCCCCAAAAAGTTGCCAAACTTGGAGCACGAAATCAATCAGAGAAAGGCGGCCAGCGGAAAAGCTACCAGCGCGTTGGACAAGATGCTGGATAAAAGGCAACAGCAAATCAACAACTCCACGCCAGTATCGCCTCTCAGAAAATCCCCCACACCCATACCTCCGCCTATTACAACGCCGCCAGCTTCTTCTCCTCCGCCCGTTAAGCTCCTACATGAGCCCGAGGCAGTCGTCGAACCCGAGGTGGGGATAGAGCCCGACCAAGAGCCGGAACCCACAACAGAGGCAGGGGAATTGCCCATGGATATTGATGAGGAGCTGACCACCGCTCCAACGCATACGCAGTTATCGGCCAATGCCAGCAAACTCACAGACATCATTGATGATGAGCGTCCTCCTGCCGCTCCACTTCCTGCCTCGCCCACACCCACTCCTACCTCGAACGACGAGTTATCGGATGCAGGCAGTAATCTCAGCGAGCGGTGTCGCAGTCGCTGGCGCTCGAGGCGGAGGAGGAGGAGACGAAGCCACGAGCCAGACGAAGAGCACACACATCACACGCAGCACCTCCTGAACGAGATGGAAATGGCCCGCGAGTTGGAGGAGGAAAGGAAGAACGAGCTACTGGCGAATGCTAGTAAGTATTCGGCGTCAACATCATCTCCAGCAGTGACCGTCATCCCACCCGATCCCCCGGAAATCATAGAATTGGATTCGAACTCGGCCAACTCAGGAGATCAGCAACAACAGGCGCATCCGCAACTGCAAGATCAACCGTTGCCAAAACAGTTGATGGTACACTCACCTGCAAACGAGGTAGTCTCTACCATTCAGCATCAACAGCAGCCCCCGCCTTCGCGTCAGACCTTAATCGACCAGTTGCCTGTGGAACACATGGCCCCTGTGCTGACAATCGGTCCAGCCGCACCATGTGTCCTAGAGCCGATTGTGGACACCATTCTAGAGATGGAGGACAGCAAGTTTGCGAATAACTTTGCGTCGAGCCTAGCCAGCGTGCTGAATCCACCCAATCCCGGCCAGATGAGTCTCCTCGGATCGAGCCTGGACAGAGGCGAGCAAATCTCTGAAGAGGATAGCATCCAGGCCACCCGAACTCTTCTAGAGAAATTGCGAAAGACGAAGCGGAAGGCCCAGGATGAGTGTTGCTCGAAGGAAGCCGTTGACTTGTTGCCCCCCACGCCAGCCATTCCGTCGGTGTTCCCGTTCCACAATGCTGCTGACCCCGAGGATATTATTCACGCCCAGAAGGAGCAGCAGCAGCATCAGCAGCATCAACAACAGCAGCAAAAAAGCTGTCTGTATGGAAACTCTTCAGGACCGAACTCTGTGGCTTCTCTAACGATCAAGGACTCGCCGATGACAGCCAACAGTGGAAGCTATGCCAATAGCTTGACGAACACTCCGAATGCTACGCCCACGAATGCAACAATGGGAAACAATCTGGGAGCAAGCAGTGGCTACCAGGTGAACTTTGGCAACTCCCAGCAAGTGCCGCCCCTGAGCTGCTTCCTTGAGAAGTCATCCCACCAAAAGGAAGGCTGTCCTCTTTCCAAAAATGGAGGAGGTGTTGCTGGACTACCGGGGGCCACTCCAGACTTTGTTGACCTCGCTGCGGCGGCTGTGAAAAATAGTATCGGAAGCTACCAAGTCGGAGCAGCAATTCCGGGCTCCCAGTCCGGGGCAGGAAGCAACAACAATAAGATCAGCGACTACGACGAGAACACACGAATGCAGTCGCCCTTCGGCAGGATGCAGCGCTGGAACGAAAACGATCTAATAGCAGCACGGCGCAGTAGCTCCCCCAGCTCTGTCTCGGAGTCGAACGATCAGCCCCCAGAAACGGTGGCTGCCCGCAACATATCCCAGCTGGAGGGCTGCAAGACCTTCTTCAACAGCTACGCCAGTGGTAATGGTGGAGGCGGGAGTGCAGTTAATCCCACTGCTCCCTACAGTCATGCTCCTCTGGTCAATGGCATTGACGGAATATCCATGTTCAGCAGCGCAGCAGCGCCACAGCAACAAACGACGCCGACCCACCAGCAGCAGCAACAGCAGCGGACGCCGAATAGTCAGTATAACGGAGGAATCTATCCCCAACTAGCGGCGATGATGCACACACAGTCAACGCCAACGGAACCGAATCCGAGTTTGTACGGCAATGGTGGAGTGGGTGTGGTGTCTGGTGTGAGTGTGCGACCTGTACCGACAGCTCTGCCACTGCCACCGCCACCACAAGCACACCAGTACTCCGGGACGCCGTACACCACGCCCAGCCTGGTAATGCTTCCCGTTCAGCAGCAGCCTGTCGTTCCGCCCGTTCAAGTCACGACTACCTCAAATCATCAGTTTGCCCTGGCCCCGCCGGTAGATGGAAAGATTCCCGCCTACCCTGCCCATTCAGCTCAACTGCTTAGCAGTTGCGTGGAGGCTGCAGTAGTGTCGATGATGCCCCCAACGACGCCAGGTACCGTTGCAGTCAAAGAGTCGCCGAACAAGAGGAGCAGCGTCAATAGCGGGAGCGCAGCTAAGAAGCAGGCAAACAAATCTCCACAGCTGCCGCAGGGCAAATCTCCGGGAAAGTCTCCCAGGCAACCCCTGCAGCCGCCTACGCCTCCTACACCCACTCCGGCTGTGACTGTACCACCATCCAAGTACGATCCACTAACACACACGATTCAGGGTAAGCCCCGCCAACGGGCCCCGAGAGGAAGTGTTGGCTCCGGGGCTCCAGGTAGAGGCAGGGGACGTGGCAGGGGACGGGGTCGAGGTGCAGGGACTGCCAGTGGAATGGCCATGTCGCTCCCGCCGCCCATGTCAGATTACGGAAGCAACACGCATATAGTCAACAACCTGGTGGGAACGCCCTTCGAGTTCAATAATTACGACGATGACATGGCGGGACCAGGAGTTGAGAATCTGCAGTCGTTGAGGAATCGGCGCAGAAGCTTTGAGCTGCGAACACCACGAGGACAGGCCAAGCCCACACCAACGGCCAGTACTGCGACAACAACGAATCCGTTACTGCATCCTGTGCTGCCAGGGCCAGTGGACATGAGGACCTACAATCTCGGCTTCGAGGCTCCACATAGCACCGCTTCCCAGGAGGCCTACCAGAACAACCTCCTGGGAGCGTTTGACTCCGGAACCGCAGATCAAACGCTGAGCGAGTTCGACGAGGAAGATGAACGCCAGTTCCAGTCGGCTCTTAGGGCGACAGGGACTGGAACCTCGCCCAGCAAGCAGCCAGCGGTAGCAGCAGCGCCAGTTGCTCCAGCTCCAAATGCGAACTCTCAACCCACCGCAAATCTTCTCCTGCACTCGACAGAGGCCAATCAAATGGCACTTAGTGTCGCTACCATAGGCGGCGCAACCCACTTGATGGAGGGATCGCTGGTTGAGGCTTCCTTAGAGGCAACATCGGAGGAGGTCTCAATAGACTCGGACACAACAATTCTGAACAGCAAAACGTCCATCTGCGATGCCCGGAATCAGCTGAAGCTGAAGATCAAGAGCCCCTTAGCGTACTCTGGGGAGCACTACAGCACAATGACAAACAGCCTGAGCAGCAGCCTGAGTCTCTCCAGCAGCACTCTGGTTCAGTCTTCAAGTGCTGCGCAAACCACGGTTTCCACCTCCACGGTGGTCAGTGCTTCCTCCGTGGGCAGCGGCAACTCGCGACGAATGCGAAAGAAGGAGCTGCTCAGTTTGTATGTGGTGCAGAAGGACAACCTCAACGACGACAGCTCCTGCGGACTTCCAGCGGCGTCCGACAGCCTTCCCCTGGAGAACCTCCTGCGCAAGTCTGAGGAGGAGGAGGATGTGGCCACCGGCAATGGAAATGGGAATGGGTCTAAGAGATTCAAGAAGAACTCCAGCAGCAGGGAACTGCGCGCTCTCGACGCTAATTCAGTGCTAGTGGAGGACCAACTGCTCTCCGGCGTTTCGGGCGGCGGAGCAGGAACGGTATCTGGCGATGGAAGGCGTCGCAGCGCTTGCAGCTCAGGAAGTAATAACGACAACAACGGCAAGACCGGTGCGGCCAGCAGTGCAGGTAAGCGTCGGGGACGGAGCAAGACTCTCGAGAGCAGCGAAGACGATCATCAGACTCCCAAGTTGAAGATTAAAATCCGGGGCTTGTCGGGTAGCGAGGCAGTCGGTTCTGTAGGAATTCCCAATCCGGGCGATAGCAAGAGCTACAGCTATGAGATGACCCGAAGAGCTTGTCCTCCAAAGAAGCGCTTGACAAGCAACTACAGCACTCCCACGCTGGAGGAGATTAAGAGGGATTCCATGAACTATCGTAAAAAAGTCATGCAGGACTTTGACAAAGGCGAGGAACATAATAAGCGGGATAACTCTGGCATAGCTCTGGATGGGGAAAGTCTGATGCCTCAGCCTCCCAGCAAGCGACAAAAGTCGTCAAAGCCGAAAAAGGACAAGAAGGAGAAGAAACGCCAAAAGCAGAAGCAGCTCATCCTGAACAGTAGCTCAACAACAACCACAATGACTACCACGTTGATTGAGAACCCAGCCAGTGCCTCACCAGGCGATAAACCAAAGCTGATCCTTCGAATTAACAAGCGCAAAACGGAGACTTCGACAAAAATCACGTGCTTGGAGCAGCCGCCGGTGAACGAGGCACCGTTGCGCCTAAAGATAGCCAGAAACTCCTCAGGAGGAGGGTACATAATCGGCGCTAAAGCTGAAAAGAAGGAAGATCCGCCACCGGATCCGCCAAATGTGTCCCCCCATCAGCTACCGTTGATGGCTCCCCACGGGGAGACATCGCCCCAAGGGCGGCTTCTCAACAGCTTTACACCGCACTCACAGAATGCGAATGCCTCTCCAGCACTGCTAGGCAAAGACACCGGAACGCCATCGCCGCCCTGTTTGGTAATAGACTCCAGCAAGAGTGCTGATGTGCATGACTCCACTTCGCTGCCGGAGAGCGGCGTGGCTGCCATGGGTGTTCCTGACTCCCTGGTAGGCGCCACTACCCCACTTTGCGTGAACGTAGGTAATTATGAGAATAGCAACAACTCGTTGCCATCGGCCAGCGGCACTGGATCTGCATCCAGTAATTCCTGCAACAGCAATTCGAACAACAATAACAATAACGGCAGCGGAGGAGGCGCAGCCAGCGGGGGTAGCAGTTTGCTTCCATTGAAAAAAGACTGTGAGGTTAGATGATAATCATAAAAAAGCGAGACAATCGCTAACATGTGTGTTTTCTATCACTTCATTCATTTCATTTTACCTTTGTGTGATTTCTCTGTCCTTGCCCCTTTTGGTGTAAATGAGCATTAATCGCCTCCCCTACCCCCCCATTCCCTTCCTTTTCCTTTGCGAACTTGAAATTGTACAGCTAGTTTGTAAGCCTCCTTCCTACCTTCTACCCAACTCCTTTGTATGTAACATGTTTGTTGTAATCGCATGAGCGTAAACAAGATATTATCAATATATAGAAAACCGTCTATATATACATATATATAGAGCATTATGTATAGTAAGGCCTCACTGCAAGAAACAAGTAAATCTAATTGTACATTTTTAGTAAAAGCTGATTATACTTTTAAGGTTTTGTAAAATACTGTATTAAAGTTAAAAAACAAAACGCAACTGAATGTGTAACCCAAAAAATCCAAAAATGCTCTCGGTCTAGGTTTACGAATGCCTCCATTCACCCAAAAATCCTTCCACTCCTACTCACTCAAATGATCGATACAACCAAGCATATGCATAAACTAAAAACTATTTATTAATATCTATTTAATTCAAAAATGCGTATAATAATCGTAAAATATTAGCAAAAAAAAACTGTTAAATGCGTGCAAAAGAAACAAAAAAAAAACACAAAAAATGTAGCCTATAGTCATTAATTGTAGTTCTTAGCGAAAATCAAAGTCGGTAGGTAATCTCTGACCGCAATCTAAGTGCATATAACTCCCCTTCCTCATCTCCAGCCTATACCTATACCTAGAGAGATTAACAAGAAATCAACATCTTATTATCCTACCCAATTCATGGGTAATGTTTGTATTTTAGAATGTAAGAGTGCGACGAGTCGTATCGAAAAGAGACTCCAAAATGAAATAGTTTCGTTTTATTTTTTTTTAGCGTTTTTTAAAGTGTAAAAGCAATGGTAACATATGCAAAAGTCCACTGGTTTTCTATAAGCAAAGATCTGTTGCTCGATCCAAGTCATGAACACACATACACCCAAACACACAAAACAAAATCGCTTTTAAACCCGAGGCACTCTAGCCATCTTAGAGATATTCACCCAATGTGATTACATTCCAGATTCCAGTTCAGGTCCTCAGAGACTTTTAATTCCCCAAAGACTTTTAGAAAATCCTAACCGCCATAAGGTCGTTGTGCATGCTATTTCTCTTCACTAAATTACTTATTGACTTAATCACATTGGACGTGGAGCCTCCATTAAACGGTTAAAGCTATCCAGAATACATTAAATAAACAAATGCAACAAATATTAATTCCAGAATATTAAACACCCAAAAGAAGGCATAGGAAATAATTCAAGTTGTGCAAAGAATAAATTGTATACAGTAATTTCAAGAGTAAATTTAAAAGTTTTCGATAATTGTGTAATTGTAAATAAGTGTGTGCGAGAAATGTTTTTAATTACTATTATTACGTTTAATCTAATTATTAATTAATGATTATGATTATTAATTTTAATTCTAGTTCTTAGCAAAAATTTAATAAAAGCAAAAAAGCCTTATTTAAAAACAAAACTGATAAACGCTGCCAATATTTTGTTCTATTTCTATATTTCTAGTGGGATTATCAATTTACTGAAAATTGAAGTAAAAGCTGTATATAAGTGACAGTCAACTATTACACTTAGTCGTATTATAAATACGAAAATATAGAAGAAATAATATATAAACTATTGAGAATGAGATCTGTTTATTAATTTGGTAGCCGATGTAGTCATATGCCTATCAATGATATTTTTCCGATCAAAAGAAAAACAGGACCACGCACCGTACGGAAAAAAACAATTATTTTAGTTAGGGGCAAAGTCGATGGGACCAGGTCCAGATATGCCAAGGATGCCTTCTTTCCCAGGATCGTGAGGATCTTACAAGGAATATAATAGTTATAGCTTTATATATAGCGGTTTTAGCCCATAAATAAAGGGAGCATGTTGCATTGTTATACATATCTCGACTATTAATGGCCCGATCTGGGTGTGGCATATCCGGACCTGAAATAGCAGAGTTAATAGGAGTGATAACCGATTCATTGCGTGATTTATTCACTGATTCATCCATTCACTGATTTATTCATTCATTCATTCACTAATCTATTCATTGATTCATTGAAAACATTTATGATACTTTATAATGTTCAATCATGTTCATACATGTCCGCTCATTTTCATTCATGTTATTTCATGATCGGATAAAAAACAGCAAAAATATTGCCTGATAGGGACTTTATTCACAAATAACTTTATAATGGCAGCATCCTTTATGTCCAGGGATCCAAAGAGATTGCAAACGATGCACGATGGCACGATGCAAAATGGCCTTATGTTGTCAATTGTTGTACAAAAAAAGTTGTTGTTATTGTTGTTGTACAACAAAGAATTTTGGTGGTGCAACAACCACCCTCCATGTTTTTTAGGCCCAAGAGTATGCTCTGATGTCAAATCCAATTGCAAATTAAAGTATGCAATGCAAATTTTCAAATGGGTAATTTTGCTTTCTGCTGATGTGAACCCTCGGTTTTGAGCGTCGCCAAATTGAGGGTGGTTGTACAACAATTACAAAAAATACAACAATTGACAACACCACTCACTTCGTGTTCTTCAGTCGACATTAAAGCATCTTATAACATAATAAACACATGTACTTCATTATCTGCTCATTACAGATTTATCGTCATGCGACCACTCAATTCGCTTAAGATATTAAATACCAAAAATCGTGGTTTCTCCTTTATTTCTTGGCTGATCGGTGCACCGGCTTAATTCCCTATAACGCTAAACCTATGTTCTTTATTGTCGGATGGCTATATACCCACAAGCCTGCCAGTGTCCATGCCCAATAATAAAACAAATTTTGTTTCGCATATTTTTTGTTTTGTAATTCCAAAGAACTTTATTTAGTTTGAAAGCATTTTCCTTACCATTCATTATCTTCGTCTCTTTCTTAATTTTTTTGTTTGTTTGTTACGTTTTTATATTATTTAGTTCGTCTAGTGCTGGTTTCCTGTTTAGGATGGTTATTATGTGTTTATAGTATCTGTGTATATAACGTAGCTTTTCGATTTCTGGAAGATGGTTTCGCATTTTAAAATGTACAAATTTTGTAGGATTGCTTCCCGCTACACAAATAATTTTTGGTTTAGTTGCGTTAGTTAGTACATATTTGGTTAATGTGTCGAGTGGTTGAGTACACACACACACATCCATGTATAATTACATATGTACAGTTAAACAGTAAATGTTTTTTAAATTTATATTTGCGAGTCTAGGAAACCAAATTGAGTGTCGAGTATGTGAGAGGGAACTTTGTTGTGTGATTCATACGAGTGATGCTTCCTATAGGAGAAGAGAATAGTTCATAGTGCTACATATATATGTATATAATTGCGTAATACACTTTTTACAATATTTAGCCAAGTACTCATACGCATAAAATAGATACGAGTATCAAAATTTTGTTTAAGTTTTTTTTTGAGATTTCCGAGCTATTGATTATACATACAGTATTATTATTCCGTTTTTGTTAACTCCTTTTTATTGTGTATTACAATTTTCTTTTACCCTTTCCCTTTTCGGTTGGGTATTTTTACAGGCCGCCTTTAAGAAAAAATGTCCCACCTTCTTCCCTTCTACCTTAAACATCAATGTCATCATCAATGAGAAGCAATCACAAAGTTTTCTCTTAATATACGCCACAAATATTATGTCCATTCTTTAGAACGCTATTCTTGAGTAAGTTTCCTCATGTATTCACACGATTTCTTAGATATCATGCAGTGCACAATGTAGCCAGCGTTTCTGGCTTTAAGCAACTCTAAAACTACGATTTATTTCAAGTCGAAAATGTTTACGGTTTCCTTTCCTTTACACATTGAGGTGGTATATATTTTCTTGGGATATTTTGGTTTAAAAAAACTGTGTCACAATTTTTACAAACAGCCATTTGTTAAACGTACAATTATGTGTGTCTGTTATGCAAATAAGTGTTGTGCTATATAATCGTATAAGAATTACATTTTATAACCTGAGCGCAATCTTGTAATGGTTTCTACTTCTTGTCGAATTCGCATTTCAACAGCTTTTTCATTTTACCAATTTGTATATATACTACTTCCACACATATACATAAAGTTTAATAAGATGGAGATGTTTTCTATCCAATTTCCACATATGGATTACTTTTTTACCTGTTTTTTAATATATTCTGGATGCGGTTTATAGTTTGTTAATCTCAAATATTGTCCACACATATACATACACAAATATATTGAGTATATTTTATTATATCAGATATAGTAGGTGTGTGTTTTTATAGCTATAAATTCTAATTAGCAAATGCATTGGGTTGGTTGGATCCACTGTTAAATAATGGCTGAAAAAATAAAACAAAAATTTATTCGTTTTCTTTTTTGTTTTCTTATTTTTTTTATACAAACAGTACACAAGGTTTTTTGTTTTATTTACCAGTTAAAGTAATACGTAGCCAATATACATATACATATTTATGCAGTTAAGAACGATTCTTAGAGGGCTCCGTTAATATTTTATGAGTCAAATACTAATGCAGTTTACAGTTAAAGTTGCTCCTTACATACATATGAACAGAAAACAGGAGTTTCCAAAATCGTATACATATATCATTCAATATATATATATATATATATATGTATATATGTATAATGCTTCAATATTTTTCTCCTCTTTCCAATTAATAGTTGTGCTGTGTGTTTATAATATACATGTCCATTACTCATCGTAGATGTGGGCTATTTATTGGTGGGGTATGGAAATAATTCTATGTACATAGTGCATTAGCTGAACGAAATATAATATTGCATATATATAGCTTAATTCTATACGGTGCTTATTT